>JAKLMZ010000004.1:0-600000 GCA_022813185.1 Floridaphiala radiotolerans | reverse complement strand
ACTTGACATTGGGCGACTGCGGCAGGGATAACGACGGTGATAGGTACATTGAGAGCGCCTTTTCCGTATCGCCTTGCCCTTGGTCAATCGATGCTTCAAGCAGGTCTAGCGAACGCGAAAAGGCGGGCGGCAACGGTTGTGCAATCGCACATATCCTTGCCCGCAGACCCTTCAGTAGGTCACTGGCAATCGTCCAATTGCCCTGCAGACAGCGAAAGAAGGCTTGGCTCAGTTGAAAATGCCATGCAAGAAGCTTTCGCCAGTTGCGTTGTTCTTGCGCGGCCACAAGCGGACCGGGAGCGAAGTTCACATCATTCAGATGGCCTGCTTGAATCAGCAAACATCCATGTAGTCGCGCATGGTGGGTGTACCTTGGACTCTTTTAAAGCCCTCGTCCAGAAACGGTTTCGACTTCGGCTGCCTCATGTCCCCATGGTAGTAAGAGATCGCACTAAGATAGAAGCCAAGATCCATCAAGTCGCCCATGCCAGGCATATTCAACCTTATTCTTATTCTTCCATCACCATGCTTCTGGAAAACCTCACTGTTCGACAAATCAGACATGTATCTCTCCGCTTTCTCAATGGGAAGATAGACTGAGCCATCTCCCTCCGGTGTGCGGTTGCTCGCTTCCTCAGACTCCAAGGCATTCTGCATAGCTTCCCTCTGTGCCGGGATTTGCTTGAGGTTGCAGGTGAGAATGCTGTAGGCAAGTTCCAAGATCGTGAGAAAACAGGTCACTCGGCTCAAACTTTTGACTCTTTCGTCAAACTGAAAGCTCCTAGCCGTTGCTACTGCCCGTTGGCCACGCTCTAAAGAGTCGACGGAGAACATTCGGAGATGTACAAGTGCTTCGATGACTGCTGTAATGTAGATGATGGCTCGATCGTCACGAGTTTCAGCTTGATTAGCGATCTGATGCAATTGGTGAAGAGCTGCCGGCATCTCGGTCGGAATCGAGGATTGTAAAGATAGCGATAGACGGAGGAAGCGGAAGGCATACAGCCACGGAGCATTGGAATACCTACACGTAACGTTACTCACTATCCATTTAGCATCTAGAGCTGGCTTACGCTTCAATGTCTGGGATAAGATTATCAATGTATTTGAGTCCAGCCCTCTGGTTAGACTTGAAAGTGAGACGTGCGTTCAGATGTTGCATGTTGTATTTTAAATCTTGCAGCCGGTTTCGCTCACACAAATTGATCCCTTTGGCCAGCACGGTTTCGGCTTCATAGTCATTGTCCGTATCTTCGAAGAGCGCGGTTGCATACCGTAATCTCAATGATGCTTCTGTTCGAGGATGCAGCGTAAAGTTCTTCAAAACAGCTTCCATACAAGCTAACCCTGTAGCGATGAGTTTGTGATACTGCTGGAGGTATTCTTCACGTTGTTGAGCGGCCAATACCGCACTCATCTTGTGCGCACTGGTGATATACTCATTGGCAAACGACAGCAATAGGGCAGGGTAGTCGAGGCCGGCCGATAGATTTGAGGCATCCTCACTCGGCTTTCGTGCAGGTATCTCAACGAATGGATACGCTCTTGAAGATTGCAACTGCTGAGGGTGCGCAATAGCGTGACGCTCCTGCGTAGCGAGAGGTTGTTGTGTTGGAAGTTGTGGTCTTGAACCATTCTGACCTGTAAGCAACGCAGTTGGCCGGGCTTTTGGTGAGATGCTTTTCGGCGTTGGGCTCTTTCTCCGGGATTGAGACTGCGTGCCGGCTGAACTGGTCTGTTCCGTAGACGGTTGAAGATCAGACGAGCCGTCAAGTTGATGCGAAGGGTATTGGATGGCTGTGCTTTTCCTCTTAAGCTGGGGTGCAGACGTTTTGTTCGGGTGTGACTGTTGCACGTATGGAGATGCCTTTGAGAGAAGTTGCGGTTGAGAAGTATGTGTAGACGCAGGCTGAGACGGCGTTGATGGTAGATAGTTTTGGACATGTTGAGGAGGAAATGGTGATGGATAATTACCGTACTGGGCATGCTGCTGATGCATCTGCTGGGCACCGGGGGCATGACCAAGCGGCACCTGTTGGAGAGGGGGAGGGACGTGATAATACGGCTGCGCGGTCGCATACTGAGGGTTCCTCGGTGGTATCACCACCATAGGCTGCTGATACGAATTTTGTGCCACTGACTGTGGTTGACCTGGAAAGCTAGGATATATCGGCGCATATTGCTGGTGCTGGGCGCTACCTCCGTTTGGAGGCTGCTGCCCATATTCGTATCTATAATCCATGATCTATCGGCGTGTTCTTTCGCATTGGAGTGAAGTCACAGGTCGACAGTGATCCATCATCGACTCGCTTCTGCATGTAGCCTGTTTCGCTTGGCGCAGTTCAACATCGTAGCTGGTCTCTGCTCCGGATTCGTTGTGATATTGAGGCTCAAATATCGCGATGGAGCATTTGAGCGCGTGAACGCGCGCCAAGACGGACGCTAAATGACGTACCGAGGCTCATCGAGAGCTTTCATTGAAGCATGGTCACAACTTTTTTGAGGGCGGCTACATTTCAATCTCCACAGGAGCTACGTTTCTATAAGAAGGCGATCGCGTGTTTAGGAGCGCCGGAATGGACCTCTCATGGGTCCTTGGACATGCAACAACTACGTTCCATCATGCTAAACAGACGGTGCCCCTTCATACCAAAACGGGCTCGAACATATCCATCGCAGATCTGTGCAAGGAGGTGACTCCGCCGTGCCATCTCAACCCATTACTTTTCAATGGACACTTGCAGACAATGTGGACGGCTGTGAGTGATGTGGACATTCCCATCATCTACAGACGGAAAGTCTTTGAGGCGGAAGATCCCGCATATGAGGGGTCATTCGCAGTCGATTTTGTCACCAAGGTCGCGGGCGAAATGGATGACACGTTGCCCCCCAGAACCAGCTACTACAGCGACCAGGAGTTTGGTGAGCTGGGCTCTAGTGATGCCACGCCGATGCTGGTAGTCTTACATGGACTGAGTGGCGGCTCACATGAGATCTACTTGCGGCATGTTCTTGCCCCCCTAGTCTTGGGAGATGGTGGTTGGGAGGCTTGTGTTGTGAATGCGAGGGGTTGCGCCAAAAGCAAAATTACTGGCGGTGTGCTGTTCAACGCTCGAGCAACCTGGGATGTCCGACAGGTCATCCGATGGCTGAAACAGAAGTTCCCGAAGCGTCCTTTGTTTGCGGTCGGGTTCTCCTTGGGCGCCAATATTCTCACCAATGTAGGTTTCTCTTCTTCAGAATGAAAAGTAGAACGCATCTTACGAGGGACAACAGTACTGCGGCGAAGAGGGTGCAACCTGTCTATTGAAAGGTGCAGTAGTATGCTCGAACCCGTGGGACTTAGAGATCAGCGCAGTGAAGCTGAGAAGTACATACCTGGGCAACGAAGTCTACAACAGGGTCATGGGGTCCAACATGAAGAAGCTCTACGAGCAGTGAGTGCATCAATCCATGCCTCGTGCATTTACTAAAGGAGAAAGACACGAGACAGAAATTACGAAGCGCACGAAGATCGACCCTGAGGGAGTGCGCAAAGCAACATATCTCTTTGAATTTGACAGGTGATGAAAGACTCGGTGCATCATCACAGACGGCTGCTAACTTCTATTTAGAGAAGTCCAGTGTCCATGCTGGGGCTATCCCACAGTTTCTGCCTATTACCGAGATGCGTCCTCGGCAGACTCTGTGCTGGCTGTACGGATACCATTCTTTGCTATAAATGCACAAGATGATCCGGTAGGTTTGCGTGGCCATCGGCAATCTTCCTACTGACCGCTTGAAGATTGCAGTAAACGAAGCAATCCCATACGAGGAGTTCACAAAGAACCCTTATACAGTACTGTGTGCGACATCTACTGGCGGCCATCTGAGTTGGTTTCAATCGAACGGCGAAAGATGGTTCGCCAAACCAGTACGTCCATTTGCCGTCAGCAAGCCGATAGTCTCCATACTAATGAAAGACAGATCGTTAACTTTCTCAACAAAATGGTTGCTGAGATAGATTTTGAGGCAAGTGAGTTGACAATTTCACGCCAAGCCACAATGGAACCGGAGTATGAGAACGGCCTGTCGCATTATGTGCCCATGCGGCGCAAGCTGCAGTTGCCACATCTCGAGTAGAAGGTTGTAAAGTTGGACGGCAGTAATAGACGGCGTACTGGGTCACAGTTGGTTGCTCAACCGAAAGATACCCTCTTCTTCTTGGTGGTGGTGGTCTTCGTAGGCTCTCCGTTCGCCTCGGTTTCCGCAAGAGCCACAGCTGTGTCTGATCGCTTTCGGCGCTTGCGCAAGGAGTCTTTGGTCTCCTCCTATACAGTGATCAGCGAAAGGGCGCTGAAGGTGAAAGTTGGACAATGGCTTACGAGCTTCGACTTCTTCGCCTCTTGCCGAGCTTCTGCCTCTTGCTTCCTGGCCTCTCTGATTGCCTCCATCTGGCGCTGTGAAGGTTAGCAGGCATGCTCACAAGTCAGAGCAAGTGACCATTGCAACATACAGCCTTGATCATCTTCGACTCTATCTGACCCTCCTTCTCTGCGTTCACCATCGCCAGGATTGTCATCATCCCCTCCTGATCGTCCACAAAGACCTTGCCCTTTTTCTTGCCCTTCGGCTTCTGGACGCCTGCTGGTGTAATCATGTTGAGCTTTGGTATGCCGAGTTCTTCCTCTGTATACTTTCTCCTCCTTTTCTTTCCTGAAGCATCGGGACGCTTGGTCTTAACCTCTGACGTTGCTTTCGCTGGTAGGGCAACACCTTTGCCCTTGGGTTTGGGCTTTGACTTTGGACGCGAAGCAGAAGAGGACGACTTCGCGCTGCTTTTGAAGCTGGTCTTGGGCTTTATGGGAGCCATTGTTACTGTCGGTTGTGGTTTTGCCTGTAAGGCGATTGAAAATTCGGCGGGCCATTTCGCGAACATTCACATGCGGAATAGCGTGTGCTTCCCCCGGAGGATCCGTGCGCGTATAGCTCGACCCGGCATGAACGTCAGCCATCCAGCCCTGCCCAGCTTCACTTGTACATTAAAACTAGGGTTCATCCAGAACTAAGAGCGCGCTACAAAACTGAACCCGACTTCTACATCAGGGCCAGAATATACGCATACTAAAAGTCGTCATCCATGGCCAGCCATCGCCTTTTCCGCTTCCCCAAGCCTGCCTGGGTTAACAGCGCCAACACCAGAACAGCAGGCGTTTACCTTTCCGGCGCTCTTGTATGCCACCTTACTCCGTTATACGTATTGTTGTACTAACTCAAGCAGTTCTCTCTGGGCTTCTTCTTCTTCATCGATGCCTCCACCTACTCCGCCTCCGCCAGGAACGGCTCCGACATCCATATTAGCTTCATCGACTGGATTCCAGGCATCTGCTCGGCGCTCGGGATGCTCGTTATCAACTCCATCGACAAGTCACGTCTGAGCGCAGATAGCTTCAGTTATTCCGGGAATGGCGTTGCTTGGAAGGCCAGACTGGTACTGTTCCTAGGGTTCGCGCTGCTGGCGGGTGGACTCGCAGGATCTGTGACTGTCATGGTTATCAAGTACGTAGTGCCGGAATATGGATTTCCGACACTATGGTTTGGAGTCGCGAACGTTGTTGCTAATGCTATGATTATGCTGAGGTAAGTCTGGTGACATGCTCACGCCTTAACTGCTGCTAACAATGCCGTAGCTCTGTCGTATTATGGGTCGCTCAAAACATGGAAGATGACTACACTTACAACCTTGCACTTTAGGGAAGTACTGGGGGTTAAGAGGCTCGGTGGTAGTAGTACTTGCATGCGCTTGCCACACTCGTACATGTATTGTATTCCATATTGGCATTGGAGTTGTCGTGTTGTATAAATGTATCCTCAGATCGCTCTCAAACAAAACTTGGACCACTGCTATGTGCATGCAAGAAAGAAACGCAAAGACTGCCGAATCCACTGATCACCGCGACCTAGACAACGTATACTATTACACCCGATATGCTTCCCCCTCCTGACTAGAAGTCCTGCTCCTCCTGAAAGAACATGGTGAAGCTGAGGATCGTTCCGTAGATCAACAGGCCCCCGATTATCGACATGACCATGGCAGGATAGGTGATGAGCGCACAGTGTGCGAACAACGCAGGCAGTGCTACATGACAGCCGTTAGCACCCGGACCCAATGATCGGGACAGCAGCGATTCCACGTACCGACCCCCATAACCACAAAGAAGCCTGTCAGCCACCTGCCGAAGTCGATAACACCGTTTCCCGCGCTCTCCATGAAGTCATCCGGATTGGCGGCGCGGCCGCATATCCAGTTTGGTAGTGGCGCAACGATATAAGTGGCTACCACGAGGAGAGGGAGGTAGTTGTGCCATAGCGCCGAGGAGAGAATGACGAGGAGGAAGCCTATCGCTAGAACCTATGAGAACCATCAGTATCTGCACACAGAGCTGAGATTACAAGGCTACGGCGTACGAAGGACAGCGCGATAATGGTTTTGAGACCCGCGGCCATGGTGGGTTGGACGGATAATGTCGTCGCCGTCGTGAATAGCGCAGGAAGCAAGATTTCGCTAGGCTTGGTATTTGTGCTGATGCGTACTATAGAATCGCTTTGCGCATTGCTCTGGCGCCTACAAGAGCTCAATCCCGGGGTTGGTGATAGCTGACGTTCTCCGCTAGTGAGCCTGCTTCGGAGCCGCTTCGCTGTGGCTGGAACGCCAGTCTTGCACTGATTGGGCTTAGCCTTTTGACAGCTCCAGCTCCACAGGGTAAGGCAGGCAGTCTTGTCCGCGTTTACTGTTCTACTACACGCGGTACTACTGCTATTAACCATCCCACATCCCATATTACAATCCCCGTTTGCTTGACCTCCAAGCTCATCTTCCAAGTCATCCCTCAGCCGGAAATTGCGCTGCAGCATCATGTTTCGAAATAACTACGATAACGACTCCGTTACCTTGTAAGCTCCGACCTGAGCAGCGACCACAGGACAAAACAGCTAACAATTCATTAGCTCCCCGCAAGGCCGCATATTCCAAGTAGAATATGCCCAGGAAGCAGTCAAGCAAGGCTCAGTAGTAGTTGGCCTAGTCAGCAAAACCCACGCGGTCCTTGCGGCTCTAAAGGTGGGCTTCCCTTGATTCTTTCACCGTATCCCACACTCACAAGGCCTGGATAGCGAAACGCCGAAGAGCTTTCCTCATACCAGAAGAAAATCATATCCATAGATGCACACTACGGTGTGGCGCTGGCCGGTCTCGCCTCCGACGCCCGCGTGCTTTCCAACTTTATGAAACAGCAATCCCTCGCCTCCCGACTTACTTACGACCGACCGATTGCACTAGGAGAGATCGTCTCACGGATAGGTGACCGCGCACAAACAAACACACAACACTACGGCAAGCGACCTTATGGCGTTGGACTGCTCATTGCAGGGGTGGATAACAAGGGTCCCAGGTTGTTTGAGTTTCAGCCTAGCGGTGTCACGCAGGAGATGGTAGCTTGTGGGATTGGTGCGAGGAGTCAGATGGCCAGGACGTACTTGGAGAGGAACCTGGATGAGTTTGAGAAGTGCGGAAGGGAGGAGCTGATCAAGCATGCGTTGAGGGCGTTGAAAGAGAGTCTGTCACAGGACAAGGAGCTGACGGTTGATAATACAAGTTTGGGTGTCTGCGGGGTGGAAGAGGCATTCAAACTATTCGAAGGGCAGGAGGTCGCCCCTTATCTTGATGCGACATTTGAGAATAGAGCGGAAGGGGATGATGGTGATGCTATGGAGACGGAAGCGTAAAGACGCCTACATCTTATAGGCCGTTTGGGACCGACCGCAAGGCATTCTAACGGACTTTTGGGAAAGAATTAGATGACAGGTGTCATGCTGGACCGTTAGTCTTCAGAACGCTGCAGCTATTAACCAGTTCCCGGCTCACTTAACTCGCTGCCCGGTCAATGGGATGCAATTAAGAAGCAGCCTATGGCTTGGATGCCGCTTACCGATTCCTCAATCAGTCCGCAGTGGGTGACTTTCTAGGCTTTTGTGAGAGCACCTCAATCCGGCGTTTCCAAGCATCCCGTAACGCGTCTCTATGTTTGAATCCTAACCGCTGACATGGATGCGTTTGGCCCTCCTCTGTCTCAAGATCTACACATTGTCGTCATTGAAGCACAGCGGCTTCGAACCTCTTGACACAGTAAAAGTGCATGGCAAGAAAGTGTATGAAGCGAGCAGATTCAGAGTCGCATTCCTCATGATGTTTTTGAACTGGTTGCCAGTTCCGTATAGACGTGGTACGATCGTTATCTAGACAGCCTGCTCGTTTGTCGATCAACACAGCCATTGTCGGACACAATCTTCAACCCTTCTAGAATGAGCACCCTTCAGACGATTCCAGAATACGACGAATGATCGGTCGAAAATATGATGATGAGTACTAGCGTGCACACTAGTTGGATTGTTCTATTCTTTACTATATATATATCATGACACAATCGTCGTACAGTCGCCATGCGGAACAGTAGGATAAATGAAGAACGCCGCCCAATGATCAAAGAAACAAGAAGCTACCCAAACCGGAGAATGCTTCTTACATGGACTTCAAGACTATACTACAAAGCGAAGAGCAAACCAGCAGCACCAGCGGCCAATGCACCCATCATGGGTGCAGCGGTCATTACTGGAGCAAGACCAGTGCTGCTTGCTGACGCAGCGGTACCGGTAACAGACGGTTGTCCACCATTCCTGGCGCCGCCACCGGAGAGCGTGGCACTGGCGATGGCGTTGGCAGCACCAGTAGCGTCAGGAACACCATTGGTGCCGTTGGTAATCTCAAGGATGTTGTCTTGAGTGGAATTGAAGTTGGTTTGGGCCAGCGAGATTTCGTTCTCCTGGAGATTGTAGACGACATAGGCGCTACGGAGGAAGGTATCACCTAGGACAGAGGTAGAGCCATCGGCGGGGCTGATGCCCAGGATGCAGAGAGTCTGACCACGATACCTTGCTGCTTCGATGACGAGCTCGTTGGAAGGAACCCGGATGAGGGCAGAGCCGAAGCTGAAGTCGAGTGTTGTATCATTGTTTTGAAGATCACAGTCGACAAATGCGGCGCCCTGCCGAGAGTCGTACTGTGCACCGAAGAGGTTGTAGATGCTGCGAGTCAGGTCGTTGGGCAAATACATCAAGCTACTGCCAGAGTCGAGGAGTACCGGCTCATTGATATTGTTGGCAATGGAGCCAGCGTTACCGTTCGTTCCCAGCCCAGACATGCCAATGACAAACTCTGCGTAAACTTCCTGTCCCGCACCGGCGTCTTCGGGGAGTATCGGTACGGTCTGGAGAGAACCAACGTACTTTTCCGTGTTCACGCCACCAAAAAGGATCGAACCTGTTGAGGAGTCCAGGTCGTTCAACCACAGACTGTATGCGTTTGCATTGATGAAGCCTTCCTGGACCATCTTGACTGGTACGTTGGGATAGGGATTCAAGCCCGCCCTGTTCGTTTGAACCTCATTGATGGGATAGCCAATTCCGAGAATGCCTTCTTGTGAACTAGAAGCATAGCCGACGCCGAATTGTTGATCGGTTAGGGTGATGCCACCGATCCGGAGGGTATCAGTTACATAGTCTCCTGCAGCGCCTGAGCCGTCCACATAACTGATGTTGAAGACGCTATTGACGTAGTTGTAGGTGGAGGAGGAATTGGCGCTGTAGGTTCCAGATTCGACGCAAGCATCCTGCTGGCTTGTACAAAGGTTGGACTGCGCCGAATTCGCCCACAAATCACTGCTCCCGGTATCAAGGTGTAGTCGCAGGTTCTGAGGCGGCGTCCCTAAAGTACAGTTTGCGAAATATAGAGTTTCCAAGTTGTCCAGAGTCGCCGTTACTGTGTTAGACTGCCTGCGCCTAAGACGATCCCTTGCGACTGGATTCCGCACTTCTCTCCGTTGTATCGATGCAAGTGCAACTTTCGGTGTCTGCGAGGTAATCAGTATTCGCACATAGACTGCCATGAAACCGCTGTTCCGCAACTCACATCACGTTGTACAAGAGTCAGCGCATTGGTGGCTGTAAGCAGCCCAGCGGCGACTGCGACATAGGATACGGCCCTCATTGCGCTCTTGTATGTTTCCACCAGGCAATAACAGCGAAGCGAATCTGACTGCGTACGTTACCAGAAGCGGAAACTGGATATCGAGCCTAAAGATTAGGAGTAGGGAGTGGTGAGAGGGAAACAGGTCTAAGAGGAAGCAGGCAATGTGTGCATAAATACGAGCAGCAGGGAACAAAGATCATGACGCGCGGCAAGCCGACACAGGGAAGTCTATGAAGCAAACTGTGGCGCAGCAGGCCTCTTCGACTTCTGTCATCCTTTCCCCAGCTGAACTCGTAAACGTGATGCGTGTCCAGCCATTGGAGTCTGGAGCCGCCACCGCCGACAAACCCGGCAGCGGATCTCCGAGCAGAACTGATGACGAATGATTGTCAAACGTCTCGTCACAGGGCAGCTGATTCTTGATGGGTGAGGATTGCCGGATAATGCACCGAAGATTATCCCAAGAAGTGGTCCTAATGCTTGATGCCGCTTTTGCGGATGAAAATCGATCTCTGAGCCTGGCAATGAGATCTTGTTACGTCGGTCTGCAGGAACCAAGCTTTGGGGCGGCTCGTAAGCTTCGCTTTTTCCCCGCGAGATTCCATAGGATGATGGAACAGACGCTTGGCGGGCATCCGCTTCTACCGTATCCGACTGTCACTTGCAAGCACTAACGACGCCTACACAACAACGTTACGGATCGTGGCTCGCAAGGTACGAGTAACATGTTCGAAGTCGTCCTTCAGTTGCTTCACAAGAGATCCTCCCTCGCTTGCCCCTAGCACGAGCTGTTTCAGGCCGCATATGCACAATGCTCAGTTGTCCCAGCATATGAAACCGGTGTTTCCAACTCTGATAAAACGTGCATTGTAACGTTCTTGCGTCCACTGGAAATCAGCTCATGCTCTGGGCTTTCTCATCAATCTAAGCGCCTTCATGCGCTTGTGTTTGTGTCTCTGGGCACACGATTCAAATCTGCAATGCCGCCGATACAGTGCACTCAGCGTAGTGAACTCGGTTCCGACCATAAGGAATGATCAAAGGCTTGGCAATGAAAGACGCTTTGGTATTACCGCAAGCAGCCTAGCGTCCGTCGAGTCGCGTCTACCAATCCCACTTTACGCGTGCTGCAGCCAGCACCATAATGTTACATCCACCAGCGAGCAACTACTGCAGCTCGCAAACTTAACGTCAGCCTCCACATCTTTCTAACTATCATGGCAAGAGCAGAATCTTCGAGGGCGGGAGCCCGCAACGTCCTCAGGCCACTCACCAACGGCACGCCTGTCAATTATGAACTCCCTTGGGTCGAAAAATACCGTCCCGTCTATCTCGACGATGTAGTCGGTAACACCGAGACGATTGAACGTCTCAAGATCATTGCGCGTGAAGGAAACATGCCGCACGTCATTATCAGCGGTATGCCCGGCATCGGGAAGACAACCTCTATACTATGCCTAGCAAGGCAGATGCTGGGAGATGCGTACAAAGAGGCAGTGTTGGAGCTGAATGCTAGTGACGAAAGGGGTATCGATGTGGTGAGAAACCGTATCAAGTCCTTTGCGCAGAAGAAAGTCACATTGCCGCCAGGACGGCATAAGCTCGTCATCCTGGACGAAGCGGACAGCATGACCTCCGGCGCGCAGCAGGCACTCAGGAGGACCATGGAAATCTACAGTGCGACTACCCGATTTGCATTCGCTTGTAACCAGAGCAACAAAATCATTGAACCCTTGCAGTCCAGATGCGCAATACTGAGATATGCAAGGCTTACGGAGGGGCAGGTTATGAAGCGGTTGCTGCAAATCTGCGAGGCGGAGAAGGTGCAGTGGAGCGACGATGGACTAGCGGCGTTGATTTTCAGCGCTGAAGGAGACATGAGACAGGCAATCAACAACCTGCAGAGTACGGCTAATGGCTTCGGCTTTGTCAATGGGGACAACGTGTTCAGGGTCGTGGATAGCCCACACCCGATCAAGGTGCAAGCCATGATCAAGGCTTGCCAGGAGTCAAAAGTTGACGCGGCACTGGATATTCTCAAAGAGTTATGGTGTGTTTACGTACGCCTTTCCAAATCCAAGCATAGAGCTGACTGGGCGTACAGGGACTTGGGCTACTCCTCTCACGATATTATCAGTACGATGTTCAAGGTCACGAAAACTATACCGTCACTTTCAGAACACTCGAAACTCGAGTTCATCAAAGAGATCGGTTTCACACACATGCGGATACTAGAGGGCGTGCAAACATTTCTTCAGCTTTCTGGTTGCATTGCGAAGCTATGCAGAATCAACATGAAGCCTTCGCTCTTCGAAGTGCCCGCTTCATGAGTAGCTTTTCGTACTTTATTACGGCAGTCACAGATCGGTCTTTCGTCTTTTTCCGTGTCGTTCCTTCGTATTCGTCAACGTCCCCAAGACGACAGCATAGCCAGGCGTTCAGGTTGTTTGAGGGGTGATGTGATGAAAACACTTGAAGTCACAATGCAGGAAACAATGCTCTCTTGACTATGCCATTCTAGCCACCAAGCAAGCAGCAATTTAAAAGACTAGCTATACACTGGTCTGTTGGGTATCGGGGTAACAGTCGAGGGAATAAGTTAACCGTATGAAACTCCTTTTGAAATGCAGATGTTGCAGAGGTCCACGCGATGCAATTTCCCGAGAGGAGACAACCTAGCCTTAAGCACTGTAGAAAATCATGCTCTCACTGCTGACATGCTGTGGCTTCACCAAGCCCTGTCAGCGGTGAAATCCCTAAGCAGAGTAACCAACTGATCCTGCCGCTCAAGCTGCGTCAAGAGCTTCTCTTCAGTTTCTCTCCAATGGCGCAATTCTTGCTTCTCACGCGGCGTGAGATACTTTTCTTCATTACCGACGACGTCCGTCCTTTCAGCTTTGTCGATGACACTCTGCACTCTCGCCTGTTCCACCTTCCTCCTCTGCAATAGGCGTGCCATAGCTTTGTATGAATCAGTAAGGATCATTCGCCGGCATCGATCGCGGTCGAAGTACCATAGGAACATGGTACGGCTTGGCTGTCTAGTAGCGTCCTTGGGAATCTCCTGACTTTCAGAGAAGCCTGCTTCATGCATTGACACAAGGGTCGAGCGTATGTCTTTTGGCCTCATGAGCCCTAACTGGGCGATCTGCTTCTCGTCAAGCTTCCCCTTGTCATCAAGTATGTGCATAATGCGCTTCGCGGTTACTCCAAAGCGAGCAGTAATTGTGTTGTCCAGCTCTGTGAGAATCATGGTTTTTGTTAACAAGCGGAAATCAACTCGCCATTCACCACGACCTCGCGCACCGCGCCATTCGACGAACTTGCGTGTGTCATTTCCGAGAATCTTGATGTGTCGTTCCACCAAAGAAAGTCGTTGCCGACGCGCTTCGCCCTCGTCGCCGCCTATAGTGCGCCTAGCTCCATTTGAGCCTTCACCTCTGTCTAGCCGCATGTGCTGTGCGGCGATACCTAGTGTTTGGGCATCTTGCTCCTCCTGCTTGACCTCATCCTCATCGGTGGACAGACCGGCGGCTAGGTCAACCCTCGGGTCCATCATTTCGGCGACTTGCATTGTGGTGACTGTTGAACTCACATCCTCCTCCTCAGTACTATCAGCGAGGTCGTCAAAACAACGAGTAATCTTTTTCTCCAAGATGCGCAACATAGTCTCATAGACGATAGCGGTGGTTTCGCCGCAGTATCGGGCCGCAAGATCAACCAGACATTGTGTGCGAAAAGCCACAGCTAGTTTCTCATAGTTGACTCTGAGCACCATTGCGGGTGGTAGCTCGTCTTCGATGTGACCGTTCACGCCGTTACTAAGATGACCATTAAGCTTCACGCGTTTGTTGCTCTTCGTAATAACGCCCATAGATCTTTTACTGCCTGTCTTGACATCACCTGGCTCAGCTTCATCTTCTTCTTCCGCTTCTTCCGGCCTGCCGTCGTCCCTCCATCTTCGTTTTAGGTTGTTGACAGCTCCCTTAAACTCGACCTGCTGCTTGCCCGCTTTTACCATACCCCCGAAAGGCGGCCCTCGCCGCACTATATTCTCGGCCAGATTTTGCGTGTCGGCACTTGGTTCAAAGTTGATCGCGCGAACTTTAGTAATATAGCCTCCATCTAGAAGTTGCCGAAGGTGCCTATGTAATTGTGCTAATGATGTGATGTTGTTTGAAGACTTCTTCTCCCCTTCACGCCCTTGGCTAGTCTTATCCGGGAGCCCGTTGCCGTTCAAGTGATGTAGGCTTGGATCCAGCTGCTTCTTTCTCGTGGCGACACCATACGCATCAGCTAAGTCACTAACCTTAGCATGACCCAATAGTAGCAAATTCGCTACTATACCAGAGGCAGCCTCGCCCTGAACGTCTTGAACCTCTTTGATTATCTTCCCACATCTAACCAAACTGTAGGCAGTTCCCAAGTCAGCTTCATAGTAGCTAACCGCGTCTGAGGCTGTGAAGTGACGGCAGAGGTGTTGCTGTATGAGGATAACCAGTCCGCGTCTTAACTGCTTAGGTCCCAATTGGGTGTGCTGGAGAAGTGAAGGAAGAGTGAGGCGACCGAGTTGCGCAAGGTGTGAAAAAAGCTGCTGCTCGACGTTAGAGACAGCTTGGCAAGAGCGACAATCTTGATGTGCATACCGCTGGAAGTTCTCCGTACAGGTCCTCTACCAACAGGACGCACAGTTCTATCAAATGCTGCTGCGGTGTCAGTCACATCCCACTAAAGACCGCTTAGAACTTTGAAGCTTGAGCGGCCGCCAACGCTGCGCATTTACCTCTGCCATGCTAGATCCGACCCCTAAACAACCATGCCGCGAAGTGGCTATATTGCTACCGGTACAAGTGCATCTCCGGATGTCTCAAGGAGAGTCGGTCAAGCCTCAGAGTAACTCTGGATAGTGACTAACAGGATTGATCATAAGAAAGGTGGGCGCAGGTGGGCTGCGATCGGAGAAAGTTTGGTGCTCCGAACCACTGGTTGTGTCCGTCGAATCAGAGCACAGCTTTGCGTTTGAGCCTGAGGTGCCAACTGTGGCAGCCTGAGCAGCCGCGCTAATGCTAGCTGCTACGGTAAAGTGACATCCAAGACCTTTGCAGCTTTGACCTCGAGATCCATTGGGTACCTCGTCGACGACACTACTTCATCCTCCCTCACCTCCAACTTGTTTGCAACGCCTCAATTCCGAAGATGATCGCTCGTTCATCAGCTGGAAGAACGGCACAACGTGCTCTGCGCCGTCAATGCGGCGCTCAGTTCTCCCAACGACGAGGTCTAGCAGCGCCGGCCTCGGGAAGCTTTCAATATCAGACGGGCGAAGCGGCTGGTGTCAAGCATGCCAGCAGAGACATGGCAGGTCCTCAAACCACATTGGCAATGGTGGCGAAAGCCGGGACGAGATATCAACCGCTTCCTGGGTTGACGGAGGCATTGGAGAAGTTCGCATTTAGGGTAAGATAGTGGTCAAACACATCGTTGGACATGAGGCAATTGGTCAGGATGTTGATGCTGCCTACTTTAGAATACCCATAAGAGATCGGCCCTACGGATTGTCCGCGAAGCAGAGCTTCTCGGTGCCGAATTGCAGTCATGGCACACTCGGGAAAGTCTTGTGATCGGGTCAAAGTTCTTCAGAGACGATCTTCCATACTTCGTCGAGCTCCTTGGGGAAGTAGCTGGCCAAACCAAGTTTTTGCGTAGGTCTATTAGTCCAGGAGACTGTGCTCGCTGCTAATGATGGCCAAGCATGGATATACCACGAGGAAGTCAAGCCGCTTATCGATCTCTGGAAGAAGAAATTCCTCGCAAATCCAACGGAAATGGCAGTCAACTCTGCACATGGTGTTGCTTTCCATAGGGGCCTTGGTATTCCATTATATCCCTCGTCCTCGACTTACTCCGACTATCTGGACGTCGAGACTATCGAAGAATTCGCTCACTCAGCCTGGGCCAAGCCCAACATTGCCCTCGTCGCAAACGGGGCCGAACAGAGCGAGCTGTCAAAATGGATTGGTGAATTCTTCCAAGATGTCCAGACCAGTGGCGCACACAAACTCGAAAGCCCACAAACCAAGTACTACGGAGGGGAGGAGCGTATTGCGCACGGCTCCGGAAACGCCATGGTTCTAGCATTCCAGGGTTCTAGCTCCGCTACCGGAAGCTTTTACAAGCCAGAATTGTCTGCTCTTGCCTCTTTGCTTGGTGGCGAATCACGCGTCAAATGGTCGCCAGGGTTCTCTCTCTTGTCCAAGGCTGCTCAGGAATATTCCAATGTCAAGATCTCGACGAAGAGTGCGATCTATTCTGATGCTGGTCTTCTTTATGTCACCATCACCGGTCCTGCCCACGAGGTAGCGGGCGCAGCTGGCAAGGTTATCAAGACTGTTGAAGACATTGCCAACGGCAAGGCGTCGAAAGAAGACATCACTAAGGCAATCGCTGTTGCCAAGTTTAAGGAACTCGAATACGGCCAGACCATCAACGCCACCCTCGAACTCACCGGTCAAGGTCTCATCCAGTCTGGCAAGCCCTACCAATTAGATGACACCGCTCAAGCAATCGGCAAGGTTACCGAGGACCAGATCAAGAATGTAAGTTTGCCTGACTCTGTGTGGACTGCTCAGTCTCTAACTTCACCCTCTAGGCTGCCAAATCATTGCTCGAATATAAAGCTTCAGTATCCGCAGTGGGCGATCTGTCAGCCCTGCCGTTTGCCGAAGAGATTGGCTTGAAAGTGTAAATAGTTTAGAAGGAAATGGTTGAGCCGGTCTATATCTTTGTACCATTACCGTGTAGCTGCGTTTCCTAGCGTTGGTAGAGATGAAATTGTGCGACAAGAAGAGCAATTGGCCTAATCAGTACTCTCGAGTTGCCATAAACATGTGTGATACTCGCCCTACCTAACATGTCAAAATTGCTGTAATCTAACTTTGGATTGGGGCCGCTGGTCTGTCACATGACCGGATCTTGGCATTGATCATCCATCTGCGTCCTCTCAAACGTTCAAGCTCCAAGCTCTGCAGCAGCGACAACAACCGACTCAGAACAACGTCACTACCCAGCCCAGCCGTACTCCTTATTGTTCAGAATGGCCTTTGCGTGGAAAGCCTCCGGCATCACGTACGTAAACTGGCTAATTGATTCCGAATTTACACAGCAACCCTGACAATGGCCTTCCGCAGATACAACCGCTACCTCGCTGTCGCATCCCGAGTCGTTAGGCGGTCATTAAAGGAGGACAAGCGTATTCAAGCCGAACGCCGTGGCGAGAGTGATCTGAGGTTCGCTAAGTGGGAGGTAAGTCGGACAATTATTTTGCGCTGACCGGAGATGTGGAGGTGTTACTGTCGGACGGACAAGTCGTCGGACCTGGGCAATTTAGGATTGCTTGCTGATGAATGCATCTGTGCAGAATGGCAGACAAACGGACATGAAGAGCTTGAACAGCGCCAACGAGGCGGCAATGGCGGAAGCAGCAGGCAAGCAGCAATCGCAGTAGATGTCGGATAGTCGTGAGGGATCCGCTCAGGCGAGTTGAGCAGCAATGCAGGAGGAAGCATTTGTACAATTGTAGTATGAAGATTTGCATCTACAGTATTCGGAGCAGTCGAGTGCACAGCTGAAACAACGAATGACACATTGTGTTTGTGAACGTAGTTCTACTCTGCTCCCATCTCAGCTAAATACCAGCACATTCGGAGTGAATAGGACCATTTCGTAAGGGAACCCCAAGTTTCTTTATCAATAGCGCTTTAACACTCGATCCACGAATTGTCAGAGGCCTTCTGTTGTCGTACTGTAAGCCCATTGGTGGGATGGTGGTATTACAGCTACGGGACCTATTATATTCGATTGCTCTATCTACGAACAATTTGACCGCTAAGCCTAGTTCCAGGAGCGATTGTTGCATCGACCATGTTGCTGGGTGAGTTTTACTATTTCGCTCTTCGAGCAGCTGTCCGCTTGATGCCAAGCTTTTGCTATGAACTTGATATGAAAGCTTCATGAGCTCTCCGAATCTAAGGAATCTCCCACCTTACAATCACCTTGCAACTGCCGCATCAATGTTTACTGGACGTTAACAGACCCTCTCTCCATGGCATAATGGATCGTCTATAGCGAAAGAGAACAAGCTGTTGTAAAGCGCATCTGCATTCATGTGCGGCAGGACCGGAATGACAGACAACAATTCCACGAGTAGCTCACGAAAGGGTAAAGTTGTGTTTGTTCATACCTGCAAAAGCGCCTATTAATCGAGGCAGGACTACAGCAGACTGATTTCGGCCCTGACAATGGCGCGACAGGAAGCAGCAACATAGCCTTTAGGCCGAAGCCAGCCAGCCCATGGCAGAGCAAGCCAAGGGATATCACTGCGCAATTCACGAGAGCTTCTTCGATACTCGATGTCGGGCAACTGATCAAGGATGAATCTTTCACGTTATACGAGTCCGTCTCGGCTCTTGAGGTCCGCACCACCCAGTATCCGAATTTTGGCCCTTGAGTAACCGAAGTGAGTACGTAGATTATGGACCCTAAGATGGACAGTGGGTTCTTGGAACATGGCGAATCCATGGATGATGATTACGATGTGCTTCGGCAGGTAGAGTCAGACGAGGTTCTAGGTATCATTGACCAGATGCTTTGCTATGAGGTAATCTCTCAGACTTTCATTCTGCGCCTTCCCTTCACTCCTATGTCTTCGCCGTCCTCTTGTTCGTCCTGGAACTGATTCCTCCCAGATGGCTTGGCATGAAGGTTATCCCTTGTCTCAGACTCTCTTCATGTCGTTATATATAGAGAGGCTGCTCCGCAAAGATGATGTAAAGAGCTCGGACAGCACGATCAAGGACATGCAGTTCAGCATGGGAGAGCCGGTTCTTCACAATGATTTCTTGCACATTGTGCTCCGAGCCTACTCTCTAGCTTTGATAAAATGCTGCGATTTTGTGCTGCAGCGAATTGTTTCCGAACACTACTACGAAGAGGAGGATTTCGTTACACATACTTACGACCGTCAATTGATGGCAAGTATCCCGGTGCAAGAGGTCATATCAGAGCTTGACGATGCCATTGTTTGGCTTGACGGACATATCCGGGCGGGTCAATCTAGTACTTTCGAAACAAGCTCTACAGCTATGTATCCAGCCAGGCAGGTTCTGAATGCGTTAGGTGCGCGTCTGACGTGGAGGAAGGCATTTCTAGAAGCCCTGGACGTCTCCAAAGTGCCGCAAGAGTATGGAAAGCTGTGGTCAACATCTTTGGCCCTAGTATCCGCCTTGAAGGAGACTTATGGACTTGGCACGCCGGTTCCTGAAGCTGCCAGTGGCAAGGCTCAGAGGAGGCTTGCTAGCACTGTCCCACCCAGGCCAATGGTGGTCCTAACCTTCGACACAGCAATAGTTCGGCTCGGTCAAATCCACGAGGATAACATAGAAGCGTGCAAGCTGCTCGATTATACTCGTATACAAAGTCCGCACAACATTATAGTAGGTGGCGTTATTTGCATTGTAATTCTCTCAGACGTATGCATTGCGTCCAGGTGTTCACACGTTTCCCGGACCAGTCGTTTTCGGATTCCATACACGTCCGTTGTCAAGGTTGTGCATTGAGCGCATGGCATTCCTTTTGCTGATTCAACGTCAGGCATTTCTATGGACTTTCAGCAGCCGTAAGCCGCAGCCCCTTACCTACTCACGGGCTCTCCTACAATCCCTGTTACCTCTCACGACCGATGCGTGTCAGCTCATGTTTCAAGACGCTTCAGAGCTTGTACTTGGAGGTGATGAGCTCTTGAACATTGAGAACTGGGAGGTGGAGGCTCCACACGATGCAAGGCATGTAATGGCGCGTACGGTCGATACTGTTTTGCAAAAAGCTCAGCAGGTATTGTATCGAAATCTTTAGCGGGGTAATAAGGGCTCAGTTCTTCCAGGATTATGTGGATCTATACAGAGCTCTTTGCCAGAATCGGTGCAGACAACGTCGGGTCATGCCGCATGTAGCACAAGGATATGAGAACGTACAGTTTGAGGTGTGTGCCGCGGATTTCCGGGCTATGACATACTAATGTGGATAGATTGAGCCTATTGAGCTGCAAATCCAAAGCATTACGAAAGAAGAGCCGTTAGTCGACGCCGGGGTAGACTCCGAGCCCATGTACGCATATCCATTCTCGTCGTGGCTGTATCACCACAAACTTCGCATGATGCAATGGTGGATTCAGCTTGGGTTCGAACTTGATACTTATCTGCCTGATGAACTAGCGGGCATGTATTGGTGAGCAGCCTGCCCTTTCTCGGCCAGTCACTAGGTTTTCAAGCTTACTCCAAGGTACAGGTATCTCTCTGAGCTCGCGTCCAAACACTATGCTCATCTGATTCGCATTCGGCTTTTCATCGACCACCGTAAACAGCAACATGAGAAACGCAAGGCGACGATACAAGCTTGCGAGACGCAGGCAAATCTGGACTTTGTAGATGCGCTCGGGTATGAAGCATGTGCAGTATTCTACATGTCTGACGCTCTATCGGCAGTAGGTATTGGTCGTGTTTAACCGGTCGTAGCGACTGACGCTTGTAGCTTTATGCTGTCTTGAACAGGTTCGACCTTATTGCTAAGCCGCCACGCCTGTTCGGGAGTGGTGCCTTGCGCTATGAAGCACGTATGAAGGCGATCTCGACTATTTCACAACCAGAAGCTCCCGATTTTCCTACATTCGAGGACGGAGCCAATCCTAAAACGTCGTTCAAGGGACTGCTGGCGAGTGCTGAAACTCGTCTCAAGGAAGCCAAGCAAGCGCTGGCAAAGCTTAAATCTTGGGAGAAGTCTGATTCCGAGTCAAGTGCCAAACGCGGGAGGTTGGCCAAATATGCAGGACTCGAAAATGCGAGAGGACAAGTAAGTCGATCGTCCTGGATCGCCCTACTAGCATTGCGCTTATCGTTGACAAAACGTGATAGATGCTGTCCTCGATGCTCAAGTCAATCGTTGCTACCGGGATCGCTATAGCAAATCTTCGAATGGCCTTAGGTCGAAACGACGGTCATCTCACCAAGTCCGACCTTCAGAGCGCTGTTAAGGTAGAGGTTCCCGAGCCAGGCGATCGATACCACGATTGGTGGATAATCCCGAAAATCACAGTAGTCAAGAGCTGAAGCACAACTGCTTTGCGCTGAATAAAACCAGGAGAGTACGCTGCACGAAGTCCGTGGCAGTGAAACTGCGTCAGCAAGAGCATAACTGGAAGCATATGGTGTGCCAAGGCAGTTCCGGAGCCGTGGAAAGATAGATCGGCAGCGACTGCCACGGGTCAGGTTCGTGATTCCGAACAACTGTGTTCGTGGAGCTGTATGTTTAAGCTTGTACAGCAACCTCGCAGGACGGTTACTGAGAGTGTTGCAAATCAGCATCCAATCAGCTTGTGTCTATGTATTGTGTTGTTGGTCCAATGTGATGGTGAATCGTTAAGCCGGTCCGGGGCTGTCTTGGACGGGTGCTAAGGCAGGCGGGTAGTGGCAGAACGCCCCCGCGGCGATTGGTGTGCATGCAGGGCTGGTGCCGATCCGTGAAGCTCTGTGATCTTTGAGGGAAAACCTGCGATTTTGACCATAGCGCAGACTTTCTGGATACGGTCAGATGTTCATTGGCATTTCTCGAGGTGCGATTGATGCTGTCTACCTGCAAGATAGGCCTGGGTTCATCTGGGGAGGGTAGCGCCACCTGAGTGTAAAGCGGGAGAGTGATAGGAACGCCCGTCTGCTCCATCAAGATTTCACTTTTTCTGTGGTTTTCAGTTAGACTCACTGTCGCTCTTGCGGTTTCTGTCTCTATTCAAGTCGGTCAAGATCTTGGTGAAGCACGCCTACTCTACGGCATCCCTGAGCGACCATCACCCTTTCGAAGCATTGCGCCGACACCGCTCCTACAAACTGATCGCTCGCTCCTCAAGACAACTCGGACATCACCCAACCTGCGGATTCTCACAACGCGCGGACACGTAAACCAGCAGCACAACGCATGCCAGAAGCTCAGACTCAAAGGACTGTGTAATGCGGTGTGTGTGTTCTGAGAGCTGGTATACTTTCGTGCGTTGGGACGGTCGCTTAGTCTGAAGACTTTGTTCCTTCATCTTGAGGGAGTAGCCTTCCCTTCCAAACCGAACCTAACATTTGTCCAACGCTACAACTCCCAACGCCACACACAATGTCGGACCGGGATAGTGAGGCGCAATCGGTCAAATTGGAGTCGGAGGTTCGAGAGATGAAGCTGGAAACGGACGAGTCGGCGGACATGGTGGATGCGTGTATACCTGAGGATGGGACTGGCAATGTGGACGACGACAGTGCGTCTTCCCACGATCTAAAATTCGAACCCTCCAAGGTCAAATCCCGCTCGACATCACATTCACCTACCAAGTCGTTGCAGGCGTCTCAATCCCCTGTGATGTCTGAGTTCGAAGAGAAAACAATTGGCGCAGAGATTGTGGTGGAACAAGAGGCAGGCAAACCGGCAAAGCTTTCACGCAAGCACTCGCAGAAGATGGTTGGGAGGCCGCCAGCACTCTTTCATGACCTCTCGGACTCAACACCTGAAGCTTGTAGCAGCTTCGAGGTCATCAAGGACTGTACGTATGGGGCCAAGTATCTTGGGTCCACCGAATATGCGATGGACTGCGACTGCTCAGAAGAGTGGGGTAAGTCTTCATCCTTGAGGGCGTTCCCCTCAAATTAACAATGGGTGATTGCGATACTTATGCAGCCTTAGATCCGGGCACGAAGACTAACCATGCGTGTGGGGAGGATTCTGACTGCATCAATCGTGCGACGAAGATGGAGTGCAGCGGTGACTGCGGGTGTGGAACGAGCTGCCAAAACCAACGCTTCCAACGCAAGCAGTACGCCAAAGTCACGGTGATCAAGACAGAAAAGAAAGGCTACGGGCTTCGAGCAGATGCTGATCTACAGCCGCATGACTTTATCTTTGAGTATATTGGTGAGGTCATTAACGAGCCCAACTTCCGCAGACGCATGCACCAGTACGACGAAGAGGGCATCAAACACTTCTACTTCATGTCTCTCAGCAAGGGCGAGTTTGTCGATGCGACAAAAAAGGGCAATCTGGGGCGATTCTGCAATCATTCTTGCAACCCCAATTGTTATGTCGACAAGTGGGTGGTGGGCGACAAGCTCCGCATGGGCATTTTCGCGGAGAGGAAAATCAAAGCTGGGGAGGAGCTGGTCTTCAACTACAACGTCGACAGATACGGCGCCAACCCGCAACCATGCTACTGCGGCGAGCCAAATTGTACCGGCTACATTGGTGGTAAGACGCAGACCGACACGGGCACCAAACTTTCGAATGCGACCATTGAGGCTCTTGGTATCGAGGATGGCGATGACTGGGATACCGCCGTCGCTAAGAAACCTAGGAAGAAGAAGAACGCCGACGACGACGACGAGGAATACGTCAGCAACGTGCAGCCCAAAGCCCTCGACGAAGATGGGGTTACCAAAGTCATGGCTACGCTCATGCAGTGCAAAGAGAAATGGATTGCCGTCAAGCTCCTGTCGCGCATCCAGCGTGCACCCGAGGAGAAAGTCCTCAACCGTGTCGTCAAGATGCACGGATACCAGATCCTCAACTCAGCCCTCAATACCTTCAACGACGACGACAATGTCGTCCTGCAAATACTGGACATCCTGGATAAACTACCTCGTATCACGCGCAACAAGATTCAGGATTCGAAGATTGAGCCGACAGTGCAAAAGCTCATGGAACGAGAAAACGAAACCCTTGCCGCGCAGGCTGCCAACCTGATCAAGATATGGGCAGCGCTCGAGGTCGGCTATCGGATACCAAGGATGAAGCGGGATCCTAACGCCGTCGCTCCGCTTTCTCGTCCCGAGCGGATTGAACGACGGGAAGTCAGCCCTCTACGGTCGCGGTCGCGTTCCAGAGACCGGACCCCTGACGCTCCAAGGGGCCCTTCAGCGCCTACTGGCCCACGAAGTAATATCCCGCAGAGGAACATGAACTTCTTTCCCGGCTCCCGTCCCCCGTTTCGACGACCTCCCTTCAATGCCCTTCCCCCTGGCTGGTTTGCCGCACAGTCCAATGGACAGACGTACTACTACAGTGCCTCTGGCGAAACGACATGGCAACGCCCGACCCAACCTGCCCCTCAACCGCCGCCGCCACCCAAAGTTCTTAGCCATGAGCAGAAGTTGCAGGAGATTATTAACAGTATCACCTCACAAGCTACGCCCAAGGAGAAACCCTCGGCAGCAGTAACCCCGCAAGCAGCCGAGACACCAAAGCCATACCGCAAGGAGGAGAAATGGAAGTCATACTCTGAGGACAAGCAGATGAAGATCTATGAAAACACGGTATGTCACAACCGCTAGCCCCAGGGTGGTATTTAGCACGGCCGCAGTTTGTACTGACCATGATTCGCACAGCTCTTTCCTCACATCAAGTACGTCATGGACAAGTTCAAGGGAAAGCTGCCCAAGGAGGACGTTAAGCGGTTTGGGAAAGAAGTGAGGTTTCCTCCTTGGTTCTAGCTGCACAAGCTAACGTCGATACAGATTGCGAAGAAGCTCGTTGCTTCCGATTTCAAGCATAAGCGGGTGCAAGACCCGACAAAGATTAGCGACAAGCAGAAAAAGCAAGTCAAGAATCACGTCAAAGAATACTTCGACAAGGCATATGCGAAGAGGAAGGAGCACGACAAGAAAAGGGCTGACCGGAGGGCTAAGGAGGGCAAGGCTACTACGCCACCAGGTAGTCCTCCTGTTGCCTACCTGAAAGAATATGGCTTGCTGCAGGAGGATGAGGAGTCTGAGGACGACCAGATGAACGATATCTCGGACGATGAGCCTGATGACCCGTCACCAACAGAGCTTTCCGTCGATCCCCTTACAGGCAGTCCTGCCCTCAAGCGCAAGCGAGACACGGATACGCCGGGTAACATGTCGCCGGATGGTGATGCCTCCTCTAGCAAACGGATGCGCGACGAAGTGCCCCCTCCTCCTCCACCGCCGCCACCACCACTGGGCGAAAGACCGGCTGATGACGAAACACCTGGTCTCATGGAGGATGTGGACGGACAAGATGACGCTGCTGTTGAACCGATCTCGATAACGTCGAATGAGTCCCCGTCAGAAGCACAAATAAAGAACGACGGCTATGCGGAAGCCAGCCCTATGCAACTGGCCACACCACCATTGAACAACGACACTGCTACGTTCACCAATAGTCTTGAGGAGAAGAGGAAGAACCCTTACGAAGGCATGAATCCGGAAAGGATGAGACAGCTGGGCTACGCAAAAGGTTACTAGGAGTGATCTTCATCCGTGCTCAGAATGCTCACTTTCTGCCGTCGTTGCTTCACGCTCTTGGCACGCGTTCCTTAGCAAACAATTGGAATAGTACTCTTTCTGCTCTCCTTTGATGCTGTACAGATATCAGGCTTCCTTCAAGACTGCTGCTGCATGTTACAGGCAGACACAATGGGAGTTTCAATTACATTCTCGGTTTCGGTCTAGCATGTAGGGGTTTGCTTTAGTTTCCCAGTCTCTTCGGCGTGTACCACTACTTTCTTTAAGGGGCGGCCACCTTTCGGCTTCTTGTTATCCTTGTACTGCCGTTTTCCTTTTCTCGGGCCAAGCGAGGTCAGACAAAGCATATAGCTCAGCATAATTTCGGAGACACAAGTGCAATGGACCACCTGTTGTCATATCACCCCTAAGATAGCATTTCACGGTGTTGAAGCTGGGAACCGTATCCTCGGATGCAATGGCATGTTTCGGGATTAGTGTTACCTGACCCCGCCGTTTTTGCCGTTGGAGCTTGGCGTCATTGCAGGCCAACGAACAAGGGTCTGGAACTCGCCCGTCATTGCTTCGTCGTGAGTCTGATGATCTTCGCCTACGCATGTCATTTGTGACTTTCTTCCCTCTTAGATTTTGCCTTCTTCGATGAAACTTCCTGCCAGTGCCGCTATTTCAACTGAAGTCCCTCTACAGAGCTGCACTCAATTGCTTGATCCAACACCACAGTGAAACGATAAACCCCGCTCTCCTCTGGCACTGCAGGCTTTCCTCTGGATATACCTTTACCACACCACAGAGCGGCTCTTCTCGGATTTCAGACCATTATGGTGTTGTCGCTGAAGTCAACGGCTGCTTTCCGTCCTCTCCTCCGATCATCTCTCAGGTCCGCGAGGCCACAGCAGGCACGACTGCTACGCACATATGCAACTGAAGCAAAGAGGAACGCCTCTTCAGCAGCCGCAGCCGCCCCAGCATCAGTTGATGATGCCGGTAGTGATGCCTTCTTCCCTGACGAGCCAAAAGGCCCCATAATCAACACTGAAATTCCTGGGCCGCAGAGCAAGAAAGCCATTTCGCATCTTGACAAGGTGTTCGACACCCGGAGCTTGAATATGATGGCCAATTATCAACATAGTTACGGCAACTACATTGCTGACCTTGACGGCAACGTTCTGCTAGATGTGTATGGCTCAGCTTGCAATGTTTCGTGGATATCCAAAAGTGTGCTAATTCGGATTCCAGCTATGCTCAGATTGCCTCTATCCCAGTCGGTTACAACAACCCCACTCTGTTGCTCGCTGCCACTTCCCCAGAGATGGTCTCAGCCATCATCAACCGTCCCGCCCTTGGCAACTTCCCTCAGCATGACTGGGCAGACATCCTCGAGACCGGCGTTTTGAAGGTGGCGCCCCCAGGCTTGAATCAAGTCTTCACGGCACTCGCAGGCTCGGATGCAAACGAAACTGCATACAAAGCAGCATTCATGTGGAAGCGTGCACAAGAACGTGGCCAAGGCGCCGAATTCACAGCCGAAGAAATGGAGTCGTCCATGAACAACCAAGAACCCGGCGCTCCCCAGCTCTCCATCATGTCTTTCCGAAAAGGCTTCCATGGCCGCCTCTTTGGCTCCCTCAGCACCACCCGTAGCAAACCGATACATAAACTTGACATTCCTGCCTTCAACTGGCCGCAAGCCCCATTCCCTGACATCAAGTATCCGCTCGACCAGTTCGCTGCTGAAAACGCCGAGGAAGAAAAGCGCTGCCTCGAGGAAACCGAGCGACTGATCAAAGAGTGGCCCCTCCCACCCGCTGCCATGGTGGTAGAGCCCGTTCAGTCCGAAGGCGGAGACAACCACGCTTCTCCCACCTTCTTCAAGGGTCTCCGCGAACTTACCCGCAAGCACAACATCCTCTTCATCGTTGATGAGGTCCAAACCGGCGTCGGCGCGACAGGAAAGTTTTGGGCGCACGAACACTGGGGGCTGACTGACCCACCAGACATGGTCACCTTCAGTAAAAAGGCACAAACTGCTGGATACTACTTCGGCGATTCGGCGCTGAGGCCGAACAAGCCGTACAGGCAATTCAACACGTGGATGGGTGACCCAGCTAGAGCGATCTTGTTCAGGGCCATCATCCAAGAGATAGAAAGGTTGGACTTGGTAAAAAACACGGCGATGACAGGTGACTACCTGTACAACGGTTTGCAACAGCTGAGCCAGAAGTTCCCCGAAGAGATTCAGAACCTCAGAGGCCAGGGACAGGGTACATTCATTGCGTGGGACAGTCCGAGACGAGACGAGGTTCTGAAGAAGGCAAAGAGCGTGGGCGTGAACATCGGTGGTAGCGGTGACAGGGCTGTGAGGCTTAGGCCTATGTTGATCTTCCAGAAGCATCATGCCGATATCCTGCTCGACGGTCTTGAGCGGATCTTCAAGGGTGATTTGGGTACGACTGTGTCTACCAGGACGCCGAACAATAGCTCGTAGAGCCTGTGTCGATCTGGTCTCCGCTAACGATTGTATGAGGCAGCGCTGGTTTTGGTCTTTCTTTCCTTTATTAAAGGCGTTTGCTTGGTGGAACAGCGCAAGTTTCCAAGGTAAAAGATATTTATCACAAGCTTGGATTTCAGCATGGAAGTTGGCAAGGCCGGCTGTATAACGAAATGATTTCGGAAATGGAGTTTTGTTCCCTCTGGTTCTGCTACTACTACTGAGCAGGAACGTGAATAAGTCCCTACGAATATAGGCTTATGCGGTCAGTTGTTTTGATGCCAAACACCCAGGTCATTTCCCGTCTATCCTTTTCCAGTTAAGACAAGAAGCATAGTCCGCTCACAGTCTACGTTGGCTTGATCATCGGTTCCGTGCCTCGCTCTCATCTACCGGTACCAGCCACCTGTTGATACCTTGGTCCTTCCTCTCTTACCAAGCGCTCATGCCATCTCCCAACCCCTCCCACTGACTCTGCGCTTGGCCCGGCCCCTCAACACCGGCAGCTTCCTCACCGAATCCAACCTCGTCACCGCCCCAGTCCATGCTCATCAACTCTCGTACGAAAAAGTCTTGTTCTTTCTCCAGCACTCCCTCCTCCGCACCGACCTGGCCGGGATACCTCTCGACGTTATACCAGTGCGTCAGCGCCCTGAGGGCTTGCTCGAGCGGCAGGGCTTCCTCCACCTCGGCGTCGATGTCGCTGCCAGCAAGCCAATCATCCCTCAATTCAGGGCGGCAATGCAAGTAAACGGCTGTGATGACCCTCATGTTTGACTGGCGCCACTTCCGCCCACAGTAGGGCACCTGGTTCTTGAATAACTTCAACGTGTAGAGACGAAGCTGAGGTTGAGGTACCTTGAGCACGCGCTTGAGGAATTGAGAGGACTTGTACTGGACCAGCAGCAGGTTGCGGTGGGCTTTGTGCTTGCATATTTTCTGCATGATGCGCAGGTTGTTGATGCTGCTGAAGAATATGCGCCAGCTGTAGACCGTGATCGGTGATGACGGAAGATCGGTGGTAGGAAATCCCAATTCGTCGACTGCCGGGGCGGTAGCTGCCATCGATCGAGCGGGAGGTTGGAGGGAAGAGATGGGTGCACCCGCTAGGGAGGCATCCGGGGCTGTTGTTGAGTCGTTGCGATGCATGCGGATGGGCGGCGGCGCTGCATCGTCATCGATTTCCGAGCTATCGTCGGTTGGCAGAGGTGGCGGAGGACTGCGCGAGTGGAGTTGACACCACCGGAAGAGGTTGAGCTCCTTACGCTCTACCTTGTAACTGACTGCTTTTTCCAGCTCTTGGGTTTGCAGTAGCTTCAACACCAATGGAATATAATTGGAATCCAGCAAAAGTTGGGTGACATACTCGAATTTTAGGATGTCTGAGCTAGTATCAGTATGTAATAGACAGGTATATGGTTTCACGTGACTCACGGTTGACCTTGAACCACTTGAGCAACAGTATCAGGATCCCTGAGACAGCCTTGGCTCCAATTTCTTGATTCCTCAGCGCCTCAATCTCTTCAACGGAGGTATTACTGATGTCGGGAATGACGCCATTGATGTTGCCGTTGGGTTCGGGCTTTCCGGCTGCTGTAGTGCCGTTCTGAAGCTCCTGGAATTGGAAGGTGCTGGAAGCCCCATTCTGGCCGGTTTGCTGCGTTATGAGCGCAGTGACATTGTTGAGGATGACTTTGAGCAGTACGATAATGAAGGACTGCATATGCGCGAGGCTCTGTTTGTAGTAGTCTTCGGCTTTCTGTAGCTTGGCTGCTACCAAGGGGTCCACTCCCTCCAGGTCCTCTCTGGCCTGCTTGGCGGCATCAAGCTGGGACGCCAACTCCAGGGGTTCAATATCAGCATCATCAGCAGGCCCACACCAGCCGCGTTCGAATTTCATGAACCTGACTCTTTCTTGCCACAATTGCTTCATCGCCCTTGTCGCTCTCATCCGGTTGGCGAAAAGCTCCACAGCTTCCAGGATGGACGCGGGGATATCACTACCCTCCCACTTCCGACCTACGAGCACATCCTGCAGCTCGGTGCTTCCTTTGCCTCCTAGCAGATTACTGTTGTCGTCGAGCGGTGGGTAAAGGAAAGGAAAGAGTTGGTTTGTCTGGTAATTTTGCTTTTTCCCACCCTTGCCGCCTGGGCCAGCGGGGGATGGCGGTGGAGATGGAGCGGGCGTGGCGATGTGGACGGGCTGGTGCATGATGGAGCCGGCGTGTCCAACATTGGCTGGCCCGGCACCAAAGCTGACGCCGGCAGAAGAACCTGACTTGCTAGGGGGTTTGAGTGGTGGAAGGATCGAGTTGTTTTCCGGTTCCAGAGGGAACAATGGAGGTGGCGGGTTGTATGCAGGGTACTTTGAGCTGATTTCCTGCCGGAAAAGATGATAGTCCAACGGTGAAGCGGTGATCAATGGCTGGCCATGCTTGTCAGGTGCCAGAACGCTGTTGTCCGAGAAAGCATCTTTTACCTTGGCAACATCCGCAGTGCCGCCTAGGCTGACCAAGAGGTATTTCCACAGCAGCAGCAGAAGCTTGGTTAGCGGCAGACCTGTTGCCTCATCCCATCGCATACGGGCAACTATCTCTGTAAGATACTGGTAAAGACTGGGCTGGAGCTCTGATAGGTCTTGTCGTAGCTCTTCAATATGGTCTTTACCTTCATCCGGCCGAGACACCTCAGTCAGTATGTAAAGCAGAGTAAGAGACTCCCAAAGACCCTCGAACCCTTCCTTGCCTAGCGGTATGCCACTCACAGAGGCGTCGGCTTCCCCAACACTGCTGTCCACGGCTCTCTGGCAGCAGTCTCGCATGGCTTCGTAGATGACAGGGAGGCCTCCACATTCATGGATGGAGCGTACGTTCTTCACGATCCATTCCATCTGAGAGGCATAGCTTGTGTAGGGATCTTTATCCGGGTGTTCGCCGTCAGGAGAGGCTTTCTCCTTCCCTTTTCCCTGCGCTGCCGTGGTGAACCAACAGCCGAGCGAGATGTATACCAAGACGCTCATCCTGACCTCCCTCGTAACCAAATCCTGGTCCAGAAGCCCGCTGAGCAAGGACGTAATGTAGCGCTTCCTGCACTGTTCGCTTTCCTTGGTCCACTGGGGCTCTTCGTCTTCCCCGCCATGTCCGTTGACGGCATCCGGATCCTGTGCGGCGATATCCGCCCAGCGGGCGTCGAGCGCCTCTCCCGCCTGGCTCTTCTTCCATCCGTAGGTGAAAGCCCTGAGCCCCCTGAAAATGCGCTCTTGCTCGTCGTCTTGGTACGAAAACCACTCTTCGAGTTCTTCGGGGAAGCGGTCGGCGTCCTTGTACTCGAATGCGTAGGGCGTGGGCTCTATCCTCGGCATCTCATGCACCAACCTCCGAAGTTGCATGACAGAAAGCGAATCTGTGAGGGGTCCGGCATCTTGAGCTTGCGGAGGGGCAGGGGGAGGCCCAGACTGGTCGCGCCTCAAGGGAGGTCGTGAAGGTAGGGCAACTGGAATGCGCTGCATAGGCACCTCTGGCTTGGAGCTAGGCTGATCGAGCGCCAGCTGCTCTGCGGTGTCCAGGCCAGGGTTTGCAGGTGAAGGTGCAGGCGCATAGGGAGGTATTGATGCGCTGCTCTCAGCCTTCCTCTCTGTGTCCTCCGGCTGGCCCTGGGCCTTCTCCATACTGAAGTGCTGCGTCTATGATATCCGTGAAGCTTTGTTGAAGGAACGCGGCATACTGTGGCATGATCGGAGGTAGACGTATACTGTAGCTACACGGCATTTAGAACGATGTCGGCAATGCTGATTGAGGTTAAGGGGGACATGATCGGTTTGGTTGTGTGGACTGAGTTTGTCGTAGATGGAGATGCTCGCGTCAGGTGTGGAGGGGCTCCAGGGTCCGCAGTCAAAGCGGACGCCTTTCGTGTGCCGCAACAACAGAAGCAGCATCACCACCACCGGGATACTTTAATTCCCACATCTCTCCATCAAGCACAAAGGAAGACGCTGCCATGCTGCTACTATTACTACAATGACACAACATGACGTTTAATTGCGGACTCTTGAAAGATCGCTCATCGCTGGAGGCATGCTACAGGTCGAGCTTGGCTTCTTCACGACGCACACGGTCCGCGAGAGAAGCTCCGCCACGGAGAGTACTATGGATGGATCCTTTGAGCAAGAGCCGAGCCCGTCAAAGCTCCTCTATGTACTGTTTGCCAAATGGTCTCACTCTGGCTCGCAGGGATGTGGCAGAGCATCTCAGGCAATGAGGCTTGTGTGGTTGTAAGCCTCTAGGAGGCACGTGCATTTCCTATAATTGGACAGGGCTATATCTCAACCTCACAGACGGGCTTGCTGCAGGCTTACACCTCCTGAGTGCCATCCATCTCCACTTCCCTAGTTAGGCGAGATTGCGTTTAAATGTCTTCTCAGTCAGACGTCTCCACTGGAAAGGATGACACTACAGACCGGGAGGGCCATACGGGGATAGATTCTGTCATCACAACCAGGTCTTGTTGCTTATTTCAGAACCAGGTAGCGACCAAGGAAATTCGTCTCTTCACAAGGTCATCTCGATGATTTTACTGCATCATTACTGTACCGCCGTCTGGGGTTCTTCTGTCAAGACTCGCGTTAAGGTTGGGAGAAAAGTATCAATCCTTCGCCTTGGGTTTGAGGCTTGGTCGTGATAGCCTATATCAAAAGCCACATCGTGCCCGTCTATCTGGTTACCGTTCGCGTACAAAATGGAAGAATCATATCTGTGGGTGCAGGCGATCATGACATAGCGTAAGCCTCCAAGCTACTCATCCTCCTGGACATGGCTTATCGCTAGCGGTGCCATCTCCAACAAAGAGCAAGATGAGCATGAGGACCGTTTCGGGTCTGGCCATGGAAGCGGCTCGCGAGGTCATCTCACTGCGAATCTTGTAAGCACTGCAGAGTGAATGGCTCAACCCGTTCTGAAGCCCTCCATATAAGATGGGTAAGTCTCGTAGTTTTCGACAGTGTCTGGTGCCACGAAAGCAACTCGCTTTGATTACTTCGACATCATGTTTCTCTTCTCATCTATCCGATCATCCTCCGTTTTCCTCCTGGCAGCGCTGGCCACGCTCCTTTTCACATGTGCGCTGGCTGCACCTCTTCTCCCTAGAGATGCTGTTTCCATACAACGAGGCCCCTCGCTAAGTCAAGACTTCCCCGATCCGGCCGTTCTTGAGGTGAATGGGCAATGGTATGCCTACGCTACAAACACCAAAGATCGCAAGATCCACGTGCAAGTAGCGACGCTCGATCACCAGTCAAATACATGGTCCATCCTGGCTGGCCATGATGTCTTGCCCGATCCGGGGCTATGGGTAAATGCGTCTATCGCCAATGTATGGGCACCGGATGTTATCCAAAGGGTAGGCTGCAGTCTGTCCCTTGCATTGCATCCGTGATCTTTCTGATAAGTCTATCCAGGATGATGGCGACTTCCTTCTTTACTACAGCGCCATGACAAAGGCGGACAAGTACATCCACTGCGTCGGCACGGCCTACTCCTCTTCCCCACTCGGGCCCTTCCACCCCAACCCCTCTCCCTTCGCCTGCCCACTCTCTGCCGGCGGGGCAATTGACGCATCCAGCTTTCGCGATACCGACCGTACCCGTTATGTTGTTTACAAGGTCGACGGCAACTCAATCGGTCACGGTGGCAGCTGCAACAACCTTGTTGCTCCACTGCAAACCACGCCAATCATGCTCCAAGCGGTGGCGGAAGATGGCTTCACACCGCTGGTGGGGAGACCTGCGGTGCAGATTCTGGATAGATTAGACGAGGATGGGCCGCTGGTAGAGGCGCCCAATATCATGCGCGCCGATGACGGCACCTATGTGCTGTTCTACAGTAACCAGTGTTACGTGACGCCAGAATACGCGGTGCTGTATGCTACTGCACCAGCCGTGACGGGGCCGTATACGAGGCGCGGAAAGCTGTTTGCGACGGGTACGCTGGGCCTGAACGGGCCGGGCGGAGCGCAGGTTGACAGGACGGGCAGGTTCATGACGTTCCATGCTAACTGTCCGGACGGACGGTGTATGTACTTCACAGAAATTGGGTTCGCGGCTGGGAAGGTTTCATATTGACTGGATGGCAGCCCACCCATGGGGGGAACGGGAATTCTCTGTATGGGACTTGTATGCTTCGGATTGGGCGCTTAATGGACGGCATGTACACGAGTCATAGGGCGTTGAACTCCTGGCTCACGCTTGCAGCATTTGGTTCTGCGACAAGATTGATTCCAAAGTGAGAGATGTTCTGATATGCAATCTCAGTGTAACATTGACTGCAGACCACGCGCGGCGGACTATCTGCTATCCGCTGCTGCATTCCATGCTATGTGATGGTAGATGACGCTCCCAAAGCGCCACCAATGCTGATGAACTACACTAGACAAAAAGGCCCTGAAGAACAAGGTATAGGGGCCAGACATTACAAGTTATGGGGAAAGAACAGAAAAAACGTACCACTGACGACGTTATCCAATTAGGAGCACGACCAAGCATGACTGTCTGGAATAAAAGAAAGGGTCCGCTCCGGAGAACTAAAAATCATCCCAGGGACGGCACCCACGCCTACGCGAATGCCACCCACCTTACTAGAAATATTCACAATGTGTGGACCTCAGACCACCGCGTATGCACAACGACAAGCTTGCAACAAAAAAAGGGAAACGGTCAAGCCTATTCGGCAGGTGGCTTTGGCAAGGGCGGCGGCCGACCGTAATCCCGCTCCTCGGTTACCGGACTGGGCGGGCTAATGATCGTAGTCGGAGTCTGCAGATTGATTTCTTCTTCTTTCTCTTCAATAATTGGACTGGTCACCAACCCGTCCACACTGCTCCCTTGGCTGGTCACGCTGGTCCTACTATTTCCCGTTCTTCGCCTTCTCCTCGCTCGCTCCTCAGCCGCATTGTCCCTTCTCCTCCGTATCCGGAGACTTTCATCCCTCCCTAACGTGCTCGAGGTGTCATCTTCCTCACCAGCACTAACGCCTTCGCCCAAGTCTTTCATCATCGCCGCTGCGCGATCAGCTACATCCTCGTTATCAGACGTGCCATTCTCAATCGCACCCTCGCTTGTGGGGCTCAAGAGGCCACCATCTTTCTTCCCGTCTCCATTCGTGGTGCTGGCCGCATCATCGGGGTTGTTCGTGAGCTTGAGCTCCGGTATTTGCTGCCCCGAAGCCACTCGCACTTGATGGCGATCCTTTAACCTTGCTCTCCGTCTCCGTTCACGGGTGTCACGGTTCTGCGGTGCTGCTGCTCGTAGTTTCTCAAGGAGAGTGTCCATGGCACCTGTTGAGGCAGGCGATGGAGGCGCATCGGTCTTGGTGTCGCTGACCGTGGTCAGGTTTCCAGGAATCGCCTTGCGGCGCATGGAGGCTTCGGTGCGTTTGCGGGTTTCATCGAGGATTAGGTTGCGCTCCTTTGATTTCTAGACATTGTTAGCATACAAGCGGATCATCCTGTTCACGATCTGAGCACTTACCCTCCATTCAGTGAGGTAGTTGGCAAACTTGGCAAAGAAGTCGCGCTTGGCATTCTCGTCAGTAGGGTCCTCACCGAAGAACAACATGATGTCGTTGAAGGTTCTCTGCATCTCCTCCAAGTACAGCTGCATCTGCTCGGCCTTCCTTCTAGCCTCTTTCATGCACCTCTGTACCACTTGGCTAACGCGGTCTTCCGGATGGAACTTGCTAGGGTCACTGAGATTTCCAGAATCTAGCGACTGTTGGACATTGTTGATAGAGTCGATGTATTTTTTGGCATCTTGCTCGAGTTGCTCCATGTTGATCTTCGCAGCACTAACCACACCCGAGATATCGTCGGTCCAACTCTCCCACTCGGTGTACTGAGTTCGTACCACGCGCTCAACAAGGTCAGCTAGCGTGGACTCGTTGGTCCCATCTTTCACCATTCCAAGTCTGGCCAGCGAGCTGAGCTTGAACCCGACCGCCTGCTTGTTGCTGTCGTTCATGTAGTTTCCAATGTCCAGAATTAAACCGAAGACGCTAATCAAGCTGATGGAGTCACGGAGAGATTCAGACGTCCGGACAACTTCTTTGAGCTTGGCGGATATTTCGTCATAGTCCGGCTCGTAAGATTTCGTGAGAGCGAGCGCTCGCATGCGAGACTTCCAGTAATGATGAAGCTCGAAGGCGGTGTAGAGGTAGATTTGGTCTTCTCGGGTTAGTTCGCTTGGATCCTGTTCACGCGGTGTTGTAGCGGCGTTGGGGCCAGTCCAGTCCTTGCTGTAAGGTGCCATGAGCTTAGAAGTGTTGTCGGGAATGTTGCACAGATCGTCTTTCTGCAAAAAGTCCATGACCACTGAATTATCGAGTATGTCCCTATCGCAGTGGATGATCTTTCTAACCACTTCGTCCACAGAAAAATCCGAGAACTTGGCGAATGCAATCTGGAAGGCATGCATAAGGTTACTAGGCATGACTTGTTTCTTGTCTGACTTCTTGCCGGACGATTTGCCGATCTGTTTGATTTCCTTTGCCATAAACAGCTTCTCGACCTCGTCAAGCACACCCTTTCTTGAAAGCTCGGCGTATTTCTCTTCTTTCAGCTCGTGTGTGGGTGTATGAGTAGCCCACAATGTGACTTGAGGAGTATCGACCTTGTCCCAATGCAGAGCCTTGAGCTTCTTCTTCGGTCTAGCAAAAGCCAAACCAACCTTTTGCGGACCATTAGCAGCAGCTGACTGAGGAAGAAAACCTCCTTTCCTGGCGCCGGGCAGTGGCGGGGCACCTGGCGGAGGTGGAGGGGGCGGTGGCATGGAGCCCGGTGTCCCTGGCATGCCGCCAGGCATTGGAGGAGGCGGCGGTGGAGCTGAGCCGCCGAAGTAGCCAGGCATAGGCGGGGGCGGCGGTGGAGGTGCACCGGCAGAAAACCCAGGCATAGGAGGCGGAGGGGGCGGAGGCATGCCAGAAAACCCAGGCATAGGAGGTGGAGGTGGCGGTGGAGGACCACTGTTGGCAAAGCCTGGCATAGGAGGTGGCGGAGGAGGTGGTGGCCCGGTGAAGTCTTTAGTACCATCGCCAGGAATTGCTTCGTCTGCCGGCGTTTTGGGGGACTGTGATTCAAGACTGGGGTGCGAAGGTCCTGTCGTAACGCCGTCCCCTTCTTCATCGTCGCTCCCATCGTAGCGCTTTACCTTAGAAGCAATCTCTCCCAATATACCAGTCGCTTGTTGCGTGCTCATCTTCGGCCTACGCATCTCCACGATACGCGGTTTCTCGTAAACGGCATCGTCCTCAAGATCAGAGAGATCATGCTCGACCTCTTCAGTCAAAGCTTCGACTGCGGCCTTCCTGGCGCCTCTGGGCATGACACTCTTCGACCGAGTAAGGCCAAGATAGCTGTTAGTAAACTTCTTCCTGGTCTCTTCGTCAAAGTCCTGTTGCTTGCCGAACTCCCCCTCCATCTTCTCGCGCAACTCCCGGAGCCTATCCGAAGGGTTGACCTGCTGCCAAACCTTGCCTTCCAGCTTGGCTTGGGTCTTTGCACGCTCCAATTGCATCTCAAGGCGATCCATGAGCTTCTCTCGGTCCAAGATACCTTGCATGTGGGCCGGATCCGTCGAGGCAAGCGCTTTCTCTCCCCCTACTTTCTTGGCGGCAGAAGCAGCAATATCTTGAGCATCCCGAAGCATAAGGTATAGCTCGCGTGTCTCCAGTTCGTTCCTCTGCAGTTCCTGAGCTCGCAGTCGCTGCAGATCGGCCAACTCCGCCTTGAGACTGTCTGCTTGCCTGTTTTGGAGTTGGATTATCGACGCTTGTTCTTCGATCTGCTTCTGCAGCTTGGCCACGACACCATCAGCTCCCAGCTCAACCTGCGCTCTCATCTCGTCTCGCTCAGCAATGGCAGCGTCGGCAATCTGGCGGGCTTCTACAAGCTCGTCTCGTGCTATGCGCGCCTCTGAATCGGTGTACAGCCTGTCTAGGAGACTCTGAACGCTGAAGTTTAGGCTCTGCTTCAAATCCATGTCCGGCAGCCGCCTATCCATAGCCACATAGCTGAGCATGCTATCCACCAGCTGGAACAGGCGTAACCGGTCTTCTCCATCATTGTCCCGGATGAGCAGGAGATGTTGAAGGGCTGAGACAAAGTAGTCTTGCGACCTGCTGCCCTGCACCTTGGACATGATGGCATCTACGATCTGTGTTGGATCATTCAAATCTTTGACCTCCCCTTCGATGCTTTCGACCATGGAAGCGTTCTCTCTCTCGAGCATATCCTCATAATCCACCGCCTCATGGTCACGGTATCGCGCCACTTGCTTGTCGATAACCTCGTACTGGAAGCCTTCCATCTTCGTCAAGAGACGTTTGATCCCACATCCTGTGAACTGCGCTCGTATGTGGCAGCGAACCTGAAGGTCTTCCGGAGCGTCGACCAACATGTTGACAAGTATCAAGGAGGCCACCGCATATTCCATCAGGAGGTTTTCCATACCGATGCCGCCACTGCGCACTTCATCGCTCGCGCCAACCATGCTGCCCATCTTTCCCCGGCCATCAGTGGTGACTTCGACGATCCGCATCCACGCATCGAACCGGCCATTCTCGCCTTGGGCTGCTTTGAGGTGGTCGAGAGCCTGCAGCACCTTGGTGTGTCCTTTTCCGTCTGCCCAATGACAGAGAAAAGTAAGGACCTCGCTGACGAGTTTTCTGGTTGCGAGTCGTGGCGATATCAAGGAGCCGGCCAGCGCCATGACGATTTGTGCATGTGCCAATGCATCATCCGCACCATACTTGTTGTTCATCAATGACTTTAGACATTTCACTATATCGTACTCGCGGTCCAGGTCTTTGTCACTGGTGGTTCCTGTCGGGGGAGCGGGCCCGTTGCCTTGCCTTCGATTGAGCTTTGCCAAGACTCCGGAAAGGGCTATTTGCCCCTGTGCCTCGACAAATGCCTTCACCCAGCCTATGGGCTGCGTTCGTAGACTGACTGCTAAGCTCTGTAGCTGCTTGGAGTTTATCGAGTTGTCCAAAATCCTCCTAACATACCACTCTGGGCTTCCCTCCTCGTCTGATTTGGTCATGTAGCCTGACCCGTCAAAACCCATGGTCGTGCGAGCTTGTTGCCGCCGTCTCTGCTCGGCTTGAAACTCCTGCAGACGGTCCTGGTGCACCAGAGTCCATTTCTTGTCGGGCGGATATGCCTCCATCTGCCTTCTGGCTTGCTCCGGTAGGCTTTTCCACCCACGTTTGTGCATGAGTGCGAGAAACTGTTGGTCGATGATCCGGGGATCCTTGGGCTGAACGAGGTTGAAGCCGTCGGGTGAGAATGAGGCTGGAGAGTTGAATGCGCTGTGTTGCTGTTGTGACTGTCGTGACGCAGTAGGTGAAATAGTCGGCATGAAGGTGGACGGATCAACCGCGAGTGCAGACATGACGCTCGGTGTTTTCTCGTTGACCGAATGCGAGCTGGAACCCCTGTACAGGGAGTTTGCAGAGTATATGCTGGCTTTGTCGGAGGAAGAACGGGTAGTGTTCTCGGAGGAATCTGTTCCGTACGTGCTGTATGTGGTGTTGTAGCCGTTACTGAAATCCCCGGGCGGCCTTCTCTGTTGCCCGAACTGCTGATATAATACTCCTCTATCGCCAGGTTCGCTCCTGACCATGATCGTACTCCCTCCATTCTGCAATCTTGTACCGCTGACGCCCGAGCCGTTTTGATGGCTCATGTTTACCGCCGGATACTGATGAAAGTCACCGCCACCCTTGTTTAAGTGGTGGGGTAGCGGTTCTCGCCGTGACGACGGTCTCTGGTCATCCTTGGGTATGTGATCCATCGCGATGGGCGCTTTGCCATCACTCGTGCTAGAGTACGGTATCGACGTAATGACTCCAGCTTTCATATCGAGACCTGAGGGATCCACCGCAATGGACGTGGGTCGATCTATCGATGCTATCGAGCTCCGGTGCGAATGACGAGAAGACATGGAGCCAGCAGCGCTGCTGGATTGAGTAGGCGTGTCCGCACCGAGGTATGCATCATGGCTGCTCTTGTCCTTGTGGCGCCGGGAGAAAAAAGACTTTCCACCGGATGACTGCCGCGACTTTGAATCCGACGTGCTACTCGAAGGCATCTTTACAGTTCATGAGTTCTTTCTGGATGTGCCAACTCGATCCGTCCTCCAGCTCGAAATCGAAGAAGCGAGTCGCGCGGTACGTCTTGTGATGTGTGAATGCCGATGTCGCGTCGCAGACGGTGTATATGCTTGCGAAAAGCGGTCTGACAAGCTCACTTTGTTTGACCAGAAACTTGGAATGAACGCCGCATGTAAGGACTGCCGTTGCCGTGAACAAAGAATCAAAGAGTGAGCCGGGCGTTGTGGTTATGCCTCTTTGACGCCGCCGCATGTGTGTCGTCTAGCTAAGAGGAGGAGGAGGGGCATACCGAGCCTAGCTCAGTAGTCATATGGCATGGTGATTCACGCAGTGCTTCACTGACAGGTCACAGCTCAGGCGTTCGCGGCGATGTTGTTGAAGATTGTGTATGTGGTGTAACGGGTTGTTCTGGGGTTAGGTAGGGCAGCCCCCCATGCGCAGAGGCCGGCCACTTGCAGAAGGCGTTAGAGAACCCCTGCCATCCAAACCGCCCCTGAATCCGCGCTTCCTTTCCGAACAAGGGCGCTTGGACTGTTTTGAACCCTTGCGCCGCACGCCAGGGTTTGCTATTCGTTCTCTGCTGCGTTGAGAGACAAGTTTGTTGCTCGCTTTGCTGTGGTGCCCAGATCGGAGAGCTCTCGCCTCGAGCAGTGCCCGGACAGACTCGAATTCCCTCGTGAACGGAAGACGTCTTCAATCTCCAGTCGCACAGTCACACAGGCGTCGGCAGGCTCGGTCCCATCTGGCGCACTTCAGCTAGAAGATCGCAACGGCCATGGCAGGCTTCAGTGGCATATTAAAGGTTTGGCACACGCTCAACCCTACGAACGCAACGTGCTAATTCAGAGCAGACTATATTTATACCCGCTGTTATCTCGCTACTACTATACCTTGCGCTTACATTCGCCGTCCTTCCCTTCGTACGACGATACCGACAGCGCTACAACCAGTACCTACCTCTCGATGCGATTTCAGACCGGACCACAAACCTCAGGCATACAGTGTCTGATGCGCTAATGTCATTTGTCCTACCCTCGCACTGGCGGAGAGGGCAGAACCGAAGGGTAGTCGATGGGTCGTTCGGGGTCGAGAACGAAGACGAGCTGTTTGACGACGAGGAAGGAGAGGCCATGGCCGGTTTTCAGGTCGATGATCGCAGAAGGGAAGCGTTGGATACAAGGCGCAGCATGGCCGCAGACGAAGAGAGGAGGTTGAGCCGTGACCTAGAAGAAGGCTTCAAAGACGATAGTGATGATGAGTCCGAAGAAGTGGTAGTCCGGCGGTAGTCTTGCAAAAGCGATCTGGTTTCTTGTTCATCGTATATCAATTGATACCCGCTTGCACGTCAAGATGCTATGCTAGCTCCCACCGGCGTTCGTCCTTCTCCGCCATGTCGGCAGGTGCAGCGTTTCGCTTTCTTCACAGTCAAGCCGAGATAGGCACCATCGAAGAAATGAATTCGCAGCCGTACAGGACTTGGAGTTTCGAGAATCGTTGCGCTTTCACATATAGTCGGCCAACATCAAACTTGCTTGCCTTGGCACGTGACCATCCGACACCGACGTCATTCGCACACGCTTTCGAAACTGGGCAGCAGCGTACAACTGCGTTTCAATATAACCCAGGCCAGACCCGTAGGTACAAAGCGCATCTCCTCATTGCAAGACAAGACGATAAATCAGATCGACATCTAGCCCATTTGCCCACAGATATAAAAATGGCAGGTAAGAAATGCTGCCGTTAAATCTTGGCGTTGTCCTCTCACCCTTGTACAGATCTTGGGAATCTCCAAAAACAGCTGGACGATGCAGGCAAGACGATAAACAAAGCAGGTGCGAGTGTAGGCGATATTGGTAACAAGGCTGGCAAAGACGCCAGTGAGACCACAGGAGGCCTCAAGGATACGTCAACCAGTCAGTTTCTCCCCAAGTCCTTCCATCCATATCACGGTCAGCTTATAAACGTGCAGGCATGGGCAGAGCGGCACAGGAGGCCACCACGCAGGCAGGGAAGGGCAGCTCCGCGCTTGACGGTGAGAGCATCGGAGGAAAGGAGCAGACTGGTCAAAACCCTTTGGGCCTATAGTCAAGATTTAAGAATCAATCAGTCTCCAATCATGTCCTCTCTGTGTCCCGATTCTGGCTCAACTAGGTCTCTGGATGCTTGGAATCTCCCAATCAATTTGAGGGATATGCTCCCTTCAAGCAGTCTGCTGGTCTGGTCATTGTCCGTGGCTACTACGTGCGGTGACCGCGACCCAGTACAGCTCTACTGTGTATTCTTCGCCCACCAACAGGTGGTTGCCTGCCATTGTACTGTAACGAAGGTAGTCCACCAGCGGTTCCACAGCTAGACGTCCCGAGGAAAACATTGATTCTGAAAGTCCTATGCCAAGGACAACATCCCGGGGTCCAGCGTTAGAAGGGTCCGAGACTAGGTTGGATACGACTCCTAGGAGCAAGAAGGGGGACTTCGAGAAGGGGAGATCAAGATGGTTATGAACTGCTTGCGGTCGCCAAATACAGGAGAGGTTCTCTTGATGCAGTGACGACTAACATCTGTGGAGCGCCGAAATCGGCTCACTGCTGTGAATTTAAGGAGGCAGATTCTGCACTGCTCCTAGAAGCCTAGAACGGCAGGACGTTCCGAGAGAGGCACCAGCAGGATAGTGCTTAGCACCTCATGCTTCACGTTTGGCTAGTTTGAGACATGGACTCCGGCATCCGACCTATCCTCGAAAGTGGGGAGCTACGATGCTTGGGTGTTGTGGATTTGGACAAGTCCTTATGCAAGACGGAGACATCATCATCACCTGTCTGTCGTAGAAGCCTCAAAGGGTGCTTTCCCTTGCAGCCAAGGAGCCCTTGATCCTCTTGGCGGTGGTGTGCTTGATAGCCGTTGGTTGTGAGTGAGACGCAACACACATCACCGTACATGCAAACCCCGCAATCCCTCTGCTCAAAAAGGAAGTACATCAGGCCAGTAACGTGTGCTCGAACAGCATCATTCGACTGCAGCTGCCGCAGTTCCTTGCCATGAGACCCGTCACTGTCCAGCCCACAAGAACGGAATCCGTAATCTGCAGTGGCCTTTAGCGATCCAGAAGCTCCCGTCCGGACAATGTTCTGCAGACTGCGCGAAAAGGACCAGCAGAAGTGGGGTTCGCGAGGGGATCGTCTCGGCACTGAGGCACTTGGTCCTTTGTTTACTGGTTTTCCAGAGCTTCTCATTTGCTCTCGTGATGCGCTGCCCTTCGCTCCGCTTGTCGGTCGCGATGGTGGAGTAGCATCTCAGATGAGGAGAAAGCAAGAAGAAGCTTTCTGTCAGAAACGGGGCGGGCTTCGTGGATCCGTCGAATCATTGTCCCTTGTACGCCTCAAGAGGCCACGAGAGCTACGGATCGATGGACCCTTTGCGTAAATCACCGTGTACATAGAGAGTTATATATATGGAGGCCGTGTGGACGTCCATCGCTCTGGTCAACCCCTCTTTCTGACCTTTCTGTTAAATTCCCTCTGCCCCAAGCCCTGAAGTGTTTGCCATTAAACAGCAACGAGAAGATACCAATTGGAGCAGTAAGCGTCTCCCCAAACTCCCGGGTATCGGCAATTACTGAGCCATCACCAGCTATCTCCAGTAAGAAAAGCAAGCGCGTAAGTGTGTTTCCGGGAGCTGGAGGGATCAAAGCCGCTGTGGAAGACGACTGACGTATGTACGTGTTGCTCTTATCGGGATTAGTGCGCTACGATCAAGCTCGCCGTCTCCCTCAAAAAGCTCCAAGCTTCCCGCAGGGTTCTCCGACAGCTCGAGCTACATAATCAACGGAGAGCAACCATCCGCTCTGTCACTTGTTACTCGTACCTGCTTCAATTCGAGCCAATTCACTCAAAATGGTATTTCTTCGTTCTGCCTCCAGGCTTTCCCGGCCAGCTGCTTCGCTGCTCTCCGCGAGGACAGCTCCTACCCTTACGTCACGCGGGTCTTCATTGCTTAGACAATCGGGCGGCGCACGAGGGCTAACGGCAACTGCACAACAACAGGGTAAAGTCTTGTTGGTCCTTTACGATGTAAGTACCTATCCCTATACGGACTGCATCGACCAATGCAGCAATCTTTGAGGTGATGCGGTCGAGGTTCGAAGCCAATTGCGACGAGGACGCACGAGAGCTGACTGTTGTTGTTCCGCGGGGTAGGGCTTCGAGCATGCACAACAAGAACCACAGCTCCTGGGTACCACCGAGAACGAGCTGGGTCTGAGGAAGTGGATCGAGGAGCAGGGTCACACGTTGGTCACCACTTCCGACAAGGAGGGCGAAAACTCCAAGTTCGATCAAGAATTGGTCGATGCCGAAGTTATCATCACCACCCCGTACGTCACGCGATCGGATCATCCCCTGTCCTTGAGCAATACGTAGGCACAATTCCGAATATCCTCACTAACGTTGTATTCCTCTTGCTAGCTTCCATCCCGGGTACCTCACCGCAGAGCGCCTCAAGAAGGCCAAGAAACTCAAGCTCGCAGTCACCGCTGGTATTGGCTCAGACCACGTCGACTTGAACGCTGCGAACGAGACCAACGGAGGAGTCACCGTTGCCGAAGTTACCGGCTCCAATGTCGTCTCTGTTGCCGAGCACGTCGTAATGACCATCCTCGTCCTTGTCCGCAACTTTGTCCCTGCACATGAGCAGATCGCTGCTGGTGACTGGAACGTCGCTGCCGTCGCAAAGAACGAGTATGACTTGGAGAACAAGGTCGTTGGTACTGTCGCTGTCGGCCGTATCGGTGAGCGTGTCCTGAGACGTCTCAAGCCATTCGACTGCAAAGAACTCCTCTACTTCGATTACCAGCCCCTCTCCCCTGAGAAGGAGAAGGAGATTGGCTGCAGGCGTGTGGAGAACCTGGAGGAAATGCTGGCTCAGTGTGATGTTGTAACCATCAACTGCCCACTTCACGAGAAGACCCGCGGCCTCTTCAACAAGGAGCTCATTTCCAAGATGAAGAAGGGTACGTAGCTGTAGCCCCCCTTGTAAGACAGTAAAGGCTAACAGGTGGTGCCAGGCTCGTGGCTCGTCAACACCGCCCGCGGTGCCATCGTCGTCAAGGAGGACGTTGCTGAGGCTCTCAAGTCCGGCCACCTGCGCGGATACGGCGGTGACGTCTGGTTCCCCCAGCCCGCACCCAAGGACCACCCTCTGCGCTACGCTTCATACAGCACTTGGGGCGGTGGCAACGCCACGGTCCCCCACATGTCCGGTACCTCCATTGATGCTCAGAAGCGTTACGCAGCTGGTGTGAAGTCCATCCTGGATTCATACTTCTCTGGACGCGAGGACTACAAGCCCGAAGACCTCATCGTCCACAAGGGTGACTATGCCACCAAGGCTTACGGACAGAGAGAGAAGAAGGCTTCTACGACTAGCGAGGCGTCTGGTTAGGCCGTTGAGACCGAGTAATCGGTTAGCAATTTTTCCAAGACACCAATCTTGAAAGTGGCATTGACAGCCACAAGCAATGGGTCAATTTTGATATTGTGTACATAGGCACAGGTGCAATGTATGCCTAATGGCCATCTCTTCTGCGGCTTCTGTGCGCTCGTATTCTCCACAGTTTGTGACATTAGAGGGTCCCACGTCTGGCTTATGTGACATATCACCGCCGACGTCTTTCTCAGTGGTGGGCTTGTAAGCAACAAAATGACGTTGACTCTACTGTGGTCAGACGAGTTTGCAGAGTGAGTGATGAGCCTCTGGCCAGGCCGGAATGCAAACCAGCGGTCGCTCTCGCTGGTGGAAGTGGTACGAGCCGTGACATCCTGAAACCCGCCATAGAAAGCTTTTGCGATCGTCCAGACCATCATGGGGCTAGGACCATCCCGGCGCACACACCAATGCCAGTCAACTGCGCGTATGCTTTCCGGTACCTCACAACGCTCTGGCACGCGGCTTGCTTAGAGTCTTGCATTCATGCCAGATAACCTCACTTGCCCGAGCTTAGCGTGCTATCAGGGACGAGAGCACTGAGAGTTGGCTCTCACAGGCTACCACGCCAACTACAGTCAGCACGTCCAAGACCAACCGGAAATGGTGCTCCGCATCCTCCCGTCCTCCGAGTAGCTAGTCCTAAGTTCTCAATCGACATCGCGGCGTCCCGAGAACGATGTGAGTTGCATCCATCTGCCAGATGAGAACCAACGGTCTTCACCTACGAACCGGCCACTCTTTACATGTACAATGGGGTGCACTCATGTATCACCGAATTCGACCTATTGCTGGGTTACGTCTGCTCATCCGCACGCTAACTTCATAATCAGCTCCGTCAAATATGACCTCATTAGCGATCCCTGGCCTATTTTTGTGTCGCAGCCTTCATGCCGGGCAAGAAATTCTCCGTCTCGTCAATTGCCAAAAGTTTATCATGGAAGTCAGTGCTCTCCCACGCAAAGCACGTTTCACGCTCGACAAGCGAGAGGCTCTGCCACACACTCGATGCTTTCCGTGTCAGAGCATCAACCCCTTCTTCAGCTCACATCGCTAGGTTGCGCGAAGAGAATATTGCGGAGTAGGTGCGGTCCTCTCAAAAGGTTTGTCGGTTCCAAATAAGCCGAAATAAGATAAAGCTCGCGCAAACGGAGACAGAGTCTGCCCGGTTTTGAGGTCGAGCAACCTCCCGCCTTATATTCAATATGCAATTCTCCAGCAGTCATCTCAGCATTATTACCTTACTGTCGATGGCATCTCGACGTGCCTGGCCGTGGGTAAAATGGACTATGGCTCGGACGGCATCAAGTCGATGCGCGAGGCTGGCTGGTCTCATGGTCGCCGACGGGCAACGTTCAGCGCTCCTTAGGGAGGCGCACTTTGAAACAACCCTCTCCTTCCGCTTCCCATCCGTCGAACGGTTCCCACTTAGGATTACTATAGACACCACGGACCTACCCTCTGTCACTACCACTCCACACTAGCGGAGTCACGACTGGTAACTTGATCTGCGGTCACGCTCAGGGAAGCTTCTCATGTAGTTACCTCGCACCAATGGTGGAAGCCTTGACCAGTTTTCGAAACCAACTTAACCCTGGACTGGGCTGTACTGTAGACATCCTTGGCGCTCCAAAACCAAGTCAGATATCAGCTTCTATAATATTATGCGTTTCCTTCTTCTCCTCCTCCTTGATTTCTTCGGAGATAGACCTTGCCGGGCCTTTCCCGCCTCTATACAACACCCATTCCTTCACATTCTGTCGTTATCGTCGTAGACGGCGCTGGTATTGTGCACTTTCATTCTTTGTATCTGACCGGATCAGGCTCCGCTTCTGTTGCTGGCCAGCAGCGGATGAGCGATTGGAGGTTACGAGTTTGCAACCATTTTGCCGCAACAAACATTCAGATCGCTCTGGCAGCTTCTCCTTAATACATGGAACCTATGACAGCTCTTTGACGCAGACAACACCTCTCCTCCTTGCCGGAAAACAGCGGGCCAGCCTTGCTCTCACTGGAACTGCCTTAACGCGCCTGCAGGAAAACCGTGCCATGTCACCATGGGGGACCACACTCCTGGCGCGAGACCAGATGGAAAACTTTACCACCTATAACATGACTACCATGAATACGACAGTAATGGCGAATCCACCGACGAACCTAACGATTTTGGTCAACGACTTGATCCTGCAGAAAGTGCAAAGTGTAAGGCAAGGAAATATGACCTTGGGGTCTTTCAGCATCGTGTGTGCGGCAGCAGTGGTTCTAAACATTCTGTGGGATGCTAGGCAGGCTACGGAGTTCCAGGTTGATCTCCGACCACGGTACGGCTTCGATGCTTCTCAGTCGGGCAGGAGGATAGCTAACGATGCTAAAGAAACTTTAGGTTGCTGCGCGCAGTCAATTCGGCGGATACATTTCCCCTGGTTCTCAGCTCGGCCATCGTCCTACAGCAAACAGTATTCATAGCTACCCAAGCCACGGGACTTCGAGATATATGGGCTTTTCACTGCACAGTTGCGGCAATGGCTGTCTGGCCAGGTCAGTCTGTAAGGAGCAAATTATTATCGCACAATTGCTAACATGAGCCAAGCTATGTTCGGCGTTCCCTATGCCCTTACTGTCTTTGGTGCGGAAACGATGGTGCGGTCCTTCCAATCTCCCAGATTCAAGCCTCGCGGTAAATGGGATACGGTGGTCTGCCTTGGAATAATAGCTCTACTCACCGTAGGTACATGGTTGCCAACGATGATATACAGAGCGCACAACGTCTGCTTTGGAAATCTGGTATGGTTTGTGTATCAATACGCTTTTCCTACCATTATATTGCTAGCTTGCATGTTTCTTTCCTGGCTCCTCATGGCCTTTGTTATCGGCATTCAACTCTTTCGCAGTGTCAAGGTCGACGCTATTGAACGCATCTCGGCGTCGAGAATGCTGTGGTATCTCCTTGCTGGCACCCTGTTATACGTAAGCAGTCATTGCAAGGTGACGCCTACTTCGGCTGACAAAGTCTACAGGCATTTGTGATGCCATTTTTCGTTCAAGCGTTTATGAACGACTTCAGTACCGACATAATGTCTTCTCGTCTGGCCGAGGTTGCCTTGGGCATCGACGGCATTGTTGTAGCCTTTCTACATCTCTTCATGCGGGCCAACGCTGCTCGTTTAGTCATTAAACCTGGTCAGGCTATCTGGGCGAAGAAGCGACGCTTTCGCTTTTTCGGACCGAATGACGTCGAAAGAGCTCAGAACATCAGTGGTCCGTTACGACGATCGAGCAATGGGAGCGTTGAAAAACTCGTGCCCGGCCTTGAAGGGTCAAATACCTTTGAGCGCGATATTGGCCAGCGAACGGAGAAGACACGTTTTGAACATGAGAGAGCAACATCGGGGCCGGGCTCACCGCACCGATCTGCTAGCCCAGCATCATTGTTCAGTTCTCCTAGTAGAGCAACTCGTTCTCCCCTTTTCCGGACCCCTAGCCCGGGCAGATGGCCTCTTCCACCAGGAACTTTGCCTGAGGACAGGCCCACGACGGGTAACACTGCCTCAGCCCCTGGACTCGGCCACAAGCGGCAGAAATCTTCTTACTCTCTGTTCCCCACTAGGGTATCGGAGATCGCTCCTCGAGTTGCGTCATCCGTATATACTCGACGAGACTCCACTAGGACGGTTGAAGCTGGCTTGCTGGCCCCACCACCTATCGCAGGTCGAAACAGGCATGGAAGGGCAGATAGTGGTGCCAGCAGCGCCACAGTTCAAATTGGCCTCCGTCTCTCGTTGGCACCAGCTGCCTTTCTTGGTGCTCAACCAGATGTGTTAAGCCGAGCACTATCACCGCCTCCTCAGTTACGCCGCGAGATGAGTGACCAGAGCGTCAGCTCCGCCTCACTCCACCTCCCTATCCAATCTTACCCCTCAAACGAGCCCGAAGCTCATCCGGAAGGTGAAGACGGTATCACAAAGTGTCCGCACATTATTGCCCAGCGGGAAGCGGTTAAACAAGCGGCAGAAGAGAAAAGGAAACAGTCAGGCAAAGCCTGGATGACCAGTCCGACCGCTCCACCAATGCCAACTCTAAATTCAGCTGTTTACCTGAAGGAAGCTCGTAACAAGGTCCTCCCACCCACCCCGGCACACGCAGCTTCATCGGATTTCCCACGACCAGTCAGCCCCCGGGATGTCCCGAGTATTCCAGGCTTCACTTCTGTCGCATCCTCAACCGCCTTGATCTCCCCACGAAGCGTACCGACGCCCGCCCGCGTCGCGTTTCCCATCGCTAGCACCACCTCACCCAGTGGGCCGAATTTCGACAAGCCCACGAAGACAACAATTGCCGGAATTGTCAGTCCTGTGATGCCTGGTTCGGCGCGGGTGGTTGAGGTCAAGAGAAGCGGAAGCAAAGCATCGACTTCGGCAGCCGTTGAGAGTAGGAACGGTCATAGGCGCAGCGGCAGTAGCGCGACTGGCGGCAAGGGTTGGATATAATCCCTTCCTCTTTCTGTTGTAGCACGTTGTTTTTCCGTAGCATTCCATATCTCGAAGCTTTGTTGCGCTCGTATGTAGGTTTGCTTGCGTCCATGTAGGTTACGAATGTAGAATTGTACATGTAGAGACAAAGCATTGGGTTGCTGAGGTTCTTGTTGAGGCCGCTTCGCCAGATGTATAGATAGGCTGATCAGGATGACGTGAATATATAGCCTTTATACAAACTCCCACTGATTGGTTTCATAAGCTGTCTCAAAGGCCGCCTTGAGGGCAATTGAGAATGCATAACATCGCCATCATGCTGCCTTTCCGATCGATACGGTTTGAGCGGTAACGAGCCCTAGACAGTGATTCCATGCAGCCAAGGTAACTACAATCGAGGCTGTTGCTCACCGGTCGCTAGCTCCTAGGAATAAGTGTGCGGCTGAGCGGCAGTGCCGCGAGAGCCATCTACTCTTCTCACCGGAATTGTTCCCCTCAGAAGGTTCTTTGTTAAACCTTGACCGAGTGCCTAGGCCCAAGGTTTGCATATATATATAACACAGCGTTCCGGTTCGCAGACGTACGGAGCAGATCCTGAACCGTCATTATTTACTATCCGCACACACACCCGATTGCACCACATCACGATGCCACTTCTCGAAGCCTCAGCCCAGGCCCTCAAAAGCGCATACATTTCTCGCCGTGTCAACAATGAACCGGTCCTGGTCTTCCGCACGGAGTCTGACGCTGCTCTCTTCCAGCGTGTCTACCCCAACGGTAGAATCTACGAATGGGACCGCACCAAAGTGTACCTGCCAAGGCCAGTAGGCTTGGTGGAAAACTACATTGCTAAAGGCGGTGACCATGCATTTGTGTTCACCACCTCAGAGGCAGCGAGGGAGTGGAACTATAGTTTGTATGGGATTGGGAGAGTCTATGCAGGGAAGGCACGGAATGTCTATTTGGGGGAGCAGAAGTAGGCCGGGTGTATCTCCGCCTCTCCATAGGCGATCCGAGGATGCCTCAATGGCTTCTTCTCAAGCGGCCCCCGCATGTCAACTTCTGATGCTGTACGATCTACGACCAAGCTCTGAATTCTCTCGTCGAGGTCTGAGGTCTGACGGCCATGAAGCGTTTACCGTTTCTTCGAGCCAGTACTATCGCTTCCGCTCTGTTTTGAGCTGCCAGCCATCCAGCCCGCCAGATCAAAATTCTGGAGTGAATTGGCGGGATTCACAGCCTGGTTGACCTTACTGTTCTTCTGCATCTCCTCAAATTCCTTCTTCGTCTCTTCATCCACTGAGTTTTCTTAGCACCTACACCCACAGCTAGCAGGTGGAAAAGAAACTTACTGTTCTCGACCAACTTTGGCATTCCAAACATAACCAACATGGAGAACCCGGCGATCAGCACCATAGGGTTCTTGAGCATGCTCAGCGGATCAACTGCTTCCCGTTAGCCATCGCGCCTAGTCATTCGGTTTGCCTAACAAGGCCCCGGGTCACACTCACATCCACCCCGAGCAACGTAAAACTCCTTCGCTCCCTGCGGTTGCACTTCCACCCTCGCAATCCCCCGCCCCTCCCCCTTCTTGTACCCTCCTTCCCCCCAAACAGTGCCTCTTGCAGTGCTGTAAACCTCGACCCTCTTCATTCCACTTCTCCCCTCGCCCCTCGCTTCCGCTATCCCTGCAGCATCGCCTAGGACCTCTACCCGTAATGGTTCAAATTCAAATGTATGAGCCCAAATGTTGAGGAGGTAGCTGCCGGTTGTAAGGTTGGTGAATTCGAATGCATTCTGCGAGCTTATAGGGAGCCGCGAGTATACGGGTGCAGCATCTAGAGCGGTGGATTGAAGGACTGCATGAGTGCTGGGTGGCAGGGTCGCGGGATTAGGCAGAATGTTGTTCGGGGTGACGGTGATGGTTAGGGACGCGGCGAATGCGAGTGTCGGCAACACAAACAATGCACTACAGATGGAGAGCATATTGAGAAATTGCGGTTGTCTTGTTGGCTACATCGCAATGAGCTGGAAGCCATAATGTCATGGCCTTGCCGATAATCAACCGGAGTGTGTGTGTACCGTTCGTCGAGCAGCGGGATGACCGTGTAGACGTATGTACCTACAAGGTAAAACAACGACATTGAGTCTGCCAATAAACAGTAGCGCATTCAATAGACCAATCTATTTTGATGCTTCAGTTTGATTAGTTCTATGGAGATCTATTCGAGTGTCCATGTATGCGGTTCTATGCGCTGTATATATCTAGAGTTCTTCATTACGTGCAGCCGGTCGTGACGTCGTAACGTAAATCTCCTGCCGTGGTCTCTCGACTGAGTGATTGCTCTGTCTTGGGACTACCGGCGTTTGAGAGCCTCATCACCTGTTTCCCCAGTTCAGGTTGAATCTTCCTTCGGCATTCCTGTACTCTTTCAGGCAGGTTACCACTTCCTCTGCGTCCAGGGCTTCGACCAAAATCCCCACATTGGTGTTCGCGATGAACCCACTGCTTACTGCATTCTTTACCCATTCCAGTAGTCCGTTCCAGTACCCTTCAACATTGAACACCACAATACCCCTCCCATGTATTCCTAGTTGGTTCCAGGTAACGACCTCCATCAACTCTTCCAACGTCCCGTAACCCCCACTCAACGCCACAAACCCACTGCCCGGACCCCCATCAATAACCTCCCGCGCCATGAGCTGCTTTCTTGTGTGCATGTCTTGCACCACAGTCGTTCTCCCGTAGATGCTTTCATCTATGCTACTTGACAAATCGCCGTCTGAAGAGTTGGCATCAGGCTGTTGCTCGTACTTGATAAGCGCTGCAGGAATAATGCCATGAACTGCTTCTGGGCCGGAAAGAGAGACTAGGGTGCGAGCGACTTCACCCATGAGACCTACAACACCACCACCATAGACTAGGCGAATGTTGTGCTTGTGGAAGGTATGTGCGAGGTCACGGGCGGCTTGCATGTGGCTAGGGGACGCGCCTTTGTTGGCGCCGCAGCTGGGGCGAGTCAGTATTGAAGCGAAGGAGGGGCGAAGAGGGCAGAGGGACGAGAGGGGATGCTGACAAAACGCAGACCACAGGACCCTTGTGGCCAGTGGTTGCAGAGGCAGTAGATTGCATAGCTGGTGGTGTGGAGGTGCCTATTGTTGCAGATTTGAGCTCTGCCTTTGCTGCACTCGAGGACATGCTGGGTTGGTATTCGCTTGACAGTTTGCTTGGGCGCCGTACGAATGGAACGAAGAAGGAATCGGTGCCTTTTACACCCGTAGGATGGAAGTAGCTGAAGGAACGTAGGAATGCGTTGTGGTAAGTAACATGTAGGCTGTGCAATCCTGAATGAGTCAATCTGTATGCGGGGACAACCAGCCTTGCAGTTGTTAGACGTCGGTTGGTGCTAAGAGACAGAAGAAAGCATGAATCAGAATGTCATGAAGCTGGCATGGAAATGAGGGAGAACCGCGAGAGTGAACAGGTCTAATATGAAATCGAAAGATTATACGGCGAGCATCAAAGGAAAGGCACCACGCGGAAGGAGATATTGCTAGTGTTGTACAATAGGTACGTAATGCTAGATGCTGTGGACTCGCTCACTTGAATCTGTGCCAAACCCGGAACCATCCCGCGCTAGATTGCGGCTCGGTTTACAGGGTTGCACCCGCTTGGTCCTGCACAATCATCACTCACTCTTTGACATCTGCAAGCCCCTATCTTTTCGCCTAGGCAAGCAACCTGTATACGGGAGTAAGCCGAGATGCCTGAAGCGCAGAGGCAAGAACAGCAGTCCAGTGGCTGGGTGAGCAAAGTCCGGAGCACGCAGTCGTCTGTTACTAACTGCAACACCAGACTGTCCAGGCCATCGTCAGGACCGTGGGCACATTCTTCCTGATCCAGTTTGCGCTCAATCAATTCCTTGGAGGGAACAAAACCCAAGTCACCAAGGGAGCTTCTTCTCCAGCCGTAGCTACTGGACCGATTCCGTCATACTCGCCCGAACTTGCTAGGCAAAGTCCTGTAGATAACTACAATGCCATACCACAACAGATTGCACCCATGTGGCCTAAGGATGTACAACTGGATATTGCAATATACGTCTCGCCTTCGCTCATCATGCCCTCGCTGAAGAGAATGCCTTCAGAGGCCCTAGTCGTCAATGAAAAGGCATTCCGCATGGGTGACAGCAAGGACAAGAGAGAGATACATACGAGCTTCCCCGTCCCGAAGGAAGTCCAGAACAACGGGACATTGTGGGCACACTTCTACGTTGCCCAAGCTGGAAGCCAACTTGACCCTCTGGCTTCGGATTACGAATATGCCAAGGCCTACCACTTTTTCCGTCCCTTCACGCAGTACCTGGTGAAGAAGAGGGTTGCCAAGACAAGGAACCTCCTATCTGCTACAAATGAGACTGATAATGTAGATGAGCCCAAGGACAAGACGCCCACTTTTGCAAACTACTACCACCCGAACTTCACCATTTCTGTTGTTCCTGATTCCGGTGTGCAGAATTACCCCAACATGCATCCTGCTATGCGCCAGTTCGTCACCCTGGAAACTAGCGGTGCGAGAGATCCTTCCGGGCAGAACGGCTGGTACTATCCCATCGTATATGTCAACACCTTTTGGCAATTACGCAATCAAATGACTGAGGTCAACTCTACAGTCACTGAGCTCCCCCTATACATCAACCTCAACAACATGAGGAACTGGATGTTCGGCATTGTGGCGAGCATCGACGAAGGCATGAAAGTGCAAGCTCAGAAGGCTGCCACCGGGGAGATGACCACGAGCGGAGATGGCTCAGAATTCGAAGAGTTCAAGCGCATCCTGCTGGAAAGCAACGTATATCTGCTGGCCACCACCGGAGTTGCCAGCGTGCTGCACATGATCTTTGAGATGCTAGCTTTCAAGAATGATGTTAGCCACTGGCGAAAGAAGAAGGACAATGTCGGCACCAGTGTTCGGACGATTCTTGCCAACGTGGTCATGCAGTCGATCATTTTCCTGTACCTGATGGACAACAACGAGAACACGTCCTGGATGATTTTGTTTGGGCAGGGAATGGGCATCGTCATCGAAGCGTGGAAAATCACCAAGACGGTAAACGTCCGGATCCGACCAAGTCCTCCAGGGTCACTGCTACCATACAAGGTTGCCTTTGAAGACAAGCACAAGCTGTCCGAAACCGAGCAGAAGACACAGGAGTACGACCAGATTGCGTTCAAGTATCTGTACATGGTTGCGGTACCGCTCCTTGGAGCATACGCAGTGTACAGCCTGATCTACGAGACTCACAAGTCCTGGTATTCCTTCATAATCACCACCCTCGTAGGCTCGGTGTACGCGTACGGCTTCCTCATGATGGTTCCGTCCCTCTACATCAACTATCGACTCAAGTCAGTCGCGCACATGCCTGCCAAAACAATGATGTACAAATTCTTGAACACCTTCATCGATGATCTCTTTGCTTTCACCATCAAGATGCCCACCTTACACAGATTGGCAACGCTGAGAGACGACGTCATCTTCTTTATCTACCTTTACCAAGCTTGGAAGTACAAGGTTGACTATTCTAGAGTCAACGAATTTGGTCAGGGTGGCGATGAGGAAGAGGAGGAGGAGAAACTGGCTAACAAGCCTTTGACAAGCCCTCCGGATTCAGATGCGAGCGTTAAAGTTGCCGTTGAGGATGCGAAACGCAGTGATGTCAAGGTCTCGGCCAAGGCCTCGGGTCAAGGTGCTAAGGATGGAGGAAGAAGGAGGAAGTAAAATGCTGTAATGTAATAGGCGGCGCTAAGGATTTACGACGATCAAGCCGCTGTGTCGCTGAACAATGATAAATACGCTAGACATTTAGATACCTCATATACTTCTTCCCCAGCGTTTCCAAAACTTCCAGCCTTGACCTTTCTCCCCGATTCCTGCGCTCTTCACCCTCCAAAAATACACAGGCACCCCTGCGATGATGAATGCAATGACTATCAAGGTCTGCAAAGGCTGTGCAAAAACCGCCCTGGTCAACAAAAACAAGCTGACACAGCAGAAGATGATGGGTGTGGTAATCCAAGTCTTGTATGGCCGCTCCAGTAGCGGTTCTCGTACCCTCAGTACGATGAGGCCCAGCACCGTAAAGAAATAAAAGGTGTATCCTGCCACTCCGTAGAATGTTGTCAAGGTGCTGAAATCTCCTACTACGACATAGCAAGCCGTCAATACGGCATTGAGCACCATAGCATTGATGGGCGTGAAGAAGATACCCGCATCATCGTCTGCGATCAAGCGAACAAGGCGTCCAGATCCCTTTGTCCTTGTGCCCAACCGGATGGCACTCCTCTCGCCAAAGCCTAGTCTTCCAAAGAACTCTGGCAAAAAGCCTTCCTTGCCCGCCGCATACACAAGTCGCCCGGAGGTGAAGGTCGTAGCATTTAGCGCACCAAAGCAGCTACCTGCTACGATAAGTGCGAGCAGCAACGAGCCGACAGGGCCGAAGACTTTCGATCCGAACTGTACAGCAACGGTGTTGGAGGCGTCGATGGTGGCCATGGGTAGAACGAAAAAGTAGGCGATGTTGGCCAGGAGATAGGAGAGGATGACCAAGGGTAAGGACGTGTGTATAACGCGGGGAAGGTCTCGGGAAGGGTTGATGAATTCGCCCGTTACGTAGTTGACATTGTCCCAGCCATCGTAAGCCCATAGCCCGCCGTAAAGAGCAACAGCCCAGTTGGAGATATTGGAGTTCGTACCCTCGAACCAGCCTTTGGTCTTCCAATCTGTGCTGGCTTTGCCTTTCCAGGAGAAGCCCGTAACGGCGACTACGATGCCAACAACCGTGACTCCGAGCAGAGCGATGAACTTGAAGAGCATGAACACATTCGCTGATCTGGTTCCCATCTTCGTCGACACGCAGTTGAGCAGCGTGACGAAGACCAAGCCGGCGAAAGCAACTCCTTTGTTGATCCAGGGGCTCGCATCTGCCGCATCCGCGCCTATCGCCGCTCGAACAATGTACTCTCCGAAAATGATGGCAATGATGGCAGCCGATCCAGGCTTGAGCACGCAGACGGCACACCAAGTGAACAGGAAACCCGCCCACTCTCCAAAGATCTTTGACAGGTACACCTGCGCTCCTCCATTCAACGGTATAGCACCTCCGAGCTCCGCGTAGCTGGCCGCCCCGGTCCAGGCCAACACGCCAGCAATCACCCAAACGATCAACGCGGCTCCGGGAGACCCAGCGTTCATGTTCACCGTCCTTGGAGACGAGAAGATCCCACTCCCGATGATCAACCCGACCACGAGCGACAGGCCATTGAGATACGTCAAAGTTTTGTGCTTCTCCAAGCTGCCCCCATTGAGTGCGTTGCTTGGATCCAATGCCGCCGTAGATGGGACGCCAAGTGCCGTGTAGCCTCCAGCTGTTGTACTCAACGGAAACAGATTAGACGCAAAGTCGAACGCTGACGACACAGAATACGACCGCTCATGTCTGCCCCCGGGACGGGCGCTGCCGGCAGCGGGGTTGGAGTCCGCGAGGGGATCTTCATCTTCGAAGGAGAGTTTGCGGGAGGAGGGCGTGTCAGATGCAGAGGAAGTCCGTGGGGAGGTTTCGTGCGAAGAGGATGCCAAAGAGCCGAGTTCGAAAGAATCGCGGTGGGGAGGAATGGTGAGGTTGGAGTAGCCCAGTGGGCGAGACATGGTCGGATGTAGAGGGTTTGCGGTCCTTATATGTCCTCCTTTGACTTCATTATCTTGCTGACAGATTTTTCCTTACAGACCACAGAGAGGGAGGAATATGTACATAGAATTGGAAGGGTCCGGCAGCAGATACATGATGGAGGACTATGGGGGCAGCCAGGGGCGGCGGAGGGTTGATGCTCGCGGACACGGCCGCTTGCGGCTTAGCGGTCGAAGAAAGCTTTCCGCCCGTGGCTTGACCTTTTGAGCTTGGGGACGGTCGACGATGATTCAACGTTTAACCAAATCCTTTCCATTCCTTTTCTGTGACGATGCATGTACATAGGTGATGAACAGTAACCGCATCCTTCAGAACTGCTGCCGATGGTCTCGCTGGCCTGCCAGGTCCGATCGAGGAGGCTCTGACCTCCGATACTTTTCACGCGTAGCATCGACGCGATCGAACGACGCTTCGACGACCTCACGGTTGGACTTTGCCAGAATCGATGCGCAATGGCAACAAAAGTGGGCGCGGGACCCTCCCATACCACGCAAAGATGCATGGGTTATCGGGAAGTCTTACGTCTTGCCAATGTTTCCTTACCCATCGGGGTCTCTTCATCTCGGACATCTTCGTGTATACACTATAGCGGACGTGCTCGCCCGGTTCAAGCATATGCAGGGCTACGATGTGATACACCCAATGGGATGGGATGCTTTTGGCTTACCGGCAGAGAATGCGGCGATTGAGAGAGGCATAGATCCGGCGGAGTGGACCGTTAGCAATGTTGGGAAGATGAAGGAGCAGTTACTGGCGATGAATGGGAGCTGGGATTGGAGCAGGGTATGCTTGCATGGTTGGCATCGGCGTGTGTATATAGGGCTAATGGATTTTATGAACTTCTCAGGAGCTCATGACCTGTGATCCCGCCTTCTACAAGCATACTCAGCGGATATTCTTGCTTCTGCACGAGCGAGGTCTTGCTTACCAAGACGAGTCATTGGTGAATTACGATCCGGTGGACCGTACAGTCCTCGCCAATGAGCAGGTAGACGCCAAAGGCTTCTCGTGGAGGTCAGGGGCCATGGTGGAAAAGATCCTGTTGAAACAGTGGTTCCTTAGGATCACCGAGTTCAAGGAAGCTCTCTTGGACGATCTAGATCTACTGGCGAAGGACGGGCGCTGGCCGGAACGAGTTCTATCAATGCAAAGGAACTGGATCGGCAAGTCGACGGGAGCTACAGTAGGATTCGAGCTGTCGGTTGTTGATCAGGCAGGCTCACAGGAGGTTGACGTTTTCACAACACGGCTGGACACACTGTTTGGAGTTCAGTATATCGCGCTTTCATTGAACCATCCGACTGTCGTCAAACTTGCGGAAAGGATGCCCGACCTCCAAGCCTTCATCGACACAGCTGCAGGGCTGCCGCCAGACTCAAAGGACGGCTTCCTGCTGCCAGGGGTCACAGGTCGAAATCCCCTTACCGTGCTTTCTGACGTGCCGGCTCACGTTTTCGAGAATATACCTGTCTACGCAGCTCCGTATGTGTTACCTGATTATGGATCAGGAGCCGTGATGGGTGTACCAGGACACGACCCGCGGGACTATGCCTTCTGGAAGCAAAATCAACCTGACAAACCGATACGATTTGTTGTTGGTTCATCAAGTTCTACTGACAGCGTACCTTCAGATGCCGCATACACCACCAAAGGTATCTTGACGGATCTGTGTGGTTCGTACAGTGGTCTAAAATCTGAAGAAGCAGCCGACGAACTCGTGGTCACTCTGCAGCTTCACGGAGCGCATGCTGCTGTATCGGAGAACTGGAGGTTAAGAGACTGGCTCATCAGCCGCCAGAGATACTGGGGTGCGCCCATACCCATCATCCATTGCAAGTCTTGTGGTGCGGTGCCAGTGCCGGAGAAAGACTTGCCAGTCACCCTACCGAAACTCGAGGAGCACCAGTGGAAAGGCAGAACCGGGAATCCGCTGGAAGCGATGCCAGACTGGATCAACACACAGTGTCCGAGTTGCTCAGGGCCGGCCCGACGCGAGACGGATACCATGGACACGTTTATGGATTCATCTTGGTATTTTTTCAGGTTTGCCGATCCGCATAATTCGAAAGAGCCTATTGGGTCGAGCCTGGCAAGCTCCCAGCTACCTGTTGATATCTACATCGGCGGTGTCGAACATGCGATATTACACCTGCTGTATGCTCGGTTCATATCGAAGTTTCTGACAAGCATATCCGTCTGGCCGGGAGGCGGAGGAACCGACAACAAAGGCGAGCCTTTCCATCGCCTGCTCACTCAGGGCATGGTCCACGGGAAGACTTTCTCTGACCCGGACACCGGACGTTTCCTGAAGCCAGACGAGGTTGACTTGCAGGATCCGAACAATCCCAGAGTTGTGGCGACCGGTGTGAGGCCCAATATAAGCTTCGAAAAGATGTCCAAGAGCAAGTATAACGGAGTCGACCCAACAACAACAATCGCAAAGTATGGGGCGGATGTGACACGCGCTCATATCCTGTTCCAAGCGCCGGCCAGCGAGGTCTTGGAGTGGGAGGAAGACCGCATCGTAGGTATCCAGCGTTGGTTCAACCGCATCTGGAAAACCGTCGAGTTGAGTTCCGTTACTGGCACCGTGCCTGCACTTCCTGGGTTCGACCAATTCAGCGACGAAGATGCGGAGCTGTACAAACTAACCGATTCCACCGCGGCGGGCGTCACGGCATCCTTATCCTCGACGTTTAGCTTGAACACCGTCATCTCCGACCTCACCAAGCTCACCAATGCCATTGCGTCCGCAGACCTCCGGAAGACCAATGCGGCGGTTATGTACCACTCCACAAGCAGCCTCATCCGGATGCTCGCTCCCGTCGCCCCGGCATTTGCAGAAGAGTGCTGGGTCCGTCTCCATGCAGACCGTGAAGACCTAGGTTCAGTGTTTGCGCAGGCGTTCCCCACACCAGACCCAGAAGCGGAGAAGCTAACCTCACGCCAACGGACGTGTGCAGTACAGGTCAACGGGAAGCTCCGCACCACAGCTCAGATCCCCATTGTGCCCTCAGAGATATCCGAGCAAGGGAGTGATGCGCTGACTTGGTGGGTGCTGAAACAGCTTTCGCGAACGGAGGGGGTTAGGTCGTTGTTTGGGCGGATGTTCGGTGACGCTAGCGAGGCGGATGTTGAGGGAAGCTTGGAAGGCTTTGTACAGAAGTGGAGGGGGAGGGGGTTGACCAAGGTTATTGCTGTCAAGGGGGGTAAGACTATCAACTTCGTCGTAAAGAAGACGGAAGAGGAGTAGAAGGACTGTCATCTGCTGCCAGGGGCTACACTTGTAAGCCTATTGTACGGTGTATCCAAACATATCCTGTGGGCAAAGTATTGGTGAAGTAGTCAAAGGGCATAGAAGTGAACAAACGTCAAGCGGTTTCCGAAAACATAGTTGTTGGCTGCACAACTCTGATTTGTTCACAACAGCTACCCACTACAGTAGATGAGATACAGTTCACAGTACAGAGAGCTAAACATCAAGCAATCGAGAGACTGCAAAACCAAGGCAAGCAACAACGGTCAGCTGCAGCAGAGCGTGTGAAAGCAAAGCTGATAAAGGGATTGCTTTTCTTGTAATGCTCTAAGTAATGGAAATAACTTCCTAGAGATTTTGTAGAAGAAGTGCACAACTCCAAACAGGAGCTGCAGACATGAGTTGAGACATTACAGCAGCGTAGGGAAGCGCAAAGAGTAGAGCACGAGTCCGTAGAGACGGCATGAAGTGGAAGCACATAACACGTCACGAAACGTAGTAAACATCCACCCAGCTATAACAAAACTCCTGTAAACATGTCGATATCACCGTATATGTCAGGTTGAGTATCATCGTGATAAGATACTGCATCATCACTTGTTCCTCCATTCGCAACAGCGTAGGTACCCACTCTGCTGATGATCACGAATGGAAGAGATCCCAAGCTCTGGAGCAGAGGCTGAGAAACTCATCCTTCTTCCTGCTCACCTCGTCTGCGCTGTCTCTGCCTTCTCCGAACGGGCGCCTCCTCTCCTCGGGTCTCAGTGGTGGGCTTCCCATATCCCTCTCATACTCTTCTCGTCCCCGCCTTCGCCCGCTGGGGCCGGCCGCGAGGCTTGTTGAAGGTGCACCGACTCGAAGATCCTCGACCTGAGCTCTGGTTGCGCTTGCTGGATGTTTGGGAGGCATAGGTGAGGGTGGTGTAGGGGGTTGATGTCCGCCATAGTGCACGATTCTCGGCAGAAGATCCTCACGACCACCGGCGAGTGATTGCACGGCTTCCTCGGCCGATTTGTATTCCCGAGGCCTGCCGGCGGATGTTGGAGGTGGAGGCGGTTGAGAAGGAGCATGGTGGGGGAAGCCGGGTGAAGGAAATGGTGGTTGGTTGTTCGAATGTGAGGATGTTCCAGGGCTGTTGTTTCCATAGTAGGACGGATGGGCTGACCGAGTTGGGTCACGCGGCCCGCCCAGGGACTCTCCAGCGAAGACGTCCGAGATAGGCGGCAGGCGGTTGCTTGTTTGTTGTACGGGCACGTGGTGGATGTGAGAGTCTTGGGCCAGGACGGGTGGTTGATGCCGCGTGTACGGGTTTTGCGGCCTCAGACCGGTGAAGGTCTGGTTCAGAGGGGCAGACTGGATGACACGCTCGTTGGCAAATTGGGCGTGTGATGGAGGGGCGATGGACAAGCCCGGGGGCGGACCCTTTCTCCTGGAGGTATGTGGGCTCTTGGTGATGGCGCTCGAGAAAGGATTCGCATCTCCAGTGGGTCTTGCCGAAACAGGTTCATCCGCAAGCGATTTGCCTCCGGCGCGTTGTCTTGCCTCGATCAGTTGCCGCTGCTTCTCACGCACATCTAAGCTCTTCTGGAGCTGCTCCCTCATGGAGGGGTTCTGGGTCTGGAAGCCCGGTGACAAACACGCCAAGCCAACGTCTTGAATAGTGGCACTGTCCCTACCGGCTGGTCGAGCGGTCAAAGGACCGGAAGTACGAGAGACGTTGGTGGAGAGATCGAGTTTTCGCGGTCGGTGTCGCGTGGTCTGCATTTCGGGGGATGAGCCGGGCTCTTTCTTAACAACGATCTTCGGTGCCTCTCGGTGTCTGCAAGGGGAACAGGTCAGCTTCGATACCATATGATGATCCGTAGCGCTGGACAGCATAGCAGGCACAGCTTACGCGCTTGGAGATTTGTCCTCTGCGGCAGGCCGTGAGGCCGACCCTTCACCCATAGAAGGCGAAGTGTGAAGCGATGGTCTCATGTTCTGTGCGGGGGTTCCGGATTGTGACGACGAGGTCGAAGGTGCAATTGGAGCATAAGTCCTTGTGGAAGCGATTTCGGATGATGGACCTAACGAGGCCGTCACCGGCGGTGCGACGACAGCGGTTGTCATTTGAGAGCGGTTGCCGTTCGTCTCTTCAGAGTGGTGAAATCGTGCAGACGTGGTGATATAGTGATGAAGGAGTGACTTGATTTTAGCACGGCGACTGGACAGGACGAGTCGTGGACAAAGACAGCAGGTTACGGTACGGAGTCGCAGTGGTAGCGGTTGTGTGTAAGCAGCCGGATGGTCGCTGTTCTGGTGAGTGCGAAGCTGGTGCAAAGGACCGACGACGATTGATTAGGAGAGCCAGTGTGTGTGCAAGTGAGAGCGGATGAGTGAAAGAGTGTTACGGAAGAGAAGAACGAACGTCTCGTGGAAGGAGGAGTGGTGTGTGCTACAGAAGCGTATGCCGCTGCTGCTATGTTGCTGGTGAGTAGAATGAGGAGGCCAGACCTGAATTGGGAAAAGGATGGCTGTCGGAATGCTCAAGTCGGGACGAGGAGAGGGCGATCAAGGATGAGCCCTGGTCCGACGAAACGAATGGGACAATCTCCCCGATTCCACTATCGAAATCTGAGACGCTTCAGCACGACAGCGAGCGAGCTTCTCCCTCGGTTTCTGCCCTGCCCCTCCTTTGCCGTGGAATCGTGACCACTGAATGTATCGCCTCTGGAGCAACTTGCTATGTCCATCAAACAAGCCCTCATGCCGGCGAAAAACCCTGACCATGGAAAAGGGGGAGGAACAAGAAAGGACTCGTTTGAGGGGATGGCCTTGGACGGAGGTTGTTGTGAAGAAAAGAAGCGGCCAATGAGGAGACGCGACGAGTCCGCTGCCGCATCGTTGTCTCAAAAAGTGGCAGCCTCTGACAAACTTCGAAACAATCGTTCACAAGCAAGCTTTGATCCGCAGTCTCGGAGCAAGTCACCCCTGGACAGCATTACTTTGCGTCAAGTTCATCGCACATAGTAGTGACTACCTCACTACCGCTGGAACAGAGCTGCCAGAGCCTGCGGCGTTCGACTCTGCGACCTGTGACAGGGTCCCCAACGGTTGTCTACATCTGCAAAAATGCGTGTTTTAGGAAGCGGTCGAGTAGCGACCATCCGCTTCCCGTTCTTCCAATCAACCCCCCGCTTGAGCACACCTGGGCGATCATCTCCCATGATGGCACACGCTGCTTGGCCGTCCGGAAGAATAGTGTGATCCAGGACAGTCAATCTACATCAAGCACAGGCGTCGTTCCTGAAGATCACAATGCAAATTGCATCAAACTCACAGACGACAATCGATCCTGGGCTCGACCGGACGCCATACCCACTTCTATGTTTCGAGAATCCTTCAAATTGAGAATGTTTGTTCGCGGAGAATTTCGAGGCATCTCGAACTATACAGTGTCAGGCACTATCGTTGCTCCCTTAGCCGCGCGTGGAGCGTTCGTTTCCTCTTCCCACGCTCCCAGCCCAGCCGGTTGGTTCCTCATGCCACAGCGCTAATGCATCCTTTCATATCCATGCATTATTCCTTCTCTCTTGTCAATAAAGGTTGCATAACCATCCTCAGAAGATAATCTCCAGCCAATGACCCGGCTGTCATGCTGTTGGTTCATCAGCACAAGCTCTGAGCTGCCGTCTTTCCATGCATAACTGCTAACTGCTAACTACTGCTCCTTCATATCGAACCGCGCGGTCCTGCAGTAGCGCTTGCGAACCCAATCAAGGAATAATTTGCTACTCACTGCAGCTTGCCACGTTGTTTCCTTCCACCGGGTGGAAGTCTGATCGACGAAACACTCGGCAGGGCTGAGGCAAACCAACAGCACTGCTCTTGGTCAATACGCCATTAGTATTGCTAATCCTTGAGAGTCATGTCGCCAGCCCCTGCATACCAACAACGAGGATACTGTGGCAGTTCCCGCGGCTGCGCGTGGAACTTTCACAGCCCCCCGGCCATACTCCACGCGAGAGCAAACGCCCTGTCAAGCAGCATGCCATGCACAGCTCAAGTCCGAGCCTAAGGTATGGACCATATAGACTTTTGCGTGGGGCGATCCAAGGTGGATGCATTTTGCAGACAACCCTCGCCGTTGCTCCTGACCTGCCATAGACATGGAACCCGCGCCATAGAGCATGCAAGTCTTCTGGCGTTGTTGGAATCTCTGGAGGCGAGCTAGGGATATCTCTGCTCTGGAACAGCGAGAGTCGTTGATATAGCTCAGCTGCTTTCGTGGATTTCCGCCCGGATCACACGAGGTTGAGTAGTAGCGTTGTTCGGCTGAATTGAAAACTTTTACGCAGGATGGACCTGAGCTGGTAACCATCCACATCGTAACAATGGAGCGAAGTGAGTCCAGAAACTTCAAGGACGGAGCATAAATTGCCTTACTGCTGTCAACAACGACATCGACACAAGAGCTGCTCAAGGACCATAGAGCGTACTCCAGGCTATGCTCATATGTCATCTCTCCCTGCGAAAGATTAGGTAGCAATCGTCCTACGGCATGCTGTGGTAGACCTCAAAGTGCAGGCGCTGAGACATCTTCCGCCCTTTTTCCTAAACAACTTGAGTCGGCTCGCTTTGTTGAGAATTTGGGCATCGTTACATCGGGTATACATCTGCGTACGATTCCCGAGCTCCAAGACTTCTAGGCTCACGACATCGGACCTACCTGTTCGTCAATCTCCTCCACTTTACTCCTCCTCCGCCTTGCTGTGAAGGACACCCGCCTTCCCGCAAACATATCTGTTACGGGAAAGGATGGAGGCAAGCCGGGGAGCATGGGATACCCCATAATGTTCCCGACTTTTGCCCTCAGTGGCTCGAGATATCGGGACTCCTTTCCCCTCATGCGTGACAATTGCCTCAGGAGTATGTCTAGATACTCACGGCCCTGGTTGAACGTGGGTGACGTATCGCCTGCCGTGCATTGCAACACGTCTGCCAAGCAGCTGGCTATATCGCAAAGTTTCTGCTCCTACCCCTAGTCAGCAAGCATGCACGTCTCAATTCAGTGTCTGAATAGTGGCAAGGGCCAACATACCATCCCAATCCCATGCGAGTCGAGCGCGAGCTTGTTCGCCTGGCTAGTAATGCTCACGACGTCCCTTGCAACTTTCACGGGATAGTCCAGCCGCATGACTGGCTCGTTGCCTGACCACAGCAGCCCGTTCGATACGCCCATCTGCCATGCCAACACGTGCAACCACTGCTGTGAGATGGCAATGTCGACCTTCTGCGTTTCCGTCAGATCAAAATTTTCCAGTACCAGGGCGACTGAGTCGATTGCATCCTGCGTGCTGGCTATCCAGGGCTCGTTGCAAAGCGACTGCCGTCGAATGCCTCGCCAGATGCTGATGAAGTTGTCATCAATGGTTTTGAAGAGGTGAATTAGATTTACAAAGCCGTGCAGCAGTTGCGGATCCTCGCCGGGGAGCGCGTGTGGGAGCTGTATGGTGGCATGGAGGCGCGTGTGTTTGCGACATTGGATTGCATACGCTCTGCAGACATTGGTCAGATCGTTTCTGCCGGGACAGCGTGGAGAAGTACAATACCGTTCTGTTACAAAGAGAAGCCAATATAGTCGCCTCCGCCACTGCGCTTCTTCTGCCTCCTCTCTCACCATTGCTCCTTCTACATCTAGCTCCATCAACTGTGCAAAGGATATCGCTTCTTGCAGATAATACCAAGCTTTGTCCTGCTTCTCTAAATTGCCGTAATACGCGAAGATGAAGAACGATGTAATGATCGTATAGCGGTTGGGATTCACCAAATAGTCATATTGTTTCCTTTCCCGGAGACACTCGGCTATGAGGACGTCCTCTGGCGCTGAGAACGATAGCATGGGTGAGGCAGTCTCGGGAACGAACGGGGTACCTGACGAATCTAATTGGACAATGGTGGCAGCCGAAAGGGCGCAAAGTAGACAGTACAACTCCTCCGTGGGCGGAGCAGAGTCGCTAAACACTTCTGCTCGCAAAAGGTCCTTGCTGTCCAGGACTGGCATTACCGGATACAGTTGCTCAAAGAAGCGTCGAATATAGGGCAGTAACGAATTGATAGGCAACCTCATGGGAGAGGGTTGCGTTGATGGTGCCGATGATGGCGCCGAAAAATAACCAGTCTCTGACCTAGAGAGATGGGACATGGGGGAACTGTAATCGGTGCTCTGCAGAGACTCCTCGCTCTGAAGCCCATACGGATTAGGAATGGTTAGCGGCTGTAGATGAGCAATTCCAACCGTCGCTGCGATTGGAATGGCTGGCGGTGTTATCGATGTCGAAGTGTATGGGTCGTGGTGATTCTGGTAGCTGGGATGGGTGAATTGTGGCCCGTTGTCAAGCATACCAAAGTCCGGCAGACCAGTATCGTCCAACTGAGCCTGGAACACCGGAGTAGAACCTGCAGAAGCCCATGTCCACTGATCCCAGCCGTTTCCGCCTGTGTGCGCATTGGTAGGGCTCGAAGGAGCACTGTCTTCCGTTGGTAACCTACGAAGTGCGTGTAACACCCTCGCACTTCTTAGACCTTTCGGGCCCTTTTTCTTGGGCTTGGTCAAGTAGTCGCATTGTATCCCAGCTTTCTTGCACGGATTGCAAGGCTGCAGAGCATCACAGCGGACCTTGCGCTTCCGGCAGCAATCACAAGCTCGCCTTATCGGTTTACTAGGCAGCTGGCCTAGGGAAGTAGGAGATGAGGGTGCCGTTGTTGTCGCCATAAGCAAACCACCACGGAAGGAAAGTGTGTAGCATCAATTCTTTGGTAGGCTGTCAAGGAGATCCTGTCCAAAAGAAAAGTCTTAGTTGGAACAGACAGTTTCATGAGGTGAAGTCAGAATAGGAAAGCTTACTATATTGTGTAGGAACGGCTACACAATGGATCGTACTTCGCTTGCACACCGGGTGCCGTCCGGAGACTCCTTGCGATTTGTCAAGCGTATCTATGTAGGCTCAGGGAGCTGTACTTGATGCCATAAAGGTGAGAGACAAGGTCGAGAGCCCAGAGCAAGCGATGATGATCAAACTGCCCCGTCACACTCGACTTGGAAGTTTCGGGGTTCAGTCAGATGCCAAGGGGCGCTTTCGCCCAATGAAGCGCGACGTAGTGAAATGCGGGGAAGTGCCATCGGATCGAAGCCCCACTTTGCTAACGTTAAGCCGAAGATAGTGTTTCCCATGCTCAGGTGTTTTAGTAGGAAACAACAAAGTGTACAAGGACCGCATTGGCGAAGACTGGTCTCCGTGCAAAGGTGAGACGGACATAGCGAAACTTGCGAGAAGTATGTTGCTTCATTGTGTTTTGTGTAAAGACAGAGATCAATTGTCGGCTTCCACGAAACCATCTCCCGCTTTCGACTCCTCCTCTTTATCTATGTCGACCGCTCCGCTTACCTCAACAAAGTCTTCTAGCTCCTCACTTACCGTCTTTAGCTTCTCCTTGACCGAGGCCACACCCTCAAAGCCAACTATGTGTCTGGCTGGCGGGTTGTCGTGGCCTCCTACGGCCGTTAGTGCGTGTACCGTTTCCGCTATGAGAGCCTGGCGGAGCTGTGCTCTCAGGGGCGGATACATCGACATGATTTCGGGAGAGTAGAGTTGCTGTCCAAGCGTGGGACTGGCTCCTCCCTCTAAATTGTCCAGCAAGCCACTCAAGATGACCCGGCATAGAGGGGCTGGATTCGTGTCTGGTGAATATTGCGGTAGAGGTGGTGCCGAGGTAATCTTGTTGGTAAGGACGTTGATTTCCATATTTGGCTGTATGATAGTCATCTTGATGTTGAAAGGTGCAATTTCATATGCTAGGCTCTGCGCAAACGTGAGCTGCATAACATCAAATGGAGCATGGAGTTCACTGACGTCGCAATAACCTTCAATAGCCCATTGTGATGCGCAGTACATACCCAGGCCCGGCGTACCCAGATGACCAGCTTCAGTGAATCGGTTAGCCTCGGAGGTTCTGCAAGAGCCAGAAAGTGCAATGTCTTACTGATGCCTGTCATGACGATGATATGACCGTTTTTCTTCTCTCTCAGCGCTGGCAACGTCGCCTTGATGATGTTGACCGGCGCGAAAAAGTTGGCTTCGAATTGGTCGCGCACAAGAGCAAGCGTTTTTGGTGATTGCGCAAGCTCTTCGATCGTCCCGACAAGAGCTGCGGGCTCTTCTAGCTATTGTGCGCTACACGGACCGGCTAACGTACCTTCACTCGTGCAACACAGCAAGATATCTATCCTCCCGAAAGCCTCAAGGGCTTCGGCAACGGCACTCTGACACTGTCCCATAACGCTGGCCAAGCACCATTGATTAGCCCATCGAATTCTTGTCAACCTGACCAACCAAAAGACCCACACCTAACATCCAAGCCGACAACCCTAAGTCTTGCTCTCCAGGCAGCTTCTTTCCCAACTTCCTCGAGAAACTGTCGGAAATCTTTACTCCTCTCCTCATGCTTTTCAAACTCAACGGGCAGCACTCCGGCTGTAACATAGTCCCCATGCTCGAGCAGCTGCCGGGCGAGAGCGATGCCTATGGGCGAGTGTGCAGATGTAAGAAACCAAACCCGCGGTGCGTTATGGGTCGGAAAATGTGGAGATCTTGGCGGCTTCGGAGAGGGATTCGTAGCTGCTGAAGCCATTGACGATACGGGCGTTTTGTGAGAACAGAAGCGTAGGACAGTGATAAGCGTCAGAGATGAGAGACGATAAAGATAGAGTCAGTCGGCTCTACCACACTAGGCTCTTTGTTAAGAACGCCTTCATTTAGTTAGTTGTCTGTCCAGATTGAGATGCACTACATGTTCTGGTACTTACTGCACTGTGTTTCAGTCCACATACAGGAACCTATCGTCGTCAACCCCAGATGGTGGCTTCCATATCGCTCATCACGACTACGTTTCCATGCATGTTTTGGAGCGAGAGTATTCGCAGCAAGCGTATTTATAACCTGTCATGGCTAGCATTGTGAAAGGTCTTATTGATGAAACCTTGAGTCAATGACGGAGTTAGCTTGCTCTATTGCCTAAGGCCGCAAATCAGGGGTCTGCGCTTTGGAGGGGAACTACCGTACTTGAAGTCTAAGGTATTTCTATGGGTAACTCGCACTTACATGTGCCAAATCTCTAATCAGTCGCAGAACGCCATTGTATGCGAGAGTATCTGCGCTCTTACCTTTCCGAGGACATGCTACACTTCATTTACTGGCAAGAGACATCTCCATAGTGTCCAACACCAGAGGTTTGAAGCTAAAAGGTTTTGTTACACTAATCGGTCCCTATAAAGTACAATGTTGTGCTTGAAGTTCATGATCATCTGCTGTAGAAAGACAACAAAAAAACCCCTATGCGCAAGTATGGCTCCGGCACATGAGATTATTATCCTTGAACCGTTCCAAATTATCAACCCAAATCTTCCCGGCAGCTGCATGAGCCAAAGTTTATAGAGTAGCACCCACCAATTTAGCGTACATCTCAGTGCTGAAGGACTTGGGACGCTCGATGGGAGCGCCGACGGCACGATCGATGATGAGCTGAGGGAGGACACCAAGGGCTCTGGAGACACCAAAGAGAACGGTGTAGTAGTTTTGCTCAGTGAGGCCGTAATACTGCAGGAGAACGCCGGAATGCGCGTCAACATTGGGCCTAGAAGGATGTCAGTTCATCGAGTGGGGTAATATAGCCTTTCCTAGAGCTCACCATGGGTTCTTTGTCTTTCCGTGCTCCTTGAGAACACCTGGAGCAATCTTGTAGACCTGGCTAACAAGTTTGAACATGGGGTCGTCGGGGAGCTTGCGCTGTGCGAACTCGCGTTGGGATACATAGCGTGGGTCGGTCTTTCTGAGCACAGCGTGACCGTATCCGGGAACAACCTGACCACCGTTCAAGGTAGACCAGAGGTATTCTTTGATTTTCTCATCGCTCAAATCATTGCCAATGGAAGCTTTCATCTTCTGGAGCCAGTTGAGAACTTCCTGGTTTGCACTATGACGGTGTTAGCGGATAGACAACCTTAGTCAGTTATGGTAACGTACAGTCCGTGAAGAGGACCAGCAAGACCGTTCAGACCAGCAGCGAGGGAAAGCATTGGGGAGCTGAGGGCGCTGCCGACAAGATGCGTGGTGTGGGCACTAACATTGCCGCCTTCATGATCAGAGTGGATTGTGAGGTACAACCTCATCAACTCGACAAAGTCATTGTTCTCAGCAAAGCCGAGCAGGTTGGCAAGGTTGTAGGAGTAGTCCTTGTCCTTCTGGATGGGTGCGACCTTGCCGTCCTTGTAGACATTCCTATAAATTCTGGCAGCAATGTTTGGGAGCTTGGCGATAACATCCATCGAGTCCTCAAAGGTATGCTCCCAGTACTCTGTCTTGCGCATGCCCTTGGCGTAAGCTTTTGCGAAAGAAGACTCATGCTCAAGCGCGGTAACGGCAAGGGAGAATTGAGCCATTGGGTGAAGGTCATTAGGGCAGCGGTCGATGAGCTCTTCAATGAACTTAGGCAGATCTGAGCGTGCAGCCCATTCGGCGGAGAGATCGCGCACTTGCTGCTCTGAAGGAACCTCGCCGGTCAAGAGGAGCCAGAACAGACCTGGTGCCGATCAGTCTTGGCCTGTTTACTCGGGGCTGAGGATGTGACATACCTTCGGGCAGGGGCTCTTCTCCGCCCGGGGCCTTAGGTAGGAGTTGCTGGCATTCGGGTATCTGACAATCTTTGAGCTCTGGCAATTGGTCTCTGAGCTAGGTCAAACTTACAGTCTTCCCACGGAAACGGATGCCTTCTTCAGCGTCGAGGACCGATCCCTGTTGCGCCATCAGCTTTTGCAATGGAAGCGATTTTCTCCCTTGTGCCGCCGTACCTCCCAGACCAACGACTTGATACCCCGAGCACCTCCGTAAACTTGATCAAGGGTGACTTCGCCGACAACCTTGCCGCCGTACTCCCTACAGACATGATTGTTAGTTTCCGGAACAACATTAACAACAGGAAGTCGGGACTACCAACTTCTTCAGCTTCTTGATCTTCTCGATTTCGCCGGGAATCTTTGCGGCGAAAGTCTCCTTAAGGGACTGTAGGGGACAGAGTTAGTGATGCTGTATGATGGAATGTTGGAGCTCCGGCGAAGCGCGAACCTGGGTCTTGCCAGTGGAGTATGCCCTAAAGCCATTGAACGTAGCAGTCCTCAATGGGGCTGTAGCTTGCACGTTCAAAGTGCGCAATGCACTAGTAGTGAGTCTGATTGATGATGCCATAGTCAGAGAGCTGAATGGAGAGGATTGAACTGAGGAAAGAGAAGATCCGATAGAGAGGGTGGAAAAATTGATGGAGGCCTTTAGGAAGCTCGGGACCACAAGAGAGGACTGACTTCAGCAAGCCCGATGACGTCCGTGCGGGCTCTACAAAAAAGCATTGGCAGCTGTTGGGCTTCGTCTCCAATCCCGAACCTCTTCCCACATGGAGACATGCCCCTTCATCTTCAGAAAAGGCTCACAGTACTGCAAACAGAACTTCAATTAAGTCTTCATTCCAGTAATAAAGCAAATATCCGGCTCTGTCAATCAACTTTTTCCGGCAGTGAAAGCTCTCAAGACACATTTGCTCGCCATCCGAAAGCCGATAAACAGCGTGTGCCGTTTGCATAGAAGAGGGGTGTCCGTACGATGCAATCGCCGACACTAAGGAAAAGAGCCTCTGCCTCACTTGCAGCTTTCTCATCATCAACCTAATAAGCATCAGATTGCCGTTTACCTACATCAACAGCTGTCTCCCTAGGTCCTTCCTCTTCTCTCCAATCCCGCTGTTGTTGGTAGCGCTACCTGTGAGCACTATAAGTATCTGCTTGACGCCGCGCCACGTAGATTCATCACCAAGTGACTTGCTGCTTCACTCCCGTCACCAGCTCTCCTGACTTTCCAAGTTTTGGTCACGTTGAGTACTCAAGACACCTTGCCTGGACTGCTGTAGACTCTTCGCATTATCCACCGTTGGAGCCAGACTGAAGTTAGCAACTGTAGAAGGCCGTGCTGAACCTGCCGTACTCGGTCAGTAGTAATACAGCACCGAGAAAGGCGCAAAGCTTCTCGCCATGTCTGCCGTAGCGGAGCTGGAGGCTGCGCTCCAGTCGCTCCTCGCTTTGAAGGCACCAGGAGTGACAAAGACGAAGATAGAAGTCATCACTATGCTTTGCATCAACAACATCAGGGTAGGTGGCGATTGCGCCTTTTGATCAAGATACGTAGGGGACACCAGTGTGCTAACGATGTCTTTGCTACAGGATGAATCCATTCTCATTCAGAAGATCTACACGCACTTCCGTAAGACACCTCCGACCCACAAGCTGGGGGTGCTGTACGTTGTGGACTCTGTGACTAGGCAGTGGATTGAGAAAGCCCGTCAGAATGGACAAGACATACCCGCAACGTCTCCAGCGAGTGGCACATTCGCCTCGGGCGTGCAAAAGATCACAGAGCTGATGCCCGTATTCGTAAACGAGACTATTGCAATTGCGCCACAAGATCAGAAGGTAAGCACTTCATGACTATCGCGCCACAACACGCACCCTTGTTCCGTGATGTTGCGCAGAATGCCTCCCTTGTATTCTGCTGGCACGCTCAAACGTGCGACATGGAGTCTTGCCTGCAGTACGTTCGTAGATAACTCAACTCACGTATTCTTCTCGGTAGGATAAAATTAGAAAGCTCATAGACATCTGGGTCAGGAGCAGTACTTTCCCAGCACAGATGCTGGCAGATTTCACTCAGAAAGTGATTGCTTCTCAAACCCAAGAACGTAAGAACATGCGCTCATAACGTGTCCTTTCTACCACTCTAGTTCGATTTCTGATAAGTCGGGATTAAATGCAGCTGTCCGTTCTTTCACTCCTGCCGGAAGTCCGCCCCCAGGTCTGCTTGCATCGCTTGGCTTTGGTGGAAACGAGCAACAGTCACGACTGCAAACATCGTTGCAGAATCAGCACTACTCAGAGCCACAGCCTCCCTTTCCGTTTGGTGGGTCGATAGCTTCACAGTTTGATCAGAACAACAATCTATATACGAATCTGCAAAACCTCGGCAATCATCAGGCGCAGCCATCCATTACTCCTATCCATGACCCGAGTATAGCCTCTCCTCATCTCTATACGGCACAACAGGCTTATGCTCCACCGACCGCAGCGCCCCAGCCAGCATCAAATGCATTTGCATATTCGGGCAACCAGCAAGCCTCGATGGCTGCAGCTGTACCCACGGTAAATCTTCCTCCCGAAGCTCTTGCTGCCCTCAGTACCGTGCTGCCAGCACATGTAATCAACGACCCAGCTCTATTGCAGCAGCGGCTCCAACTACTTCAAGCCTTGCAAAGCCAGGGCATACCCCAAAATCAATGGGCCCAGGTCATCGCTTTGGTTGACGCCCAAGCCGGGAATACTACGAGCTACAGCCAGCCTATCCAACCGCCTGTCACCGTTCCTCCTCCAGTTACAGCTCAACCTTCTTGGATCACTCCGGATGTAGAGCCTGTGTGGGACCGTGATGGCGGCTTCCACCAGATACAGCCGAATACTCATGGTCGACAGCGGGATCGCAGTAGATCACCAGATCACTCGCGTGACCGCATCCCCGGCACACGTCGTCGAGACAGTCCAGTTTATGGGGTGTACAATCCTAATGGTAGCAATGGACCTGGTCCGGATGGTCACGGTCACGGTCACGGTCGAGCGAACGATATAAGGAACGCCTATCGTCAGAGAAGCCCTAGAAGTCGGACTGCAACTCCCCCAGGTAGCAGCAGGCCCAAGTACATCAGCGTCGATCCTAGCGTACCCGATGGGCACATCAAGGTCTTGAGTCGGACTCTCTTTGTCGGCGGTGTTGCGTAGGACTTCCCCGGCTATTCTGATCGTAGCAGAAGCTAACCTTACATTAGCGGCACCGAACAACAGCTTCGTGACATCTTCGGTCGGTTCGGAGAGGTCCAGAGCTGCATAGTCAATCACGACAAGCGGCATGCCTTTGTTAAAATGGTCGACAGAGCGGGTTCTGAGGCAGCGAAGGAGGGTATGGATAGCATCCGGGACCCTGAGATTACCAACAAAGCTCGTCAGGTATGTGCTTAGCATCACAACCCTATCATGAAAATCCACTAAGATTCATTAGACCAGATGGGGCGTAGGATTTGGCCCCAGGGAGTGCAATGATTATAACACAGGCATAAGCGTTATACCCATCGACTCGCTCACCGACGCAGACCGCAAGTGGATGCTCACTGCCGAGTTCGGCGGGACAGGCGGGAAACCGATCATCTCACGCATGGTGGTTGAAGAGCCGGATATTGAGATCGGTGCTGGCGTTTCGAGCAAGGCCATCAGTCGGCGGATGCCTGTAGGTGGCCAAGAGAAGAAGGGTGGATTTCACGGTGCACGGCATTCACCCAGCGTACGGCCTCCCAAGCGGGAGAGGTATCAGAGCCCAAAAGTACCGGCTGAGCAAAACAATGTCGGTGTACCACCGCCAGTGCCCGGGTTTGGCTTCCAGTTTCCAATGAACTACTGAAGGAGCATGTGGCTCCATAGAAACTGATTCCGGTATGCTAAACAGGAGGTTATGGGAGCAACACCGGCAGCCCTCAACCAGATGTGCACTCTGGTGTACAGCCCTCTTCTCTTGTCGTCCAGGCTTTTGCTGCTCCCGTACCTTCGTCGTCTCGCTTGGGAAAGCTATCCTTCTCAAAATCTTTCATCTCTGTTTCAGGAACCGGGCTGGATGCTATGAATTTTCTTCTCCTGCTACTTGGTGATTCAGGAGCGGTGACGCTTAACTACACACCTGCTAAATCCTGGTGTTATCAATCCGTCAAGATGGTGATGTTCATGTACAATAATAGCTATTAGGGGGAGACTGGCGCGTGGCTGTCCGTCCAACGGATATATTCATGTTACATGCAGACTTCGTCCTCCACAAAGCCAGTCATGCAGCAAGCCATGAGCAAATACACGTACCACATACTTACCACGCTTGTGTATATCGATCACGTGCGCGTCCGACGTTGGGGAGCCGAGATGTAGGCTTGTGCAGAAACAACACGGACATCGATCAACAACCGACCCGTCGGGAAGCCCGACCAGACAATTGGACTAGCTCCTCAGCCTCCGAAGTAGTATATCTTTGGATACGAACAATCGGGGGCGCGTACCAGAGTTCAGGGGTGTGGCTGTAGAGCTCCCGAACGCCGTGTATGTTGGATGACATGTATTGCAGCGTGGTATTACCTTATACAGGATGTCAGTTTTTCATGGTTAGCTCTAACAATCAGTCCCAAAGAATAGTCAAGACTCAAGAGAAAACGATCCGTGTACACCATCTTCACGATGTGGATGGGAGGACCATAAAATTCCGATTTATCAACACTCAACCGAAACCCGCGGGCGTGAGTTCGGGACACACCAATCAACGCCAGCCGAATTGGAGCCAAGTCCGCCCTGCAGCATCATCTCCCAGGCGTTACTTATCGACATGGCAAAGCAACCCGTCAACAAAAACTAATAACACCCAACCCTTCCCGCGTAACATTAGGCTTGGATACGTTTCGACGCTTCTTGGATTCTCGTCTCTGCAACTTCGTCTTGTACTTCAGTCTGCCTTCCTCTTAGATCACATTGCTCAGCTTTCATACACCCGCAGGCCAGTCACCTCCCGCGAAGAAGCGCACAATCTCCCTTGGTCAGGGCCCCCTATCGCATCACCACGAACGGCATGTCAACCACGACTCCAGCTGCCAGCATGGCCGGCGTCGCACCGCCAAAGCTTGAGAAGAAGCCCATCAAGTTCAGTAATCTGTTGCGTAAGTGCTGCTTCGGGATCACTGAGCCAAGGCAAATCCGAACAGTAGGAGCCAGCTTGGGAGGAATTTTGGCTAATATCCCATTCATGAAGTCGGTGCTGGGTTAAACATGTTTGAGTGAGTAGTTTTCTGTCTTTGATAAGAGACTGTATTCCGTATCGAGCGTCTGCTGACAATATGGGCTACAGAGTGACAACCCTGGGTCAGGTACAGGCTCCCCTGAGATCCAAACCGCGACAAGATGGGTGACATGGCTAACCGAATGCTCCATGTAGCCTCTTGAGGTTGTCAAGACCACAATGGCTGCGAACCGAAAAGATGGTTTTGCGGGCGCCATCACTAGAATCTGGGGTCGTGGTGGTGTCTTGGGCTGTAAGTCACCAATGCCTCGCGCTTCTCTCGTCAACGCCGCTAACGCTCCTCAATAGTCTACCAAGGTCTGATCCCTTGGGCTTGGATCGAGGCTTCCACCAAAGGCGCCGTCCTCCTCTTCGTAGCCTCCGAAGCCGAATACTACGCCCGCAACTTCGGCGCCAGCCCTTTCATCGGCGGTATCACAGGCGGAATGGTTGGCGGTCTTGCGCAGGCTTATGCGACAATGGGTTTCTGTACTTGTATGAAAACTGTGGAAATCACCAAACACAAAGTTGCCGCGGCAGGTATGAAACCACCTGGTACCTGGGAGACTTTCATGGACATTTGGCGTCGTGAAGGCATCAGGGGTATCAATCGTGGTGTCAATGCCGTTGCGGTAAGACAGGTTACGAACTGGGGGTCAAGGTTCGGTCTTTCTCGTGTTGCGGAGACTGGCATCCGAAGAGCCACTGGCAAGGAGCATGGCGAGAAGCTTAGTGCCGTGGAGAAGATTACAGCCAGCGCGCTTGGTGGTGGTCTCAGTGCTTGGAATCAACCCATCGAGGTGATTCGGGTGGAAATGCAGAGCAAGACAGAGGACCCGAACAGACCCAAGAACCTGACCGTTGGGAAGACTTTCCGTTACATTTATTCGAACAATGGCTTAGCGGGTTTGTACAGGGGCGTTGCTCCCAGGATCGGACTTGGTGTTTGGCAGACGGTATGCATGGTTGCATTGGGTGATATGTAAGTTTCAGGAGATAACTCGGCTGTTTGAAGCCTTCAAAAGTGCTAACTGTCTTATCACGCAGGGCGAAGGAAGCGGTCGAGAAGCTCACAGGTGAAACAGTCACCGCCAAACATTAGACTGGGATGGTGTTCAGGTCGGACGAACTGCTCGATTAGTGCATCATTTTGGAGCTGGGTCCGTAGTAAAAAGAATTGTAATCACTAGATCTTGGGTTCTATTTCCTGCCGGATCCGAACTCCTGGTGCCGTAGGATCGTTATTTTATTTCACAACAAAATTATTGGCCAACTTCGTTTTTGTAAGAAAGATCGGGTGAGCCAATCCCAATTTGCATATCTCAAGTGATCTCAATTCGGGACAACGGCGCTTTGGCGAGTGGTCGTTGTAGTTCTCATGCCATGACGTTGCGTACAGGAAAGTACCACATAGTGGCTGCTCGAACGTTCATAGCAACCTTCAAGGTAATTTCTTGAATTGCCAGAGAAATGATGCGAGGTATGAAGAGGTCCAAACCATGAGGAAGACATGTCAGACCTGCCTGAGGAAGCTAAAATCACGAGCAGATGGTGAGACCAAGCCTTGAAACCAATGTACGACCGTGTAAGAGAAGTCCAGCATCTATCTTGGAATAGAGACACAAATGACCGCTGAAGTAGTTGGAAGATGGTACAGGATACCCTTTTTCCGATCGAAAGGTACAAATGTCTGTCATGTTATGCAGCATTGGAGACCCGCATCTACTGGTTCCGCTCAGCCAGTTCAGTGTTGGAAGGGGTGAGAAAAGTATTGGCCCAATGATTTGGCCATGTTCATTTGGATCGAGGCTTGGTGATGGGCTCTGTTGAGTAGTCTTTGTGCAGGCTTTGTGTCTCAAGGATCGTTCAGTGATTCATGGGAGAAGTCAGTGTAAGGGCTTAGATCCTGATTCCGGAAACGAGACGGAACGACTTAGAAAGCAATTACAACAGCTTACCACGTAAGTGTGGTGTTCAAGATACAAATATTAGGACAGCTTTCGCTATTGACAAAGCGTCCCGGACGCCCGTGCCGTACTGCTTCTGGACGAGCCGCTCTACAGGATCGTATGTCAGATATAGCGTTGAATTACTGAGGACGAGAAGATGCAGTCTTTCCTGTTATACTGCTGCACCTGCCGGTATTCCTCGGAAGGCATACGACACGATATAAGCTGCCGAACATGTACAAATGCAGTGAAAACCCCAACGCTTCATGGATATTACCTATAACCTAGGGGGAGCAGAAAGAGGACTCATACACCTCGGCGACGTCGACGTACGGAGTGAGAAAATCGATCGAGAGATATTTTCTTCGTACCACTGCGAACCTATACCGCCCCTCTCCGTTCATTCTGAACTGGTTTCTCAAATTCCACATCTTTCGGTGGAACTTTAGGGCGAGAAGCTCGTCGCTTTGTGAAATTACGGATCTTGAAGCATGTGAGTGGAAACCCATTCGGCCAGCAACATGCTACACGCACCAAAGTTCCTAAGGGCGCCAGCAGGCCCTCCGAAGGCTCTTTCGCGTCCTCATTGCCAAGCTTCTCCTTGTCCAGTTGCGAAAAATCTGTAAATCTTCTCTGTGGGGTCTGGTACGGGGGCGGGTCTGGTTTATCACACTGTGCTGTAGATTGCACAGAAGACCAGGTTGAGGCGTGCTCAACTATCAGCATTATCAGCACTGGCTTGGACGCCGTGTGCGCGGCCTATGGCTCCGAGACCCTTACGTAGTCTTATGGTGCCGTGTCTGCAACCTGGGATACCCTCCCAGTAGCTGCCATCGGCACTTTGATAGCTATAAATCTGCGAGTCTGCATCGTAACCCACGCGAAGCATGCCATGCGGCAAGCGATGTTCGTCCTGATGCTGTCAGTTTGTCCCTGTCCGCAGTCTGTTGTAGAAGAAACGAACATCATCCTGGTTAGCCCAACGACCCATCATGAAATCATTCTTGAAGCTTGCGCAACGGCAAATCAACGTTGTTCTGTACAAAGGTCGTTGGGAGGACACGGCTTCTCACGAGCAGAAGGGGGCGAGTAATATGGCCAGCAGGAGCTGAATGCTCGTTTGCTGTTCAACAACGTTTCTGCCTACCATACCCGATGGACGGCAAACCTATCAGTCACTGTCCCGAAGGTCAACAAGTGGGACAACTCGATTAGCTACACCAAGATCGCTGAAGCGGATGTTTTGGGAGTCGTCTATGAGTTCTCAGATGTTCATCGCCCAGTGTGATAGAGGTGCAACCAATGGCGGTGTGATCAGGAGCTATAACTGGTAGGCGACTTTACAGAAACAACCTACCCAGCTTCTGGGAATATTGACTACTAGAACAAGATTAGGCAGTCAAAAACACCAGCGATCGGAACGCCTCTCTCTCTCTCTCCACAACTGCTGGCTCAGGAGCTCGCCATGTCGATTGCTTCTGCATCCTCACAAGCGGTTGTTACATTCGTACGCCGTCATGCCACAGGACATAAACCCATGTCTGCGTTCGTTCTCAGAAACGGGCGGCATCAATTGAGGATGCAAATCAGGCTCTCCGCCACCACCCGCTTTTACCCCCAGCCTGTACGATATGGCTCATGTATCTGTGGTGGAGTGCGCGTTGTCCTCCACGGAGAACCAGAGGCGGTTGTTTTCTGTAACTGCGACCACTGCAAGCTGAACTCAGGGGGACCAGGACAAGTAGTAAGCAGGCTTCTTTGTATTGCTCTTTGCATGTGAGCATGAAATGCATTTTGACAAGCGTCGCCGTCCACTGCATGAACCAGGGTGGCCACTGGACGGTGCTCGTGGAACCTCCACGCCGCCAACAGCAGGAAGATCCGGTGGCCTCATGGTGTCTCATGCAAGATCTTGACTATACGAATCCCACCGGAATATCCCGTACCATCCGTTCTCTTATGCTCACGAGCGAGTGTGTAGGGCGCTCGGTTCCTGATGGCGAGGTGTGTTGTGGACGATCCGGAACAGCTACTCCGTGTCTGGACATTCACGGACACGCGGAGCGGACATCCTAAGCAGAAGAATTTCTGCAGTCGATGTGGCAGCCACTGCTCCAGTGAATCTCACCAAGATGGCAAGGCGTGCCTCAGTGTCCGAACAGCGCTCTTGGAAGGAGGGTAGGTCGCTTCGACCAGACTGTGCAAGGGGCAGGGGAAGAGGACTGAGTTGACGTTTTCAGGCTTGAGGCACTGAAGCCTACCAAGGAAGGCTTCGTGAGCAAGCGCGTAAGCTTCCTTGGAGCCTTCAAAAGACCGGAGGATGACATGTAAAAGAGTAGGTTATGCTACTGGGTATAAGGGTGCCTATTTACTTTCTAGAAGCAAACAGGTTCAAGAGCCATCGTCTCCCATAATCGAGCATACATACGTGATGGGCAAAAGAATCTAAACCGCAAGCACCCACCCACCCGCAGCAAATTCCAACGCAAGAGGAACGCTTAATTTCTATCAAGTGAGTGACAACGTCTGTCTTCATCTTCCAAGCCCGCTCTTCATCGACTTCTTTCGCATTCCTTCTAGCGTGCGTAGGAGGGCTTCATGGCCCCTCTTGGCCACTGCCCAATCCGACTGCATCTTCTTCAGTCTAATACTAGCAACGATGGCAATGCTAACGGTACGAAGCGTGGGACGAGCCGCACCATGTGTGGACGGATCTGGCGTGATTCCGATCTCCGCGAGAAGCGAGAGGTCAGCCTGGTTACTGGGAGTCGGATCAGTCCTGCATAATTACACCCTTGCTAAGGGAGTAGCACTTACCATGCACCAAACATCTGAACCTGCATCAAGAACCATTTCTTCATGAAGACAAGATCACTCCTGAACCTCTCCTCACGTCCACATCTCGCGCGAAGCCATTGGATTTGTTTCACGAGCCCCTTTATTTCGCTGCCATGCCTCTTATCAATAAGCTGAATTTCCTGCTCCAATCCCGCGATTTCAACTTCGTGCCGCGTTGCCCTTGCGTCGAGTGCCTTTTGCAGTTTCCTCTCTCTTGCCTTAGCGGGCGTTGAGTTGGCTGCGCTCTTTGTCAGCAGTCTCCGCTCGTCTTCCCAAGAATCTTGCAAGCGACCCATCTCGTCGACGACACCTTCGTATCGTTTAAGCATATTATCGAGCTCCTTCTCTACTGCTTTCCTTCCTGCGTCAATACTGTCCTTGTCTCGCAGCAGCTTTTCGACCTCTCCATCGAGTTGTTCACATTTCTTCTTCAGCTCGTCGGCTTCTTCGTTGACCTCGTTCGCTCTCGAAGTTTGAGTAGCCCTTTCCTCTCTCACACGCTTCAGCTGCTGTCGAAGCTCCTGCTCCTTGGCCAGGCATGACTGGATTCGGTGCTCACGCTCTTTTACCTGAAGCGCCAGGTCCTCCGCTTCCAGCTTGGCGTCCCTCAGTTGGGCGCGCAGGTCTAGGTCCGCAACGGTCATCGTCTCGTTGTCAGCGCGAGAAGCTCGCTTCGTTTCCCTCAGCTTTGCCTGGAGTTGCCTTTCCGATTGCTGGAGTGCTTGGATATGAGACTCCTTCGCCTCGAGCTGCGACTGAAGCGTTTCAAGCTCGGCTTCTGCATCCTGCAGCTGACTCTGGAGCTCGTGGCGTGCTGGGCTTGCGGTATGCGCCTTCCTGTTGGCTTCTTTTAGGCGTTGGCGTAAGTCGGACTCACTCCTTGACGAGCCAGCAACCCTGACCTCAAGGGAGGCAAGCTCCAGCTCTAGCTCCTCGATGCGAAGCTGCGACGTTCGCAGTTGGTCTTTCAAGTCCGCTTCTGAGGTGCGCAGAGAAGCGATGAGCTGGGCGCTATCGGTGTCATTCTTCGGAACTGGATGCTGGGAAGCTTTTCGTGGAGTGAAGTCTCTTAATCGAATGTTGGTGGCCGCCAGCCGGTCACGGAGCTCTTGCTCGGTTCTGATCAAGCTCTTGATCCGCGTTTCCTTCTCTAGAAGCTGCATCTCTCGTTCTTTTAGTTGAACATCAAGGGTTTCTGCTTCCGACTTTGCTTCTTCCAGCATCCTGTGAAGGCTACGATCTTCCCCAGGCTGAACAGCTCCGTTCACGCTCGCTTGTCGTGCGTCAACGAGCTCCGCCTCAAGTTTCGCTACGCGAGACTCGAGATCCTCCTTTTCCTGCGTGAGCTGGTCAATATCGGATTCCAAAAGCACAATGTCATCTTCAAGAGCTTGCTTCTCCTCCTCGGCAGCACCTTTGACATCGGCTAGTTCGTGCTCTAGCCGCTTCTCCTTTTGCGCAGCCTTCTCTGTCACCATCGTCTGAGCTTCTTTAAGATGATCGATCTCACAGCAAAGGACGCGAATTTCGTCATCCTTGAGCTTCAGTGTCTGCTCCAATGGCGAACTCTGCGCGCGCTGACCTTTGAGGCGCTCCATTTCACGCTGAAGATTACGTATCTCGTCCTCCTTCGTCCGGACTGTCTGCTTCATTGGTGTCAGCTCCTGGCGAACGCTGGACAGGCTCTCCACTTGAACTTCTGCGGCTTCTGCGGCTTCTGCTCTGCGCTGCAGCGATCTGACTTTGGCCCTCTGCTCATCCAGTTCCCTGTCCTTCTCCACAAGGTCGTTTGATGTGTGGTTTATAGTCTGACGAACTTGATCTTGAAGTGTCAAAACTTGCTCTCCAAGTTTTTCGGCTCGTGCCTTTTCACTCTGCAGTTTCTCAGAGAGATCCTTCTTGGACTGGTTGGCCGACTTCAGCAAGTCCTCCGCATCCCTAAGCAAGTCCGCTTGGTCATCGATCTCCTTGCTCTTGCGACGGAGCTGTGCGTATAGATCGTTTTCGGTGGTGCGCAACCTCTCCTGGATGGCGGCAAGTTGGGATGCCTGTTCCTCGATGAGCTGATTTTTCTTGCGTAATTGCTCGTCCGTGTTGCCTTCTGCCGAACGCAGTTGCTCCTGGAGATCCCGTATCTGTGCTACTCTATCCTCGTCCAGCTTCGTCCTTCTCCGTAATTGCTCGCTATGATCACGATCTGCCGATTGGAGTTGTGCTTGCAATTGCCGGATTTCCGCCATCTTATCGTCCAACTGCTGGACCTTGCTGCGCAGGTTGTTATCGTACTCTTGCTTCAAACCCTCGAACTTCGTCTTCAGATCTAGGAACTGATTTTGTTGGTCCTTCAGAGCCATATCCTTTGCTTGCAGCTCTTCTTCCAATCTTGAGTTCCTCACAGCAAGTTTCGTTTGCAGCTCCGCGATATCCTCTTCACTGTCCTTGACCTGCTGTTCCTTATCTCTGATCGCAGCTTCGAGATCTTCGATTCTGTCCTCCAGCACTCGCACGTCTTCATCGCCTCTCTCCAAATCCCCAAGTCTTTCCTTCAACCCTTCTATTTCCTCATCCTTTTGATCCAGCTGTCGCTCCTTCTCCCTGACCTCAGCCTTCAAGTCGGCTACATCGTCCTGAAGCTGTTGAGCCTGTTCTTCCACTCCTGGCAAATTCAATTGGCTCTCTTTCAGTTGATCTAGTTCCTTCTGTAGAGCATCTTTATCCCGCCTCAATTCTTCTAGCTCTTCCGCTAGCCTTTCATCTGCATGCCTTCGCTTAACCTGTTCAGCATACTGACCTAACTGGAGACGATATCCTTTGAGTTCTGCATCGCCATTGCTTAGCGTTTTCCGCAACCGCTTGAGCTCCTGCTGCATGTTGGTGTGATCGACCTTGAGCTGGACGTTCTCTCGGATGGTCTGCTGCTGATATTCCGTGCCAGTCTTCTTCAAGCTTTCCTCTAGATAGTGGATCTTGAGTTTGAGCCCAAAATTCTGCTTGTCCAGGTCCTCGATTTTCTATCATACATAAGTTAGTTCAATGACGTGCGCACGCTTCAAATGTTGACTGTTCGTCAATGATAGAGGTTCACAACGCCACTTACGGCCTCTTGCTCTTTGAGTGTCAATCCTTTGCCCTGTCCTTCAGCAAACAACACCTTTTCAGTGCTCCCAGAATGTCGCCCGGACGGACTGCTAGGCAGGCTGCTGCTCTGTTGCAAGGGTGCTGGCGTGGCATCAGCTGTTCTTAATCCGCTGCTAATCGTCGTTGTACCATTCTCATCAAAGCCATCAGCGATCGCGCTATGTTCTGGCAACCCTGGCGTCTGCACGTCTACGTATCCGTTCCTTAGGAGTGCTGGCGTGTTCGGGCCGCCCAGCAGCCGGCTTCCTATTCCGTTCATCCCGTTTATAGATTGTGCCAGTCGATTCCTGTTCGCGGTCTTCAACAATGGCGTGAATTCATTCTGAGCGGTGCCTGGTGTGCGCACCACGCGCGATGTATGCAAGCCAGACCGGGTACGAGGAGTACGATGGCTATGCCGTCCATTCGGGTTCCGCATGCGCGGAATAAGATCATCTTGGCCGTCTGCGGGAGCATGGAAGGACTGTGCTATCGACATGTCTGGCGCGGCGAAAGTCTGATCCAACACAGTCTCATGTGGGACGAGCTGGGAACTATCGAAGATTGGAGCGGGCATTTCTCGTCGTTATAAGTTCCGACCTGCTTGTCGCAGCGGGCAGGTTACTAATTGTCGTTATCGCACGTATGACTACTTCAGACTGTCATACAACCATTGGAAAGCGCATGTAACAGCCGGTCGCGGTACAGCTAACTGATGTTAAGGATGAGAAATTGTTACAGTGATAGATCGGATCCTGAGCGTTGGAGACGTGGTTTGTTGACTTTTCGATTTGTTTACTTGCAAGGATCAGGTATCAAGCTAAAGCAAAGCAGGGACCCGTTCTTGAGCCTTGGCTCGGCCCGTCAGCCTGTCGCCAAAAACAGACTAGCCTGCTCGGTGGGGTGAACAGTTCTGGATATTGCCCCTCGTCGACTTTCGCAACAAAATTGTCCCATGGATTGTCCACTTCAGATGTGCTTGTTTTGCGGAAAATTCCAGTGTAAGCAGGAGCTGCTGACAAAATCGGCCTGCTTCGTTGTGTCACCTCCATGAATCCGTAATTGCGCCAAGTTCAAGCACTTACGGAATTCCTTTCGATCAACATCAGCCGTACGCTCCTCCAAAACGTCAATTTGGTGCCGCCACACACGTGTGTATAACCACGCAACAACTGGAGCTTTGTTACAACGTGAATCGCCTGCCCAGGCGAGGTGTGCAGTATATCTTCGAAGAGGTAGAAAGCCGCGGAGTTGCTTAGTGGTTGGTTCACTGCGTGCCGTTAGCCCCCTACACGAGCAATCCACTGCTTGCATTCGCCATTGCTGCAGATCGCTTTGCAAACCCAACCAGGCACGCACTCATGTGCTGGGAGTGGGCAAGGGTTGTCGTTTCACAATGACCAAAAAGGCGGATGAATTTAAGTGGTTCGGAGAAGGGTTTGATGGCTTTCCAAAACGTTTACCAGACGATTGTGTAGTTTATGTGATCCACGTACTGGATCGGAGCTTTACAACTGAAGCCCATGTTCGGAGGCGACTTTCCGACATCAAAAGTGCGACTGGAGCGCTCCTTAAAAGGCTGCTGAAAGATTTCATATGGCAAAGAGATGGGTTTGGCTTGGAGCTAGGGAAAGACGGAAGCAATTTCGTCCTTCGAGGTCGAACTAGTTTCGGTGATTCAATCGCTGATGAATGGTTGATTGTGTATATTCTGCGTGAGATCACCAAACAGTTCCCTGAAGTTTGGATCCGAGTTCATGACACGGACGGAGAGTTTCTGCTCATTGAAGCCGCCAGCGCCTTGCCCAAGTGGCTTGACCCGGAGATTGCTGAACACCGCGTCTGGCTCAATTCTGGATCATTGCGTATTATACCCCCCTTCCAGGCTCTGGCATCCGATGGACAGATGCTTCCGTCCTCTCGACCTATTCGTTTACAGGAAGCCCTCAACTTCATCCGGACACGACCGCAAGAACTCTTGCACTCACAGGCCATTGAGGAAGAAGCGTTCTATCGCATACGCAACTATCCGCAAACCATCCCTGAGAGCTTGCATCACTCGAGAGTGATCCTACCTAGGAAGCTAGCTTGGACGTTGCATAGAGCACCCTATCTGATTAGTCCCGCCGTGGAAGCTTACTACCTCAGAGATCCGATCGCCATGAAGCCACTGTTACGGAGCGTTGCAAAGTCGAGAAACGATACTGGCCTGGCGTTTCCGCCAGATGATCTTGTTGAGGTTAGTGTGCTATTCACAAGGGTCGGTTTTGCGCAGTTGAGGGGGCAGGAATTCGAACCGGTTGGAGTATGGTCGAAGATTATGCCAAAAGTCGGAGAAGTCCATGAACAGCGCAGACGCAGAATGCTGATGGGCATGAAAGTAGCTTGCGGTTTTGAAATGCTCGTTTCGGATCCACAAAACAAGGATAGGAAGTCAGTTCGGGAGATCAATGTGTTGTTGGAAGACTTGAGAGAAGACGAAGGAGAACTACCGACAGACCAGGATCTTACATCATGGCCGCAGCACGATGATGATGAAGCATGGCTAGAAATCAATTACGAAGACTTTGAGAAGGAATTGGCTGGCAAAGGACGGACAGAGCAGGAAGTGAGCGGCTCAGGCTCTGCTCAGAACGCCGGATCCTTTGGAAGCAAGGAAGCTCAGGAGAATCTAAGGAAGATTGTAGAACGTTTCGAAGCCTTCCTCAACGACGAGGAAGCGGGTCTTGACGGGGCGGATGATGGCCGAAATGACGAAGAACGGGATGAAGACGACGAAAGCTCCGGCTCGGAGTGTAGCGAGGATGATGAGGAGGTCACTTTCGATGAACGGGAGTTTGTGAAAGCAGTGAAGCAAATGATGGGCATGTCACCATCACAGTCCGCGCCATCCACAGGCTCATCTGGGTCAAACGGATCTGCGGTCGACGAAATTGGATCAGACACTGAGAAAGCCCCCAGCATCGATGAAGACCAGCGCATCATGGACTTATCGAAACAGATGGAGATCGAGCTGAAAGCGAGCGGCGCCCTCACTCTAGATCCGCCGTTGGGTGGTAGCGGTATCTCCCCCCACAGCGTTCGAGCGAAAGCGCTAGGGCTTGCGAGCAAAGGCAGTAGCAAAAATGTTGCCGTTGACAACAAAGATGACAGCGATGAAAACGATATTGATAACGACGACAACCACGACGATGGCAACGAAGGAGACGCAGACGATATAGACATAGACTACAATCTGGCCAAGAACCTTTTGGAGAGTTTCAAAGGTCAAGTTGGGGCTGCCGGACCGGTTGGAACACTCATGGGTGCAATGGGCATGACGCTACCTCGTGACGAGCCTGATGAGCCTCGCAAGGGATAACAGGGTTTAAATTACCGATTACCTTACCATAGTTTTCGAATCTCAACGTTTCTTTTGATCAGCATCTTGGCATTACGGAACGTCGAAGGCTTGTGATTGGTTCACGTGCAATTTCATCCATCCTCTCTGTGCGTTTCTTGCATGAACTCTTTCGGTTGCCGCCAACGATCCCAGACAACCGCACAACAAGTACGGCTCAGTGTGCTGGACAGTCATGGGTGTTCCTTTCGATTACGCTCCGGAGAGGCCTGAGCACATCGACGCCATACTCAACGGCCTCGACAGATACAACCCGGAGACGACCGGCGTCTTCCAGGACTATGTGAGCCAACAGTGCGAGAACCAGACCTATGACTGTTATGCGAACCTCGCGCTTCTCAAATTGTGAGTACACTTTACGTTGCACTCAGGAAGACCAAGAGATCCATAGCCAAGATGATGAACACTATTAACAACCACATCATTTGAGTATTGTTGAGGATTGGGAGCTTGAATCACTCCCACCACTGAAATCCAATTATTAGCTCTATCTGACACCAGCGGCGCTTGATTTGCATGAGTGTGCCTTGAAGTTGGGATTCGGGCGGTGGCTGACAACATGGCCTTACAGATATCAATTTAACCCCCACCTGACGCGCGATGAGACCATCACGAACATTCTCGTCAAGTCCCTTACTGTCTTCCCATCGCCAGATTTCAGCCTTTGCCTCTCCCTCCTCCCTGCTCACATCCTTACACAACACTCATCATCGCTCTCAAACCCCGCAGCAGGCGACGCGCCGCTGTCAGAAGCCGTTCAGAAGCTTACAGTGCTCTCTAATCTTCTCTCGGCGGCTGAGTACAAGGAGTTTTGGTCGACACTGGATAGTGATGATCTGTACGCGGACCTAGTTGCGGACGTGCAGGGGTTCGAAGAGTTGATGCGAGTCCGCATAGCGGTGACAGTCAGTCAGGCGATACGGGAACTGGACAGAAGTGTTTTGGAGGGATGGCTTAACATTAGTGGAAAGGAGTTTGAGCATTTTGTTGGCGAGGTGTGCGGTTGGGAGGTTGGTAGTCAGACGGTCAAGGTCCCATTGAACAAAGAAAATGAAGCCAGAGGCGTGGTGGTAAGAGAGAATGTGAAATTCGAGCGTAAGTAGCTTACTCCTCAGTTGCCTGGCGGACTGCTCAGGTACTTACGTGCATGCAGAATTCGGCAGGATGATCAAAAGAGCCTACGAGCAGCCAGCATGAAAAGGAACAACCTCGAAGGTGGTTCTGTCCGGCCAACAGGCGATCGGACCTCAATCAATGCGAAACAGGTGATGAGCGGAGCTCTCCGAGCGAGACCCGGCAATGAAATCTGTGACATACAAGCCGCGTTCACAGGTCCGAGTTCGAAAGGCGCTAAGAGAAAGCGCAGCAGGAAGCTGTTACAACAAGGCATCAACGAAGACTACGTTCAGTTTCCATGACTAGACATGACGAATAGAATGATACCAAATGTAGGACAGAAGACTTCTGTGCTTCTTCCAAGAGAACTGCCGATGTTGATTGTTTAACATGGCATAGGGTAGCTATTCTATATACCAGACTCTGAAACCCAAATGACCGCTTTTTTCTCTATTAGCGTATTGTCGTCGTTGTTCATATGCCACTCTACTGGCATTGCTCATTGAGTTGCATTACTCCTCTTCTTTCTTCCTTGGATGAGATCGCCTGCTATGCCACCCCAAAGCTCCACGAAGAAACCTCGTGTCTCAACAAGCGGCAGGACGCAGCTGATTGCCGCGCTCACAAACACCCAGATGAAGCTTATCACAATCCAAGCTGTAAAAAACCCTTTTGAGAAGATGTAGTGCGAGAAGAACATCGGCAGCGGGATAATCACATCCATGATGGCTGTCAAGAGGAAAGAGGCAACACAGGCTACCTTGAAAGCGTGACGTAGGGACTTAGGATGCTCCTCCAGGTACGCATCGCTGTCCGCTGTTGGACCGGCAGATGCCATGGTTTCCCTTGATACGGGCATAGGTGCAGCCGTTGACGGAGGTGGCTGCGGGTGAGCTGGCTCTGGTTCCTCGACATATGGATCCTCCTTCTCCTTTTCAACATCACTTTCCGATGCGTCCTTCGCAGCCGCCGCCGTCGTCGTCATCCTCTCCTTTCCGTCCTTGGCGTTAGCTTGAATGCCGGTAATCGACTGGGAATTGATGGCCCTAGTAATCTCCCAATCGAAGGTACTCGGCCAGATGAGACTAACGCTCACACTGACGATCAACCCAGTCATAACCGCAGCCAGGTTACCGGCCAGGGTGGAGTACTCTTGTCCAGTCGTGGCAACGGTGAGCTCCCCGAAGTATACCTTGGCCGTAATCAACCAGGCGGTGAGTCCAGCAGCCAGCCCTGAAAGTGCACCGGCAATCGCACCAGCTTTTGTCTGACCCTGCCATGTGATGGAGAAAGCGGCAGGAAAGACGGCGCCGCCAATTAGTAGACCCATGACGAGGAAGAGCCAGCCTAGATCAATGCCCGCAGCGTTCCATATAACGGCGAAGAGGGCCATGGTCAGGCCAAACACGCAGATCATTACGTGCGAAACAAAGATCAAGTTTGTAGGCGAAGCTGATGGCTTGATGTAGGTCTTGTAGATGTCGAAAGTGAGAATCGATGAAACGGCAATGAGCTCGGCCGAGGCACAGGACGTCACTGCCATGAAGAGGACAATCAGCAGCGCCACTGCGCCGCCTGTGCCAAGCAGAGCGCTTGCGGAGAAGGCGGCGGCCAGTCCAGAGCTGATCTGTGCTTGTGTTGGTACGTTTGGATAGGTCGGAAAGCTGGGGTGATCGGTAAGGGCGACAGCGGCCAGGCCTAGCGTCGTCGCAAACCCGAACGGTATCGCGTACCAAGCAAGCCCTCCAAGAATGTAGGCGCGTACTGCTGTATTAGGGCGAGATGCGATGGCACGTTGCCAATAAGCCTGGTCCAGGAAGACCGTTCCGCTTCCAGAGCACAGCTGGATGACGCCAAAAATAAGCGCGTAGTTGGACTTCAGGGTGAGGTATGATCCGCCTTCGTTACCCTCCACAGGTCTCTCGATCGCTGCTTGCTTCAGAAGGTCGAACATGACGCCTGGAGAACCTATGAGGGGGCTCGTTGCATAGGCGTTGAATAGGAAGTACAGTATGATGATCATGAGAATTAGCGTGTGCGAATAGTCGCCTGTGCTTGGATTAGCTCGTGCAACGGATTCCCATGATGGAGATGGGGGAAACAAAACATGCTTACACAGGAAGGTGGCTCTCAAACCACCAAGGACGACGTAGGTACAGACGCCGGTCGGGATGAGGAAGATTGCCGCATACACGTTCATACCAGTAAGGGCTGTGACGACGGCACTACCTCCCAGAAGCAGCTGAGAACCCACCAGGATGTTGGTCACGAGCGCGAAGACAATAAAAATGCAATGCGTCACCCGACCATATCTGGTGTAAATGATCTCAAGATAAGTATGGCATTGGGGCGCATTCTGTTTGACCTTGCACGCCAGGATAGAGAACATGAGGATTTGAACAGTCGCGCCTGCCGCCAATCAGCAGTTCGTCTTGGTGATTTGCATCGGCTTTACGCAAGTGTACACACCTGAAGCATACCAGAAAGGGCCTATAAATCCATGTTAGATCACGTGAGACAGTCGGGGCGTAAAGATTATTACCTGCAACTCCGTACTCATAGGCAACGGTGCTACTTTGAAGAAGGGTAGCGGCCCAAGTCCATGCTGACACGATTCCGGAAGCTATAAGCCCAGGTTTAACACTTCGACTTGCAGTGTTGAATTCTTCGCTAGTCTTTGTAGAGAAGCGAGTATATCTGTTCTACAGAAGAGTGTCAGCATGTTGACTTCCCAGCGGCCTTTTGGCTGCTTCATACCTGAAGATACGAAATACCCATCATTACAAAGGCTGCGGTTGCATTAATAAGTTCCTGCTTGGCCTGGGTGCTCTCCTCACACTGGTTTCGACAGTGCTGAGCGAAGGGGATCAAACGCACCAAAGAAGAAACCCACACCGACAACAACTCCATAGCCGGCGCCTACTGGCAAGGCTGGCGCAACTTCTGACATGTCGGAAAAATTACGACCAACGATATCGCGTCCGTGAGAGGAAAGCGAGAGATACAGAAGACAGCTTCTTTACCCGGCAAAAATTGCCACGATACCCTGGGGATGTATATTGAGACTGGCTGGCAACAAGCGACCAGGAAAGTTGCGAAGCAAATCCTAATGGGTATTTCCAGACTGATGAAAGAAGGCTTTGCAAGTGAGAATCACCAGAGTTATACTAAGGCGGACACAGCCCTTGTAATAATAAGCCAGATTCAACAGCAGCGTCGAAGAGTCCACCATCATTGCCGATCACATATGCCATCATGAATCTTTTGACGTTTATCACACTCTCCCACCTCCAACGATAACCTAGCAGCGTTTCTGAAGGAAAAGGGTCGGAAGCGGGAAATTCTGGCCTTCCTAAGTGGTAGATAGAACACGGAAGCCAGATAACGAACCCGCATGATCTTCCATGCTTGAGGAGACGCTTGATAGTCACCACGGATAGATGTGCAAGGGGGAGCTTCAAAGAAACATTGGAGCCATTGTGGAGCTGCTGTCGGCAATTGAACGTTAGGAAATTGTACACACAGAAGTAATGAAACGACACATTCTGTGCAAGTCAGTTCTCAGAGACGAGAAGGTAAAGCTGCTGAGCATTGAGATAAGATCATAGACAAGCATCTGAAAGCCTTATGACGAGCCAATGCACAGCTATCCTCATGCCGTCAGCGGCTTGAGTAACAAGCTTGTGAGCTTATCAGGAGCAATCACTCATGGTTTAGCGGAAGCGAACAGGGCTTTGCTGGATACACTGGCGTACACGAAGACGGGGAACCTAAAGTGACATGAAATCAAAGAAACTAGCGTGCGCAAGTACTATTGACTCAAACTGCTGCCCTGCAGGTTTGTGTTGGAATTACCTTATTGCGGGTCGGAAACCGAGGGCGCCACGCCGTTTGCGCCGTTGCCCCTCCCGTCGCAGGGCGCGACAGTACCACGGTAGTACCTCTATTACTCGAGAATGAAAAACCTAATTGCCATATACGGTTTGATCCTAGTGGGTGAGCGAAGGCCGCTTTAACCTGAGCTTTACCTGAGCCTTTGGCTGAGCATCACTGAGCGCTCCGGGAGCGCTCCCTGAGCACACACCGAGTGCCTAATCAGGCCCCTCGTAATCGGCTAAACCTGCCTCTCGACTGTGCATCTGTTTCAGACGGGCGCCAGGGGACCTGGCAAATCGCCCGCCCTTACGCTGCTGCCTAACCTTGGGACTGGCGGTGCGAGAGAGCGGCAGTTGATCTAGGCGCCGAGACGCCTCATGCCTCCCTTGACTGCAGGTACACTGCGGAGTTCGGTGACTCGCAACTCCCCTACCAAACCAATGAAGACAAATATCGTCTTCAATCTCACCAGCATAGGGTCTGAATTCTTTATCCCTAAAAAGGCCCTGTACTCCTTACATTGAAGATGAGGAATCTACGAGTTCTAAAATGCTTAAGCATGATATTTTACCCGTCATCGACGAGGTTCCTTCGGCTTTCTTTGACTTTCTCGTGGTACTGGATCCGCACTTTTGGTAGTTCCGAAAGCCATGTTAGGACCCGTTTGGTGCCTCGTCTCCGTCCACTTGATATGTCTTCCAATGACTCGCTCCATCCTGGCTGCGACCAGTTGCTGAAACGATGGTGACCTAGATTTCGACAAAACGGCCTCATCAACAGCGAGAGGTTGATTTTTCTCTCCCAGTAAAGATCTCTCATCCGCTGTCCTCTGCTTCAGACAGGACGCGAATGGAAACGCTTCCGCGCTGCCCACAGAATAGCGCTCAATCTCTTAATTTCACTCTATGCACAAATCCGGGACATGGCCAGATTGCGAGGGCCAATGCGGCAAGAACATGTGGACATTGAGGTAAACGTCGAGCAGCCTTTTCGGGTCCCCTTTGTTCTCTTAGGCTCCGATTCGGGCTCCTATGTAGAGAAGAGATAAATGAGATCCTATTCTGATCCCCCTTACTTCTGCTTTTGTTCCCCCCATATTGTTGATTGCAATATAATGTAACTAGTTTACTGTACAGTGTCGGAGCATAATATTCTCAACGAGACTGAGAATTGGCTCGAACCGCTGTCGGCTTTCCGGGAATGCCCGCTCGTCGGAATAATGAAGACCGCGCAAGATGGAGAAGCAAATGCCGTTGTATGTTATCAAACCATCTCGGTGAGATCAGATGCCAATTATGATCTGAAAAGCTTCTAACAATTACAGAACAAAAGCTAGGATTGCATATAGAGCCGTCACAAGTTCGCCTGGTTCCAACGAGCAACGATCCATACCGTTGGAAATATCCTCCACGTCTTCAAAAACTATTTACTAAAAATATGAGCGATCAGTCAATTGGGGTCTATAAGATTCTATGCCGGGAGATCGAAGTTAAAAAGTCTATCATAGCAGTAGCACAAGATGAATCTGGAGGGCTTGACGAAGGGGCAACGAGCGATGATGAAGTCCGGCAAAGCACCGTCTATTATTTTCTAAGCCAGAGGCTGACTCTATGTCCGTAGCGCCCACGGTCGTCAGAACCAGAGCTCGGACCACTTCTCACAACTGAGCAATTGCAAATTGAAAACCAAAAGCTCTCCAAAGAGGTGCTATTATTGCACGATCAGGCCACACACGCTCAAGAGGAAGCAGATCGAAAGGATCGAGAGATCGAACAACTTCGACAGGAAATACAGAAGTCGACATCGACAAGAGACTATTTTCAAGCCTATTTACAGAGATGTTCACAACAAGTCGAAAACGCATCGAAGCTACTCGAGTCATTAAACCGCGAACTGAGATGCGACATCGCTGTCATTCTTAGTTAATCTAACTACGACTGACCACGCTCTCGAGGACGGTACTCATACTGAGAATTTCTCTTGAATTTCGATTCAATACCCGCTGAACACTCGGATGATCGCTGAAGACATATTTGCGTTTTGGGAGATGGGACCCCAATATGTACAATTGGACCGGGAATTTGCAGGTTGCTTTACAATGTCGGGACGTCTCCAAGAGATCAAGAATTTACACAATATAGGTCAAGGACTTTCCAGAAGAAGGGAGGGTGTCGAGCCAACGTAGTTGGGGCATTATTGAGTCTAGGTTGAGTGTAAATTCTGCAGATCCACAGCTTGGTGTTGAGCAGCGTGAAGATAATTTGGAACGTGACGCAGAATCGAAGAGGCAGAGGCGCGCTCGAGCACTGGGCGAGCGACAGAGAGTGGGTGCCAGTGCACTTCTGAGGACGGCTTGGCGGGTTCTGAAGCGTGCACTGAGCGGCCCAAGCACCTAGCGTAGGGATCACCTTCGGAAGGGCCCAACTTCCGGGGACATGTTTGCAGAACCGATATTCACATGCAAATCACGTGCTTTTATTGGTCGTGCTCCTGTCTGTACGTGGACTAGTCCTGCCAGGGTTCCCAAATGATTTCCCTGGTGCGCGGACATGTTGTTCACACCAGCTCACTGCCACGTGATCCTTTCGGGTTTGAAAAAGGCGAAGCTACCGTGATACCTAAGTTAATCACTGTGAAGATTTTACTCGATGAAGAGTTTTCGAATGGCTTGGTCACAACTCCAACACTCCTTTGGCCAGAGAGCCTTTGCAGGTCGTGGAGAACTGCCAGTCGCGTGTTGCGAATGCAGGCATTCAAAGAGAGCGGCTATCTAAGAAGCGCAAGAGGTCGCCGGAGCCTTCGAAGACAATGAGCCAAACCCTGTCACAAAAAGGCGTCTCCTTGCTGCTGGATTGGGTATCTCTCCTTTGACCCAAGTGAGCTATTCAAGTTTGTACTGGATTGACTGACGTCCATCAAGACTTTGAAGATGACCTGACGCCGAAACCCCAAGAGGTCCCAGATCTCATCGGATCGACGCAGAAAGAAACTGGCTCCTTTCGCTCCCCTGGATTCCGTTACGTGGGGAGTGGCTGGCAAGGTGGCGGACATTGAGGATGTCTATCTCGGGGAGGATGGTTCCATCCAGTGCCTTGTCACATGGAAGTCATCGCTTAGCTCGATGAAGAACATTGTTGGCGAAGAACTACGGCAACGATGCGATGAGCTGTTCATGACAAGGTATGGCCACCAGGAACTGCAGAAGGCTGTGGTCAAGTGGCAGACCACGAAGTAGTGAGGATATGCTGGTTCCTTTTTAGTCAGGCAGCGCAACTGGAACGAGTTATACGATGTCCCCAAATTGAAGGCCCCTAAGTGCACACTAACTGGTCTTTCAGTGGAAGGCCGAGGTTGCCTAAATGGATCAATTCTGGAAAAACTTCATAGCCACATTATCGTCTCCGATCCCGAAATCCAGTATCAGTGTTCTCCAGGACCTTCTGTGTTGGCCTGATTTGCCTCCGATTTTTTCCATCTTCAGTGGGGTGCCGTGAACGTGCACTAGATTGCACATATTGTGCACTTGTCATGGCCTGCCGAGATATCGTAGACTCATGACTGAGACGCGTGGTTGAGTAGGGCGCTGCTGTGGGTGTCATAGCAGGGTGCCTTGATTTCTCCAGAGCAGCATGTCTCGTACGTTTGGCAGTCATTTGCTCGGCGGCGAACTCATCAGTAGAAGTATCGGATTCGTCTTCTTGAAGCATTGATAGAGACGTACGGCTGTCCGTGGACGTGGTTGACGGAGTAACCGCAGGTGCGCGTCGGGCTATCTGGTTTGCGTGGTCAATGAGATTGTCTCGATCGGTTTTGGCCCGATCTCGGTTGTTGCGTAAACCACCGGCTCCCTTCACAAATGTTTCCCTGTCGCTGGTCATTTGAAATCCCTTCAGTTGACTCATATGACACTCGGGAGGTTCTCCAGGGGCCTTGGGCGCGGTCAGATGGTGAGTATAGAGCTGCAGCGTTGCGGTGCCTTGGTGGTAAGTGTTTGAGTAGCTGTAGGCGTTGCCATCATATGTGGGTTCTGCCGATTTGTAATTCTGCAGACTGTGCATCGCCCTGGCGCCGACTGCCCCATCGTGACAGGCTTGCCGCTTTGCGACGTCAGCACGGCCACCCTCACTCTTTCCCTCCAGGAAAAAGTTTGGTGCCGCCGGCAGAGAGGTGTTGTTGGATGGGACAATGTGCTTTCCGAGATCACGGCGGACACTCCGATCGATTTGTTGGGGATAAGCGCCGTCATACAAGTCTGGTACGGGCTTTGGCAGGTCGTCGGCGAGCGGCTCTAGGTGATTGAATTGGCGGTCGGATGCGGAATAATGATTTCTTCTCGAATCGCCAGCAATGATGGACATGATTTCGGCCCGTGCAGTCGCTTCATCGCCTGCTCTTTTAACTTTTCTCTTAAACTCTTGAAAGTCAGCGTGGGTAAATCGAGATGGTGAAAGCGATGCCCGAGGCGCACGCATAGTGGTTTGTATATCGTCCATATTTCCTGGTTCAAGGGGGGGATGGGTGTCGTCTGGTTCGTATCCTTCAGGATAAATACCACCATCGATCAAGTTCTGCTCGAAATTGGGATCGTAAGAAGATTTGCCGGTCTTGCTGGTTGCACCACTGCCGCCGGATGCAGACGAACGCTTTCGGCTTGAATTGGATTGACTCATGGCGTCCTGGTCAGCTAGAATGGCAAACTACAAGAGCATTCTGTTAGTATTGGACTCGAAACGGGCACACGAACGGAACTCACTCCTCGAATATGGGTTAAATCAGGTCCGCCGTGTCGTGAAAATCGCTTCGCGCTTTTGGTCCCAGGCCCTGAAGTGTTGATGCCGGATTGGGGTGTCAACACTGGTTGTACTGGTTGTTCGGTCTTCAGAGTCCTGCGGTCGAACTCTCTCAACGCTCCTCGAGTCAGATGGACCTTGGAGAGCCGATTCCAGAAGCTTGGAGTACGGTGCCACCGGTATGTTTCGGCTTCTGATGTGCGTTTCTTTCTCTTCGGCGAGGGAGAGTCCTCAGGGGAGTCCTTAGGAAGAGATTCGAGAGTATCTCGTCGCCGCTTCTTCGAAGGAAGGTCTTCGTTGAGGACAAACATGGTGCGTCAAGTGTAGCGGTTGAGGAACCGGGTGAGGAATAAAGTAGGCCGCGGTGGCCGGATTGAGGGGTTGTTGTTCAGTCTGCAAACGGTGCAGACAATGTCACAGATGGCGCGTCGAAGCAGTAATCAATTGGCTGACGACGTCGGAGCATTCAACACCCGCAGTAGCGCCTTTATTCGAACTCATGTGGTGGAGCGGTTGCAAGCATGATTGGACATGAAGGGCGCGGTATCAAGTTGCGAAGTCGTCTGCGCAGGCAGCCCTTGGGGGCCAAATACTGTGCTCAATGAAGAAGGAAGGTTAGCCGAGTACGATGCAACGGCACAACTTTTTGCTGTGAATGGGGTCCTGGCGGTAATTTCTCTGATGCTCACCCTACGATGGACGACCCATTTATTCAACACTTTCTCGAAATACGCCTGGGTGGGCGTTACCAAATTTGTCGACGTATAGGATCAGGCTCGTTTGGAAAAGTATACATTGGTACGATAGTCCTCAGAGACACGATGAACATTGATTATGACTGATCCACGCAGGGCGCGATGTTCCTACGGGTGATGTGGTGGCTATCAAACTCGAGCACCGTTCGATTGCACCATCACTCCTCCGCCAAGAGATCGAGATCTATGAGGAATTGATTGGACAACCCGGCATCCCTCGAGTGTTCTGGCACGGCTACCACTGTGATTTCCAGGTGGTGGTGTTTGAACTTCTGGGGCCCAATCTGGAGGATCTCTTTCGATACTGTGACAACAAATTCTCACTGAAGACGACGTTGATGCTGATGGATCAATTCCTCCATCGGGTTGAAAGTCTCCACGCGGCGGGATATCTCCATCGCGACATCAAGCCTGAAAACTTTCTACTGGGCACCGGTAAGCACGGCAACATTGTCTACATGACCGATTTTGGACTCGCCACATATCGGATGGACTCACACGACCAAGCCATGAGTTACAAGCCTGCAGCCAGTCCCCGGATTTCCTTGGTCGGCACCTGCCGCTATGCCAGTGTCAATGGCCATTTGAACATCGGTAAGTGACGTGAATGTATCCCATCGTTGATTCAACGACTAAAACTCGGCCTCCTACAGCTCCATCATGGCGTGACGACCTTGAGTCGCTGGGGTATATGGCCTTGTATTTTCTTCATGGGTCCCTTCCCTGGCAAGGTCTGAAGGCCGCGACTCGGCAGGAAAGATACAGGCTTGTCTTCGAGCGGAAGCAGACGATCAAGGTAATTGAACTATGCCGGGGTCTGCCTGCGGAGTTTACTACCTACATGAGCTACGTTCGTGGATTGGGCGGGGATAAGCCCGATTACAGGTACCTCCGGAGCTTATTCGGTCGCCTCTTTCGCCGCAAAGGTTTCGAGTATGACCATGTGTTCGATTGGACGCTTCGAGAATTTGAAAGGCACTCAAATATGAATCAGCAACGTCCTGTGCCCTGTCCTAACGTTGGGGAGCAAAAGACGCAGCGGGCCCCTGTAGGCAGACGTGACCGAAAGAGGACACGTCGAACACGAGCTAAGGCGAAAGAATGATAGTTGGAGTTCTCTGGCAATGTTTGGATTTCGGACTTGACATCTCATTCGCAGATATTAGTGGCCTACCGCTTTGACAGCTAGCCCCAAACTCTTCCCTCTCTTCCTGCCGCCCAAAACCGAGGCTTGGGTGTCTGTTCTTAAGTGCAAGGCAGATCCATGGCAAAGTCGCTGGACACCGATGACCAACCCCCGGCTGCTCTTGTCCAGGGACCGCAGCGGCGGTTAGCGTTGCCTTTCTTTTCCTCTCCCCTTCCCCACCCACCTCCTGCCCAGGGACACAGTCGAAGGCGCACTACAACCCCTGCCGAGTAGTCGGGATCAAGGCTTCTCTCTAGAACGGGCTGGCCCCTGGATGATTTGGGCAGGTCTTGCAAATCCTCCAATGCTCTCCATTGCACCGACCTGACACTTGGCAGCGTTTCCATTCGACTCGACACCCCGGGCCCCGACACCTTCGGATTGTATGTTCGTTATTGGCATGGCGACAAGCACGATTGCCACAGAATCCAGGTCTGCCAGAACTCGTCGACATACTAAAAAGACTTATTTATTTGAGAGAGAAATAGTGTTAAGTAACGTACCTTAGGGCTCGGACCTGTTGGCTCTTGCAATGGATATAGATGCCGTACTTCTGGAGTCTTGACTTTTCCGCAAGGATGAAATGAAGGATAGAAAGAACAGATTCGACAAATTCCCTGCCCATGTCTCACCGCTTTATACAGCCGCGAGCAAGCCTTATCTGCGTCCAGGCTACTTTTGCAAGTGACTTTGAAGCTACGACCGTTGCGTATAGTCATGTCACATGTTGACGCAGTTATTCATATAGAGCAGCTTTTGTAGTTTCAGATTGAACTTGCGTAGGGACTGGCTCTGGTCACTGGGAAAAGTCTGATGACTAGCTTGGAGTAAAGCGCCGTGTTTGGTTGTGCCCCACTGGAAAGATCCACTGGAAAGCCGGACTTGGCAGCTAATTAATGGTGACGCTTGGCCCCCGGCCAAAAGGTCTTTCCCTTGTCGACATCATCCTCTACGCGCCCTCTGTCCAAATTCAGAATCTGTGAAAATCTGTTCTTTTTGAAACAGAGCATACAATATTGAGGCACTGCCAAAACTGCAAAAATTGCCGCCTACGAATACGCGGCCCAGTGCTGCGATGGGGGCAGAGCCGGACGATCCCTATCCCGGGGACCGCGTTTGTCCGACCCGCGCAGAATTCTATGCTGTCGCTACTGACAGCTACAACTTTTGGACAGTTCCGACTACCGAGTCACAAGATTTCGACATTGAACGATATTTGTCCGACCTTCTCACGGGAGTGCCACCCTTCTTCTTTAATTCCAAGCAAAGGCTCTCGTGGGTCGATGGCGAGTGGCTGCATCTGAAATGTAAATCAGAATGGGGAACAACGAAGGCTTCAGCATGTAATGTGAAGGTGAGAGGTCTCACTCACTACGCAAGATTGGGCCTCTCCACGCCGATAAGCTACGACCATGAGGAGGGGACCTTGAACTCGACACTATCGTTGGGGTTGGGAGCTTCACCGAATATGGCATGCTTAATACGAGCTTGGTGTTATATTCTCTCTTGCCGCTGGGTAGAGAGACTTGCAATAGCCGGGCAACATGCGCAACTTCTGCAGCCGACGCGGCCAAGTTTGTCCAACTTTTGGGAGACTACTCTTGCGGGAGACTGGCATGCTGTAGTTAATCGAGGCGGAAGTACCTACCATGCCCCTTGGTCTTGGTCAAAGAATGCTTCAGCTTCTCAGTAAGTCCGTAATCCAGTTTATATTCATGCCCTGCTAACAGAAACATAATAGCGTGGACTTGCCAGAATGGCCCCCCAACTCCGTTTTGGCACTAGAAGCACTTGAAAACTTTTGTGCTACCGAAAGCATGCACAGAGAAGCTACGCTTGCTCTCTGTGTGGTCATCCTTCTTTCGCAATATCCCGACAAGATCGTCAAGCTCCCAAAGTACTCATTGCCGACCGCCAAGTCAGGCAGGGGTTTATCTCGGCACAAAAGGTTTGATCTCTTGGTGGACAAAGCTATTACCCTAAGTTGTGCCGAAGAAGGTATCGAATCGATCTTGTGCAGTCCATTTCTAGTGCCCGGAGTGCCATGCACTTTGGCTGGAGCCCACCTCCTTGGAGCTCGCCAGGCTCTGTCAGAGGGCGGAAAAATGAAGTCCCTGGAAGATTTCATGATTCAGAAGAGACCTACTATAGCGCCACTATGGTTGGCTGCAATTTGGTGTGGTCAGGCCGAGCACATCCTCAACAATGCTGTTCTTGGGTATTCATCTGTTAACCTCCCGGCTTCCACTTGGACTGGGATTCCGCAGTCATTTATTCAGTACGACTACATTTCCCGCGGACCGCAGGGGACGATACCACGAGCTAACGAATATCGTGTAACATACTTGGTGAACCAATTGGCATTCCAGCCGAAGACGCCCTATCCGCCGTTTGGATATACCAAGAAGAACAACCTCAGCCTAGAGGTGAGCACTCATCTTTGTCACGATCACTATCTTCAGAGTTACAAGATGTTCTGGGTTGTGGAGGAGGAAGAAGATGAAGATATTCTTGCGCAGTCCCTTCAACTTCCACGGCGGAGCGCCAGTCTCCAGGCCGCCAAGGATCTGCCTTTAGGAAATCCTTGCCTCTTCCGATCGGAGTAAGTAAACGATTTTCATGTTGGCTCTGCGGCTAACTTGAATGAGGTTCCTCGATGATGGTGATTACGCTTCGGAGAACGCTACTCGTAACATTGTCAATTGGCACAAAGAGACAGAGGAAGGTGGCATCTGGCTTGATATGGGTAACGAACATGAGACGCGCAAAGTTCACATGCATCCATGGATACATCGAGAGTCATCAGAATACGAGTCAGACGCATCTGACGCCTCTGGCCCTGGTGCTCGGGAGGTATTTGATCGAGATAAGGTTCAGAAATGGCTAGAGGACGTGTCTGCAGATCCTTGCGAAGACAGGAATATGCCAGCTACTGCTAAACGGAAGAGAGATGAAGAAGCCGAGCCGTATCAACCCCCTTCCAGCGAGCCACCCAACGAGGAGATTCAAAATCACTACGGCTCGGTCATCCAACAGATTGTATTATCCGAAAACGGCAGTCAGACAATCCTCGCGCGACGCGACAAACACATCCACAGTTGAACACACACGAGACGAACAAGTGGACTATCAATCTGCCATCCCAAATGACAGGCGATCAGTGCCCGGAGAGCTTGTTACTGCGTCTCTAATGCGTCTCTCTTCCTTAGAGGGCATGACACGAGGAATAGACACTACTTCAATAGCAGATTTCCCATATGTCAACTCATTTGCAGAGGAGCACCATTGCGTGGAAACGGCCGCTGATAGCGCAGCGCCTCTTGCGAAGCAGGCGAGACGTCCCAGTCGACGCAGCCACAAGAAACGGTATGCTCAACTGAAAGAGGAATGAGGAGACTATCACGCATGCAGCAGATACAGACGAAAATGGACAGGTTGAAGGCCGCAACAAGTGAGGTGGAAGAGAGTGACTTCAAAAGCGACTTTTTCGGTCACGAGGAAGAGGGCCCTATCTAAAGGTGATCACAGCAGTTAACGCCACATGGAAGTCACTGGGTACGATTACCACAAATTTGAAGTTGCAACCACGCGTTTCCAGACACAGTGAGCTTGGTTTAAGGATTGCGGTGATAGACAGTTCGCTACGAAGCTTGCCGCGTCTCAAAGGTCACGCGTCGTAAGCAACATGTAGCTTTGAGACCAGCATCAGATCAAGAAGAACACGGAAGCTATCCACTCAATTTGTGCGTGACTGGCAGACTCCAAAGCCCAGAGGATTGGGAGTCTAACCTGCATGACCTTGTGGAGCGCATTAGGCCACGTCTTCGTCTCTTTCTAGACGCCCTCTCCGAATGAGGAAGAAAGAACGAAACGCTCACCCGTCTCCAAGCCCCCATGATACGTGATATACGGAGAATGACGGTTGGCACCCAACATCGTCTTCAATTGATCCTGAGAACCTTCCTGCAGAAGGTCATGTGGCTGCTTCCGACGAAGTTTAGACCAAAAGTTCCTTTTGCACCCGTAGGGGCTTGCTGGAGCCACTTCCATTCAATTTTATGGGCTTGAGATTTGATGCTGGGGCCGAGTCACGCACAGCAGAAAATTGACAGTTTGGGCTTGGATTTTGTGAGGGGCTCATTTCCGCCACGTGCAAATACTGACACGTGATATCCAGCAACCAGAAAAAGAGTCCATGAGGGGCAACCAAGTAATCTTTCTCGACATCTCGTCGGGCATCAACAGCCTAATCAATTTACTGGAAACAGCGTAGCAGAGCTTTTGCAATCCCTCGCTCTTCGCTCCTCGGCATCTATATCTTGGACAATGCCTTCGACGATTCCTGCGAAGCGACACAATTCATGATACGATCCGCGCCTTTTTCTGGTCTGCCTCCGCAAGGAAATACATGCGCAGCTACCAAGCTCCCATCGGCCTTTATCCAAACTACCACGAGTCCGATTGTACTCTCGGAATATATTGTGCTTGCTCGACATGACGAGGAAGGACACTGACAAGAAAAGATTGAAAGAGAAGGCCCAAGACCTAGTGCGTCAGTGTGCTCGCACTCGACAATTTTGCTGATTTATGGCTAGGTGCGCGACAGGGCAGATGTTGTGGTGGATCCAGATGAAACGACTGGAGAAGATAATTTCATATATGAGAAATGGCCCGATGTTTGCGGAGTTGTGGTCGATAAGGGCAGCGAGAATGGCTTCGTGCAGATAACCGGTGGTGGCAAGCCAGCCCAACGCATAAACACAGGAGATGGTGCTTCTGGTTTTGCTAAGATTGATATACACAACGGTCAATCCTGTATGCTTTACGGAAGACCAACGGTCCTATATATTCGCCCCCGCTCGAGTTGAAAGGTCAATTCGCGCCTTTTCCCTTTCCATTATATGGATGATGAGATTTTGACCCATTTCAAGCGATAACTCAATTGAAGGCATTTCATTCTTCCCAGCGGTTATTACCAGGATCGGGTATTCTGTCGAATGGTCTTGCAGAAACTTTATGAGATCCTCGTTGCGTACGTCGGTACGATATGGCCGTGTGTCTGAACGGGTCAGCCATTTTGGCGTTTTGGGGGAGGGGATTTTCGTACACTGATGTTTTCCTACCCCTTTCGCTAAATCTGCAGCACCTTAGTCTGTTCCCATGAATGAAAATCAGCTCTAACTGACCATATGCAGAGGGAATCTCATGCGCTTTGGCAAGCGCCTCAAGAAAAGAATGTTGAAAATTGATCAAATTGTCCTTGAGGTGATCGATCAAACCGATCTTGTCTTTCTCCTGTAACCGGACCACTCTGAATTTCCCGAGGCTGGCGGCACATAACAACGTGACTCCTCGTCCGCAATTATGTAGGACATCGCACAAAAATTCCTGATAAACGAGGTTATCACGGCCGGTCTGTGGTGTCTTCAAGATGTCAACAGCTTCGCGAACAAGCCGTGGACTTCGTCCTGAAAGACGATCCCGCGTCCTCATTCGCTTCATGGTAGCGTGGAGCAGTTTACAGGTCTTTGCAACCTCGTCACTCTCGTCGCTCGTTTGCTGGCTATCGAGTCCGGGGTCCATATTCTGACCTATGAATATTCTGTTATCAGTCAGCAATTGAGCTTACCGACGGTGCAGAGGAAGCTAGACGTACTTCGATAGAAACCAATGGGAGGTTGGTAGCAATTATTTATGACTGCGATGGTTGTTTGCAGAATGTTGATTGAAGGCAGAATGAGGTTGATAGAATTAAGTGGAAGTGTGATAGAAATGGGAGTTTGATAGAAGCTGGAATAGGTTTGACATAAACTAGTGGAAGTTTGATAGACACTAGAGGGAGTTTGATAGATATTGGCCGGTGCTTGATTCGTGGTCGTGATACCGAGCGCCTGAGACCGAAGCGAACTTTATAATTGGCTGAACGCTGACTTGTCCAAGTCTTCTAAGCCTGCATGGGAGGAGGTGTGCACATTCCGTCCGTATCATCGTTACTGCAAGCAGCTTCTTATCTGCGCCGACGGAGGTACATGCTAAAGAGTTGCATCGAATGTATGAGCCTTCAAAGGTATTATGTCTCTTGTCTCAGTTTGAGTAGGTGTCGGATTGTGGTTTTTCCCCCAAGAACAATCAATGCAAATCCTTGCTTTGTGCCTACCGATCTTGACTTAACGAGAGGAACAGCAGGACCGAACGGTGCATTTCAAGGATGAAGGTCGCTAGGACGTACACGCAAAGTCATGCAAGTCAAGCCATTTCAGCCGACGTGGGTTGCGGCTCATGCCCGTCGCGCTGAGTTGGCCCCATCATGGTCAGTCGTTGTATCCATTTTGATACATCAATTCGTATCGATGGCCAGATGGGCGGCCCGGAACGTGCAGTGCCCCTTGTCGCATTAGAGGACGAAACAACTGCCTGTCTGAACTGTTAAGGGTGCATGCGAACCAATTTCATTGCCATTAGGAAGACATCCAGTGGGGTGAACGATAGACAGCAATATGCAGTGTCATGGCAAAGAGAACAAACAGGGTAAGGTACCTAGAGAAATCTGGCTCCATTTTCTTCGTCTTTGTTGGCGGACTCGTGTATTGGCGGACAACACAGCCATGCATATCAGGAACTTCTTACAAATGATGTGAGCGCCTCATTTACCTTGGAATCGGACTGTGATAGGATCTTAACGTGCATTTCCATCATGGATTCTCGTGATGGTTGCATACAGGATGCACGGAAGTCCTGCATCTACACTATGGAAAGTTCACAACCATGAAACCAAAGCCATGCGCAGCTATACGGTTTGTAGTGTTTCTCCAAGCTCATGGCCCGGATGCTGGTGGGATGAAGTGTTGTCCACTAAGCGACGACGTGTTGAGTGACCATGCAAATTCCAGGAAGGAGCAGCTCATCTCGACGTATCACAGACCAATGCTAGCACGAAACCAAAGCCATGTGCAGCTGAACAGTTCACAGTGTCTCACCAGGCTCATGTCCCTGGTGCTGGTGGAACCGAGCGTGGTCTATAAATCCCCTTTGCTTCCCTCTTGTCCGGTCCTTCGACTCTATCCTTGATCACCGAAGGGCCTCTCCTTCGAAATCAGGATCACCAAGTCTCCTTCCCATCTCAATTCATACTGGTTCTGATCACCCTACATTGAGACAAAGAAATACACGTCAGGTTCTGCAGATTTCGAGCGATTTTCGAATTCAAATACATTGGTCGTTGATATACCCCGAACAAATTCTCCTCAAGACTCTTGACATCTCTGGCCTTGCCATGGCTCAGCTCTTCCATGATGAGCAACCACTTCCTCGGGACAGCGGTGAATTGACTTCGCAGCCGGAAGACCGCAGAGAATCCCCCATGGGCTCCCCTAAACAAGCCAACAAGGACCAAAATGGCCTTCCAGCGGCGTCCAACGGAAGTCCCGCAGCTCAAGACGGTACTGGGTCAACTGATTCGTCGACAGAGAACGGCATGGGCTTCATTAATAGATTCGACCCTCAAATGCTACCGACATTGAGCTTTGCAGTGAGTGTCACTCGCGAACCTACGGCACCAGCTGCTCAGCCTCAACAGCCTACTACAGGCAGCAATGGAGAATCTAAGCAACCACCTCCTCAGGACGGCGCTGGATCGACTTCGCAGTCTGGAAATATGGATTTTATGCAACCTCTGGATCGAGATTCGCTGGAGCGTCTGGGTTTTCTGAGACCAGATAGCAAATAAGGTGTTCTGTGTGCCCTTACTCTTATGAATTTCGATTCTAACAGAACTACAGACTCTGGATCCTATCTGGCATCCTTGGTATATTCCCAGGGCAGATAAAATGGAGATATGTTGTACAGAACTTTCAATCTTTACAATCATCTATTTCAAATGGAAGAAGGAAACATGGAGTGTGGAGGGTAATCCAATGTGGTCCAAGGAGTATTGGAGGATCCGCCAGTGCGCCATCGGCTCTCGTTTACCTCTGTTAGTTGGACTTGTCCTTTCTGTGGTAATCCTGCACGTAGCTAGATACTCCCTCATCGGTCCGGGTTACCTTGTGAGACGTGGACCATTTCGGATGTCCGGTAATGCTGATGGTAATGAGCACGCTGAAATAAGACAGGGTGTTGTAACTGCCGGAGGACATTTAAATATGTTCTTACTACGGCTTTTAGTTAGCACGTATCTAGGGCTTGTGCATTCCTTGACACAAGAACTCCAGTGTGAGAATCCCTCTCTGCAGGATTGAATAAGTTTGCCAGGGATTCCCAGCATGTCTGCATGCGAAGTCTGCGTCTTTGTCAAACCGGAATGGAGGAGCTGCAGTGTAAACTTGCCTATCTGATACCATCACTTATATGAAGCGAGCTAACATAGGTAACGACAACCTGGCACATAAATATTGGCCCATGGACACTCTTCTCCCTCGTCTCTTCTCGATCTTTCTCCGCCGTGTCCTTGAGACTCCGCCTAGTTCTTCCTCTTCATTCTTTCACCCTCGCACTTTTCTTGTGAAGCCGTGCAACGATGCCTGCACCATCCAATGCCATGAAGCAGAGCAAGCATGCTCAGGGTAATTCCTCACGATCTGACCGTCCTGATACTCCTCCGGACAGTCCAGCAACTCAACTATCCAATCCTCTTGAGTTTGCCCGCCAAGTTATTGACACGGTAAAGCTCATTCAGACATCCGACTCCAAGGACACCGTCCCAATCGTTAGACCTCAAGCTGAGCCCGCTGCCCAAGTCTCTGAACCAATCGCCAGAGCTTCAAAACTTGAAGTCAAGGAGGTGCATGAAATGTAAGCTCACAAAAGTCATAGTGTCCAGTCCCCCTGACAAGCCCGTATAGCTGGGATTCCAAGGCGTATCAGTATAAAGTTGTCGAGTCGCCTCCGACTTCCGAACTAACTGCTCTGGATGCGTACGTCTTTGTGGTTCGCACTCGCATTGGTGCGTATTTCAGACCTTCCCTTAGAAAATCGACTGACATCAGTAATAGACAGGACGAGCCTCAAGTCCATTGCGTACGTCGACATCAAATCGGAAGGCCTGCGGGACATTTTGAGAATCGTGCTCAAGGATATCAAATGGCTCAGCCTTGGTGAAGACAAACCTACTGTTAGTTCGATGTGCATAACGTTGCAGGCTGCTTATAGCTGACAAACACCCGAGATTGAGCAAAACATACTGTTTCACCACCTTCCTGAGCTCGAAGCGTATCGGGCAGATCAAGCTCGAAGTCGAGCAACAGGTGGTGAACGTGTCAACGCTCTTGATCTGTTGATCCGTACCGTCAGGGACAGATACAAGTCTATCACAGAGCGTCTTGTCCCACTCCTGAAAGAGGGCAGAATCACTTATGACCTGCTCTGGGCTCTCTTCAAGGCCAACAGTCATGTCATTTCAATCTGTGCCGGAAGCGGTAAGCTAAGATGCCTTAGATACGACATGGGTGAGGAGAAAAAGACCGACCAAGGTGTGGAATACTTCGAGCTGCAATGCCAGTATCTCGATTTCGACGGCAAAGTATTTGGAACGGTCCAGGCTAAGCTTCCCATCGAAAAATTCCATGGAGCCAGACAGATCCACACTCTGAACTCATTTCCGCTCAGCTTTCATCCAACCCACGGGAAGATTAGGCAGAGTCTTGCAACCCGTGGCCAGAAGTTCATAGAGCTAATAGGCACTCACCACCGGGGTTTTACAGGACACGCTTTCTTCCAGCATAAGGACGGCATCGTTCGAAAGACAATTGACTCAAGGATCATGATTGATGCCCAACAATTTCGGAAGAGCATCCCCAGTTACCCGCGGTTCTTCACCAAAAAGTCCGACTTCGAGGTCGACGTGAGCCTGTTTGTGTCGTCAAGAGAATCAAACTCGCCGCGGGTGAAGAGTAACGGCTCGATCCCAGGCGAGATGAAAGAAGACGATCTCCTCATCTGCTCTCCCACGGTAATGGGATTCAGCCTCGCTGACAAGTTCTGGGGTAAGTTAGGTGATTGCTTACTGTACTTTTGCTGGCCGAAGATGACTTACTGGTACAGGCGAGTATGCTGTGGAAAATATAAGATCCATCGACTGGTCCGACTTACCCTTCACTGCATTGACGATTCCTTCGCCTAAGAAAGAGGTCATTTTGGCCATTACCAAGAACCGCTTGGGTCAGCCGACTCAGGACAGCCAAGTTCGCCGCCGTGCCCCGACGTTTGACGATGTTGTTCAAGGAAAGGGACGAGGGATCATTATGCTGCTACAGTAAGACCTCGTGGCTCTTGTTGTTCGCGGTATACTCACCTGAACTAGCGGCCCTCCCGGGGTGGGAAAGACATTCACCGCAGAGGCGCTTTCCGAGCACTTCCATCGACCACTGTACTCGGTAGGAAAACTTGCCAATTGTCAGGGAGGAGACAACGCTGACTTCCTAGATTTCCGCCGGTGAATTGAGCACCGACGCTGCAGAGTTGGAGGGACAGCTCGATCGCATCTTCCAAACTGCAAAAGCTTGGGGTGCACTTCTCTTGCTCGATGAAGCCGACGTGTTCCTGCAACAGCGTTCCCAGCTCAGTCTTGACCGGAGTCGCCTCGTGGCGGTTTTCCTCCGCAAAGTGGAGTTCTTTGAAGGAGTCTTGTTCTTAACCACGAACATGCTGAATGACTTTGACGCCGCTATTCTCAATAGAATCCACCTGAAGTTGAAATATGACGATCTCGACAAAAGCGCAAGGAAGGCTGTGATTATCCAGTTTTTGAAAATGATCAAAGACGACCTGGAGTCATCAGATATCAGTGCGGAATACTTGGACCGTTTCGCGAGTGTTCAGCTCAATGGCCGCCAGGTAAGTTCCCCTTGTGAAACGAGGGTATCATCTGTGACACCGTCCAGATCAGAAACGCCATCTCCACCGCAGTCGACCTAGCCAACGGGAAAGAGGAACTTCTATCCTCTTTGCACATCTCTAAAGCTTTGATAACAAACGGATACATGGTTCCCGAGCCAGGTAATGTATCAGTAGACGATAGTTTGTATGAGTGAAGTTCAACGGCGAGCCTTTTGGGAAAGGGCCGGCTAAGATACGTTGGTGAAGTGTGTGGAGGCTGCTCTGTTTGGAGCACCCATCTTCTGTGCTTAGATCTGGGACGGCCGATTCGGTATCTGAGGGCGCTGTGAAAGGGCCGAAGCCTTGTGCTGCTACTCTCTGTCCTGCAGTTGTTCAGGTAGAGTTAATTGAGGGTGTTGCGTCAAGTCTTGTATGGTAAAGGCGTAGCCATCGTAGCTCGAGCCTTCCTCAATTTGCTTTCATACATTAGTTACTGATCACAGATCGTCTCCAGCCAGCGTGGCTGAGCTTGTTCACAAAAAAATTTGATACTTCGGATACCGCTTGTCGAGGGTTTAGGAAGGATGATTACCTTACAGGTCAATGAGGAAATTTAAGAGGCTAGACTTTGGTCTAGGCATGCACGTGCCATAACCAGAGTGCGCTCCGGTTATCGAAAGCTTGCATTGTTCAGCGTACCAGGGAGGCCGTTTCTGGTCCCTTTTTGTTTACTCTATGAAACTTGGCTCTGGCGAAATATCGGGTAAAACACGTGATATAACGCCGTTCAGCGGCATTATTTCACATGCCTTCCTCGGGCGTGGTTGCTTGCCTTTCCCCAAGACTCTATGCCGTAACTGTGAGTAGGAATGAACCGGAGTTTACTGTGGAAGCGAGCCATGTAGAAAACTAGCTAGTCCCCTACGGGCGTAGCCCGCGCTGAAGCTTTCCTATGGAACGGCTCGTTCGCTATCTCAAATGCCCTCCAAGAATCCCACCTCCGCGAATTACTCCTTGCCTTCCGACCAGGTAAATAATTACTTTCGATTGTGCCACTATCCCCTGTCGTCGTATTTCCATGTCCACTCAGCAATATATGGACGCACAGGCTGTCGGTCTAGGAGCCGACATTGGCACCTGATTGGCAACGCCGTCGTCCTCGGCAGTGAAGCTCCATAAGGTGTCAAGGTCCGGTAGCACATCGCAGCAGCGAAATTGATTGATTAGCTGCAAATTCTGCGTAATCGATGATGGATCGTTGAGGATGTTGCTTAAGGGCGTGAGTACGTTGGGCCCGAACCCCGTGAATAAGTCGTCTGCGGCGGCCTGCGCAACCGTGCTGGGACTCACATCTGACGCACACGCGAGAATTTGTAATTGGTCGGGCTCGTCGTTAGCAGCTCTGAGGGCGACTATAAGAAGGTTTAGTTGTATTAGCTTCATGTCGACCCCGTAGTTTTCGATTAAGAAGTAGTAAAATACTGTGAAAATTTGTAGAAAATAGGAAGTACGGAGAGGAATTGCTAATACTAACCTACGAGCTGTAATTGTAAATGGAGCCCTTGCAGAGAAGTCGCGACATCGAGAAAATCATTGACGGTGGTGACATCACTGTTCCACTGATTAATTGCGCCTGCGATGGCGGCCTGGCTTGGGACGCCGTCCGCACAACCGTTGGGTGAGTTGCGCTTTGCGAATCGCAGAGAGGGAGTAGCGGCAGAAGCACCGATGAGGCCAAGAGCCAGGAAAGATAAGGTAGCGACAATCTTCATCGGGTATTGTACAATCGATATTGAGTAAGATTACTCGTCAACCTATTAAACATGGAAGTTGTTGTACTGTAGAAGCGATAATGGAAGCGAGAAGAATCAAAGGTCTTATACATTGAAACTTCTTATAATGCTATCTCGGTCCCTTTTACAGCACTTAACCGAATCGGAATTTGATGTACTGGGCGCAGGCTTTCACGCATGGATTTGCCGATATTTGAGGGACTAAAATGGCCCCGTTTGGGACCAAAAATGGACCCGTTTGGGGCCCAAAAAAAACGCCCCGAGGCTGCCCGAAAGGGAGGCACACTGCCCATAACCAGTGTGACAAGGTCGAATTTGGGCAGTGGCGAAGATACATGCTTGATGCGTGATGGCTCCATGCAATGGCCATCCCTTGATACTGTTTGCGATCTTTTACGAACCGGTGCCTCAACTCAAAGCAGCCGCATACTTGCGTCCCTCAACTAATGGTTCTTTCATCTCGTGAAAGGTCGCCTCAACTTCCTCGACAAAGTCCCTCCATGGTCCAATGTCGCCAAAGGTTTCCAAACGCCTTTTCGACATTTCTCTTTCCTCAACACATGTCCTCGTATTGTTGAAGAATATCTTGCCTCGGCCAGTTTCTTTCCAGTTCCATCCGGGTTTCACATTCCACATCTTGTCAAAAACTTGTTTCTCTAGAGAGGTTCTTTTGGGGGGGAGTCCGTCGCATTGGGAAGCTAAACGGCTGTCGAGCTCGCTCTTGCCAGGCACCCATTCTCCCCTTTCCCTTCCTTTTCTGGTGGCGCCATCCTGTAGTACATGAGTAGATAAACTAAATGGAGCGCGTTTCGATTTACATACCTCTCCAAATCAATGACAGCAGTCGAAAGAGGGGAAGTTTATTGATAATTTCCATAAATTCTACGAATAGATTCTCTACCGTCGACACGCTGCACTTACTTCAGAGACTGAATAGAGCCAACATCGAGCTCAGCAGGCTCAAGCGCACTTATGTTTGTTGAACGAGCATTCGGGCCCAACTTTCGTCCCAAAATGGCTCTCAGAACCCTTTTGGGCACCAATAAACTACAGTATTCGGCCATGGACGAATTGATCCCCGCCGAACAGACCCTTTCCACTGGGTCTGCCTGACAAGAAATCGAGTATATGCGCATCTGTCACGAACCTACCTTGACGAACTTACCGTTCCTTCCAGACCTCCACCCGATTCGAGTGGGAGGACAGGTAGCAGACGATTCGGAAGCGAGGCTGGGAAGACAGGAGACTTCCGGCTACAGCCGTATTACACACGTGATGAAAAGGGGAAGCCATAAGAAGCTTCTCCCACCCGAAACTGGCTCTTCTTCTTTCTCAGGCGTCGAGTCGTCGTCAATACGATGTACGATAGATACAGTACAAACAGTCCCAGTTACTACAGTCCTCAGTGCCATTGTGCCAATTTGCGGCGACGGTCCTGATAGTATCCGCCAAAGGCCTTGCTGCTCTAGTCTTCTTTATTAAGACACCACCACCGTCTTGAGCACTCTATGAGCAGCTACAGTATAGCCAATACAATGCTCCTCTCTACACCAATTTCTCCAGCCCTTTGTCTAAATAGTCCTTTCCGGTGTAGATCATTCCCTCCGGCTCTCGATATGCTCTGTCGCTATTGCGCATTTTCTTTGCGACTTCTCTTTCTTCCTGGACTAAAGCGAAGCATGGACAGCAGAGTGAACCGCAAAAATCGAAACAAATATTGCCTGGCAGTCCAAACCTCTTCCTGAGGTTATGACGACTCACGCCTTGGATACACGATGAGAAACCACACCAGGCAAGAAAAGCCCAAGCGCAGCACTCAAGGAGACATTAGTTAAATATTCCGGCAAAAGGAAGACGTTCTCACCTCGCGATTGAACCAGGTGAAATCCGAGAGTCGTCGGTTCCGAAGACGGGCTTGAGTCTTTCCATAGAGGAAGCAGGGCAGAAGCCATCCAAGTACACCTAAGCCCTCCGTTAAAATCAACTAGTTCATTCACAACACTGATTATCTGGCCATACATGTTTCATCGACGAAAGAAGAGCCGAAGAAAGGATGCTCCCACTCCGACATCGTTGCACATCTCCTAGAGGAAATTGGTCGATTGTTGGTTCAAGCCTTTAAAGGCAACGCACAGAGATAGGTGGCAATGAACAAATCTGAGAAATTCGGGACTCTGCCCTATTGGTACAGTATTAAGGAAAGTTATGCTCGAGATGTGCTGGCATTCTCCTAGGCAAGAGAGGAGCCTATTGAAGTCCCTTTTGCGTCCCAGGGGAGATTCGAGGAGCCCAAAAGGGAGCTCACATTTGCTGGCATGGAATTCTCTGAATGAATTATTTTCGAAATGTCATTTGGGTGTCGAATTCCCTCCCAATCCCATGATAGTCTCTTTGGTGGTGATGCTAAAGGGAATATACTTGTTCCCAATGCAGTTCCCTTTTGTCGTTCCGTGGCGAAATTTTACCTTGAACCTCACACCCGCGAGTCAGAATTCGCAGTTGAATACTTACCGCTTTGATCAAGATGTCCGTCCTGAATTGCCTCAGGTATCTCATGGGCTTCCTACTCATCGTACTACGTCATCAAACCAGCTCTCTTGCGTCGTCGACAAATACCAATTTTCAAAAGGATACCTGCGTATCAGTTCCTCAAGGAGCTGATAACCCTTCAAGGAGCTCTGTTGCAAGTCCTGCACCAGAGAAAACAGGAGGTCTAACAGGGGGTAAAAGAGGTCTGGCCTATAACGATGCGTCCCTCACGCACCTCTTCGCGAACCAGTCCTCCGTGAGCTGGGGTTATAACTGGGCTCCATTCGCCAACGGCTCCCTTCCCTCTAACCTTGAATTTATCCCGACGCTCTGGGGTCTCAGTGAAGACGCGACGTCTTCGTGGTTTACACAGGCCTCCTCCGCCATCAGCTATGGATCAAAACATCTCTTCTCTTTCAATGAACCCGATATCGCAACACAAGCAAATCTCAATGCATCCGAAGCGGCCGATGGGTTCATACAGTATATGAATCCTTTCCATGAGCAAGCCGAGCTGGCCACTCCGTCAGTGACGAATGGACTCGGCGACTCGCTCGGTCTTGAGTGGTTATCATCATTCTTCGATGCCTGTGCAGGGAGGTGCTTGGTCGATGCCGTCAACATCCACTGGTATGGCTCGGCAGTCGACACGTCGGATTTCCAGGCGTTCGTATCTAATGCCTCGGCACTGGCAACAGAAAACGGCGTAGGAACTCTCTGGATTACAGAGTTACGCGGTTACGGAGGTACTGACCAGCAAATGCAGTTTTTGGAAACGGTCCTGCCGTGGCTCGACGGCAACGACGACGTGTCCGGCTATGCCTGGTTCATGTGTGCCGCGGGGGACGGTAACTTGGTGAGCAGTAGTGGCGTTGTCTCTGCTTTGGGCCAACTGTACGGGTGATGGCTGAACTCTCGGGCACGAGAAGCCCCGAATTACGACAGTAGCTGTCGATGTCTCACTCGGGCTGAAACGGCAGGTCGGGAAGGGCCAATGATGCTCATACCTTGAGTCCTGTTGCCCTGAGGAGAGCTCTAGAACTATTCTAGGACGGTTTTATTCCTATGCAGCGGAGGAAGAGAACAAGGATCGCTGTCGAATCAACATCACTCAGAAAATTGTCGAGGAGCGTCGGGCTCCACGTGGATCAAGTGTCACTGTACGAGTAGTGGTCCATCTGAAAGCTAGCTCTAGCTGATGTAAATAAGTAGACTGTGATAGATCTCGGATGAGAAGATTTGATTGAACAATACCAGAATACATCTCCTTGCGAAAGGAATGACGGTTGGACCGAGGTCCACTCGGCTGACATGCCTGCCGGAATGTTGTTTTTGCCGCGGTTTAGCGTGAAGTGACTCGTTTTCTCCATCCCTCGACGGCCTCAACTTCATCGTCCCTTTATCAACCTCCCTACTCCCTTCCAGCCGCGTCTCACGCCAATCAGAGACTGTCTTTATCCTGGTGGTGGAGATGCCGTACCAGGTTACTATGAAGACTGCGCCGGTTCACAACCTTGTCCGATCCGTCCCTCCTCGAGCGCGATACCACCTCCACGAGCACCGATGATGTTCTACCGAGCCCGACGACGCTTCTTGGCCGGCTCCTCTACCCTCGTTTCTCCCTCATCCTCCTTCTCCTCGCGCTCTTTTCGCTTCCTATGATCCGGAGTACCAAAATCATTGTTGAGGCCTTGCATATCCATTAGATCGTGGACTGCGTATGGAGATCCACTGATATGCTGCGGATCCGCTAGCCCTTCTTGAAGAAGAACGGATAATGTGTCCTTGGTTTCAAATTTGACCCTTTTACGAAAGGTTCCTTGGTGGTCGATGAACGACCGATCGCCGACCGACCCGGGAAGCCCATGGCCGTTCACGATAAATCGCGCCGCCCGTTTAGACAACTGTTCCAGCAGCACCTCGAGCTCGGGACTATTTCGAGGCAAACGACAGAAGATATGGCCCGATCCAGAATACTTCCCCTTAATCTTCTTCGGCTTTGAGTCGAGTTCAAAGTAGAAACGCGTCGCAACGAGGCAACGCGCGACGACATCGACATCCTCCGACCGACAGAACTGTTCCCGAGCTTTTGTTGCCAGCTCGTGCATCCTGCCTGTATCATCCAAGTCGACCTCTCTGTCTAGTTCAACGTCGAATCGGAAGTACCGCCCATCTAACTCTGCCCGTCGTCCATTCTTGAACGCTTGGGCGATTTTTTTACCGTTGATTAATTCCATGAAGGCTCTGTACGATCGTGGCAGGAAGCCCTCTCTCCAGATCGCACGCAGTCTGCTGGAGTGGGACGTTGGTACGCGTGGTCCTGAGGACCCGGTGCCGAGGGAGACGACCACATTGGGCCTGCGAGTCGGGGGCCACACCACGGGGATTTCCCACAGAGGGAGGTCGACGGGATTGTTCCTCCACAGAGCTCCGTCTTGAAAGGTTCCTACCCCCGGAATGCGCTTTGCTGGAAAGTACCTCGTGGCCGTGTGAGCTGCTCAGAACTTTGAGAGGGTTGGACAGCAACATACCACGGTGCCGCAGATCCGCTCATTGCGCTTGCATGCAATTTCAGTCATCTTTGCATACTCCAACGAACAAAGGAAATAGCAAATGCACACTTACATCTCCCACAGACGAATCCTTTTCCGCCCATCTTGCGACCGGATAATGCGATATCCTGCCCATCCGTCAGAAATCGCTCTCACGTTGCCAGTTCGGGTTTTAAAGTACCACAGTCCTGCGGCCTCGGTCCCGCTCCATTATAGTTGGTGAAGAGGCAAGGGTCTGTTCCCAGAACTGTGGTCACCGGTATTCCCACTTTCGCCCCGATAGCGGTTGCATACGAGTAATCCAGGATGCTCATGTCGTTGCCGAAAACTCCCTTCAGCGCACCTTCCAAATTATGAGCTGGGTACAGACCGTCGGCCCAATACGACACAAGAAACCAGAGAATATGCGACAGGATCGGAATGCGGGAGACGATGGGTATGTGAGAAATCCAACGGGGCTTGAATGCCCTTCTTGCGAAAGATTCGAACACATTTGCGCAATCATCGACTGGCCATCCATTGATGAACAAGGCCAGGATGATAAGCCCCCCTAACAAGCTTCAGCGTTGGTCATTCATCGAATCAAGCATACTTACCGGAACTGGTGCCGAATCCAACGTCGAAGTAATCCTGAACGGGGATCTGTAGGCCGATCCTGTCCTGCAGTATTTGTAAAAATGGTAGTGGTATAGCCCCCTTGATACCACCTCCGTCGATGGTTAATACGTTGACCCCGGCGGTATCGGGCTTTATTTTTACCGTCACGTCTCGAAGCGCCATGTCGCAGAGGAAACAGCGCCGAATGCTGAACGCCCACCGATCATTCTTATCCGGCGTCCCGAAAATTCGTACACAATTTTCGCAGACCCCGTGTCCGCACGGCAGATTAGTTTCCAGCAGGCGACGCAAACATACAAAACAGAGGTCGTCACTCAGCAGCCGCTTCCAGCGATTCTTAAACCTCTGGAGATTATTACGGTGTACCATCATGGATGGCGTGCCGGTGCCGCGTATGAGGTCATTAAAGCATTTCTCCAGCTCCTCCGAGACGATTTTGACGAAGCTAGACGGGAGGACAAAGTTTGTCGAACCGTCGTGGACTAGCACACCAGTTCTGGCCACCTGGTAGCATGCGTCATTGTATAGGGTGTGAAATACATCTCCGGGGTTGAACGCCATGGGGCCGTTAGACTGATCCCGCCAAACGCAGAAAGGAGGGCCGACTTACCGTGCATGCCGGGAGGGTAGTGATCCAGCAGGAGGCTCGATGCGATCATTGGCACCGCGAAGTCCGTCAACTCTTCGGGCGATTTGATGTGCTTCAGGAAGTTGGACAGGTGCATGTCTAGGTCGGGCGAGACAGGATTTTGCAAACGCGACGCTTTGACGAAATCGAACGGCTCCCTTGTGGTTCTGCCAAAGTGGTCACTCGCATATTTGAAGAATGCGGCCAAATGTCTCGCAGAGAAGAGCATTCTTGCCTCTAGCTTGTGCCTTCGACCTTGATCCAGTACCCGGACCAAGTATTCCTCCAGCCGCCGGTAGCAGTGCCCTCCGTGGGGCACGGTTACCACTTCGAGAGCCGATAACCTCTCTGCGGGATTTTTGGTGGTCTCTTCTCTGAGCGCTCCCAGAAGGACCTCACTGGCCTCCTTGTCGATTTCCGCTCCGGAGTCTGTGGCCTCCATCACCACGACCACCCGTGGATATGTTGTCTTCGGTAGTGTCGACGGCTTGCCATGCTCGAGCCACGATGCGAGTCGACGTACCACGGGACCAAACCCGCCGACGTCGGTGGAAAAGAAGCAAAAGACATCGGCAAAGGCGCCCAGGAGACGGGAATAGAGATGATCAGCGGCATCTTCTAAAGCCAGATCTCGGACCCCTGCCCGGATGCGAGGAAGCATCAGCTGTCTTGTCTCGTGGCATTGGGCCGAGGACCTTTTTTTTAAGTCCCGGTACGGAAGGTCGCCATCTGCTAGAAGCACGGGGACGTCCCGGAACACATCGCGATTTCCCCGTTGGAGATGTACTCCGCCGCCACGTTTCCGTCTGCCTGCCGACTTCGGCCTGTTCTCCTCTCCACCGAGGGATCGAAGGGCTGACAATTTGGCGGTATGGCCGATGAAAACCAACAGGCTGGGCTGCTGAAGGTCAGGGCTGGGAAATTCGTCGATAAGCGTTTGAAGCCGGTCCGAGATGAACAAGATGACTTCGTTTCGTTCGATGCGGAGGTTGAGCCAATCGCTGTGATGACAGCGTGCCATCATGAAAGCCGAAATGCTACTGTGAGTCCCAGTATTGAGATTGTGAGGTGCACAAGAGAAGATACTTTTAACACATCACGGCTAACCGTCGTCCTGTGAGGAGAGCTCAATCCAGACCCTGGAACAGCGAGCGAGGAAAAGGAAACAGACAGAAGGAAGAGACTCGAACAGGCTCCAAACGCCGCCCTTCGAGATCCAATTTTGAACAAGCCATGAATCTGGTTTCCGTTTTGGGCTCCTCACAAGATACCACTAGGTTGACTGGCGTTCCCCGTCTATTTCTTCTCGATATGCAAGCTGAATCGACGCTCTTTTGGCGACTGCGCAGGTGAACATAGTGCAGAGCGCTGATCATGGTCATTGCTGGCATTTCGAAGGGGCAAGACAGACAAGTACTCAGCAGGATGCCTTCCAGAAACCAACCTCGTCATACGAATCGACAACCTGTCGAGCTTGAAGATCCGAGATCTACCCCCAATCTGAAGAGATACTCCGAGCTACCCACGTTCAGACACAGATGTGCCCTCTGCCGCAAGCTTCGGTCTTCGGCTTACCAGAGAGATCATCCCATCGCTCCGGGAGAACAACCGACCCCGGGGGTCTGTTCACGACCTGAATGCAGCGCCCAGAAACGAGCTTGGTCTCTATCGACGAAGCCTCCACCGGTGATGGTCCTGGAAGTGCACTGTTACATCTACGAGAACCCTTTCCCCGATAACTCCACTGAGGCTCCTCTCACGGTCGAGCTCCCTGCGGCAGAGCAGGGCCGACGAAAGGAGCTACTTCGTGGTGATTATGAGATGTCGGCCTGGACGCAAAAGAACCCCAACCTATATGAAGATAAGCAACAAGCTCCATGGGTCAGTCGTATGACCAAACCAACTTTTGTACCTCGCTAAGCTGGGAGCTTTTGTAATGGGTCAACATCGCGTCTGTACCCACATCATCACGGATCCCAGGCATCAATGAATGATTCCGTTGTGTTGTTCTATCTGAAGATGATGGTCACTGATGGAATTGGCAATGGAACCGCCGGCCGGTTTTGTTGGTGGAATGTATTGCAGGTTTTGCAACGGATCATGTTTGATGAGATTCAGATATTGTTCACATCTATACCATACAATTCTAGTCACACCATCCTCATAGGAACTATCAATGGGACGGCTAGGTCATTCTGCGATTTCGTCCCTGTGGCTAAGGTCATGCTGCCCACACCACAGGTCAACTAACCACCACTGTACCAAGCATGAAAAATTGAGCACCTTTTCGCTCTTTTCATTTTTCTCTTCTCTTCTTCCCTCCCTCTGACTTTCAGGCTTGTGGAATTCCCCATTTCCTATTGGCGGCATCCCTTGCCTGAGCTTTTCCTTGTCGTATTCTGTCTCGCCGGCTCTAGAACCGACCCTATTTTGATCCTTTGACGGAGGTCTTTATGAAAGCATCGAGTTCTTTGAATACTTTGGCAAATTCCACCTTCTCTCCTCCCAGCCGAGCTTTCTTGGAGGACCTCCATGTTTGTCCGTCTAGAACCAATCAGAGTCGCGTTAGGAATGGTACAACCGCACACTTACCGTCACCAGAGTCTTCCATCCCATCTCGAGTACGCTTTTTGGTCGCCGTCATTCGCACTTTTTTCAACGGCTTTGAGTAATCCTCGTCTGGAGCACAGTTAGACTTGAGAATGTGTGTTCACTGAACAGTCCATACCTTCACTGCCGGTATCGTCGTTTCGTGCACGTTTCTTGCTGCCTGACACGCGTAGTAATTTCGAGGGCAGGGCCACACCCCCACCTGAGACTAATCAGCTTGCGAGTATGGGTTATTGTAGCGAACACTTGCTGTCGCTGCCAGAGTCCACCTCATCTCGGCGACGCTTCGAACTCTGTGTGTTTTGAAGTCCAATGGCGTACTGTACCACGGTGTTTCCATATTCCACGGCATCAACGAGCATATCCTCGCAGTCTGAACTGTTGAAGTCGCCCTTCCTAAGCCTACGAGTTAATTTCTTGAATTCTTCACGGCAGTGTTCAAAGTCCTCTATGGCTCGTGGGTGATTAATCCGAAGCACCGACGACAGCAATCTTCAAGAAGAGATCTGGGAAACTTGGTTTGTGCTGGTAGCTGGCGGATGACCAAGATTTTGCATCGTTTGCTCACACACTTATATTCTGACACCCTCTGTGTAGGTAGTACTTTGGAGCCGGAAGAGGTATTCAGCAGGAGCCTAAATTGGAATCCGCATCGGACGATCCAGATGGGCCCCTATCGGGGAAGGACAAGAGGGTAAAGAAATGAGAAAGTCGTTAGGAGCAATTGCACTTGAGGCTGTCTGTGGTTCCTGCTGCCTTGAGCTGCATTGATTCACTGTCACCCTCTCAACCAGCTACTGTAACGTGAATTTTTAAAGTGATTTGGGTAGTTTAAATCCACGCTGAAAGACGGTTCTATGATATCAAGCAACTACCACGTTCAAAGTTTCCAACCCGTGACGACCCTCAAAACTCTCGCTCTCCGGTCGAGAGTTTCTACAAAATGCCAGAAAATGGCCCCATCCGCACCCTTCATACGGCTCACAGAAATGGGAGGCCATACACTACTGTCACTACTGATCCCACGTTGTTCTCACATCCACAATCCATGTTTTCTGGAAGTGAAATGGAATGTCGGAGCCCAAAAAGGGAAGACGGAATAGATAGAGAACCCAGCAGGGGCTTTCAAATCCAGTCAGGCAGAGATCGCAGCTGGAACAGACCTGTCTTCCGTTGCTCAGCCAGATATTGGCTGACGTAGAGGACTCGATTCCGAGATTAAAACCGAGCATACATACTTTGCTTTTGTTGTCCTTAAGGATGCACCATGCGGCCGCAAGAACATGCCCTGCTCAGCAATCACGTGCCCATCCCTCCAGCCAATCGAAGCGAATCAGTGACAATCTCATGCTGGTGAACGAAATTGAACAATCATTTCCAATTCCGGTAATTTCTGCTCCCGCCTGGTAGGGGGTATTTTGCTCTCAGTACTCTGTATTTTGCTCTCAAAAAAGGGCGCTAACACCCGCTTTTAGCTTAGCTCAACAATCCTACTAACAAAATATGAAGTGTCAGGCATAATTTTCTCCATTCAAAATCGCAAAGGCGTATGGGTGTGCAAAGCAGTTCGATATTAACGCCAAATAATTCTATAGCCACGTATCTTTTCGGGAAATTTTTATTGAGGCAATAAGGTAGTTGTAAAGCTATGTAAGAATAGGGTAGAAAATTATACTATTATCTTAGTGGAAATAGTAAAATTATGTTGTTAAAAAATAGCGTTTTGGTGGTAAATAATGGATAACCTCTAGGCGTTTGACACCTAATTAGTACCCGGGGTACGGAAGCCCTAGGCTGCGTTTTAGTTAAAGCTCTAGGTATAGACCGCCTAGAGTACACCTAGAGAAAAGGGGAAAATTATGCCTGACAATTCGTATTTTGTTAGTAGGAAAGCTGCGCTAATCTAAAAGCGTGTGTTAGCGCCTTTTTTTGAGAGCAAAATACAGAGTACTGAGAGCAAAATACCCCCTACCCTCCCGCCTCCCAACTCTGAAGTCTGTCATAAGTGGTACTGTGCTGAGCGTATAAGTTACCAGAAGGGGCCTTTGTCCTTTTTGAGAAGATGGTAAACTTATTCTGCCCAGCCATTGGGCGGCACGATCCCCGGTTGAATGCACGTGACAACGGTTTTGCAAGGAAATTGCTGATTTATTACCGAGGCCGTACGATATTAGAAATACCACCGTAAATTCACTCGTTGATGATTCGTAGTTGGGTTAGTCGAACAATGTCAGATTGGGAAAGCGTGCCCCAGTTATATCCTTAGCTTTTGGTGGGAGAAAGTTGCAAAGTGTCAGCAAGCGGGAGGGCGGTTTCGGGAAAGACTGTAACTGAATAGTAAGAGGGCGACAGTAAATCAATGCAGCCCAAGGCAGCAGGAACAACAGATATCCTCGAGGTGCAATTATCACCAACAACTCCCCCCTTCTCCCCCTCTTTGTCCTTCTTCCCCAGGGGTCCATCTGGATAGTCTGTGCGGATTCCAATTTAGGCTCCTACTAGATACCTCTTCCGGCTCCAAGTAGTACCTACACAAAGACTGTCTATGTAATCTTGAAACAGATAGGAGTGGCAATACACCTGAGGTTGCACAATAACAGGGCCGGAGTTGGGTGTTCCTATCTGCGAGAGGACGACAGGGTTGTGCCGAGGACGGTTGTGTCTGGGGACAGGTTTGGCTGTCCCAGTAAAGTCCACTCGTTGAGTTGGGTTAGCCGAACCACGCTAGCACTCTATCAGCGGCCTTCAGGTGTTCAGGACCAGGGTTTCCTGAGGTGTTGTGACTTGAAGCGAATGGAATCTGTTCATCACTACCTGTAACTATAGGAAGTCTGCGAAGGCGAAGGAATGACAAACATAATCCTTTTCCCTCTTGTGACTTTCTTGAGGCCATATTTGTCGCATGTCTATCCAGCTAAGACTGAGGCTGGATGATTCTTTCCTCGACATCGAGGATGCTTGTCAAACCCAACCTGGTGTCGTCCGCGACAGTCCCCTATCCGCTCTCCTTTTGCTTCCGCTTGACGAAGAAAATATTCAGCGCATTCAACTGGGCGAGGCTTTTCGCCACTCTCTCCAAGCTGGGCGAGAATCAACACCATGTCGCCTCCATTCTATTATCTCAGCCTGCAAGGAAGGGAAGATTGACGACGCTTCACTTGAAGCTAGATTTTTCCGACATGGAGGAGTTCGCGCTGTCACGGCCCTTGCGGCGGCAGGTGCAGACGACAATAACATTTTAAGTCAGCCGGAAGGTCATGGAGATGAAGAGTTGGGGTCCTTCTTGAAATCTATCGACACGATTAAGTGGCATCCAGACCTGGAATTTATGGCTGAGGTAACCGACAGGAAACGCCCGTCAATAACGACAAAGGAAACGTACCTCGTCCGGCCCCGGCCTCCGCGGAGTACGAAGAGGGCCAATGCGGACAAGCGAACAAGCCACAAAAATTCGGGGCGTTTCTCCCGTCCTGCTCGTCGGACTGGGCCAAATGCCGCAGAGCGATCCAACATCGGGACTCAAGGCCGTATACTCTCCTCAGACCAATCCCTATCCTGTCCTGGGAGTCCGGAGGTTGCGAAACAAACTTCAGCGGAAGGATGTCTTTCTGGCGATGAAATCATGGCCGAGTGCTAGACTTTGACAGTATGTGCAATCCCGTGCGTGGAAACAAAAGCTGACCTATGGGAGACAACTATAGGATTGACTTGGACGGTATCGAGGGAGTGGCATGTTCTCCCAACCTGTTCGGGTCCGAGAACTATGGAATCGATTCGGCCTCGTAATTGGTCCCCGAGGGATTTGTGCCATTCACTTACACACGTAGCTTTCAGGAGCCCTTTCTGTTTCAGCTGCATTCACCTCTTGTGTGGCATATGGTGGTTGGGTGGAATGTCTCTTTTCACGCAAAAGACCCTCAGATTACGTTCAGAGACATTACTCAAGTGCGTAATTTTTGCTCGATCGCCCGACTCCGCTCTCCTACAAAGAGTGCTCGTGATGTCCCTTTCTTGTGAGTCAGTTCATCCTCGTTATCATATTCAAACACATTAGACGTGCCAAAGCAAGATGCCTCGTACATACCGCTACAACGTCCGAATGTCCTGCGGAGGTCAGTGAAGAGCTATCTCTTGTCACTGTAATATGAACTTACGAATGCAAGGCTGCGCTTCCTCCGTCAAGCGCCTCGTCATTGGCGTACCAGGCGTGAAGTCCGTTGACTCCTCCGTCGAAGCACAGTCTGTCACAGTGGTTACAGATGATGGCGTGACCTTCGAGGCCATCTCCCAAGCGATTCAGGCATCAGGAAAGGAGGTGCAAGGCGGAGAGGTGATATCGGATGGAGAAGAAAACAAAGCAAACTAGGTCGACATTGGCAGAACATGAAGAGTGTCAGGAGGCGAAAAGACCATTTTTAGTGCTACGTATCTATGGCTGGAAAGCTTGAGAGACTGGAAGCCTATTGTAGGGACTGAATTCCTGTCGAGCAGCAAGCATGGAAGATCTGAGGACTGGGGTACTTTGAGTGGATACTGTGTACTGGGGGACGATCAACGTGCGGACCAGATCTTGTTGAGGCAGCTCAAAACACCCCAAAGCAACCGATATAAAGAATACTTCACAATTGTTTGATTACAACATTGGACTGACCGTACGCCGAATGAATTTTCCAAATGCGTGAGCATCATGTCTCTTTGGTACAAGTATTGTAAAACCAAGCTCATTGGGCCGTCGTGATCACTCGTTCTGCAATTTCACTCCCTGGTCTCCTCTGGCAATGAATGGGCAATTGAGATAGCAAGCTTCAGCATATAGACACAGCATGTCTGCCAAGTAACGCCATAGGCGACAGAAAGTGCAAAGACGGCCCCAGCCTTGACTGCCGGTTACAACAGAATCTAACAGCCTCCTATCGCAGTGCACGGAACATATCCTCCACATAGCCCAGAGCGGCTGTCTGATTCCTGAGCCTTTAGTTAGATAGTATTTGAAATGCGTTGGAGACGAAAATGTGCACGGATCTACTCTGGGCACTGTGACGAGGAGTAGGCTGTCTCGGAGCCCCTAGCTACCCACATCTATGTTCGGTGGATGACATGGCAGCGTTGTCCCGAGTCTCACAGCCACCTCTGGGCAGAGAGAGCCCAAGCGCCGGCCATCTGCTGGCTCCAAGCGGCTCTCCATGTACAGTAGGTGTTGTCTCAGGTTGCTCAGGGTGATCTCAAACATGTCAGCCCCGCCAAGAGCATAGGAGTTTCACCCAGTCCTATTATGTGCTGTGGACAGTGACCTGCCCCTATAGATGTCAACGCGTTCTCTCACTTCTACACTCTTTTCGCTTTTCCCCCAGCTTCATTATCCTTTTGTTGGTCCCTTTCCTCGCGCAGTACTTTTCAGTTCCCCGATTCTCGGCAGCACGCATCACTTCTCAGTCATGGAGGGAATGAGTATGGCCATGATAAGTACCTCAGGGACGGCAACCCCTACGGCCACTGTGCTGGCAACAGCTGCGGGCCTCACTTCAACCATTCCTGAAGCCTTGCAAAGTGACATCATGCCGCCGACCGACATGCAAATGCAGGGAATGTCATCCTTCATTCACTTTGGCCTTGGAGATCCCTTCTTCGCCCGCCTTCTCACGCCGACACATGCTTCCGGATATGTGGCAGTCATGTTGTTCCTGATGATGTTGAGTTTCGGCCAGCGGCTTCTGATGGTCGTCGAGACAAAGGCCGCCCAAAACTTGCACCACGCTCGGCCTGCAGATGACGAGGGACAGGTATCAAAGAGTGGTAGTTGGGTTGAAATAGCGGAGGATGTGCAGCCGAGCGGCCGATTCATGTCACGGTTCATCGTTCGTGCTCTCCTCAAAAGTGGTCTAAAGGTGTTGGATGCGGCCCTTGGCTTCCTGGTGTAGGTTCAACCACAAGTCAACTTCTCGGACCTCTACTAACCCTTCCTCGAATGGTAGTATGCTCGCAGTGATGACCCTTAACGCTGGGTACATGATCGCGTTGTTGGTTGGAATATTTCTGGGAGAGTTCCTGTCCAGCTGGGCTCACCGAAACGGCACCTCTTAGGACAGATTGTGAAATATCTCACGCTCGGCCTGTGCTGAAGCGACTAGTGTTTCTCTGGATCATTCGGATGAAGGGTCGCGCAGTGACGTGCTGGTCATGTCTGCGCAATTTCGGTCTTTACCTGTCGACGATTATCCTCTTCCATCTTTTACAGTACATGTTTTTGACGGATTGACCTTTGCGGAAGGCGAATGCGAGAGGGAATGTAGGGGTTTATAGGTCGGCCTCCACAGTCCTAAACCAGGAACCGTGTTGACTCATGGGATGCTCTCGTTGGTCTCATTGCGTCTTTATATGATTTTGGCGATTCATGAAGCCCATCATTGCGTGCAAGACAGGCCGCAGATGGCAGGCCGAAAAGAGAGCGTACATTCGCTTACTTGAGAACACAAGTATAGAAGGGATGAGAAACAGGGGCGTTGTTCCGTTGGGTACGAAAGGGTTGTTCTTGGCCAGAATGCTACAGCCATGGATCTTCTTGAGGCATTTATGCGCCCAAGTTTTAGTCAACCTTGTTTCGATTCAGACATACGGCAGCTTAACGCAGTCTGAACGCTAGTTGGTGATGGATGACCTTGGGAGCTTTGAAGCTCGAATCTTCTCCGGCGGAGGGTCTGTTTCAGTTTTCGGGGTGTGGCTCACGACCTTCGGCGCTTGGGTGGTGGAGAAGCGTTCACTGGTGATTATGGGTAGCACCAAGGCCCCTTGGGCGACTATCGACTCCCCAAGCTGGGCGTGCGATATTAACGCCGGCCTGTCCCCTGCCTCCAGGAGCTTGAGTCACCTTTACGCGAAAAGCGCGCATCGGCATGTGGCTCCCTCTACGCCGGCTACCCAATATGCAAACATAAGAGGGGTCTCCAGACCCAACGATATGGCCGCCACATCAACTCGTCGAATGCGTTTTCTCGTCCAGTTCTTCCAGACGTGCCAATCTCCTCACAATTCAAAGATGAAGTACCTGGGTCGCCGAAACCCCTTGGGTGGTCTACTGGTGCAGACCACCTTTCTCATCTCCAACCTGCACTGTCCGACCTGTGCGTCGCACATTGAATCCATCTTTTCCAGCCTGCGACCTGCGCCAGATTCTGTCCAGGTGTCAATTGTCTCGCACACGGTCACAGTGAGGCATTCACGCTCGCTTGCCGTCACCACCATCGCCCAAGTTCTCGATGATGCCGGTTATGACATCTTTGACCTTGTCCCAGATCCAACCTCGTCGCAACGAGACCTGCCATCCAACTTGCACCAAGGTCTTGAGCCGCCATCATTTGAATACGCTCTTTCCCGATGGCGCTCCCATATCGGCGAGGTCGACGCGGACAAGAGAAGCCGCCACCTCGAGCACTGCCAACAATGTCAGCCGAGTTCGAAAAGTGCGACAGAAGAGGTTGAGAGTTTTTCGCTTGTTGTCGACCATCTCCCAGACGTACCCAAACAGTTCAAAGCCAACTTTATGGTGGAAGGCATGACCTGTAGCTCATGTGTCGGTGCCATCACCGGAGCACTCAACGAGCGTGTCTGGGTTCAATCGGCCGATGTTAGTCTCATCACTCACAGCGCCGTGGTGATATTTGATGGGGAAGACGTGCAACATCGTGTCAAAGAGATTATCGATGCGATCGAAGATGTTGGTTACTCGGCGTCCCTTGACGCGGTTCAAGAATATTTTGCATCTCGACCACCCGACAAACGCGCCGTTGCCGACTTGTGGCATGCGACGTACGCTATAGACGGCATGACTTGCAGTTCCTGCGTCGGGAACATCACAAGGGCTCTTCAAGACTTGGATTACGTCTCGAAAGCAGACGTGAGCCTAATCAACCATGCTGCCTCGGTTTACTTTGCAGGCAAGGATCATGTCGACGACATCGCCACCACCATTGAAGGGGTTGGCTACGGTGCCAGACTCGACACGTTGTCTACCGCTGAGTCCCACCCCACAACAGGTTCGGACCGCACAATTTCAGTTCGCATTGACGGGATGCATTGCGGGCAGTGTCCCGATCGCGTCGTACAGGCAATGAAGCGCGTGAACTCGGTGACCATCGAGAACATGCCAACTTTGAAAGATCCTATCTTGACGGTGTCATACACCCCAAACCCACCGCACTTCACAGTGAGGACATTGTTATCAGCAGTGAAGGACACTGATCCTTCTTTCGAAGTCTCGATTCACCACCCCCCAACGCTTGAAGAGCGGTCCAGAAAGATGATGGCACGAGAACGGCGCCATATCCTCTATCGCGTTGGCTTATCTGCTGTCGTGGCTATTCCTGCCTTTATCATCGGCATTGTCTACATGAATCTCGTCCCCCATGACAATTCGGGGTATAAATATCTCATGGCAGAGCTCGCGGGGGTTACACGTGCCGAGTGGGCTAATTGCATTATGGCCACTCCCGTTTACTTTTTCGCCGCAAATCTTTTCCACCGGCGCACATACAAGGAGCTACGCGCGCTGTGGAGGCCGGGAAGTCAAGTTCCTATTCTCAAGAGATTTTATCGATTCGGCAGTATGAACATGCTAATCTCTTTTGGAACATCCATCGCATACTTTGCGTCGATCGCAGAACTCATCATTGCCGCAACGCGTACCTCAGCCATGCCAGCGGACGGGTCCATGGAAGGGAGTGGGTCAGGAATGTCCTATTTCGATTCAGTGGTCTTCTTGACTCTTTTTCTCCTTATCGGCAGATATATCGAAGCATATATGAAGGCCCAAGCTGGCGATGCCGTGGCGGCCCTGACGAAGCTAAAGTCGACGGAAGCTCTGCTAGTCTCAACAGACAGCACAAGTGGACAATCTTCAACATCCCCGGTCCACGTCGATTTGATCGAAGCAGGTGATATCGTCAGGGTCGTCAATGGCAGCTCTCCTCCTTGTGATGGAGTCGTTCTGGAAGGAAAGTCAAAGTTTGACGAATCCAGTCTGACTGGAGAGTCCATGCCCGTCACCAAAGAAGTGGGGGAGCCTGTGTACTGCGGTACTATCAACAAGGTCGCTCCAGTAACCATTCGAATTACTGGCGTTGCGGGGAAGTCGATGCTGGATTCAATTATAGAAGTCGTTCGTGAAGGACAAACCAAGCGTGCTCCTGTCGAGAAGATCGCGGATCTCCTGACCGGCTACTTTGTTCCATTTGTGGTATTGGTGGTAATCGCAACATGGATCATCTGGCTTTCTCTGGGCGAATCTGGAGTCCTGCCTTCCAGCTATCGGGACACCGACGTCGGAGGCTGGCCTTTTTGGTCGCTTCAGTTTGCTATCGCTGTATTCGTGATCGCTTGTCCTTGTGGTCTCGGACTGGCAGCCCCTACGGCGCTGTTTGTCGGAGGGGGTCTGGCAGCGAAGTTGGGCATTCTTGTTAAGGGAGGAGGAGAGGCATTCCAGGAAGCCAGCACATTGGACTGCATTGTCTTTGACAAAACCGGCACTCTGACGGAAGGTGGAGAGCCCAAGGTCACAGAGTTCGAGGTTTTTGTGGACAACAACGACTCTCTCAATGAGTCGGACGTACTGGGTATCCTCAAGCGTCTCGAGGAAGACAGCAGTCATCCGCTTGCCAAGGCTGCCGTCGCCTTTTCTGTGTCGAGAACGTTTGCGAATTTCAATGCTGAGAATGTGGAGGAAATTGGCGGCAAAGGCATGCGCGGGCTTGTTGTCGCAGCATCACAACCCCAGCGTAAGTTCAAGGCGTTGGTCGGCAACGAAGCCTTAATGTTCGACAACAATGTCGTTCTGTCCTCTGACAGCCAAGAGAAGCTTGACTCATGGAAAATGCAAGGCAAGTCAGTCATCCTGGTTGCCACTGCTGTCACTTCCGACGGCGATGGAGGTTTCTCCCCTTTCTCATTGTCGGCTATAGCCGCCACTTCAGACCCACTACGGCCAGAATCCATCCAGGTCGTGCAGTCGTTACGCAAACGAGGAATAGACGTCTGGATGATTTCAGGAGATAACGAGAAGACCGCCCGGGCAGTCGCCAGCAAAGTTGGGATCGAGATGACTAATGTCATCGCTGGCGTCCTTCCAGAACAGAAAGCGGAGAAAATTCAATACCTGCAGAGGGCCGGGGCTAGAGATGAGAAGCGCTCGCACACCGTGGTTGCCATGGTTGGGGACGGAATTAACGACTCTCCTGCTCTGACTACGGCAGATGTTGGCATAGCCATTGGCTCCGGCTCTGAAGTGGCCATCTCGTCAGCGGATTTCATCCTCATCTCATCAAACCTCATCTCATTACTTATTCTTATCGATCTTAGTCGAACGGTATTCAGGAGGATCAAATTCAACTTTTTCTGGGCCGCTGTCTACAACATGTTAGCGCTCCCTATCGCTGCGGGCGTCCTATATCCAATACAAAGTGGCGGCAACCACATCCGGCTGGACCCTGTTTGGGCGGCATTGGCTATGGCCTTGAGCAGCATCAGTGTTGTGACCAGCAGTCTGCTCCTGAGGACGCGACTGCCGGTCTTGGGTTTCCAAGCAGCAAAAGAAACAACACTGTAGAGAAAGGATAAGTGGTCATTTTACATCAATAACAAATCGGAAAGCATGACCAAACGAAACATCTTATGGAGACAAGTTTCTTTGAAGGTGTGTCATGAATAATCCTTCCGCTGGAACCCCGAGGATCAGTCTTCATTACGGCTCTGGTTCATTTCGTTCGACTACGAAAAGCGGTGGGCACATCGGCTGACTATGCCTAACTGATAACCGAGACACAGGCTGGGTGGCGTAGATTTGAACGACGCCCGAGCTTCACTCTTTGATACGTTGCCTGTACCACAGCTTCAACACTGGTGTGAGGGGGGAGAAACTATGAGAGGAGTATATAACAGTGCAACTTCCTGAATAGGCCAATCTATGCGATCGATGACTACAAAATCCTCTTGGTTTGTGCCAAAGTGAAATGTACGAGGACTTAACCTCTTCGTAGCTATGAACCTTATAAAAGGATTAAATGGATTGAAGTAGCGAAAAGGTTTAGCCCTTTGTCCCTCATCGCTGCAGATCTGCGAGGTGACAACATTTCATGGGGTCAGCATGGGGATCGCCATGACTGAACCTACGCCCCCAAGAAGAAACGCACAAATTGCGCACTTCGTTGGAATTGAGGGTCAGAAATCTTCGCAACCTGAAAAGGGCAGTGATACTGATCTTCCACCCCTCTTCGACTTTATCACTCTTTCATTCTCCAATTTGATGCGGGATTGAAACATGACTCTTTGAGACCTGCCATTGATGAACATACTTTCCGAAGTATGATGTTATTTCGGCACGCTGCTCCTCTTCGATCGGGAGGATGTAGCACAAAGTTGGCTCATCTCCCCGCCACTCACGCGGAACTTCAAATTCGGTTGCTCCGCACGACGATTTGGTGCTGCAATCCTCGAATTCACCAATCTTTTCGCATCGCCTCGATGTCCATCAACCCTCCACCTTCAGCCTCGTTCCACGTGGCAACCCGTTGTTCAGCTAGGGAGATTTCAACTCATCGCAAAAATCAATGTGGGATTCAAGTTCAATCAGAAGCTCCTGTGTGGTCACGTATCCAGAACTTCCGCTTCTGGACGTCAACAACGCTGTGGAAGCGAGCCTTTGCGAACACCTTCCGCTGTCTTGTCGGCTGTACTCTCGGCGACTTTTCAACCATGTGGTTTCTTCAAGTCCATCATCCTGAATTGGGAGTTGGAATAATCATGGCAACGTCAAGTAAGCCGAATAACCCAATGGTTTGACGCCATTCATCCAGCTGAGAACGAACTACTAACCATGCTCCTCTCGTTACAGTGTCAATGGGTATCTTGACATCTATCTTGGTAGAAACATGCTTCCTCAGCCTGGGTAAGGACAGATTACCTCTCAAAGCTGCAGCGAAAGCGGCGGTTGGAATGAGCTTGGTCTCTATGATGGCGATGGAGGCGTCTGCGAATTTTGTCGATTATCATTTGACAGGCGGAATGGTCAACCTCGACTCTCCTGCATTCTGGCTCGCCGCTGCTATATCTAATTTCGCGGGCTTCGTCACTCCGTTACCATACAACTATGCCCAGCTCAAACTGTTTGGAAAGGCGTGTCATTAAAAGGGACATATGTATCATGGAGTTAATCTTCCCCTTGGTGAAATGCCTTCTTTCGTTGCTGTTGCTAAAAGGAGTCGGAGTCCAATAGAGTCCGATCTTACGCCTCGTCCTCAGTGTGACCGTAGCATGTCCTATTCGTTCACATATGTGGTGCCAGCGAAGCATTGGACAGAACCTGGAGCTGAATGGCGATGGCGATTTCTATATTCGTACTAACATTTTCGAAGTTTGCAGCGTCAATGTTGCGATGGTCGCAGCACCTGGGACTTGCAGCATTGTATCATAATCTAGAATAGTTTTTACAACGCAAGTAAGAGCAGTTGTGGCCAGGCAGATAATGAAGTGCCCAGGAAGCCATCTGAGTCCATCGACGTCTGTCGACCCTAAGTCCGGCGCAGAGACTTCTCTTTAAGTGAACACAAGCCGTTCGAGATATAGTCTACACCCGGAAGATCCTTAACTGAGATGAGTGCCACGTCCCAAGCAACCGTATAGCATTGTGTATCCCAACTTTGTCCTCAGAGAACTCCCGAACTGGCCTTGAAATCGCTCGATTCCGGCACGCCAGCACTGGCCCGGCAAAGTGGACAGGTGGTTCGAGATTGGAACCAAAGTTGCAAGCATTGTCGATGGAAGACGTGCCCGCATGGTACGACTTTGGGATGGCTGGCATTCTTCTGGGGCAACTGTGAATGAAGAATAAATTCTATGCGGCATATAGCACACATACCCGCAATACAAAGTTGATCTTCGACGGCATTGCGAAATGTATTGCCAACCATTCGTATTACCCGTCGACGACGGATGTGACCATCAATATCCTTTGTGATTTTGTAGATGGCGGCAGCAGCATCGCGCATAACATGGGCACAGGAAGCGTAGGTGGACCAAATAAGGATGTAATGGAGAGAAAGTGCGCATCTCGAAGTGTCTTTACAAGGGAGTCAGTCAGGGTTCAAACACTGCCATAGTCGCAAGCTGGCATAAAAAAACATCAACCAACTATGCATAAAACCTCAAGAATAGCTCAGGAGGATATCTCATTCTCGTTCTTACCTGTCCATAGTTCCGCGTGGAACAACCAAGGCGTGCTTCCATTACCTCCATCGGGCTCAACATCTAAGGCGTCTGGTTCTCCGTCGAAAGGCAGCTGGTCTGATCTTTCCACTGTAGTTTCGGCCACATTCACGATGCACAATAGGTAACGAGCTGTCACGGATGAAGACAAAAGGACAAAATCTGCAAATTCGAAAGCGAACATTGGCAAGAGCCTGCACCGAATCAGCAACAAGAAAGGCCCACCGAAGTGCTTTCTTACCATTAATTCTGCCTTGGTTTCACCAAACAATGCATGTGTCGCGCTCATTTTTCTGATCTTGATGTCCTTGGAGTTAATATTGTAACAATTCTTCGTGGAATCGGTCGGCGGCGAACCACAAACAGCGGGAGTACATCCAGTCCTTTTGGATGTCGTCGTTTCGGAGTGTCTTGAATCAGAGCCAGCAGTGTCGATCACACCTTTGCTTAATTGAGAACGGAATTCAGAATGCGCGAAAACACCTCAACGGCAGAGAGTAATGATTGGCTTCCTTTGGCAGAGGGAGCTCGCCAGGAAAGGGGGCCCCGCCCCCTGCTCGGCTCACCCGAAATGTGGCCAAACAGTCTTGTTGGTTGTTCAGCCGCTGGGGTTATCCGCATACGTTTCCGGACGGCGGTGGGGTGACTTCCGCCCTATTCGTTGATCGACACCAATCAACACTGCCACTGCCGAGAAATACGCAGAAATCGCGCCGCAAAAACCAGGCTCTGACTGCAATCAACAATATGCTCTGTGCCTCGATTGTGACAAATACATAACTCGTAGCGGAGAACATTCACGAGATTGCGCCTTCCCCTATGTTGCCTTCCTCCCCCGGCTTACAATCATCGCTTTTCTGCTCTTTTGGTGTGCCTGATCCTTGTTCCTCATTCTCTACTCCAACATGCTATCATATCCACACTTAATTGTGTTGCTTGCCTGCTCAGCAGTGCAAAATGCTCTGGCCGCCTCTCGTTCATACGAACTGACTCTCAGTACAGGTATCCGAAGCCCTGGTAAGCCTGAAAGGATGATTTTCATTGCTTTGTCTGACATTGAACCAGATGGATTCGCGCGCGAAGTTTACCTCATCAATAACCAACAGCCGGGGCCCTTGATTGAAGCTGAAGAAGGAGATGATCTTGAAATATTTGTCCAGAACGATTTGCCAGTCGAGACAACAATTCATTGGCATGGTAGGTCGCTCCAGTCGAAAAGGCTGGCGTGCGGTCTACGCGATTCAGCAAAACATTGACATGATCGCGCTAGGGCTTCTCCAGCGTGGAACTCCAGATATGGACGGTGTTCCTGGCGTAACTCAGGTTGGTGGGACATTTGACTGCTCGTGCCCGTCTTATGCGTCTCTAGTTTCCCATCCCGCCAGGAGGTAATTTCACCTATCGATTTTCCACAGCCGACGAGTACGGATTTTACTGGTACCATTCTCACTTTCGAGCCTACTACAACGACGCCTTACGCGGGCCGCTCTTAATACATCCGTCCCCATCCCGGCCGCGTCCATTCAAGACTCTTGCTCAGAGCAGCTCTGAGTTTGATATGATGTTACAGGTTGAGCGCAGCGGAACAATTCTCCTGCTATCTGACTGGTACCACAGGCTCTCTGATCGAATATACGATGAATATTTCACGACTGGTGCATTTCCCCAGTGCGTTGACAGTCTTCTGGCGAACGGGAGAGGAAGAGTCCAATGTCTACCCCAAAACATACTTGAAGCCGGACCAGGCCTGGGCCTTGAATCCAACATCGCCAACGATCCTCATGATCCTGACGCTATGTCGATGGCAATGGAGTCGTCAACGACCAGCGGAATGGGCATGGCTTCAATGTCGATGGATACAGCATCGATGCCCGCGTTGACAACGGATGCTATGTCCATGAGCATGCGGAAAAGGTCAGATCACACCGCAAGCCCGTCAACCGGCACTGCCATGTCTGATATGAGTGCCATGTCTTCGACATTGACTTCGATGGCGACAATGGGATCATCTACGGCGTCGGTGGGCACAGAGGACCAAACCATGAGTACCACGGTGGACATGCCGCAAATGACTTTAGGCCCACGCGGGTGCAGCCCACCCATGATGTTTAGGCCAGGCTTCAACGCGAGTTCACTCCCACTCGAAACTTGCACGAATACTACATCGGAACTCTTCACCTTCACTGCGGACGCATCTCGTGGCTGGACCGCTCTACATCTCGTCAATGCTGGAGCTGTCAGCAGACTCAGTGTCTCGTTGGACGGTCATTCCATGTTCGTCTACGAAGCGGATGGACTATATGTGACTCTTCAAGAGGTTCAGGTCTGTCCACGGCAACTCTTGACACTGATTCATGTTAACCTTCGGGCAGGTTCTGCACATCTCCATTGGCCAGCGGTATTCCGTCATGATACGGCTTGATCAAAATCCCGGAGACTATTCTTTTAGATTTGCAGCATATCCCTATGGTGACATGCAGCAAGTCATCGAAGGGCAAGCCATTTTGTCATACCAAGTGAGACAATGACCCCGGGCAATGTGATTATATGACTAATTCCTCCAGAATATGACCAACAATACTAACATGACTATGATGAGTCGCATGGTCTCGCCGTGGATGCTCGTCAACGGATCCGCCACATCGGGGACTGTCGAGCTTGACGACCAGACCCTTGCTCCATTCATGGGCAACACGGCACCATCCGGGGCGGCCAACGTTACTCGACATTTTGCAATCAACCAAACAGACATAGTGACTTGGGTGGCTAACAGGGAACCATTCGTAGAGCCTGCTCGGCCTATTATCTATGGTAGCGTCTCTGACGGCTGGAATGCAACCACTACACTTCTTACCCCTGCCAACGCTACCGTTGATATTATTATGAAGGTCGCGAATGATTCGATGGACACGGTAAGTTCGCCAATCCGTTCGACTCAACGTCATAGCAATTTCTGGCTCACGAGATATCATTTTATAGATGGGCCATCCGATGCACCTACACGGCCACAAATTCTGGTTCCTCGGGTCCGGCGAAGGCGACTTTCCATTCGAATCTGTTACTGATGCACCTTCGTCGATGATCAATCTCCAGAATCCGCCATATCGCGATACCATCGATTTGCCGCCTTCGGGCTGGGCAGTTATCAGGTGTGCAAAGAGGCTGTTCGGCGGATCACTAAAATTTACTAACGTTCTTAGATACATCACTGACAATCCGGGGGCATGGTTGTTTCATTGCCATGTTCAATGGCATCTTGTGGTAAGTCATATTTCACCTACTGGTAGAGAGACACTCTCCTGAATTGATCAACAGAGCGGCATGGCTGTGGTGCTTGTTGAGAATGAGGAACGAATGATGGATATGGTAGGATCTATCCAGAATGCGTTCAACAATCCAGCAACGAATAATTCGCAGGCAGAAGGGACTTCTGCAGCTAGCACCCTGTCTGGTAATTGTCCTCGCCAATATCTTAGCTTTCTATTCTCGCTGCTGTTGCTCTTCGTTCTATTGTAAAGGGACCAAGCGGATGGCCTCAATCATTCAGCATGAACGCATCTCCATTGCGTTCGATCCAGACGCTTTACGAGCATATCGGAGAGTTCTGTTGGCGAAGCGCCCAATAAAGTTCTATTCGAAGGGGATCGTACATCCGCTGGATAAATAGTAATGCAGGCGACTATAGAGATAGAGCACTTACTGTAAAGCACTTTTTTGGTATTGAGGACCGATGACCTTTGATTTTAAATTTAACTTTTAGATGAATGCCTTTGTTCAACCTCTCCTTAATAATTTGAGCCGCGAATGACTTGACACTTTCGACCCTGTCAGAAGGTCACTTCGCCTACGTGTCTATCGCATAGTTCCGGTATTTATGTGCTTCATGTGACCAGAATAGCACGGCAATTCAAATGATAGCAGCAGGTTCATCTGATAGAGTACACGGTCTGAGGCATGGAGGACTGGGTGGCCGCGGCCGATCATCTGTCCCCGCAATGCTCTTGAGCATAGCCAAGCCCCCAAGCCTCGAATACGATTGCACAGCGGTGCGACATTTGTGCGTGAAGAGGCGAAGCAGGCTGACCGTGCATATGTATGGAGCAGACAAATGGCTAGAGTGTTTGGATCTTCTACATCTCTAACCTCCTCTTCCTGTATCCGCCCTCCTTGACCAAGGACTTTCCTCCTCAAGCAGGACCTGATCATCCAAAGAGACCTGTCTCAATGTCATTGCCTGATCCTACTAAACCACGCCACTACTATCGAGAACTGAGCAGTTCTTCAATAAGGACGCCATCGCAGCTTGATGATCCTAAAGACGATCATATCACTTACGAGGACCTGGGTAATTGTGATGGTACGACAGAAAACAACCAGATTCTAGAACAATTGCAGGCAGACACAGGTCTAGATGCTAACGTTTGTCCGAGCCAGGAACCGATCCATTCAAGCCAACGCTCGTAGCGATTAAAGGGATCGTGTTCGATGTTTCTCGAAACCCAGCCTACGGACCCAATGGACCTTACCACGGTATGCAACTGACTTCCTCTACAGTCCTGGCGAGAGAAAAGGCCACATTCTAGACAATATCTCTCATGGCGGCCTCCCAAACATCCCCTCCAACATTGCGCTGCGCAGTGGTGGAGAACACATCCAGCGTCTTTCTCCCAGAGAATTGATGTAGCTTGCTTTCTAGTCTACGCGGGCAAGGATCCTTCCCGTGCCCTGGCAACATCCAGCCTCAGACCTGAAGACTGTGTTCCCGAATGGCATGACCTCGAAGACCAATACAAGACTGTCCTAAACGAGTGGTATACTTTCTTCACCAACCGATACAAGGTTGTGGGCAAGGTACGTCATTTTGGTATTGACGGGAGAGAATTGCAAGGGTCTTTTGAATTCTACAGAGCGATCCCGTCTTATGTGGTGGAATAACGATGAGTGGTAATGGTGCACCTGAGCAGGGATATCAAAGTGCCTAAGCACTTTGCGTTTGCTTGTCTTTGAGTTGGGGTGGGAAAGATGGATTGAGGACACCCCCGTTCGAATCAAGAGCTTCGACTAACAACTCATGCCTTTCCAGGTTGTTGGCGCCCACAATTTGTGATTCGGCGTATGGGACCAATTTGTCGCACCAGAGCTTGATCATAACTGGCTTTCAGGAAGCTTTCGTTGACTTGCAAGGTCGAACGATAAGGGGACAACTTCGTAAATTGGAGAGAAGTTCTAGGGCAGAGTTCAGCGGTAACGTTATCGACGCAGTCCACTTTTGAGGAGCATGCAGTCTCGATTTCGTAATCTGGCTGGAGATCTCGCGGACAGCTGCAGCAAGGCACCTTAAACAACACTTTGTGTAATATCAGACATGGCGCATTGCAACCTGGAATTTAATTTCGATGGAAGATTGTGGACGAGGCATTGCAGACTCAGAGTTTCATTTAATTGGCGGTTCGCGACAGCGGAGTAGTCGTTTTGGCTGTAGAATGATCGACCAGCCAAGGATCATGAAGTCAACGCTAAAAGGCGCACAAATCTCGCAGTTTCATGATAGGACAGCGCCAAGCCCCCTTTCGTCTCTTCTCTCTTGGGCGTTCAGCTGTCCTTGGACAAAGCCATGTAGCTGACTGGTTGTTGGGGGGTTACTAGTTCGTGCCTACGACGCGAATGAGACAATGAGTGATAAGAAGCAAGTCTACTCCTTTCAAGGCTTCTCTGAGTGGCCACAGGTACAAGTTTGAGGAGACTCTGCAGCTCGAATGCCAACTATTAAAGGCCCTGAATCACACTCTTGAGCATCGTATGATTTGGATTCTAGTATTCATCTCCTACTCATCCTCATTTGCGCATCCTCACCCGTCACTCCACTGTCATTCCTAAAGAAAACAAGTTCATCCACTCTTTTGATCGTCACCAGAATGTTGGCCCGTTCCATCATTGCCTCCATTCTCTTTGCCAGCAGTGGCTTTGGTCAAATGTCCATGTCTTCGGGCGCAGTGGACCCTTCGATGACGATGGCCTCGACCATGGATCCCTCGATGACGATGGCCTCGACCATGGACCCTTCAATGACGATGGATACCATAACTGGTTCCATGATGAGCTCGGCCACATCTAGCATTGCGAGCGGCGCTACGCCATCGACGAATACCGCATCTGGTAACGCCAATCTCGCGGAATATTTCGCTATCACTTGCTGGATTCCCTTGGTTGCTGTTGGGCTATCAAGCATGGGCTTGTTCTAAATCATTGTTTTGATGGGTCGTGGAAGGGGGAGATGATGGCATGCTGTGCTCGGCGACAACTACAGCTTTCACAACGTACACAAAACATATTGGCACTGTGTTGAGGCATACAATATGACGATCAGACGCTGGGCGCTGACAGACAGCAGGAAGCACGGAATTGAACAACTGCACAAGAATACTCAGATATGCCATTGACATTGGAACACGGTTTCACAATGCTTGAGGGAATTCACGTCTCCTGAGCCGGATTCTACTGCTCTTGCACAACTTGGCCCCAATTCCGCCATTTCCTATTCCAGTATGCAGCTTCGTGTTGCAGGGTCACTTCGTCCGTTCAAGGCCATCTACCCCGAAATCTCGATCATGAACGGTCCACCCTCCCTGAGTCTGACTGAGTCAGTCTGCCCTAATGACAGGGACAACGTATTGTTGTCCATGGCTCCACGCAGACCCTCCCTTCTTTGTGACCCCTAGTTGCTGCCCGCTCGTGCATATACCCAAGTCATAATTGCAAGTCGGCCTGCCCTACGGCCATAGTGAATTCTGTCTCCCACCAAGAGACTCTCGACTCATTCTTCAATCGAGACATGATCATACCCAAGGATTTCGAGGAATGTGTTGCAGGGATCGAGTGCTTCAGCGTCGATTGCTCCGCAGCGCCATTGGCGAGGTTCAGTATCCTGGCTGTCCTTATATGTACGATTCCAGCAATGAGAGCAGTTGCGCTGAACGGCGGAACAGAGATATAGCTGCAAACATTCTTCGTGATTTGGCAGATGGTGTTACCAAGGTCGCGCATGACATGTACGCATGACGCGTAGGAAGCAGGCCTGAAAGGGACACGTTCTAATCGATTAGAGGTGACGGGGCCCCACACGAATGATGCCTTTCTACCGTTCAGCAACTCATCTTCTCGATAAAAGACCTCGAGGTTCCGAGTGGCTCTCCAGAGTGTCCAATCTCACTGTTCCGGTAAATACACTGATAATTCCAATCCTCCGCTGAACGGTACTGTTAGGGTCTTGAACCCGTTCTCGGGATTCCGGATGTACCCAAGGAAGTCCTTATACAACATTTTTGCCATTCTCACATTGTCCGTGATCACAATAGCACCACGTTTCAACCGCGGCTGGAGGAGCCGGAGTGTAGGGAGTGCTAGAGGAGTCCATACTATCGGTGTCAGCAGTGTAGCCAAGAGTGACGAAGTAGTGTTAAGAGAAACTCACTATCGAGAAGCAGGAGGTCAATCTGCTCAGGCATGCCTTCTTCAACCTTCAGCGTCTCCAGCAAGTCTCCCTCTCGCATCTCAATCCATGGCTCCACTTCCTCCCCGGCTTCCCTCCAGTGTGCCTTGGCTCTCTCTGCTTTTGATGGTTCCTTCTCCGTTGCAATAACCTTTCCCGCGACAATACTAGATCCTATGGCCCTCCGCCGCTGAAGTAGCACGTTCTGTCCCACAGCTAGTGCAAGGTATATCGTTGAGACGCCAAAGCTCGTCCCGGCTTCAACCACGTTGCGCGCTCCCACAGCCCTTGCCAGGAGGTAGATGTACTCGCACTTGTCTCTATCTAGCGCAACGAACTTGTCCCGCATGTGATCGTCGGCCGCCGACGACCACAGTTCACCGATCGCAAAGAAGCGAACAAGTCGAGTCAGGTAGAAGAACTTCTGCGACCAGGACCTTTCTTCCTTTTGCGACTGTGCATGTAGCCTCCGTAGGAGAAGCAGGACCCTAGAGTTGGCCACTATATGAGTAGATTGGTCTGTTGACGCGCTCACACCGGGTGGCATCGAGGGGTGTGTCGTCGATAGGTGTGGCATCGTGATAGTGGGCGACTAATGTTGAACCAGAGCATGTCAAATCGAAACGGTCGCTGAAATACCAAAACTTGGTTCCCAGATTACCAAAACAGCCACCACGCTGGCTGACAAAAGAGATGTGTTTTACGCACAAACCTCTCAAACGGAAACGAATCATAAGACTGAACAAACTGCCGCCAATTCAGCACGCTGAACTCCGCCCTCTTCAGATTCGATGGCGTCTATTTTGGTTTAGAGGGTATTTGGTAAAGTCAGAGGCGACGCTAACAATGTTAGCCAACCAAAAACCATCATGACCCTTTTCACCGTTCCATTTTTCGATTATGACAAATCCATGGGAGTACAGCTCTGCCCTGATTTTTTGGATCGCAACCTGATGGGCGGAATGCCGGCCTCGACTATCCTGCATTTTGGCTAGCCGCGGCATCATCTACTTCTGCAGGCTTCATGGCGCGGTCGCCATAACAACTACGCCTGGCCTAACCTGTTTGGAAGACGCTGTCATTGAAATGGAAGCCGTATCGTTGCGTGCTTTAGAACTTATCTGGATCTGTCCGTCATAGCCCAGGGCTTGAGGTCGGCATATTTGAAAGTTAATCTTAAGTCGACATAAGTCGTTCGATCGAAACATTCTCTCACTGAAGCTCTGGATAGGTTAAGATCTTATCCAAGCATAACGGATGCCACAGCGTATCTCACTATTTTTCAGTACAGACCTCCCAAAATGGTTCTGAAATTTTTCGGTTCCGGTACTCCGGCCCAGGCCCGGCATAATGGACAGGTGGTCCGCGATACAAACCAAATTTGCAAACATTTTTGGTGGAAAACATGTCCGCACAGTAAGACTTTTGGACGCTTTTGCTTATGGAGGCTTATGTCTCTCCGCGGTAGTGTAGTCGGTGTGGAATTGCCGCCATTCTGTGACAACGGTGACCGAAGTACGAATTCCATGCGGCAAATAACACACACGCCCGCAACGCGAAGTTGATCTTCGATAGCATTGCCAAATGTATTCTCAATCAGTTGAAGTACCCGTTGGCGGCGGATGTGACCATCAATATCTTTCGTGATTTTATTAACAGTGATAGCAATGTCGCGTATGATGTGCGCACAGGAAGCGTAGGAGATGGACCAAAAGAGGACGTAATGAAGACGAAGCGTGCATCTCGAAATGTCTGTAGACGAGTAGTTAGATTGATATCCTGAGACAGTACGATTATCCAGAACGCGGATGACAAAACAACAGCCAGACAGTAGATATGATGGCAAAGCGTTTGACCACCCGAGAACAGCTCAGAAAGATGTCCCATAAATGTCCTTACCTGTGCATAATTCCACGTAGAACAACCAACGCGTGTTTCCACTATCTTCTTCGGACATGGCATTCAAGGCGTCTCGGTCTCCGTCGGACGGGTGGTGAGCTAATATTCCTGTGCCCGTCGAACTTGACCGTCGGACTGCCTCTGCGATACACAGCAGGTAACGGGCTGTCATTGATGAAGAAAGGAGGACCAAGTCTGCAGATTCGAAAACGAACATTGGCATAGTTTGTCGTCCCGTGGCCTGAACACTCGCTTCGTAGGCAAACATTATGATATTAAAGATGTCGGTCAACGGGAGTGAAATGCAGAATTGAGCTCGCAACTTCCAGGCGGTCAGTGGTTGCCGTTCGACAAATTTCACTCTACCCTCTGTCATCCAGGCCCAAACTCTTGCTGCCGACAGGGCGACGAAACACAATATGTAGTCAATATCCAGCCTTTCTCCGATCAAATACGTGACCAACAATGTTTCTGTGGTCTTGACGATGTACTTTTTGAAGATATTCTCTACCTCATCACAAGGTAGTCGCCCGTAAACACATCGTTGCAGGCTCAGGACCAACAAAGCCGCAACTAGAACCAGAACGTTGGCAATAACCTGAGTCGAGTTAGTGATTGGCGCTGTCGACGCGCGCCTGAGTACGCCTACCAACAACTGAGCTCTACCATGGTCCAGCAAACTAAGTATCATGCTCATTTCCCTTTTACCGCCCTGGAGTAACTTTCTAATAAATCTTTTTAGAGGTTTTAGAGGTCGGCTGGTGGAGGGAAACATAATCGCAGTGCTGTTACATTCCAAACTTTGTTCCCCGTGGGTTTATGGTTGGGACACGCGAAAATGCCTCAGGGCACGGGCAATTATTGGGTAACACTTCCAGCGTGGGAACTAGGCGACCTAAATTACGTCACAGCCTGAAACACGAAACGTCTTTCCACGCGCCGCACGGGGCATTATACTGCAGCCCGTTTTCGAGGTTCGTTTTCTGTCGTTCCCACCATATCCTGTGCTGAACTTCTGTGCTGAACTTCTGTGCTGAACTTCTGTGCTGAACTTCTGTGCTGAACTTCTGTGCTGAACTTCTGTGCTGCAACCCCTACTGCTGCTTGCAGGTGCTGTTCTTATTTGTAGTCATTCATTCCACCGTCCGGCAAGTTGCGCCAGTGTCTCTATGGTTAACCGAGATTTTGCCATTACTCTAGTTACCATTCCCCTAGGTAGAAAACTAAATTTCGCGGGGGGGATCGAAACGACCCTGACAAGACGCTGAATGCACCATAGGTTGTGGTCAGGTTCTCCTTGCATCCTAGTTCTCCCGGCAGCGAAAATGGGATTTCTAAGAAGGGGCCCATTCCGGCTCTTCCTGGATGCTCTAAACCCAATAGCGGGAATACCTGTCCTCATAACCAGACTCGAGGATATGACGCTCAGAGAACTCAACGCCATGGCCAGACTCGCCCACACAGGGTTCAGCTTTGGGTGTCCGGGTGCCGGATAAATCACTCCTGCCGCGATAGGTACTAAGGCGACGTTGTACACCAATGCCCACGCAAAGTTGAACTTGACTCTCCGGAAAACAGTGCGGGAGAGTGTGATAAGAGTCAACAAGGAGTGAAGGTTTGAGGACATGAGCACGAATTTGGCGCTTGATATAGCGACATCTGAGCCAGAGCCGATGGCAATTCCAGCGTCAGCGGCAGTGAGCGCGGGAGAATCATTGATGCCGTCTCCAACCATAGCCACCATTGCTCTTCCCACTTTGCCGTTGCGTTTAGGGGCGGAGTCTTGTAGCCAGCGGATTCGCTCAGCCTTTTCCGAAGGGAGAACACCAGTAATAATATTGGTCGCCGGGATACCTAGTTGATGCCCAACTGCTGTAGCGGTTACGGGATTGTCGCCTGAGATCATCCAGATGCTTAACCCTTGCTCACGTAGAGCAGAAAGGACGGAAGCAGCTTCAGGGCGGAGAGAATCAGTGGTTGCAAACTGTGCAACGAGTTTGAAAGTGGGTTCGTCCCCGTCCGAGAGGGACAGTGGACGTAAAGCCAGAAGAGCGACGCTTTTCCCAGCGGACTTCCATCTCGACATAACGTTGGACTGGCCTGTGGTTATCGGAGTGCCAAGGGAGGAGATGAAAGCTTCACTGCCGATGGCAGCTTCGTACCGGGTGTCGTTGGCGGACGTATGGATAGTAAATGTGCCTCTGAGACCGCGACCAGGGAGTTCTTCAATAGCAGAGTCGGCGATAGTAGTGCGGTTTTGTCCTCGGCAGAGCGTAGCAATTGCTTTTGCTATGGGGTGACTTGAAGACTCTTCTAGGGCTTGCGCGATTGCCCAGATGTCCTTTATCTTCTCCTCACTAGAAGCTATGATGTCGTGGTTTGTCACCGTTGGGTTTCCGCCCTTGGTGAGCGTGCCGGTTTTGTCAAAGACAACCACGTCCAGATCGGAAGCTTCTTGAAACGCTTCTCCGCCACCTTTAACCAGTATTCCGTGTTGCGCGGCCAGTCTAGAACCCACGAATAAAGCTGTTGGGGCCGCAAGGGCAATGCCGCAGGGGCACGCGCCGACAAAGACTGCAATGGCAAACTGTAATGCCCAGAATGCCCAGCCACCTGTGTCGACATCAAGCCAGTTCTCCGGGAGTGCCCCTCCCTGGCCTAGTCCAAACCAGACAACAAATGTTGATACGGCAATGAGGGTAATAACGGGAACGAAGTATCCCGTCAAGATATCAGCCACTCTCTCCACCGGCGCTCTTTTTGCCTGACCTTCCCGAACGACTTTGACGATTTGGTCAAGCATAGATGCGCCTGAGACTTCAGTGACTCGGACATTAATCGGTTTACCGGTGTTGATTGTTCCAGCAAAGACTTGATCGCCCGTGTTCTTGGTAATAGGCCGAGACTCTCCGGTTAAAGAACTCTCATCGAAGGTGGAATCGCCTAGGATGATCGTGCCATCGGCTGGTGGAGATACGCCATGAAGTACTCGGACAACGTCTCCGACTTTAAGAACATCGACATTGATTCTCTCGCCATTAGTTATCGGAAGAGATAACTCACTATCTTCCGATTCCGGATTGGATCTCACGAGCAGAGCTTCGGTTGGCCGAAGCTTTCTGAGCATTGTGACAGCATCACCGGCCTTAGATTTACTGTACGCTTCTAAGTAGCGTCCAGCGAGAATGAACATCGTCAAGAACACAACCGTGTCGAAGTATGTCGACAGTCGCCTGTTGTGTTGCCCAGTTTTTTGCGCTTCTAGAGCAAGTACGGCGATCGAAGGGAAGTACGCCACCGACGTTCCAGCGGACATGAGCAGGTTCATGCTTCCGAAACGGTAAAATCTTCGAAGAACGGGGACGTTGCTATTCCGGCTCCACAGTGCTCGGATCTCCTTGATTGCCCTGGTGTGGAAGACGTCGGCAGCGAGGAACATCACAGGCGTCGCAAGGAAGAAAAGCGCCTACTCGGCGCGAGTGTCGGCACCAGTCCACATATTTTGTTGGAAGAATATTCGTACGCGGTTGGTCGAGGGAACAAGGCTCATCCAGACCACACTGATAAGGAAGGTTGGAATGGCGACGATGAAGCTAAGGAGAAGCCGCAGGAGTAGACGACGCCGTTCGCGGAGCTGCATAGTTTGAGAGCGCTCTTCGATCGTTGGAGGATGGTATATTGTGGCTCTGAGTTGGTCGCTGACGCCATGTATAGTAGTAAGGATACTTCTGATAGTAATGATGCCGGGTTGGGGACGATATGTCATGATGATGATGGGGTCATCGTACGACGGCGGTTTGTCAATAGCAAGTCGTCCCTGAAACGGTGATGATAAAGCTTTAATAACCCGTCGTGGGCATTGATCGTAGAACATGCCTGCTATTCTAATCATGATTGTCCTTTCCACTAGCTCTTTTGTTTGCTGTGGTTGTCCAACTTTAACGATGCTCTTGATGTGGCAGTCGTATCCTCTGTCTTTAATTCTCTCCACAATCTGATCGATGTTGTCCTTCGGGCCGGTAAAGGCGACAGTTGCGCTATTGGTAAGTAAACTAACGCTGACATCCGTTAAGAATTGGAGTCCCTGCACCCCTTCATTAATGGAGAGGATGCATGCCGCGCAAGTCATCCCAGTGATACTGAGAGTGGCTGTAAACTTTTGCGCCTCAGGGATGGTCATGATAACATCCTGAGATGTCTCGGCTTTTTCGTTCGCCTTTTGACAAAGAAAACAGTGGTCTAAATGCTTCTTATCAAATTGGTAGCCGGTATCGTCTCGTGATTCATGATGTCCTGCCGTCTGGTGCCGCGACAGAGTTGATGCTTGTTCGCTCAGCATCTGAGCAGCCTGCTCTAACCATTCTTGATGGGTCTGGACTAAATCTTGCTCGTAGATAACATGGCCAGATTCATCTTCGGTCTGCACACTCTGCACTTCGAATGCTGCGTCTGATAAAGCTCGAGCTATGTTAGTTGCAGAGTGGTCGGGAGAGTGGACTATCGTCACCTCGTGTGATATATAGTTCGCGGTAATCGTTAACGGCGCTGGCTGTAATGTACTGAGGACCTCCTGGATGTAGGTGAGGCAGGAGGCACAGTGGACGTTGTTTATCAGAACAGTCGTCGTGACATGGCCCGCTGGCGGCGGGTGAAGTGGATGGAGTGCCATTCGTCTGAAACAATCATCAATGACTTGATCGATGCTCGAAATGTTTTGCTGGCAACTAGATGCTGGTTGCTAGATGGTGAACGGTTAGTGATCACTGCACTGAGTTGTCCCAGAGGGCAATGAATCAACAATAACTGCTGCAGACGCATATTAGAAACAGGTACGATTGATCTTACCTAGGTTTGCTAAGTCTGCGCCACCCTACATTACGTGACTGGGCGGATTTTGGCCGGTGTACGGAGGTGGCTGCTTTGATGTTTATGTGCTCAAACTTGCTCAACGCTGCTCAACCCCGCTCAACCCCGCTCAACTCAAACTTGCTCGAACTGCTCAACCCTACTCAACCCTACTCAAAAAACTAATTTTAACTTGCAAAATAGTCAGTGTCTGCAATGCGTCTCGTGCACCAGAGTACCCCTGTTGGGTACTTCCGCACATATTGAAGAACAGCCGACACCCCCTAGTACGGTGGCGTGTAAAAGACAAGGAATGCGATCACCACAGAAGTCCTCCACTAGCTGCAGCGTGGCTTTACGCTCTTGCCGCCCCAGACACAGGCAAACACCAGCTGTCCACTTGTGCACGTCCAAGCCATCTTACGCAGTCTTGGCGAGTTGGCTCCGTTTGCTTTTTGCTGGGTCCAAGGTTCCCCAAAATCGGTTCCTTCCCTGGAACTCGTGCAAGCTCTGAAGAAGCTAATGCCACTCGCAGACGGACTAACGAAGGCTACATTCTCAATGACAGACTGCTGGGCTGACTGATCCATTTCATCGCTCGGACTCCGCCTGAGAGGGGTTGAAAATCCCAGCAAGCAACGGGCAGCACTGCTTCACTTTTATCCAAAAGCCACTTTCTGACTCCGCTGCCCGCCGTTTCTTATTGCCTCTCGCGTCGACAACTCATTCGACCTTCGTTATTCGGTCATCTCGACTTTATGGAATCCTCTCGAACCTCTCTCGCCCCGTGCATTGCCTGCCACCCTGATGGGGTCACTTGGGAGCACCGCCCAGATGCTGGGCCTTGTTGCGATGGTAAGTTCTGCCTCCAACCTAGAATGAACCTTGTATTGAATGAATCTTCAATTTACAGAGAGTTGCCTCGAGACCGTGGCACGTCGGCAATGTACCTTGGAATGCGGCGCAGTTGAGACAAAAAGCTCTAGCCGTGACAAAAGTATTTAACCCCTTGCGATGCTTTAATTGAGTAGTGCTAATTCGTTAAGTAGTAACATCTCCCGACGAGCCCGAGTCCTCCGTCCTTCCCCCTCAAACTCGCAAGCGCAAGCAAGGGGCATGTGGCACCCATTCCCGCAGCGCCCGTGAACAATTCGCTACCACCCTCAAGCAAGTGGGTTGCATTTGCAAAGCGCTTATAACGCGCAACCTCGAACCGTGTTGCAAAGTGGGTAGGCCCGTGCAGACTTGGAGCACAACGGCTGTTGCCAGGAAGACGAGCTCGTCGTCGATTCTAAATACGAATGTGAATGGGAGCGATTGTATCAAGAAGGGATCCTGTGGAGGCGATAATGTCGAGAGCTCTTCAAAGAAAAGCGAACGCTGTGGTTCCGAGAAGACATTGGGATGTTCAACTGTGAAGAAAGATGATAGCTACGGTGTTGAGGAGCAGGGCAATTCTTGTAGCACGAAGGGACATGGTGCCTACTCCGGTGCAAGCAAAGCTGATTGTGGCGGTGCCGAGCAGAAATGCAGCCGCATTGGGACAAACGACGATAAGTGTGGCGATACCGAGAAAAAGTCTAGCTGTTACGTTGCGACAAGGGATAACTGCGGTGCCTCTGAGGACATCAACTGCCGCGGGCTCAAGGTCCCCTCCGCTTCGAAGCAAAACAGAAGTTGCTGCTTGGTTACCGAGGAAGACAATCATTCTGGGGTTACAAGAGACAAATGCTGCGGTTCAGAGAAAATTGGATGTTCCACTGCGAAGGAAGACGGTTGCTGCGGCGACGAAACGTCTAAGATTGTACCATCCGCTCCTGAGTCTTGCTGGACTGGAGCCGACAAAGGGATTACTGGCATGAAAGCAACTAACGCTTCTTGCCCCGGTTCTGTCAGTTCCAACCAGGATGGATGTTCAAAGGATGCCTGTTGTGTTGGCTCTGGTTCTGGCTCCGGCTCTGGCTCCGGCTCCAAAGATGAGATTTCTTCATTTGCCAAACACGATGAAAAGGTGACAGATCATATCGACATTGAGAAGGGCTCTTTGGCGGTTGAGCACGTTGTCCTGGACGTACAGGGACTTACATGCGTTGGCTGTGAGACTAAACTTTTCAGATCTCTACACGATATTCCTGGAGTTTGCAATCTTCGTACCAGTCTGGTGCTGTCACAAGCCGAGTTCGACCTTGACGAAAAGGCCGGTCCGGTCGCCGAGGTAATCAAGGCTGTCGAAAAGAACACTGGCTTCGCCTGTCAACGACTCAACAACGAAGGACAAGAAGTTGACGTTGTTGTCGATGATGCAAAGGCCTTTGTTGAACGCAAATATCCAGACGGGGTCACTCAAATGATCGCTGCCGACAAGCGCATCGTACGCATTAAATATGACGCCAAAATCATTGGAGTAAGAACACTTCTCGAGAAGAGTTTCAACAAGCCTTTGACACTCGCCGATCCTCGAGGTTCCTCGGAACTTGAGAGCGGAAAAAGACACGTTCGACATACTGCTTGGATTACTCTGCTCTCCTCCATTCTCACCATTCCTGTCCTTGTGCTGGCCTGGGCTTCCCTCCCTCCCCGACCCATCGTCTACGGCAGCGCCTCACTGGTTCTGGCCACCATTGTGCAGGTTGCCATCGCGGGGCCATTCTACCCCAGCGCGTTGAGAGCTCTCATCTTCACTCATGTTATTGAGATGGACTTGCTCATCGTCCTCAGCACTTCAACTGCGTATATTTTCTCCGTCGTCTCGTTTGCCTATCAGGTGGCTGGTCGTCCGCTGCCGACCGGGGAGTTCTTCGAAACCAGCACCTTGCTCGTCACCTTGATCATGCTTGGACGTTGGGTCAGCGCGTTTGCAAGACAGAGGGCAGTGGAGTCGGTCTCCATTAGGTCTCTCCAGGCAGCAACTGCCGTGCTGTGCGACGCAGACGGCCGTGGCGATCGAGAGATCGATGCTCGTCTTCTGCAGTATGGCGACTTGTTCAAAGTCACGCCCGACTCTCGTATCACAACTGACGGTATGATTGTCTCTGGCATGACGGAGGTCGACGAGTCTATGGTGACCGGCGAGTCCCTGCCTGTCGAAAAACACCCAGGCTCTGCCGTCATCGCAGGCTCGCTCAACGGCTCAGGTGTCCTCGTTGTCCGGCTGACACATCTCCCTGGCAACAACACGATTAGCACGATTGCGGCCATGGTAGACGAAGCCAAGTTCTCCAAACCGAAGACCCAAGAACTTGTGGACATTGTCGCCAGCTACTTTGTTCCAGTCATCCTGATCCTCACAATCGTAACCTTCGCGATCTGGGTTGCCATTGGCATCTCTGTCCGACATCAAAATAGCGGCCGTGCAGTGGTGAACGCCATCACATACGCGATCTCGGTCCTCATCGTCTCCTGTCCTTGCGCAATCGGCCTTGCCGTTCCCATGGTCGTTGTCATAGCTGGAGGCGTCGCAGCAAAGCATGGTGTTGTCTTCAAGTCAGCAATGGCCATCGAGACTGCCCGCAATGTCTCCCACGTCGTCTTCGATAAGACCGGCACCCTTACTCAAGGTGAACTGTCTGTCGCAGAAGCAGTCTATCTTTCCAACAAGGACGACCTCGTTGAATCCATCACTCTCGGCTTGACCTGCGACAGCAAACACCCCGTCTCCGCCGCAATATCAACTTATCTCAAAGAAAAGGGTGTTGATGCTGCTAAGATTGGGGACTCCAAATCAGTCACCGGTAAAGGCGTGGAAGGCACTTTTGACGGCGCGAACGTTCGCTGCGGCAATACCCGCTGGCTCTCAGCCGAGACTCTCACAGAGGTCCAAGATCTCCTTGCCAAAGGTCTCACAGTCTTCGGCGTAGCAATAAACGACCAACTCATCGCTGTCTTCGGCCTCTCCGACTGCCTCCGCCCAGACTCCCATTCCGTCGTTACTGAGCTTCAAAAGCGCAACATCGCTATCTCTATAGTCAGCGGTGATGATACTGGTGCCGTCGAAGCTGTTGCCGCTAAGCTGGGAATCCCGGCTAGCCATGCGAGATCTAGATGCACGCCTGGCGATAAGCAGGTGTATCTTAAGAACCTGATGGCGCATGAGAAGAAAGTTGTGATCTTCTGCGGCGACGGGACTAACGACGCGGTGGCGCTCGCTCAAGCTGACATCGGCGTGCACATGAACAGTGGCAGCGACGTGGCGCAGACTGCTGCCGACGTCGTCCTTGTGCGCCCATCCCTGGGTGGGATTTTGGTGCTACTGGATCTGTCGAAAGCGGCGTTACATCGTATCTTCTTCAATTTCGCCTGGTCATTTGTCTACAATTTGTTCGCTATATTGTTGGCCGCGGGTGCCTTCGTCAACGCGCGGATTCCGCCACAGTATGCTGGATTGGGCGAGATTGTCAGCGTTGTGCCTGTCATCCTGATTGCGCTGCATCTAAGGTGGTTCAAGCGAGAGTATTGAGGTAGAGAATTTCGGCTGATGCTTGTGAATGTGTCTGCATAAAGTCATATCGTCCTCCCACGATTGAGAGGCGACGAAGCAAGCGAATCCCACAGGAAGCTGTGGAAGGATTTGATAATTGCAACTCATGAGCCATCCTCTGGTCTTCCTCAATCTCGAGCGCTCTCTGACATAAGCATCATGGTCAAATGATAGCGAGACCAACCACCAAGATATCATACCAGCACGTATTCAAACTCGCCTAACCCGTTGTCTGTCCTGCCTGCAAGGCTGGTCTAAACCCAACCAAGGGGATACCCGTCCTCATAATCAAACTCGAACAGATGACACTCAGAGATCTCAACGCCGCGGCAAAACTCGTTCAAGGTCACTCATAGGTGACTAAGGGTTTTGCGCTTTAGTGCTGCGAAACCTACACCTTATGCTATTAATTTATTACCAGGACCGTACGGTATTGGAAATACCATAGTAAAATCCACTCGTTGATGATTCGTAGTTAGGTAGTCGAACTATGTCAGATTGGGAAAGCGTGACCCAGCTCTATCCTCAGCTTTTGGGGGGGAGAGAGTTGCAATGTGTTAGCAAAAGGGAGGGCGGTTTCGGGAACCACTGTATACTGTATGCGGTAGGGCCACAGCAGACCTTCCAAAACCCGCCATTCATGACATGATCAGCGTCCTGGTTTGGTCCCATACCACACCGACAGCGGATGATCTTACCCGCCATGAACATTCCTCTTACCGGCAGATCTGACGGGTCTGCCTCCCCTTCCTTTTCTCCCCTTCTCTCTCAGTCCCTGGATTGCCCCCCTCTTTCCCTGATCGTCCCTTACTCTTCTTCTTTCTTGGTTGGCATCTGCCCTGGAGTCGAAGGCGAAGTGTAATTTTAGGCTGGCCGACTCGCAGATGGATGCAGGTCCGATTCGCCGAGTGGCAAGGGTCGTCTCGATCTCGAGCTATCTCACTCTCTGGCGACATTTCCGGAGCCGGGCTCTTCGATGTCCTCGTATATAACTCCGAGTAACTACGGGACGGATCACGTCTGGCATCGCACAACGTTGCTCCGCTCAATTCGCTGGTCATGTCGTCCGGTGAAGAAGTGGGCGGGGGTGAGGGTGAAGGCGAGCATAAATACTGATTGAAAACGGCGTCGATATCGACGTCGTCCGGCTCGAGGGAGCCGATCGCGTCATTGGGGGTTGTGCAACAGTATGGGAATAAATCAGAATCGAGGTCGGCAGATTTATCGCCATCGCCAGTGAGCGCCAGAGCATCCCTTGCTGTCCGGTCGTCTTCTCTGTTTGCTCCGATGGGCGGAAGATTTCTTGGCCTGCGGTCTAGCCACTGGCTTATTGCAGAGCGGGTCTCTAGAGAAGGGTCGCCCGAGAATTCTTGAGCCATTCCAGTGCAAAGGTCAGAGTGTGGTGTCCAACTCTCAATCCTGGGCGATATGAGTGTTCGCAGCGTAACTGCGTCAAACTCTTCAGAGGAATCTCGAGTGACTTCGGTGTCCTTTGAATGCGGGAGGGTCGGCGAGCTGGACACGGGTCTTACCGGCTTGATGGGAGCTGACTCCACAGGAGTTGCAACGACCTCGGAAAAGATCTTATTTGACATCATTGGCAGCGCAATACCAGCTTTGACATCTGTCGGACAGTTGGCAAGGGGCGGCGGAGAGACCACAGTGGGAACGAGGGAATTGGGCTGCTTAGCAGAGCTCTGCTTCTTTCGTAGCTTTCCTATTGCGCGCGATTGGACTGCAGTCGAGTTTGGCGGATTGGTTGTTTCTGGTGTCTCATCGATAAATTGATATTTCTCGGTAGAGATCGAAGAGTCGACAGGGCCAGTGGTGAGTTTGTTATTGAGAGTCTTACGGCCGCGTTTAGAAGAAGGTATTTCGTCGACATCTTCTGCTGTCACATCCTGAGCCGATCGCTTGAGCCCCTTGTTGAACTGTGCGCAGTGGACATCCTGGAGGTGATATCGCCGACTCAATGCATTCTCGCATGGGATATCACACCAAGGAATTGAGCAACCTGCTGCGCTTCTCCGATCCAGCTCTTCGGTGCATTTGGTCACATGAGACATCCAATAATCCAGTCTTGTAAATTGTTGCATTCGATCTCTCGCCAACAGCTCCGTGTTGCCTAGGCAGATCGGGCAATAACCGAAAGCGCCCAGGGTACCGCCATAAATGAGCGGGTCACATTGGATGGGGATTGTCTGAGGCGCGACGAGGTGGCTTTGACAATGCTGTTCCCATGCATCCAATCCGACGATCCAGCGGTTGCAGAGAGAGCACAACTCGGCAAAGCCGTTCGTTTCCGAAAGGTATTGCTTGTGACACGTATAGATGTGCTTCCAGCTCGGTGTGGTCGAATTTGGAGTAGAAGACAAAGCCACCCCCAAGCCAGCTTTACTTGGCCAACGTCGAAACCCCTTGTGCGGGCCAGGTTTCTTGGAGGTGACAGACTTAGCTGGCTCCACGCTCAGCTCAGTTGGGTGGCAATGACACTTGTCCGGCTCCAACCCCAGTCTGACGGTCACCTCCTTCTCCTGTTTGTAGAGGGCGATCATGTCTTGAAGGACCTGACGGCCTTCGGAGCTTCTCAGACAACCAACCTCGAACATGCTCTTCGCCAAGCGGTTTCGTTCGGGCATCAGGTGGCGGATACGCTGGAAGCGGGAGCGGTAGCCCCCGATGGATCGGATTTCAGCCCTGGCTTCCCAGGGTCGTTCACATGGTTGAGCCTTCTGCGCGTGACGAAGTCCCTTTTTTCTCATTTTCTGCCTGTCCCTGTAGATCTCACGGCGGCGCCGGTCGCGGTCCTGTGACGGAGGCTGCGTTTTCAGGAGTTTGAGTTCGCTGTCCATCGAGGTAAATTCGGGGCTCGCTTCCAACTCCGCCTTCTTCTCCGCCGGTAGACAGTGAAAGAGATTAGGGTTGCGAGCTACCGTCATACCACGAAAGAGGTCAGCTACAATGGTCCGAATCTTCCCTCTGAGATACGCATCTTGGCCATCGGTGCCGGGGTTATTAGGCTGATAGTGCTGGCGGTGAGTGCGTTCGTTCCATTGGCCACCGTGGCCCATTCTCTGTGCTGTTGAATAAAGCGAATCTAGTTGATCTCATTAGAAGCAGTCACAACAACGCCAAGATAGCCTCATATCGCTGCCCGGGAAGGGGGACCCACCGATGAGATGAAGCCCTTCAGCTCGAAAGTCATGGATCGTGGGCGGCTTTACATAGTCCGCACGACGACCTAAATCGTTCAGTCGCGTGCTATACGAGTTTGCCTTCTCAATCTCGGTTGTAGCGCCTTCATAGAAAGGACAGTCGCAAATGCTGGGTTCCCAGAAAAGTTGATAGGCTTCCTTTTCGGGTGGTGCCGGAATATTGAAGACGTCGTCTATCGTTTTATAGTCTCGAAAGGCACCTCGCGCCAGACACATTGCCAGTTTGGGGAGAATTGGGTTCAAGAGGAAAGGTCGTAGCTCCGAGCCTTCGTGGATCGCCTGTTCTGGCCTGTTTTGACGGTCCATGATGTCAGTAAAGACCCTAGCAGGACGATGGGGAACCTTGAATTCCGGATGACTGGGAAACTTACCTTTTGTCCGGTGTCCACGTCATGCCCTTTGCGTCCCGCGTAAGCTGGGCAGCGAACTCGGGCTTTCCATGCTCGTTCCGGAAGACGATGAAGATAATGTCCTGAGTATGTGTCATGGTTAAGATATTGCAAATCCTGCCAGAGGGGACGGGGCACGAGATGTCAAAACGCGATCCAGAACCACTCACCCGATGGTACAGTCCACGCCCGGAATTGGCACGGGCAGTTGACTCGAGATACTCCCCCACCCGTGCAGAGGTAAAGCCGTAATCGAGAGTCTCAGACCATGTCGATACCCGGATCCCAGGACGCTTATATTCAAACCAATCGCGCTCCCAGAGCTGGGTCCCTAGATGAACCAAGTGGTTATCCGACGCGTAACGGCGAGGGCGCTTCGAAGCAGGCAGACCACGTTTTTTAATTTGCTCTTTGATCCACTACACTTAATGAGTACTGCCCATGTTAAGAGAGAAGGAGGGAGAGGGAACTTATCTGGCGGGACATACGTTCGTAACAGAGAGCGTCGTATTGCGAGGAATGGGGTCATTCTGTCGGCGGAACTGGGCCGTAAAGTCTTTCCACACTTGTCTGGCGGATTTTGCCGAGGGTAGATCATTTTCTCCCTCACAGCCATCGAGGCCCCAGACGATTCCCTTGGTAAAGTGTTTGAGCGTTTTCAGATCGTAAGCATCTTTAACGGGGTCTTTGTGGCTTTTGGTACAATAGCTGCATATTCGTGGCGCGTACAGTTAGTATACGTAGAGGAATGAGACCGGGAGAGCTGGAGTGAAAGGTGACACTGGAAGACCATACTCAGCCCATATGTTCGTAGCATCTTTGTATCGTCTCTTTGTTCCATCTTCAAGAGACTTATGGACAGGTTTGCCATCGATCCCCGTCTTGTCCAACTCCGAACCCCGTTGTTCTGCTCGGTCGAAGAAGCCCTTCCGACCTTTCGCCATCGAGCACAAAAGTAGTACAGCCGAGAGGAGAGGGAAACTCGTTGGGGGAAAACACGCTTAGGAAGAAGGACAGTCGATGAGAGCCTGAAACGAGAAATACACAGGGCGTGAACGCTGTAGTGACGGCTGCAAACCACGTTCTGGCAAAGTTTCCAGCCTCAACTACCAAGTGGAAGGGGGAGCATGCAGTGAGCGAAGGGCGGCGTACTTATGTCCCAGAGGACCAACGCAAGGCCGGCTTTCCGCCAGGCGTTCGAACGAAGTGGGCGGAGATCCATCATTGCCACGCGTGCAAGAGAGTACTGTAGCGCAGGAGGCGCACGACTGAGCAGTTCGAGCGCATTAGAAAGGGGCCGGGTTGGGATCCCCCAGCATCCCAAACGGGTCCCATCGTCTAAAGTTGACGAAAGTTGGTGTAGTGAATGAAAAGGAAGAAAGAAGTCCAAAGGACGCAGTGCTCAGGCAGTCCTCAGGGAGCGCTCAGGGATCGATCCGGGAGCAGCAGGTGAGCCGAGGGTGAGCAAAGCGGCGAGCGGCTAATCAGAATGGGACGAGGGAGGACAGGTTTTTCGCGCGCGACTACCTAGGTAGTCTAGTAGTGCAACCTGACTGGGACATCTGTGTTTCCATTTTTCTTGCGTTATCGCATGGAGACAGGACATAAAAGTTGCTGCTTCCGGGCACGACACGGCGTATGAGCTGCGGAGAGGAAAACTTCATACTACTACACATTCCCTCATTCAGTGCTATCATACGTGCTTCTTGAACAAAGCGAACTTTCTATCTGGTAATGGAATATGTTCCTTCTGGCTCGACGCTGATGCTAGAAGGAACCAGGAGCTGTCGTCTCCAACGCTGGTGTTCCGTAGGAAAGATTTGGACTCAGCATCCGAGCGTTCCCCAGCATGTCAGCCCAAGGTCCCCTTCTTAGATATGTACCAGTTCATACAGTAGTCGGGTCTCTCGTGAAGGCCTTGGTCCCTTTCTCACTGCTGCTGTGTCTCGTCCTTGGTGAGGACGTTCGTTGCAAAGACTTCCGTCGTCGTGACCCCTAATGCTTTGCGTCGCCCGCTTCTCATTCCAGATGCTCACCGCCTCTCAAGTCTCCCCCTTTCCTCATTTTGTCAACTCTCTGCCCCTCCTCGACTAAAGGTTTTGCCAAGACGACCTTCTTTTCATCTTGCCCGGCCTCCTTACCTGCAACCTCCAAAACGAATTCGCAGAGTAGTTCTTCTGCCTTGGCCGCGTTCTTGGTCAAAGCATGGTCATCTCGGTCAAAGAGAGCAATCCGCCTGTCGCCACTCGTCCCATACATGGCGTACAACCTCTCGGAGCAAGCAGGACTGAGGGTTCGGTCGCCAGTACCATGAAGGAGGAATACCGGGCGGGGTGAAAGCGACCGAATGCCCTCAGTCTCCGCCGTTTGGCTTGCAACCGTGGCGCAGCCAATAACGCGGTGATCAGCGCCTCCGACTGTGAAGACAGGAGCCCCTCCAAAAGACCAACCAACGAGGATGAACCTGGAGCACATATAGTCGCTCTCCAGCGACTTCATCGAAGCCCTCACGTCGTCAACACAGAATTTGTTCCGCGCTGGGAACCGGTAATCCAATCTAAGCACCGGCATGCCGTTGCGTATAGATGCGAGCTTGTCTGCTATAGAGAGATACATGCCAGATGGGCCAGTCACACCTCCCCCCGCGCCCGAGAGTAGAATGGTTGCTACGTTGCTGTTATCTGTGGCTTTCTCTGCCCACCGTTGCGGCAAATGTAAAAAGCCTGGCACGGCTCCATCCGGGCCATCTTCAACCTTGATCGTAACAGGTTTCACGTCACATGGCTCTTGCACGGTTGAGATTCCAGAGGCGTGCTCCAAGCCCTTGTAGTCGTTGATGGCGGCGGGCTTGTTCTTCGTTAGTGTGCCTTCAGCGGAAAGTGAAGCGTTGTTAGTTGAAGCCATCAACGTCCTAAAATCAGACGTGATTTGTCTTCCAATGCTTCGGAAAAGTAAGCTCAAGTACTTCATGCGCGACTGGCGGCGGAACGAGAGCAGCTTGCGATGAGCAGGCAAGGCTTATATGCTCTATGCCCAAAAGCCCGGTCAGGATGACGCAAGCGCATATCGGTCGCAACGGTCGTCAACCCTGGAGTTATCTTCGAGGACGTCCATTATTGCTCCAACACGTGCGCCAGCACAAGTGCTGAGCTAGGAGATTGTGCAGAATGACAGCAAGCCAACCTTCGCCTGTTCGTACCCATCAAGTCCACACTTCGCACAGCTGCCTTCAGGACAGGTAGGCCGTTGTGTTAGTTGCCTTAGGCATTTAGCTGCTTCCGCTGGAAAGAGCTATCGATAACAATCTAATATTTCTGCAACCTTAGCAGACAACTGCCCATGTCATGTTAAGCAGTCAAGATGGCGTCATACGATAGTGATGCCTCAGATGAAGAGACTACCGGCTATACGGAAACTTCCGTCTTGTTAGGATATACATCTAAAGAGCCTACCGAAGATACGTTCAGTCGCTTAGGAGGATATCCAGTTGGTAACCCTTCCATCGCGGTCATTATGCGGCTGAGGCTAAGGTATGATCGCAGACCTGGCTCGATGAAAGGGCGCCTCCTTCGGCGGTGTTAGCGAAGTGCAAAGTCTGCAATGGACCGTTGTCACTTTTGCTCCAGTTGAACAGCGACTTACCTGAGCGCTTCCCTCATCACGAACGGCGACTGTACCTCTTCAGCTGCCGGAGAAAGCCATGTAGGCGCAAAGAGGGCAGTACTAGGGCATTGCGAGCCGTGAGGGTTATAGAGAGTGAGGAGGATGCCCCAAAATCTGTAAAGTCTTCGGAATCAGGCCCAAATGAGGCAGTGAAGCTGTCGCCTCAAGAAGCAAAGCCCCAGAACAACATCGGGGGCTTTCTTTTTGGAGGATCGTCGACATCGAACACTACACATCCATTCAACCCCTTTGCCTTAACCGCGGTGAAGCCGTCCGCGAACACTACGACCGACCAAACTGCGAAAGCTGCTGCGAGCTCAGCTCAGCCCTCAGATGCTGTGTCGGGCTTGACTCAGACTTTCGCTGACAGCGTACGCATCACCTCCCAATCGCCTGGCGGTAGCGTAGCACAACCCACTTCGGTTGATCCATGGCCTGAGCAAAGCACGTTTCCGAAGCCTTACCCATCTTATTATCTGGATGCGGACTACGAAACTCTCGATCCCGAAGCTGCAGAAGTGCCGCCGCAGGCCCGGATGGTTATCGACGTCGAAGGCGGTGCAAGCGTAAATAACCATAGAGAGGACAAGGAGGCTTTCGAGTCAACGATAGACAAGACGTTCCAAAGGTTCGCGGACCGCTTAGCGGAGAACCCTGAGCAGGTGTTGAGATACGAGTTCAACGGGCAGCCGCTCCTTTATAGCAAATCGGATCATGTGGGCAAACTGTTGGCACCACCGTCGGAAAAGGGGCCGGGCAAGGTCGCAACTGTACCGCATGGGAACCGATCGAACATGCCCAGGTGCACAAATTGCGGTGGTTCCAGAGTCTTTGAACTGCAATTAACCCCATATGCCATCTCGGAATTGGAGGCAGAGGAGCTGGGACTAGAAGGTATGGATTGGGGTACCGTCATCATAGGAGTATGCCAAAACGACTGCCAGCAAAGGGGAACTGCGAAAGGAGCCGTGGGTTACGTAGAAGAATGGGTGGGTGTGCAGTGGGAGGAATTGACAACGAAGAGATGAATAGCCTTGTGATTCAATCATGACTACAAAGAAACAATGTCTGCGAGTTTAGTAAGGATGGTTACTATGCGGGCTCACAAGCATCAAACAAGACCTCCTTTCCTCCAGATGCCGCCGCAGGCCTAGAAGAGCAGCGCGGCGGACTCATTGTGGGATTCGTATGCTCTCTTCACTCAGGCATGAACGCCTCGCCAGTGACGTTCCTAGTTTTGGAGAACTTTTGAGAATATAGGGTGGCAGGAAGAGTACAACGCCTTCGCAGAAGTACTTCGCCTATGTGTATACAAGTAGCGCCAGCCATGCATTTGCCCAACGCCAGACCTCTGAAAAAAAGCTAAAAAATGGATGCCGCAAGCTTAGAAACCAAATGGAAATCCACCACCAGGGAAACCACCGCCCTGCCCGAACGGCCCTTGACCAAAGTGAAAGCTTGGGCCGCCTTGCTGGAAGACAAACTGCCTACCACCACCGCCGAATGGATGGCCTCCTTGACCGAACGGCCCCTGCTGTCCCTGTGGGCTGTTCGGATCATCTCCTCTATCGAATCTTGCTTTCAACTCTGGATCGCTTAAGACCTCGTACGCCTCATTGATGGCTGCCATCTTTTTCTCCGCTTCCTCCTTCGTTAGGCCTTGCGAGCTAGCCTTGTCAGGATGATAGGTCCCGGACAGCTTGCGGTAGGCCTTCTTGATCTGACGTTCGTCTGCGTCACGATCTACGCCCAGAACTTTATAGTAGTCCTTTTGTTGGCTGCGCCTGAGCAGCATCTGGGCCTTTTGAAGGAGTTCTTGAGCTTTCTGACTTTGTGGATGATGCTCGTGGGCGAGATTAAGCGTGCGAGTGGCGGATTCAAAGTCGTCAGAGGCAATCTGCTGAGTTGCCTTCAGCAACAAAGCTGGGAGCGAATGCGGATTGTGCATCATAGCAGTGTCGCAATACGGCTTGGCCTTCTTGGGTGAATCCATCTATCACTTGTTAGTCGCCACTCTCCGTCTGAAGTTCGTGGGTAGTGGCACTTACCTCGAAATATGCTTCACAGGCCATCTCTACAAGTTGTTGATACAGCCCGTCAGGCGCCTTTTCATGCACTATACCGTCTTCCCTATGTTGTCTGATGTCTTCCTCGACGTCCTTGATAAGACCATGGCTGTCACCGGATGCTGATGGAACAAGAAGTTTGACCGCAGTTGCGAACTGGCCCTTGTCCATTAATGATTTTACTCTCTTGATATCCTTGTCCAGCTGTTTCTCCCTTCTGAGCATAGAACGGCATGCTTTTGAATCCGGGTCTGACTGTAAACACTTTCTGATAGCTGACATACCCTTCTCCGTCTCTCCCAGCGAGTAGTAGCTCATGGCTGAGATCTCCAGATGAGGGCGCGTCGAACCAGGTGCAAGTTGCACCACATGTTGGAGGTCGCTCACTCCCTCCATTACCTCCCCTTTTGCGAATCGGCATCTTGCCCTCATTTGCCGTATGTCTACGTTGGCACCAGCAATCATAAGTGCCAGGCTAGCATTGCTGATACATTCATCCCAGGAAGCGCTCTTCTCTGCCTTCTCCGCAAGAACAGCTGCTCCCTGTGCTTCATTGAGGGCCGCAAGCTCTGGCTCTCCCTTCTTGCCCGCAGCCAGATAGTCCTTCTTCGCCGCTGCCCAATCTCCGTTCCTCGATTTTATCTTCGCCCTTTGAAGCAACGCGCCTTCAAAAGTAGGCCTAATGGCAAGGGCACGGTCAAAGTCCTGGCTTGCTTGCTGATTCCTCCCCAATGACAAGTGCGCAGCTCCACGCTTAAACAAGGTAAGGTAGTTCTGAGGATCTTTTGCTACGGCTGCATCGAAATACACGAGAGCGTCTTGAGGGTTTCCCTGAGCTAGACTTGAGGTAGCGTAAGAGAGAAGTTGCGCAACGGGAGTGTCGACCGGTATCTCCCCGGACGATATCGACTGTACCAGAGGGCTCGACCAGAGAAGAACTGTGGTGAAGGCAACAGGAAACTGTTTTAGAATCATCGTGATGCTGATGGGGCACGCCGGCAACCATCAACGAAGTGTAGGAAAGAGAAGCATGCAGAAGAGCGATTGCGAAACCCGGCGGGGAAGATGACTGACGAGTGCAGGACGACGAACGAGTGAACAGTAAAGGCCAACTTTCCGTTTCAAGATTATCGCCTAGGTCAAGGTGGGCACCGCAGGACCCTCCTTTTAGTTCGCGCTAGCACAGCCCACGTTGCGGCTTCAGCCCTACAAAGCTTGGCCGGACCCCGAATAGTGGAACTATGACACTAGGACTATGACGCTTCCGCTCTTGAGCAGACCACAGTCTGCTGCGGACTGTGTAGACACCCATCGCCCTAGTAGCTGCCTTCTGAACGGCATTACGAGCGACAGCGACCCAAGAAACGGAGTTGCAGCTGCGCCCGCTTCCCGTCTGTTGTATATGCACGCATATACTTCTACCTCGAAGTTGGCCCCAGATCCCGACGTATACCTCATCACTCCGCGTAATGGGTCCCTATAGGCTACATATCAAAGGTCGCACCTTCCGGGATACAGATGAACGCGAAATCACCATTCACGGCATCAATGTAGGGGCGGACACAAAGTTTCCGGCAAAGCCCGAACAGCCATCACACGTTTCCGAACACTTCTACAATGGCGACGATGTGTCCTTCGTCGGTCGACCATTCCCTGTGGAAGATGCGCATACACATTTCGCTCGGCTTAGGAGATGGGGTTATAACACGATCAGATACATCTTCACTTGGGAGGCGATTGAGCACAGAGGCCCCGGCATATACGATGAAGAGTGGATTCAATCTACTATCAAGACATTGCAGATCGCCAAAGAGTATGGCTTCTACGTTTTTATGGATCCTCACCAAGATGTGTGGTCGCGGTTTACAGGGGGTTCCGGAGCTCCCATGTGGACGTTGTATGCATGCGGTTTAGACCCAAGAAAATTCGACGTGACGGAGGCCGCATTGGTACAAAACACCTGGCCGAAGCCCGCCGAGTTTCCTAAGATGATATGGGCAACGAACTATACAAGATTGGCTTGTCAGGTTACGTTCACGTTGTTTATGGGCGGCAGAGATTTTGCTCCCAAGTGCACAATAGACGGCATAAATATTCAGGATTACCTACAACAACACTATATCGGCGCATGTAAACACCTAGCGCAACGGATCAAAGAAGCGGGAGACTTGGAAGGGGAGATAGTAATCGGGTGGGAAAGCTGGAACGAGCCTCACCGCGGTCTGATATCCTGGCCGGATCTGTCAATCGTCGGAAGCGAGCAAAAATTGCAGAAAGGGACCTCACCAACAGCATGGCAGGCCATGTTAATAGGATCAGGGAGAGCTTGTGAAGTGGAAACATGGGAAGTAGGTGGTATGGGCCCGTACAAAACCGGCACCACCCTGGTGGATCCTGCAGGCGTGACAGCCTGGTTATCTCCAGATCATGATGACACTAAGTACGGGTGGAAGAGAGGCCCCGACTGGAAACTTGGTAAGGACATATGGGCACAGCACGGGATCTGGGATCCCGAAACTGATCTGCTTCTGAAAAAGGATTACTTCGGAAAGCATCCATCTACTGGTGAGAAGATCGATTATGAGTACTTCACCAATCACTACTGGCTTGAGCATTATAAGGCGTATGCTAGTGCTATTAGAGAGGTAATGCCGGAAACCATCATGTTCTGCCAACCTCCTGTCTGGGAATTACCACCAAGCCTGAAGGATACTACAGATGACGATCCCAACATGGTTTTTGCACCTCATTTCTATGACGGACTTACCCTCATGACGAAAAAATGGAACCGGCATTGGAATGTCGATGTGTTTGGTGTGCTAAGGGGTCGGTACTGGTCGCCCGCATTTGCCATAAAGATCGGAGAAACAGCAATACGCAATTGCTTCAGGGATCAACTCATAGGCATAAGGAAGGAGGGAGAGGATTACATGGGAGTGCGTCCAACAGTGTTTACGGAGATTGGCATACCGTATGACATGGACGAAAAGAAAGCATACAGCACTGGCGACTATACCAGCCAGGTCCTTGCAATGGATGCCAATCATTATGCTCTTGAAGGCTGTGCCGCTGCAGGGTACACATTGTGGACATATGTTGCATCTGTAAGCTTCCTCTGCGTGACCATGCGAGCCAAAGACACTGATTTGCATTAGAACGATCATTACTGGGGCGATCAATGGAATGGCGAGGACCTATCTATCTTCTCCCTAGATGACATGCCCCTCCCCTTGCTGACATCTTCGGCCCGCGCAAGTGCTGCACCGTTGAGTCAAGATTCACCTTCCTACTCTGAGAGTCTGTCCTCCGATCTCGGACCGGCAAAACCGGACAGTATCAACAAGACTTTCTCTCATGCGGATATGTCGGCATCGGCCTCTCAGGGCGATTACAAACCCGGATATCGCGCTGCAGAAGCGTTTGTGCGGCCCACTCCAGTGGCAACTCATGGCGACGTACTGTCATTTGGGTTCGACTTGAGAAACTGTGTCTTTCATCTGTCTCTCAACGCTCCCAGCTCTACGAAGGAGGACGCTCCGACCGAGGTCTTCCTGCCAGACTACCACTTTCCACAGGACGCTGTGAAGGTCGAGGTATCAGGCGGGAAATGGACGATCAGTGTTGACGATGCCAACGGCGGACAGCAACAGATGTTCAAGTGGTGGCATGCTGAGGGCGAGCAGAAGGTCATAATCAGGGGTTTGAAGAGGAGACAAGGTATGACCATTGGCCAAGACGACGACGAAGGATACTTTGGATACGTGACAAAGCTGTGCAGCATGATGTAGCCCAGACCCGGTATGAGGTATGCCCGTTTGAGGACGGGTTTAATGCTCGCTATGTAGATAAGCTATGTTGCTCGTACCACCCGTTGCAAGACGTACATATTCGCAGCTTTGTGGAGACTGTGTGTGCTGCAACGATGCTCGGTATCCGAATGCCGCCTGTTAGTTGTAGTAGTTTGAGTCGTGTTAAAACAGGTGACCATGCGTGGTTTGCGTGGTTCGCCGATCAGTTGAGGCGCGCGATCGTCAACCCTGACCTGCAAACCAAGCAGTAAGGTATTGCTGCTATTCACATCAAAACAACGCATTGTCTGACCGATCATGAGACCCCTGAAGCTATCCAAAAGCCTTCATGGCCGTCTGTTTGGCGGGGCCTTGACATGCACTTAGCATGCCATATCTCAATCATCGCCCTTTGCACCTTGACCTGGACTTTTGCTGGATGCAGCATCCAACCCACAGTTACTTATCGGACGCCGCGCACCTCAACAACTTCAGTTCACTTTCGTTCTGTTCTGTCACTCATTGATGACCTTCACCTTGTGATCGGTATAGAGGTTTGCCCATCCAACGTATACCAGGCGCTGCCATCCTGGCCAGAGTCAAAGTCCACCCAGTCCACAACACTGCAACCGCATACTGCCACTCACCAAGTAGACAGGTCTTTCTAGCTACATTAATCTTCCGCTTCATTCTCATACGTAATGTCCGCCTTTCATGCTGGCGGCGTGGAACTTGTTGACTCCACCCAAATTACTGCAGCTCTCGCAGCTATATACAATCCACGAACGACCAACGAAGTCCGGCAAAATGCCAGCAACTACCTCACATCCGTGCGTACGCACTCTGATGCTCCTTCCTCTGGCTTCGCCCTGGCCGCTGATGTGTCGCGACCCGCACCAGTCAGGCACTATGGCCTGTCTCTCCTCGAATACCCTATACGCTATAGATGGGAAGAGTTGCCGAACGAAGCACAGCTCATGTTAAGGAGAGCTGTCGTAGAGCTCGCGCAAGGGGTAACGGGTGCAGAGGAGGGGTTTTTGAGGAACAAGATTGCGAGTCTGTGGGTAGAGGTCTTGAAGAGGTGCTGGGGCGATCACGTAGATGAGGACAGGACGCTTGTCGACAGTTCTGTCAGCAACGAGGAACATGATCAGTACATGCAAGATGGATGGAGGGACATGGATGCTCGCCTAGTAGACCTCTGGATTGGGAGTACCGCCAAAAAGGAGATCGTTCTCCACATATTAGAAACCGTGTCAGAGGAAGTCTTCAATAGGGAAGACACTATAGCCGCGCTTCGTGGTCATGAGCTGGGGAAAGCCTGCGTGCAGATCTTTACTCCAGCCGGGGTGCTTAAAGAGTGTCTACCAGACCGGGAACTAGGTTTGCAGGTCCGTTACGGCGACGAGGGTTGGATCGCCCGCCTATGCCTGGAGCTTCAGCGTTGCTGTGAAGCCATGACAACCGGCAATAAAGCCTCAAACCGGCTTGCTATTAGAATACTTTGTGCTCTCAGAGCCGCCTCCGGCTGGATTATGCACAGGACAATCTCAAAGACAGATTGTGTAGGCGCTCTTTGTACAGCACTGAGGACCGGTGACTTGGAGGTTCAAACAGCAGCTGTCGAAGCTCTTCATGTCCTCTACGGCAGGCCGATTCAGCAAGATCCCGACTTCGCAGACATCGTGTGTCCATGGTACATGTCCGCCTCTGTACAACTTCTTGGTGACGTGTATCAACATGCCTCGGTCGACATCAATGATCTCGATGAGATGAAGTATACCTTACTCAAGAAACTCACTGAAGTAAGTCTTCTTTGCAATGCTTCTCTTTCGAGTGTCCTAACCCCTTTGACTTGTAGGTCGTCTCGAATCTGGCCAACCTTATGGAACAGCGCCCTATGCATATTCCAGGGGAAGCGGACCTTCCTCTTTTCCTTTCTTTTCTTCTCACTGTGCTTCAGAACCCTTCTCTCATAGTTTCTATTCCAGTGTTGCATAGCTGGACGCTACTGCTACGATCTCAGGCAATAGCAAGCTCAGAAGCCATCTCATCTAAGCTAGCGCCTATACTTGAGATATGCAGTCGACGACTGTTCAGATATGATTCTCTGCAAGAAGACACGGAGGATGAGACCTATCGCTTCTTGGCCGAGGATATCGATACGCTCCCAGAAAGGCATGCCTTCCTTGGAAATTATCGCAGATACTGTGTCGAAGTGGTCGAGATCGTTGTTCGTAGGTCCCCTTTTGAGGCACTCAATCATGTTCTCTCCCAAGCCAGCAGTATCTTCAGAGATGTCTATAATGGACAGCCCCACTTCCAACCAGATACCTACGCCAAGAACTCTGTACCTGCTCTACGTGTTGAGGCTCAGATCGCCGTGATCGACGCTGCCCTCAAGGGTTACCTGAAATGGTTAACGGCCCACGAAGGAGATCCACAGGCAGACGAACGACAGAGAAACACTATGCAGGATACGTTTGAGCAGTGGTGTCGGGATGTGCTGACCGTGCCTTACACTAACCCGGACATCAAACGCAAGATCGTCTCTTTAGTTGTCACATTCGCAACCAAAGCACTTACGTCTCGGCCGAGCTTCGCAGTGGGTGTCCTGGAACATCTGCTCTCGGTTCACTTTCAGGACGATGAGTCCTTTCCGCACTATCACGAAGCTCTCAGGACCATGCAGAGCGCCTTGATGACGGATATGCAGCGACTGGCCATTGCCTTTCCCGACCACTTCCTGAACATATATAGCGAGATCGAGAGCAAAATAAGCGAAACCGTAGCGCGAAGGGGTGCCGACGAAAAGTCACGAACAGGCTACAAAGGCTTCCTATTCATCATAATTCATCGCTCTACTGGCCTCGCCAAGGAGGATCGAGAACGGAGATTGCGAGAGATCACCGCCCCGATGCGAGAGGCCTGGCAGGACTCAGTGTTTACGGAGAACCTAACCTCATTCGCTTCGTTCTGCAAACTCATTCACGTCGACCGCTTGTTTGAGTTCTTAGCGGGTTATGGCTTTGCGAAAACATCGGACTGGGCTTCCGTGCAACTTGACCAGACCGGCCAAGCATATCAATTGGAAATCCTAGAGGCTTACAACCAACTCCCGCTCAAGCTAACCAAGAGTATGCTTGCTTTCTCTACAGAGAAGGTCCGCGAAGCTTCTCCAGCATTTGAGACAGCTGCGAACTTGTGGCGAGATATCTTGCCTGCAGTTCTGCCCAACCTGTTACAGCTGGTGAAATTCTCGCACAGTTTCTACGACCTGAACAACTGGTCGCACCTTCCCGATGAGATGCGAGCACTTGTCGGACGCATCTTGACAGATAGATTCTGGCAAGCGGGTATATCTCTGGAGTCCAAGGACGCCTTCTACGCCAGAGTGAGTGGCACGAAATCGAGCTATGAGGGCTTCGGTTCGACGGTCAGGGGCACCATTCGAAATGTCCGCGAAACTTCTTACTTCATACTGTACTCACTCGCGAGGTTCCACGATGACTTCTTTGCAATTCCCGAACTTCCAGAGCCTTTAGCCAATGCATTGTTTTCTACTGCACAATCTCTATCGGCACACCAGATGTCTGTCTTGCTCAACATGGTCAATGGTCTGATTGACAGATGCCCACCACAATACCGAGCGCAGTTCTTGCCCACAGTAATGGGCAGCTTCTACAGATTGCTTGATATCAAGACGAGCAACGAGTGGGACGCCATTCTCTCAAGGGGCCAGACATCGGTTCAAGAAGATGAACTCGGTGACGAGATGAAGGCGGAAAGCATTCTGCGGCAGCTGACGTATTCTGCTGTAAATATGATTCACAACCAGCTTGACCACCAAGCTCGTAAGTCTACGAACGATGACGCTTCGTGATCATGCTAATCCGTCGTAGATGCTCATGACGAGTCCAGAGATGCTGCAGCGGCAAAAGAGCAATCGATGCGCCACTTTGTGCTCACGAATGCAAGCGTGCTGGAACCCCTCATTCTATTTTGCACTCATGCCATCCGTATGCGAGACCACCGATGCTGCACGATTATTATCCGTGTACTCCGGTCTATCATTCCAGAATTCAGCATCAACTCCACCTTTGCCGGTGCCGAACAAGTCCGAGAGTTCATTAGCACTGAGGTGCTCAAGGCTTGCATTACATCGCTGAACGAGCCCTATTTCGCTGATGTTCAAAAGGACCTCGCCGGTCTCATATCTCTCATTATTCAACTATATGGCCCTCATACTCAGACACCACGGCAGATTATTGCTTCCATACCCAACGTCAAACCGCCCAAGCTTGACAAAGCCTTCTCAAAAATCACTAAGGGCGCGAGCGAGAGGCAGAGCAGGGCTATCATTCTTGAACTGCTGGAAGGCATCAGGGGCGTCAGTATACATGAGGAGGGCAAGATTGGTCGGCCCGACCCAAACAAAAAGGACAGGTCAAAAATGCAGCAGATGTGGATGTCCGTTGATGTGGCGCCGGTAATCCACCGCGGTGGAAGTCCGACACTAGAAGGAGTGGCAGATATGTTTGGTGACGGTACTTAGATGTAGTGAGTTGGTAGCGTTGTATGGATGCTTCTGTTAAATTTGAGACCACCTCGCCCGTTCGATGGATGCCTATCAATTACATCCGGCTCGAATTCACCACCACTTGTGCCCAATGTAGATACCGAAGGTGGAAAGGACCGGGTAAGAAAGGAGGGACAGACGGAGTATCCCAGGCAGAGGTTAGATATGGCCCTAGCACGTGTGCTATAAGACAGGGTAAGGGGGTGACGGTTAGTAACCTAAGCCACAGAGGCCCGGCTTCTGATCTGAACCGTACTTGTAGCTCCATGACGGCCCTCTCACCAGCACAAACAACCAATGGCAGCAGAACATCATTTGCGACCGTCTTTGGTGTGATAACGGTTAAGGTTGCGGGCTTACATTATTCGCATATTGACGGTTGTTGATTGTTGATGAGTGCTACCACAAGGAGAGTCTTTGATAATCTTGACGCAGCCATCAGGGCATATAAACCTATATTGCAGTGGATACTACTCTCCGTAGACAACAGCGTTCCAGTGTACAAGCAATCCAGATTTACATTCTGATATGGATCTGCTTGGCAAACTCGCATGGCTTGGAATTTTGTCCTACATATGTTTGCGCAGCCCGGTTGCATTTAAAACCCACGTTGGCCGTCGCCGCCATAATAAGTCAAACAGTCCACCATCCGCACTTTAGTGGACAGTGAGACCTGAGATCTTACAGGTGGTGATCAGGGGGTAGGCCACGCTTTGGTAGCTGGTGTCCATCGAAGTTACCCGTCTCATTTACGGATGTTGAGTCAGCGCCATTCACTGCCTAACTTACCTAGGTACGTACCTTACCATTCGAAGTACCAAATCGGGAAGAGGCTGAGGCTCAAGAATCATCATCATCAAAAAATAGTCACGTTGAGTGCAAACCGGGTGAGAAAGTGTCCGAAGCCCGGGCTCGACAATCCACCTTGTGCTTGAAACCATCATCAGACAAGTAACGCTCCAATAATCGTACGAAACCGTACTACTCCCCCGCCCTCCTCTACGTAATATAGAAACGCCGAGGCCCCGAAGTGCGACCAGTATGTCAACCTTGCCGTCAATGATTGCTTGCGCTTGTATATGGATTTTGCTTTCATGTGCTGCCTCCCTTACGTCGAAAGGCTTGTTGACTTGAGTAGTCGTGATGTAATTGCTCTCTTTCAATCCCGTAGGATCCGCAAAGTAGTAAAATAGGTTCACCATGAGCGATATATTCGTCTCATATTTCATTCACCTCTGCTTCCCCTTGTCCTGGCGCGAAAAGCATATTCTTTCTAGAACTACATACCGCCTGACGCCTCAAGATGCCCGAGCAACTCACTAAAGAAGACATCGACACGGGCAACGATGCCTTGTCCAAGCAATACGACGATTCTGTTGACCTATCACAGAAGATCAAAGATCTCGAGTCCATCATCTCCGAATGTTCCTCCGTTGGCCTCCTTACCACCCAGCGTCCCGACATCGGCCCCGTCTCGCGGATTATGAACGTAGCCAAGCATACAGGTCCGGACTTCTATTTCATCGCCAATGCACACAGCAAGAAGTTCAAGGACTTGGATAGCTCCAAAACGGCACAGATCACCTTCCAGACGAACAACAACTACGACTGGGCTAGCATCAGCGGTACCGCCACCGTAACGAGCAATAATGACCCTAGGATCAAAGAGTTGTATAGTGCTGGCACGAAGGCGTGGTTCGGTGATCTGAATGACGGGAAACACACCGGTGGGCCAGATGACCCGAGGATGGCTTTGATCGAGGTCAAGGCAAAGTATATCACGTACTGGAAGACAACCGTAGGCACGCTCGGACTCGTAAAGGAAGTCGGATTGGCCTCCTTGACCGGAGGCGTCGCCCAAACTGGCGTACAGAGGGAATTCTCTGTGGATGAAGTGGAAAGGTACAGGAAAGAGTCTCAGTAGAGCTTGCAACAGCGAGAGACCGCATTGTTGCTAATGGCCAAGCTGAACAGGTGGGTGGATTTTGGGGGTATGGGAGCCTGTAACAGCATATTAACAAGCACAATAGAATGGTGCCAGATCAATCACTTGCACCATCCTGCGCTTACCTGCGTTCAACAGTGTCTATGCCACTTGATAGAGGCTGTATTTTGTAATTAAACATGAACGCACGACCACTCAACAATCGTATTTTCTGTTCTACCGTGAACTTACCACTTCGTCCTGGCTGTGATCCAGTAAGCTGATTGCAAGGCATTACTGTCGTGCCTCCCATGCCACTCCAAATCAGATAATCCAGTTCAGGAAGAGAAGCCAGTGTTGGAGGAATGGATTGTTGGCCAATGATTTAGTGCACTATTGAGCATATAAACCAAGGTCTTAGGAAAATCCCGCAGATCTGTCAGTCTTTGCAGGACGATCTTTTGAGGCCGCGCAGAGAGTACAGACCTCTATTGATATCTCATTGATTCATCACTCAAAAGGGAGCGCATGACGGGCAATCGACTCCGTACACAGTACCTTTCGCTCGCTAAATTTCCATACAAACTTATATACTGAAGAGCAATGTCCATATACACAGAAATATTGCGACCGAGAACGGTTCAACCGCCTCATACTTTGCGATCAACGTTTCATCTCTGGTGCTGCCACTTGAATCTGGCTATCTTTATCGGGGATGGGCAAACCGTGTCAATCCAGAAACACCGACACGCCTGAAATATGTGGAATGAAGATTCAGCATCTGACACTGCTGACGCAAAGGTCCGGAAGGAGATTCCTCTAAGACAAGTACGGCTTTCGTAGGTAGCGTGAAGATCACCTCTGACAGACAGTGAGATGCCTGTCTGGAACATCCTATTTTTGATCTTGCTCCAACTCAAAGCGTCCGGAACAGAGATGAGGAAATTCGTGATCATGGAGCGGAACTCATAGTAGAGACAGTGACTTTGGTCTTCAGGCACGATCATCAGGGTTAGTAACCTGTCATGGTTCGTCAATGATGAGTACGCCATGTTGCAGCGGACGACGGACCTTTAGTATCCTCCTCGAGTAATCCTGGTTATCAGCGATGCTACCATCACTCTGCCTACGCATCATTACAACCGGATCTAGTCTTGAATCGGCCATTGAAGAGGTTGAACCAGCTTTGCCGGCGCCAATAAAGTCGTTTACAGCGGCTTGCCGCCTGTACTCCTCTTTGGCTGCCTTAGCCCTTCTTTGACGAAGGAAAAACCAGACACCTCCAACAAGACTAGCGGCTACAACAAGACCGACAACGACGCCTGCGGCGATGCCAGCCTTGTTGGGGCCACCAGATCCTCCTTGGCTTGCCGCACTGGTGCCGGTTGACGCAGGCACAGTCATAACAACAGTTGATCCGCCTACGGTCACGACGGCAGGTGGAGTGGCGGTTTTGCCTGCTGCTGAGCTTGCTGCGGCGGAGCTAGGGTCGGCATTGTCGATCTGGTTCTTGTTCAGACCAGTCAGATAGACGGTCCAGTACTCATTACCGCCACCTGTGATGACATGTTAGAAACAGGAGATGACGGTATAGCATTCATTGTACTTACACATTTCCTGGTCGTAACCGTTGCACGGGGTATTGCAATTGGAGTTGTCGACCTTTGAGTTTGCGGGGGGAAGAAGGTCACCACAATAGCAGTTCGAACCACTTGTCACAGCCATCACAGGTTTGCCCAACCCAACACATATTGGCTGACAGTACCCTGAAGTCTGGAAAGTCCACGAGCCTTGATCTAGGAGAGGAAACGACGATGAGAAGCAGCCCTCCGGAGTCATTGCATTCAGCTTAAACGTAGGTGCTGGAGCTGTTTGTGCGGCGACCTTTAATGAGAGAAGTATGGTGAGGATCGTAAACGCGGTCCGCGATTCTTTGCAAAACATGGTTCGAAAGCGAGGTCCAACTGGAACCTGAAGATGTGTGCGAAGCAAGGAGTGTTGCGGCTGACAAGTCGGATTTCTGGGTGCGGACGAATGGTTGTAGCCCACCTGTACGACTCTGCTGAGGGTCGGTTCTTTGTTCGCGTCCGCGTGTGGGAAAGAATGGTGGCACACTGGCACTACCTTTGTTCCTTGGGCCGGATTGCGCCGCAAAGGGGAAAATCGCTGCCCGTAATGCTCCTTGCTCGCTTTGAAGATTCGTGATGCCGGTAGGAGTGGGATTAATACTTCGAGGGTTGTGTCCTGCCGAAGCGTTTACGACGTTGCAGTGCAGTCAGCTTTGATACGCGTTTTGAGCCGTTCCCTTTCACCAGTGAGAAGGTATGAGTAAGGAGAGTGGTCTGCAAGCAGATTTGTTGTTTTAAGGAATGACTGTTGAGCGAACAGTTGATGCGAAGCGTACGGATAATGAGTGTGAGTTGACGACCGGTTGAGAGAAAGCAGGAGTCGGGAGGAAGCAAAGGGGGTGAGCGGGAACTTTACGATCTGTGTCCGCGCTAGTGTGGGCAACGCTACCTAATCCGCGCGGCATCTACCCGGAAGCTCAAATAACAACAAAACACTGCTAGTAATGCGATCGATAAGTTTATGCTCAGTGAAGCCTGTCCTACGAAGAGGACGTTGCACTCTTGCCTCTCGCCAGAATTGTACGTAGATTCCTCAAAAAAATCGTGAGAGAGAGTCCGCTGGCTCGACGGCGAATCAGAATCAGCGCTTCCCGCTAGGTTTGGGCGGAGCGGTCACGTGAGAAACTGCTACTTTACACGCCGGCGCGTTTCGGTCGCGTCCCAGCTCTCTAGCGTTTGAACCTTCCTAGAGCACATCAAACCACGCCAATTGTTGATTTCGAACCCTCTTGCAGATCCCTCATTCAGCTAACAACCACATCCCACTGTCAACTCCTTACAGTCGAGAATCTATCCCGATCGATCCAACCAGAATTGAATCAATATGGCCGCTGTTTCTGTTCTAGACGTGCGTGTGCTCCAGAATCCTGCCGCCATCACCGATCCATATCAGTTCGAAATCACCTTTGAATGTCTCGAGCGGCTCCAGAAAGGTAGTTTCATACGCGCTCTTGATCTGATCAGGTCGAGCTTTCTTCTGACGCGGCGTTAGATCTTGAATGGAAGTTGACGTACGTTGGGTCGGCCACATCGTAAGCTGTCCGACTCACATCAAAAAGTGCGATCTGCTGACTGTGTCGAAAGCTCTGAACACGACCAAGAACTGGACTCTCTGCTTGTGGGGCCCATTCCTGTAGGCGTGAACAAGTTCGTATTCGAAGCCGACCCGCCCAATCTCACTCGAATTCCCGACTCCGAGATCTTGGGCGTCACAGTCATTCTACTGACCTGCAGCTACGATGGGAGGGAGTTCATCAGGGTTGGGTACTATGTCAACAACGAGTACGCGGAAGAAGGTCTTAACGAAGATCCACCTGCCAAACCCATTCTCGAGAAAATCAGAAGAAACATCCTTGACTCTAAGCCCAGGGTGACCCGTTTCGCAATCAAATGGTCTGTCTTGATCCTGATTGTATGGACCACTTGCCGGGCTAACAATTCTTGAAGGGACTCTGAGGAGTCAGCTCCCGCCGAGTACCCGCCTGACCAACCTGAGGCCGACTTGGTCGAAGAGGACGGCTTCGCAACATACGGTGCTGACGAAGAGGAGGAGGAAGAGACTGTGGAGGCGGAAGTCGCCAAAGAAGAGGGAGAGGACGCCGAAATGGGCGGTGCTGAGGACACTGCTGCCGCCAAGGATGAAGACGAAGCCTCAGATGCCGGCAGCGAAGATCTGGAGGGCGAGAGTAGTGGCGATGAAGAGGATGAGGAAGAAGAAGAGGCGGAGGAGGGTGAGGGCGACGGCGATGGCGACGAAGAAATGGACATGGGTGACGGAGTACAGAAGGATACAGGTGCACCCAGTGGTCAGCCTGGCATCGGCCAACCTGCTCCAGCGGCCGATGTTATGGTGCACTAACAGGAAGTGGTCCAAGGGCTCTTGGAATACCACTGAGGCGTCATCTTGCTGACGATGCGGTGCAACTCCCTCTATGTACTTGGGTGCGATGGTTCTGTTTAAGCCTACAGCATGATGGGTGGAGGAGCAAAGTTTGATACCTACGTACTCTTCCATGGTTTCTTGTAGTTGTAGTCATAAGCACAGATAGACGCTGCACGAACAGAGATAAATCCCTTCCCAAGTCCGCTGTCGTTCAATGCCTCGATACGTATTTGCGTACCCATGGTACGGCGAAGGGAATGCCTAAGGTAGTCATCTCTATACTGCCATAACATCCTGCACTCTGGTTAATCTTGCAGCGGGCCGCCCCAGTCCTAGCTGACGCAGGGTCTAGTCCAGTGGCCCCCCAACCCATCCAGGGATCAACTGCGGTCGGCCAAGACGGTAAGGTAAACGCGCGTTTCCATCCGTCGACCCCGACCTGGACCAACATGCATCATCAGAATTGAGAGGAGCACCCACTGATATCCACATGTTTGACTGGTCTTGATGGGCTGCTTCATCACTAATGGCCCACTTGATACGCGGTAAACAAGCTGGCGTACAAAATGACCTCTCTCTGGGCCTGAGCCAGGATATGTTTAGACTGGACGATGTGCGTATATGCTCCGCCCAGCTTCCGGAACTGTACAAGACTGACATTCCACAGATCGATCGCTTCGGCATCAGTTCCCAGATCACACAGATAGCGTATGACCCTGTGCAGTCCCTGCTCGCTGTGGGTACCCGCAACAGTACATCTGGGAAGGGCGAAATTTACGTCTTTGGACAGAAGCGCATCTGTGTGACTTTACCACTACCTGGAAAAGGTGCATCCGTGAAGACGCTGCGATTCTGTGCAGATAAGATTGTCTGCCTTGACAACAAGAATGATTTGTCCATATACTCTCTCGAAGCAAAGAGCGTTATCGTTTCCTATTCACCCCCAGGGACGGCTACTTGCCTCGAGACAGATCCGGCCTTGGACTATGCGTTGATCGGCACGCAAAATGGTTGATTCAAGCCGACAGACTCTCGCTGAAGCATACTGACGACCTTTAGGGGACGTACTGGCTTATGATATGGATAGGGAGTCCCCCGCACCCTTTAGGATTCCCAATCTTTGGCACGAACACAATGTGAAAGCAAGGGGTTTGCCAGTTGCCTCCATCGCCTTCCACCCACGAGATATTGGCACATTGCTCGTCGGATACAGTGAAGGAGCGGTGATCTATTCCTTCAAACAGAACAAGGCGCTCAGGCACTTTCACTATCAGTTGCCTCGTGGAGCTCCGGGAGGTGATTCTGATCCCGCTACAACAGGCTCTTCTAGAAGCCCAAGGCTCACCCAGGCACTGTGGCACCCTACAGGCACGTTCATCCTCACTGGCCATGAGGATTCAAGCATAGTCATATGGGATGCCAAGGACGGCAGGATGATCCTGGCGAGGACTCTTACAGACACGCATATTGACCGACCCGGGGCCCCGACTACCACAACGGGCTCGTCTTCTGGAGCAGTGACAATCAAGGAACCCTTGTTTCGAATTGCATGGTGCGCGAACGTGGACCCTGATGACACCGCCATCTTAATAGCAGGAGGAGCATCAGCTACGCTACCAACTAGAGGCCTTGCGCTGTTCGAACTGGGTCGCACTCCTAATTATGCCACGGCTTCTTGGGAACTGCTGACACAGCACTTCGAAGCTCCTCGTCGCCAGCGCATCCTTCCGACACCCCCCAATGCGCAAGTCGTAGATTTCTGCCTCATTCCCCGAAGGTCACCACACTTTGCTGGGGCTCAGGACCCGATTGCCGTCATTGCTCTCCTCGCTTCTGGCGAACTGCTCACTCTCAGTTTTCCCAGTGGACTACCCATTAACCCTTCCAACCAGCTTCATGTCTCCACCACTCTCGTGCATCCTTTCGTCACCCGTGTCGCGCTTGCCCCCGTTGAGCGATCACAGTGGCTTGGCATGACGGAAACGAGGTTCCATGGTCCGCCGATTTTGATAGGGGGGGCCGAGATGCAGCGGCCTTCGAAGAGATATGACCATAGAAATATCATACAAACCGCTCACACGGATGCCAGCATTCGGCTCTGGGATCTTGGTCATGGCGACCGTCTTGAAAACGAGCAAGTCGTACAAGTGGACGTCAGCAGGGCTCTTGGCCGATTTGATAACATCGATGTTTCGTGCCAATCGTTAGCTGGAGCGAGCGGCGAATTTGCTGCAGGACTGAAGACTGGCGAAGTCATTGTATGGCGGTGGGGCCATAACAAGCGTGCTGGCCAGGACCCGCTTCCAGCAGGACCCAATGAGCGCAAGAAGTTGATTGACATCACGGAGAGGAAAGATCCGTCTTTGACTGACGGTTTGATGCCGATCACGCTCCTTGACTGGGGACAAGGATCTGTGGCGGCGTTAAAGCTCAGCGACGTGGGCTTTGTTGCTGCAGCATCGGAAGGAGGCGGGCTGGTCGTGATTGATTTGCGAGGTCCTGCCATCATTTACGATGTAAGCATATATGAACTCCTCACACCAACAGGACATGGGAGCATCAGGCGCAATACGCCGGGCCAGAGCAAGCTTGCATGGATCAACATCCTGGAGTTCTCTGTCATGACTCTAGACGGCGACTCCTATTCTTCTATACTTTTGCATGCCGGAACCACTGAAGGACATATTGCAACATTCAAGATTCTACCGTCAACCTCCGGGCGATACAGTGTACAGTTCGTTGGTGCTACACATGTCGAAGATAAGATTATCACTATTTACCCACTACATGCCGACACCGGACATCCTGCGTTTGCTTCCAAGGATGCTGTTGCCGGCCTACGCAATGGTAGCACTATCAACGGTGTTATCCTTGCGACCACTACAAAAGGAGCCCGTATCTTTAGACCAGCTAGCCGCAAAGGAGCTTCTAAGACTTGGGATCAGTATCTCTGTGAGTCGGCTGCCGTGGCTCGGTTCGGAGACTCGCGTTATACCCTTGTTGGTCTCTTCGGTGACGGTTATGCAAGGTGCTTTTCGATACCTGCTCTTAAAGAAATTGGTAGTGTCAGGTTAGGCGATAAAATGGATACGACTCGATTCTCCGAGGCCGTAATCACGCAAACGGGTGATGTTCTTGGTTGGTGTGGTCCCAGCGAATTGGCTTTTGTTAACGTCTTCGGCACCGGATCCGACTCGTGAGTTCGCTCCTCCTGGCATTCCCGCAAATAGAGGCGTTGCGAGGCACAAGTCACTGATGTGGGTTGCATCTACAGGACTCTTAACCCAGACAAAATCTTCAACCCTGAAGCAATCATCCCGCCACGTCCAACGATATCCAACATGCAATGGATATCAGGAACGCAGTATATCACACCTGCGGATATGGATGTACTCAGTAAGCGCATCTTTCCCAGCCAACCCTCAGTCGTTGTAACACTACTCACCACAACCTGTTCTCCAGCTAACACAATGACAAGTTGGTGGACCAGATCGCCCTCCGTCGAAACGGATGATAGCTCAAGCCCGGGCCGATGAGGCTGCTGCCAGGGCGTCCGCTCGTAAAGGCGGAGCGCCCTCTGTGGAAAGCTCGGGAGAGGGATACTTCACTTATCTTCAGCGACAAATCAATGAGAGAACAGAGAAGCTAAATATCATGGGTGACAGCATGGACAAATTGGAGAACAATAGCAGCGGTTGGGCAGACGATGTAAGCAAGTTTGTGGCTAAGCAGAAAAGGGGTCTGGTCCTGGGAGCGATGAAGAGTAAATTTGGCTTATGAGGCGGTCTTAAACAACTTCCATCAAAGTTGCGTGAAGGCAGCAGCGTACGTTAGGATGTTCCTTTTCGGTCATGGGCGGTGATTGAGCCCAAGCTGGCGCTTGGGCGTGGCAAGGATGACATGTGGGTGAGAAACTTATCCCATGAATTCCATCAAGCAAAACTGTTGCGTCCGACGCTCAACAATCGTTGATTGTGCCAGTAGCTAATTCGAATCCTAACCCCCTTTCCGCTCTTCAATCAGTCTGATGAATAGGTTGCTCATACAATCTCATCCTCTCCTGGACCATAGATCTCAGTCCGTCGATGAAACCCTTTCCTAACCATGATGCACTGTCGTTGTCTAACGCCGCGTTTTCTACCCAGTGGAACAAACATTTCAAACTCCAAAGCCCATCTGGAACCAGCACGTCTGCAGCTCTTCTTAGCGTTAGCCGATCATCAAGTACTGTCCCACTCGTGCTAGCATGCATTGAGCTGCTTGGATCCGGCGGCAGAGCAAGACCAATGTCAGGACCGTTTAGGTCTGCTAGGGCCCGCAAACGAAAGATCCATTGCCACAACATACGTCCGGTGTTTAGAGCGTGCGCATCATTTAGCGCGACGAGTGTTGCCCCGAAGGTCGTCGGGTTGGCGTCACGAGCTGCGCACCGCCGAACGTAGATGGTTGGATCGTTCTGGAAAGCGCGCCGATGCGCAGGATTATTTGCAAAGTCTAATGTGACCTGCCAGTGTTCGGGACTGCTGGTTTTGACGAATGCAATTCGGTCAAGCTCAGGCAGGAGACATGGAGCAACCATAGTCTTTTCATCAAGATCAGTGGTTTGAACAATGATTGGCGCTGATATTGTTCGGTGAGTATCAACATCCTTAATCACAAGACACCGTGCTTCAGCTGCGAGAACCCAGAGATGCCTGAAGGCTTGCAAATGTGCCTTATTGTCGAGAACATCCCTGGGATAAAGCGGATAGAAGGCACATATTAATGCAGCTATCGCCAGATTGGATGTGCCAAAGGTGTAGCTCCCAGCACCCAAGAACAACACACCTAAAGCCATATGGGTGGCTAGATGGGAGCCATACGTGGTGTCCTTATTCGTACGCTGGTGGAGGACACGCAACCGGCGGAAGATGACAATGTCTCCGGTTCCAGCCATGACGGTTGCAACCGCCAAACACAAAAGGTCTTGGCATTTTCGGATGGTATTGCGGGTTTGTCTTTCCGCATAGGTGTGCGCGTAGTAGGCCCCCAAGCGCATGAATTGATCCAGAAAATATATGAGCAAGTCCCTGACGGATACATCACCTGTGCCTGAATGTTTCAGACTTACGCTCCAAAGCAGTCCTGCAAGGATATTGTAGAACGGCATGTCGTCGTCTTTCAGCTTTTGGACGTTGCGGAGGTCTGCACAATGTCTGTAACGTTCGGGTAGCTTTCCTTGAATCCAGTCAGAGCTCGCTTCTATATTGTCCCACATGATGAGGTTTCCAGCAAGTGTTCGAAGTAAGAACATATCGGTCCGCACATAACCGAATTGGGCAACAGTGTCCGGACAATCGATCCTACGAGCCAACGCCTCGTTTTGTGATTTCATGCAAATGAAACCGATAGCGATGATGGCACCTGCGGTAGCCTGATCGACTTCGTGAACAGTCTCGATAGGCCTGTGTCCTACGGCCACTTGTAGCAATCTTTCTATTATTCGCATGTCGCGCATGCCTCTGAGGTCCTTCCCATTCCCCAAGTTGATGAGGCCTAGAGCGAAGCCTGCCGCTAGACGGTAACCCTCGTCCCGGAGAGGATCTGGCGAACCTGATTCGTCGGTGGCACTGATATGCTCGATTTCTGAGAGCATGATCTCACTCATGCGGCGATGTTGTGTGTTGTGATATAGGATGCCGATACCCATCAAGCCTGTCGTTTGTATAAGTGGTGACAGATTCAATTCAGCTGCCCCAGGAGGTAGCATGCGGGTAACGTGGACAGACAAGAGCCTCGTGACAAGAGTATCCATGGTGCCAATGTAGGAAATTGACAGCCCTAGCAATAATCCAACTGACGTCATTGTGTGCTTGGGTGTTAGATATTTGAACGCCAACCATTTTGCAAGTGACCTGAGGTGGCCGTTCAAACCTAATGCTAGCAAAAGTCCAGCATGTCTGTTGTTCAAGTCCGCTGGTTTGTTGAACACTATCCACGACGTGTCAATGCCCTGAGCATTTCGGGAGATGCTCAAGCCAGCGGAGACACCGGCATGAAAGAAGGCCCAGCTGTACTTTTCCTCTGTAAAGGTACTTCGATCCGCGCTTATTGTGTTGTTTAATGGCTTCATGATGCAGAGAGTTTGGAATCCATGAAGGTAGTACTTCTCCGTTAGCAGCGGCTTCCGGCTGTCAAATAGTAACATTGCATGTCCGGGAGGAAGTGCGAAGTATCGAGTCATAACATACTGCATGACTTCCTTCTGTTTTTCTAGGTGTTGAGCTTCTGTCCATTCGGGTTCAGGCTTGCATTCTGCAGTGGCCATCCGTAAAGGCTCCAGCAGTTTGGCGGCTTCAAGAAACCTACGGTCGCCGCTGAACAAAAGTCTCGTGACCGCCAGCCGATCGGCCTCGGGAGCACTTTGCAGTATAATTGAGCCCTCGGACGAGTTGCATATAGAGTGCACGTCTCGCAGGACCGAAGCTGGGCCGAAGAACTGTTGACACGTTCATGTGAGCTTGCGCGTAAATGATTGATGCTCTACTGCGACTTACCAGAAGTGACTGCAGGTCTGGATGGGACAATCTGTTACGTCCGTGGAAAAGTGTCAGGTCCTCACGCCCGATCAAGTCCAACAACCTCAAGTCCCAGGTCGTGGGCGGGTGGACCTGCATCTCAATGATAGCGTCCTTGACCAAGGCGATTAAAGCTTCAGGCAATGTTGCGAGCATGCGGTCGTCAATCGCCAGCTTAGCAATCAACTCAACCTTCTCCCGGGGCACTAGGGGTCGTTGTTCAACTTGGATTTTGCTAACGTACGTAAGCAGGGCTACAGTCCGTGGCGTGAACCTAGCATCGATTCCGTCAGGATCTTCTGTTCGTTGATTGTTCGAACCAGAGCATACCCAGCTCATTCTAGGAAACGCTCCAGGGCTTTCGAGTCCGAGGGATTTTGCGAACCAGGAAAAGATTGACGGAGGCTGACCTGCGGAAGAGTACTGGGAGAACTCAGACTTCACTGGACGCGCTGATCCTGGTCAGTATCAGAGACAAGAGACGTGAGCTACGATCTATCGCGCCAAAGCAGGATATCAACTTAGCTTACTCTGATCGAATTCCCACAGCTCCGTGGTAGCACCTTCAAGCTCATAATAGCTTCCATCCTTCCAAGACCATTCCTCCCAACCCAGCCAAAAGCCTAGTTGAGCTAGAATCGGAGTCATGTCGTATAGCCTTGAGCCTACTTCGCCATTGGTCCTTCCATTCAGCTGCAATTTTTGTTCTTCGGACAAGAGATGTAATCCTACAAGCAAACGTCCCAGCGTTAAGCTTGGATCGGTCAGATGCAGAATGCAACTTTTCAGAGAGCTGCCAAGATTTTTTGCATAGTGTTCTGCAACTTGGATGCATTCGGTGAGAAAAGTGCTCCTGCGTGAAACGGATGCGCTGAAGATGGGCTGCTCAGAAACAGATACGTCGTGTGATTGACGGCCGACCCAACTCCATGCTGGGCTAGCTAATGTTCCTAGAACTTGATGAACCCGTTGAGAGCATTGGACATCCTTCCAGTAGTCCTTTCTCGTATGCAGACCAACAGACCCTCTCGAAAACGGTTTTGTTGGTGATTGCCCTTTCCGAGACCTGTTTCGGACTGGATGATGGTGAAGAGCGTTCTTGTAGATGGCAAACAATGCAATGGTCAAGGCAGGCCACTCGCCAGCTATTCGGACATGGCCCCTGAGATCATGCTTGACCATCCAAAACATGGAGGAGACCTGCTCTGCCATGCAGGGCGGGAGCACATGGTCACATACGTCCATGATATTGCGGACATATAGATTGTCTGTTTGGATGCATATCTGATGCTTGTGGGCTCGTCCTTCCTGATCGATCACCTCAAAACAGCCCTCTTCAGTACCATTACTCAGGCTCACCAGATCGAGAACACCGGTCACCGTTCTTCGCAATCCAGTTTCTGCTCGCCGAGGTGATGATATAGGGGTGATAGTCATGCTAGTAAAGACTCTCGGTTGCCTGTTCAGGGTGACGGGCAGGGTTATACCTTCCCAGCCAGTCAATAAGCGGAGCCCGTTCCCAGCGGTCTCTAGCCGAAGGACACGCTTTTCTTTGGGTCTCCCTAAGACAACTAGATCCAGGCAATTCCCGTGATGCTGCAGAGATGTTCTTGACACACGGAGACCAGAGTAGTGGTATCGAGCACCTGCACCGGCCTGATGATGTTGAGATGCTCCAGCCTGAAGGTTGTACGTGACCTGGAGCACTTCTTTCAAATCGTAGTTTATGATGTGGACTTCCACATCCGTACGCGTGCAACCTTGTTCCCCAGCTAACAAAGTACAGCCTTGCGTAACGAACGCGCGGCATGATGGCAGGTCCGTTGATACTTGTAAAGATTGCCGTTCTTCTGTAGTGGGTATCGGTATGCTGTCGACTTTGACCAACCGTAACTCCCTTGGGAAGCGGCATAGATCTTCCTGAATATCTGGGTTGCGCATGACTGACACAGTAGCACCCTCTTTTGTGATGCCCTCGACTGGTGTGCCCGCCTGGTCCGTTGAAAGAGCTACATTTGCAGCTGTGTGCGGTTCCTCCGCGCCGGTCACCGAGAGTCGGGGCAATGGAGTGGAAGCTCGGGTCTTGGACCTGCCAGACGCTCCTGGATTCTGTTCCACATGGCCACCGAAGGATTGACCACGGCGAAGGGTCGGCTTAACACTGCTAGTTAAGCTAACAAAACTGCGCGTCAACTCTTGCGGACCATAACGCTCGTGGATTGCATTGTCAGCGCCTCTTGCAATAATTGAGCTGACGCGCCGTGACTCCCTTACCGACTGTGAGGTTTGAAACTCAGGATCGACCTGAGAGGCGAGGATATCCTCAGCGTTCGCAGAAACTGGAAGGCTTGCCTGGCTACCACCAATACCTTGTGCTGTAGGATGAACGGACCCAGTAACCCCAGCCCAGGGCTCTCTCACAACGTCGCGTGGCCTGACAGATGGCGTAGTTGCCCCGTTGGTTAAGGCTGGCCCGTAAGAGCTACGTCGTCTTGTTCTCGAGGCCTTCAAATCAGCGTCCCGTTGCTTCGAAGATTCCGAGACCGAGCAGAATTGCACATAGCAAGCCAACCAGACATAATACCGTTGCTTCCTGAGGTTGAACGTGATGATGAAGAAGTAATCACCATGAGTAATGTGACTGGGAACATCATCACCGTCGGAAACGTACAGCACGTGCTCGTCGCCGCCTAGGAAACAAGTCGTACCATCCTGATCTTTACCTGCTACCCTCTGACAAGTGAAAGCCAAACCCATTACTGACAAAGGATTTGTGAGAGTAAAATAGGCTGGAAGGTCATCTTTCAGAGGTTTTGTCGCCCTGTGGAGTTTCTCCCAGAAAGCAAGGGAAGGGTCACTAAGCGTTGCATGATTTGAGGTCCGGCTGGTGTCGACCTGGTGCGAAAGGTTTGAGCGAGAAAGCAATGGAGACACAGCAGTGGCCTCTGGAACTGACAGAAAAGACTGTGAGACATCTCCCTTAGCAGGATACTCAGACTGCCTATGTAACAGGAGTCCTCTCGGTGCACGAAACGCTTTTTCAATAGCAAAGGGGAGGTTGACTATGTGACTCGCTCCTGATAGGAAAAACACATGTACTTGAGATCTGAGAATAACAGCAAGAGCTCTTGAGCAAGCCGTGCTCTTCTTGTCGCGAGGAGTCGAGCTCAGCCCTTCAGGTGACTGCTTTTCTGCAGGAAAAGTTGTAAGTAGAGCCTGGATAACCTTTTGCTGCTCGTGTTTAAAGTGGAAAGATTTCTTGATTACACCAGCGCGGCTCCATACTACTGTGTAGTCCGTTGTGAGCAGTTCGTCCTCAGTGTCACCGTCACTGTAGGTTTCCCAGCTGTATAGGTTAGCTGCCGGCTCCGCAGGGAGTATGCCCTCCTGTATAAGATATGGTAGAGCTGAGGGTGTTCGCAACCCCAAGGAAATGGTACTAGCCATCTTTCGAGCTCCCTTTCCTTGGCCACATCGCATGTAAACGAGGATTTCGAACGCAGCGAGTAGCAAAGTAGTGCAGTGGGAGAAGGATTGTAATTTGTGGCGCGCGGTGCGAGAGCGCGTCGCAATGACAACGCGACAAAGTTTGATCACTAAGATGTTTTGATGTGAAACACGCATTATATTCTATCAACACGTTCACCTCTATCAGCCCCAAAACGAGAGCGCTATGAGCGATCCTCAACCCTCCCGTTATTCCTTTTCGTATCGAAATACAGGGTTAAGGCTTCTTCGCGCTTTTGCGTTGTGCTTGCTCAACCTCTTCTAACTCACTCGTTAGCTATGAGCTTCCAAGCCGGCACTACACCGTCCTCACATATCCCATCAGTAGCCCAAACGGATCGAGTATCATCCTCTGCGCTCACGAAACCGGCGTCAGGATCACCTGGCATGGGGGTAAGCCTCTGAAAAATGTATCCACGCCCGTATCTACCGCACCCAAGGTCAACGGCACCAGCACGAGCAACGTTGCCGTTGTAATCCTCGATATCGACGGCGGGGAGCAAACAACGAAGCAGGCGGAGCAGCTCGAGAAGTATCCGGATCCGGAATATGACAGCGAGGAAGAGGAATCCGACTCAAGCAAATCATATTGTCCTTTTGTTCAGCATGCGGACCTTATTCTGGGCACAGCCGTGCTCGCTCTCTCTATTCCCCCGATCCCCCGCAAGGCACAGCAGGTCATTACGCACTTAGTCCCCGACATCTTCACGCATAGAGTCATCTTTACGGCAGCTTGCGCAGACGGAACAGTCAGGGTCCTCACCTTACCTATCGCCCCTCCAACAGAGACTAGATCGGTTCATGCCAACGTTGGGGCGTTGGCGGAACACATCATAACTCTCAGCCCCCAGCCAGGCTATCAGGGAATCCCAGATGGGATTGCGACCACTTGTACATCTACAGAGACTATTCAAGACACTGAGACCGAGCAAGCATCACAGGTAAGCGAAGTGGATTTGCTCAAACGAAATCGCAAACTTAGCAGATTGGCGCACCGGACGCCGGGATGTGCATCTGACCAGACGGGGTGGGAGCTTATTGTAGCATCTCACTCTGTAGAAGCCGCCGGGGTGCTGTTCTTGTACAGCATCCCCATCGACCTCTTGTCGCCTGCAAGCGCTAGTTCCGGTGCATATACCGCACCGTTTCAGGTAGTATATCTGGATTCGCCCGCTAGGTCAATTACTTTCAGTACCGCCGCTTACCCCTCTGCTACCCACCTGCAGCTCCTGGTAGTAAACAAGGGAGGCTTTGTAGGCGTATATGAACCAATGACGCGCCCTATAGGCTCGAAGCTCGATAATGGCGTGGCCACATGGCCAAATAGAGGCACATGGATTGCCTCCTTTGCGTCCCCGTTTCAGATTCCAGCAGGAAAGGAGGGGTTCCCCCGCATACCAGTACAACGTAGTGGTATTATTGACGCAAAATGGGTTTTGGCTGGCCGAGCTATACTTGTCTTGCTAGCAGACGGTGAATGGGCAGTATGGGACTTCCAAACCGCCACGGACTCAGAAGCAGTTCACAGCAGATCGCCAACCTCAATAGGGGGTTTTCTTCCAGGAACAACTGGCAGGGGACAGCAATCACCTGGTCACAAAGCGGATGGTGCCCCGAATTTCGCACCCAAAACGCCAAAGACTCGACGAGCTAAGGAAGAGTCGTTGTTCCAAGGTTCGAGTGAGCCTCGCTCTGTAACCGGTGGAGCTTCCACTGGTGGCGTCGTCATCAGCATGTCCACGCCAGCCGATGCTGGTGTTACCGACGAGGTTGTGGTAATTTGGTACAATGCCTCTATCTACATCGTTCCCAGCTTCGACTCGTTCTGGAGGCATCGTCGAGTCGATAAAACGGCCGTCTACCATCGTCTCTTTAGTAGGCTTGAGATTCCGGATACTCATGAGGAATACATCAAAAGCGTCGTCTTCCTACCCGCGCCTCACCCTTCTGCATCTCGAGCCGTTGCAACACATACTCATCTTCTCGTTAGAACAGATCGCAGACTCATTGACGTTACAGAGAAACCATCCTCAGTTGTTTAGATTGCGTCACTTCGCTTTGCTAAAAAGCCGCAACCTAGAAGGACTAATGTGCAAAAGGCGGACGAGCATTTATTAGCAAGCGGCAAGCTCGATATACATGGAGTTGACAGAGTGCTAAATTCTCTTCAAGGGACCAAGCCATCAAGTGACATCTTTGATGGCCGCACGAACGGCAGGAAAATGGACCTCACACAGCGATGAAGATAGATGATCGCCTCTTTCCGAAACCTTCTCATCCAGGGACGGATCTCACCATGCTATCCGGGAGGGGTCATGCCTAGCTATGTTCAAAAGCGTCACCGGAATGCTTTTATCGCCCTGATATTGTGCGCTGTCTTTTTCCGTTCGAGGTGAGCATGCCTTACTGTGACGACTCTCCGCAGTGTGATCAATGTTCGATCCTGTATGTTTGTTGTACTCTACCCAATCGTTCGTTTCTTCGTTCGCGAGACAAGGTGGAGCACAAGGCGAGGTCCTTTCTTGAAGCTCTGTATTCAACGCGATATAATATACGATGTGTCAGACTCGAAGGCTAGTGCTTAGGCACGCCATAGCTTTGCGAGCTGACTTTTGCAGTAACTGGCGGTTACTCTAGCATCAAGCTCTTCTTAGGTTGACTGTGAGCATGCGTTCTGCCATACCTTAGCACTCCTTGTCGCGGATGCGGAGGCTGAGAAAACTGCTACATACAACGCTTCTTCACGGAGCAAAACTTGCATGTTACTCTCTCGTAGATCAAGTCTGTGCATGTCAACGAAGCAAGGTCAGGATTGATGAAATCAGATATGCACACGGGTCGCTCACTGGAGATTGTATACATTCAAGGCATTATATAGTGTAGATGAGCCACTTGAGGCTTCCCTAGAGCGTATCCTGAATACATTCAAGATTCACCGTCCTTCGACGGAAGATATCCAAAGATGAGTGCGCCAAGTCGTGGGGACTCCGATGGAGAAGTGTCATTGAAGTCGGCTTTTTTCTCTAATGCTCTTACAATGCTTATGCAACGGCATATATCAATGCGCCTGGGAAGACCTCCATTCTCACAGGGCCGTTTTGGTGTGCCGACAGGCTTGTTGAAAAGCTCCCAAAGTGATGAAGAACCTGCACCAAGCTTGTCATCATCACGAAGGTGTCACAAGCCCCCGCGCTCAAAACCTAGACTCAGCCCTGGTACCCAAGCCCGTCTAGCTCCTTACGTACAGATTCCTCAGTATTGATTTTCTTGACTTGTGTATCTTCCAATTTCTCTCCCGCAGCTTGACGCATCTTCAGATCGTCGATTGCCCGTAGCTTCTTCAGCAATGCTCGGATCTTTTTTTCTTCCGGACTTCCGCCGCCAGGCGACGTCACGGTCAACTCCGGTCCGGCTGGTGGTATAACGGGAACTTGTAGAGCGTTCGCTTTGATCTGCAGTTGTCCCTGCTGTATATGATTTGAACTCTGTTGACGATTGTGGTTGTACGGACCGCCATGAGCTCCGCTGCCATCCCGCTCCCTTCTCTGCGAATGACCTCGAGCCCGAGAACGATTACGATATTGCTCATCCGTGTTCGATCGACTCCTTTCATGTCCGCGTCGATCTCGTCTCTCAGGGCTGCGGCCGTGGTCTAGATGGTTCCCAGAGAGCCCATCTGCAGCCGATGGTGCTAGACTTGCGACCTTCTCAGCAGCTTCTTTCGCCTTCTTGGCTTCTCGCTTCTTCTTATTCTTCAAGGCTGCCTTGGATAGATCACTGTCTCCTTCTCCGGTCCCAGTCAAGCTTACTCCGCCACCTGGTGCTGGTCCTGGCGGCAAACGGTTTGTAGGATCAGCTCCGGGCACTTCACGTCTACGTGTCGCTCCAAACCCATTCAAGGCGGCGCTCGTGCCTATTGATGATATGCCGTCTCTAACGTAAGCGGCTCCACCTTCGTCCTCGCGCTTGAAGTGCAATGGTGTGGATGTACCGCGCGCCCCGGGAGGTCGATAAGCGCCAACAGGTTTTGAGGGAGTCTTGCGTGAATTGAGGTAATCAATCGCAGAAGGGTGAGGCGCTGGTACGGGATGCAATGGATCTTCGAGGGGATGCATCATGGTCGATTGAGGTCTCCAGGTGACGTGATATAATTCAAGCATCTCCTCGTTGTACATTATACCGCCGCCGACGTGCCAAACTCGGATACCATTATCGACTCTCAGCCGGGGGCTGGTAGTGGCGGTCAGGATATGCTTCCCATCTGGACTCCATTCGCAAATACTTGAGTTGCTAGCTTCTATCGTCGTGACTCTAGCGTAGTCTTTTTCCAGATCGTATATGTCCACCTGGCCCGCGAGGTTGCCGAATCCAGCGACAAGGACAAACCTGCCATGAGGGGAGAACAAGACGGTGTTGCGAGGTCCTAAAGGGAAGTTGTGCAGTGCCACAGCCCTTGCATTGAATATAGTACTTTTCGCTGGCATATAGCCGTAGACCACACCAAATTCCTTCGAATTGGGCGACCAGGCGACCGAATGGATTGGACCCTCCTTGTCTGGTAAAATAAGCGAAAATTTTACCAGAAGTCTGCTAAGAGCGCCTTACCAAGTTGTATACGGGCATCAAACCCGCCGTTAGCACTCATGAGGTACATATTGGTCTCGCCATAATAGCTTTTGTTTGTCTTGTCGACCTCTGTAGAGGCCAGAACTATGAGCCCAGTGCCGGCGTTATTCCAGTTGAGCTCGACTTTGTCGCCTTTGAAGAAGGTTTTCTGCGATACAGGAGAAGCGAAATCTGGAACATTGAAAATCTTCACAGCCGCAGGTTGCCCCTATCGTATTGTTAGCAGAAGGTCACGGACCCGTAAGACATTCGATCAGTGGCACCTACTTTTCGCTCGGGGATGAAGACGGCAACAGATTGGTCTTTCCCAGGGGAAAGCTTAAAGTCTGTAACACCTTCAACGCGCAGCTTATTCCAAACTGTATTAAGGTCCCCGCTGCGGTAAAATTGGACCTCGTTTGTAACAGCTCGAGCACAGAATTCCTCATCGGGGGTATACTGCAGATTCCACCCTGTTTGTGACTTCTGGACAAATCTGCCTACCACCTCCGGCTCCTCTTGGTCCTCAGGTACCGACTTCCACACCTTCAGGTTCTTGACAGCGTCCCCATTTTCATCCTTCGAGGGTCTTTGCCACGTAATGATGAAGGTTCCAAGCGGAGAGAAGCCTAACTCAAAAACGTTCTCTGCCGGCAGAGTTGTGACAACATATCCTAACGAAGCATCAACTACGGAGACGCTGTTCAACAGATCTTGTTAACGGAGCATTCAGATTTATATGGGTAGATGTTCCTACAGCTCGGGAGATGCCCAGGCGAAGAACCTGCCGTCTGGGGAGTAAACGCAGCAACGAATGTTGCCCTCCGGCCTATATATATGTACATCAGTTACACGCCCACTTGCTGTTAAAGGTTCCGCAACTGATCTTAGAGCTTCGATGGAAAGCAGAAACGCTCACCGATCAAAACCGGCTAGAGGCTCGTAAACCGGAGAAGCGTTCAGAAGTCCTAGGCCCTTTGAGGTTCGGACTGAAGTGGGAATTGTAAGTTACGACTCTTTGACCGCACCAAATAGTGCCACAAGGTGCGCGGGAAAGAGACCACTTACATGCTAATTGAGTCGGAACTGCCATGACTAGTCAAAGTCACAGAGAGAAGGCTCACAGAGCTGTTGCCGAAACACGGTTCAAGACTCTTTCCCGTGCGATCCGATCAGAAGATACCAAGTAGTACGTCTTTTCCGCTCCGCTGAAACTATTCGTGCTCGATCTTGGTAACTTCACGTCTTCGACAAACCCCGCGGCACGCCAACCTTTTGATGGGTGGAATGCTGAGGCGTGAGCGGTAATTTTTTGACCAGGGCCCGTGTCCGATTGACAACCATCCAAAGAGCACGACAGGCGAGTTGACAATGGAGACAGAAGAGGGCCAGGGAAGGAGGAATTCGGATCAGAGGACGGGAAATGGCTGAGTAACCGACCACTTCAAGGCGTTGACACACAGGTAATGGAGGTTAACGTCAACTTCAAAATTGTGTGGTTCTATGTAGCCAAGCTTCCGCTCGGGTACTAGTCGATCGGTGCCTCTAACGCCAGGCTTTCGACACGCTAACTAGAGATGGAGTCGCGTGGCGTCGTGGCTCCTAACTTAACTTAGAGCTTCCCCAGTTCAAACATTCCCGCCGGCGACATAACCAACGTCACATATATACGGATTAGTCACACTACGCTTATATCTCAAAGTAACACAACATTAATACTATACGGAGTAAAAGCTATATATAGACTAAATAAACTAAATTATAGTATAATTAATATAGATATATATATTTATTCCTCAACTTTTAAAGTTTTTTGTTTAAATAATATAAGAATATAAGTTAAAAATTATAATTCTAGTTCTATTATATTGTACTCTTGTTTTCGTTATAATTCCTTTGGTTATATTATATTTTTATATTTCTAATTAAAGTGTATTCTACTTTTACTTTTTAATTATAATATAGTAATACTATATTAATTAATTAACAAATATAGAAGTTTAAACTCTTATATAGGTAATATATTAAGGTTCTAAATGAATTGTACTTTAAGTAATATAAGCTTGTAGTGCTAAAAGAGCCTTTCGTGCGTCTTTGGTTACTTGGTGTTCTTTCAAAAGAACCATTACCCCTTTGTTCAGTCTTGCCTGAGTCAATAGCTGAGTTAAGTCCTCAGGAGTAAAGAGCGCAGGCATGCGATACACCGGTATTGTCTGCGCGTTCGTAGTTAAGACTAGAAAGTTACGCGCATCTTTTGTAATAGTTTGCACCGGCCCCTGTGCTTCTACTTCGGCCTCTCCATGGATCTGGAAAGTCTCAAAGCATAGAATGCACGCTACATTTGTTTCAGCTTGAACGGCTTCCAGTTGGTTCGTCTTGGTTGTGATCCATTGCCCTTCCGGTTTGTCCAGGATTACCTGCAGCTTCCTAACAGCTGTTCGCTGTAATAACTCCAGAACCATATCTGGCAAGCCTTCTGGAAAGTAGACCTGATCTTTGAGCTGTTGCAAGCCCTTACTCATATATCTTGGAGGAATTAGCTGCATGCCGCCTCTTTTCGGTTTCATCCTGAGGCTGCCTAGGAGTCTTTGCCTGTTCACCACACGAACAGTCCTCCTCTCAATAAGAGCAGGGGCATGTTTGATTGCTAACGTGGCAGAGTATAGTCTAACAGGTAGGAGGCTTGGGTGATCCGTCCACGGGGTTTTCTGAAAGTCAAGATCCAGCAGGAATGAAACAGGTATTCTTGCATCCGTGAACATGCATTGCCTGACGGGCGAAGCCAATGCCAATGCTACGTGTTAAAGGTTGGAGGTTAGCCATCGGAACAGTTTGTAGCGGGTCACCCATACCGTAAGGATTGTAAGATAACCGCTTTTGAAAGTCCGTCAGGATGCGCTTGTTGTGAGTTATCGTCTGCTGTCCTTTTCGCCTGGCGTGGTTAGACTCAAGCAGATCTAAGCATGGAGGATCGGGTAAAGGTCGGTTCCTGCCATGTCGAAGCTTCTCTCGCCCGGAAACGTTCTCTTCCGGTCTTGTCTTGTCTCTGATGTTCCCTGGGCCGATAGCTGTGTGATTCCACAGACCCTGCAGAGTCCTAAATAAACATCTGGTATTCTGTTGGCATCGGGATCTTTGCCGAGAGAGTGGTTTGGGAAATGCTTGCATCGTCTTTCGGAGCAGTTTTGCGAAACTAGCAGTTGACTATTATGAAGTCCGGTTGAGGTTCTGTGATGGTCCGGAAGAGGCCGGGCGGGATGGCATCTTCAACAGGAGATCGATAATGGAAACCCCCCATTTCTTCAACAGGGCTAATCCTGGGGTAGAGAAATGCACAAAACTACCTCTCTATGTTTCGATACGAAGATTGAAAGTAGCCTGGTTCGTATGTCTTTCTTTGCAGTGAAGGGTGAATTACTGTGAAAGCTCGATTTTTCATGAAACATAACTATATAGTAGCGAATAGACATTACTTAGCTATATTGTCAATTAGTAACTTAGGTTAGTATACTATAAATATTCTAGTCTAAGAGTAGTCTCTATTTAGATAGTAATGAAATATAATATAAGTCAAAAGAGTCTAGCTGTGTGAGTTAAAATCCATAAATATCCATAATTAAATTAACTACAATTAATAACAGAGGCCAAGGATTAGAGACGGATCTAAGGTAATGAGTTCATTAGGTCGCGTAGTCAAGGGGGTTAGGTAATCGGAGAGCTCCACTTCCAGCTGCAGTTTATCTAAGCTATCGGAGACTGTAACGTGAACGGTTGTGAACAACCACTCGCACATTTCGCTCCTCAGCTTCAATTTTAAACAGGTCGAACAGTCCTTATGGCTAGGATAATGATGCGCGCAGCTTTCTCGAGGGAACGAACCTCAACGCGGACCTTCAGGGCCTTCTCAAGCGTTTCACTCCCACCAAATCCACGTATTGCGCCTCACAACTGGACGCCAACTCCCTACGTAACGGAAACAATTGTAAGCCTAACAACGCGGATTATCGAGAACATTAGGCTTATTCTATAGGGAGGGGGATGGCACACTTGTAAGTACGAATGGGATCAAGTCCTGATCTGACCAAGCCCAACTAAATGATACAAAGATGATATATTTTCACGACTGCTGAAAGAGCGCATTATATGCCTCAATGGTCCGGTTGATGACACCATCTCGGCTTCAATAGTAGCGCAACTTCTTTTCCTCGAAGCCGACAACCCCGAGAAACCCATAAGTCTCTATATTAACTCGCCAGGTGGCGCAGTGACAGCGGGTTCGACGTTCACAGTCATGTTCAGCTTTGCAATGCACGACTAACATTTCGTAAGGGCTTGCTATCTACGACACCATGACCTATATCCGCTCGCCAGTGCACACAATATGCGTGGGCCAAGCCGCCTCAATGGGCTCACTACTTCTGTGTGGTGGTGCAGCCAGGAATCGCTTCTGCCTTCCGCACTCAAGTATCATGATTCATCAACCTTCTGGTGGCTACGCTGGACAAGCTACGGATATAGCTATCCATGCGAAAGAGATACTTCGAGTCAGAGACCAATTGAACAAGATATACCAGCTCCACCTTACCAAACCGCACACTTTGGTTGAGATAGAAAGGCTGATGGAGAGAGACTATTTCATGGGTGCTAACGAAGCACTTCAAATGGGTATCGTGGACAAAGTTTTAGACAGGAGAGACCTCGGCGACAACAAGGATCATTAAGCATTGCCTTGTGTCGACGTCGTTGGAAGGGTTGCATGCATGCTCTAAGCCGGCGCCAGAATCAAAATCCTTCAAGTGCGTCTGTACAACAGGTTAGATCGAAACGATAACATCGCCTATACCAAGTTTTCGTCTAAGATTTTGACATTTAGACATCGAGACTCACCCTCCGACTGTGAGAAACGTCTGACCACGCTCGGGGTCATTCATCCTGCGCGAAATTAGTAGGAGTTCCCTCAAGTCGTACAAGCGAACGTACTTGTGAATCCTGACGTCAGAAGCCTGGCCAACGTTGTTCATCGATTGTGGAGTGATGAGGATGAATTGCCGCCCTACAGAGCGTCGCGCTGCTTGAATCTAAATTGTCTTAGCCACGTCGCTAAGCAGCCCAATTTGGTACTAACCATCATTTTCATGCTAACATCACGGTTGACGTTGTCCATGAACACATCGCTTTCACTTGTCAGCGTCTCGTTTGAAGCACAATAGTAACGTAAGTGCACTCACAACTCATCCAGACAGCGGATCGGAGAACCCATAGCTTCCCAGAGCGATAGAAGAAGGCAAATTGTAGAGAAAGACTTCTCACCGCCCGAAAGTGTCTTGGTTTGTCTACCATGATCGCTCCGTTTCGTGATGTCGGGTTCAACGTGAATATCGAGAAGCTTGTTTTTATGATCCGTCGTGAGCTCGCCACGGAAATCTCTCTCACTTAGAAGATAAGTAAAGTTGAGGCGAGCGCGGCTTGATATGAACCTTCGAAACTTGCGCCAGCGATCTTGACGGTCACTACATGCTAGTTTGATGGCCTGCGCTGTCGCCTCAAGAGTTTCGAGGACCCTTTTGGCCGTATCGTATTCCAGACTCGCTTGCTGTGCCGCAATGATGAGTTCCTCACGTGATCCCCCTAACCTGAAGCGACCATCAGCATCTATGATCTCATCTCATCAATCTCGGACTACATACCGTCTTTCTGAATATCTCAATTCTTCCTCTAGCTTGCCCATTTTCATTTCGAGGCTTTGCTTCGTCTCCCCAACGCCAACAGGAACACGAGCACTGACACGGCTGGCGCCTTCGATGAACTCTGCAACGACCTCCTCCTGCTCCTGTCGTGTCTTTTGGAGGTTAGCTCTCTCATTCTCAACATCCTCAATAGCATGAATTGCGTGATTTTTGGCCAACAAGTGTTTTTCCCTGTGTGGGATCATATCTTTGACCGTCTTTTCAGCCTTCTCGACCTGGATAGCGATCTTTTTCCTCTTCTCAGTCCACTCTCTCAACTCTTCGTGCAATTGACGCTCTTGCGTTCTTAAGTCGGTCATGGATCGTTTTGAATCGTCATATTGGGCGACATTCACGGTTCGCTCTTCTTCTACATCCCGGAGCTGCTCCGTGAGACTGTCAAGACGACCATCTTGAGGCGTTTCTGCCTCTAGATCCGCCTGGAGCAGCTCCAGCCGATCCTCCGCTTGCTGATGCGCAAGCCTCAACTCGTTCTCTCGACGTTTGTTTCTCTCAACCGCTTGACAGCAGTCTTGATAGTTTGCAGCCAGCTGCCGCGCTTGGTTCTCAAGTTCATTATATTCTCCCCGGAGCATGAGTACATCTTGCTCAAGCTGACTGCATCTCGTGGTCAGCCGAGTATTGATTGTCAAATCAATAGACATACCTGATCTGGAATTCCAGATCTGTCTTCATCCTGGGTGGCCCAGTCCAAGGCTCAATCGGGTCGACGCGGTCACCGCCTCGAGTAGAAGTGAAGCGAAATCCACCACGCCCATGTGTCTGAAACGATAGTGTCTGCTTGACGTTTGCAGGCGTCGTGTTGCCACACATGTAGTCGTTAGCCTTTTGGCGGTCTTGTATGAGGACGGTTTGCTCAATTCCATGGTTGATGATGAATTGGTTACGGATAAGCTCATTGTCGATCTAGAAAGACGAGTTACTCGCCGTCAAGAAGTGACCGAGTGCTGCTTACCTTCAGGATACGTAGGATGGTATCATTTTCGCAATCCGGCTCGTGACCGGCTGTGTCTATAGGCCTGCCGTTACCAATATACGTAACACACGGGCTTACCACAATCAGTTTGCGTATGCAGGTAAGTGAAGATATGTCTGGCTTACCAATTGAGTCTGCTTGCCAGGCTTCTCAGAGTCTCTTGGTCCGCATTACTTGTCACCACAAAGGCGGTGAGGAATGGACCGAAGAATTTCTCCAGTATCAATGACCACTCGGGCTTTTTCAAGCTCACGAACCTGCCGACTGGCCCCACCGGCTTTTCCCTGAATCGGGGTTCGTTTTGAATGGCTCTTAACAATGCTGGGACTTGTTTGTGGAATGCAGCCATCTCCCTCCCTTGGTCGCTTCGCAGAGTTTGGAGTTGATGCTCTTGAGCTCGTAATTCATCCGATTTCTTGGTTCGTTGCATCTTTTTGCGTTCCAACGCGGCTTCTGCTTCGGACTTCGCCGTACGCAGCCTTGGAGCTTCCGCTGCGGCCTGATCCATGAGAGATTTGCTCTCCACAACGACTGCGCGGGCACGATCAATTTCGGAGAGCTTCCTAGCATGCGCTCCGCCATTTGCGCCCTCCAAGCGCAAACGCTCTTGCTCGAGCTCCTGTCTCAAACTTGTGATGGTTTCGTCGTTAGCTTGGATCATGCTATGAATGTTACGCTGCTGCACCTGTTCAAGGTCAGTCTTATCAGCGTGCCCCAGGATATAGGCCTCTCACTTGAAGTCGAGCAATCTCAGCGTTGACGTTGTCATAACCGTCCTGAGGTACACTGGAACCCTCTTTGATCGGCACTTCTGATTCCTTCAACGCTTCAAGTTTCCTTTTGCGATCCTCCAGCTCATCATTTGCAGCTTCGTAGTCTGCTGCGGCTTCTTGAGCTTTCGCTATCAACGCTGCCGCTTTGCCTTTCTGTGTCTTTATCCTGTCTTTGATAGCTTCTAATGCCTGTAACGGTTAATATAAGCAACCACAGGTAGTGAGAACGGCTAACCGTTTCCTGTTCGATGACTTGTATCCAAGCCATCTGTCTCCGCAACTCCCTTGCGCGCTCGCGTAATGTCTGTTGCTGGTCCGCCATTTCCACTTTTTTCTGTGCCTCGACCTTCTGCTTCTTCTTCTCATTTAGATCTTCTTGGCGTGTCAAAAGCTTGACTTCGGTCTGCTCGAGGTTTTCAAGCATCAGCCTGTAATCGGTGTCTAATTGCTCCAGTTGCGTGCCCTTGACGAAGAATCTATACTTCTCGGCAGGGGATGAAGTGTTCAAAAATTGCCTTGCGTTGTCCTGTGATAGCACATTCATAGGATTATCAATCTGAAGAGCAAAATGGTCTGCGATATCCTCCAGATCCGCTCTCTTCGTCGAGATAGTTTTCGTGGTAGCAGGCCCAGTCTTAGATTTTATCTTGAAGCCACTCGCCCCAGCCTTGTTGAAGTATCGTTCTACTACAATCGACTGACCGTAAGTCTCAGGCATGTAGGCACCCATGCCTTGATTCTTGATGCGCACTTCGATAGATGCATTGTCTTCCCCTTCCTTCACAAAATCTTTCAGACTCTGTCCACGGTTTGTGGCGCTTGCTTTACCGCCCAGGCAAAGCGTGATTGCCGTAAGGACAGCGCTCTTGCCGCTTCCGTTGTGCCCGATAATGAAATTGATGAGTGGACCGAGCTTGACTTGAAGATATTTGTGGCACATGAAGTTTTTGCAAACCACCTCTTCAATCACCCCATTCTCTGAGGGCATGTTGTCCCTGCTTTCGTTGTACTTTTGTCTGACTAGCTGGGTAGCCTGAAGGTCGTCAGCGGTCTGGTATTGCAAGTCTTCGAAATCAGCATCTCGTCGATCTTCGTATTCATGGTTGTCAATCCCGGCGCCCACGGTGTAGCGGTTGATTGCATGAGGACTGCTGGCTTTACCGGGCAAGACCAGCGGCGAGCCATCAATCTCCTCTGTGGAAAGGCGAGCACGTTTCTGAACTTTGTCAGTACCTGCAGTAAAACTTGGATGCGACCCTACATACGAGATCGCGCAATGCAGTTGAGGGTCCAGCGTGGCTACTGCCTTCATCGGAGTAGCTCTCATCATGAGAACGCTTGTTGGAATAAACGGGCGTCATATTTCCAGTCGTGCAACGGTCGAAGCGTTCTATTTGGAGACGGCAATGCGACTCAGATGTGTAGAACCGACACAATCTTATGTCTATAGCTACGGACCTGACGCGTATCGGACGCGCGCTTGATGATTGCGGAGTTCGGTTAAGGCATGGTGGCCTTAGCTTACCTGGGTTAGTAAGGTGCCGTAAGATAAGGGATAAGAACGAGGCGTTCTCACAAAATTTTGGAGCCGGAGCTAAGGTACCCAAGCGATAAGCAGTGACGCCTAATATACCAGGCATTCTTCCGAAACAGAGCTCTTGCTCGATAGGTGATTCTCCACCTCAATGTGTATAGGAACACTGCTGTTCTCCAGCTTTGTAGGACCAATAAGATGCATGAAGACATGATAGCTATTTAGAGGGTCCTACGGTCATACAAACAAATGAGACTTTAGCGCTGAGTCGAACTGTCGAATGGGACCTCTGGAGCCTGAGAGATGGTTTGGGCGATTAAGTTGAGCGCGCAATACGCATGCACATGCAGCGGATCCCAGTTCAAAGCATTTCAGTGCGCAGCCCAATCTACAACTTTGGATTTACACTGTCAGCAACCAGCCTGGCTGCTCACGAGACGTTTTCCGCCGCTAACAAGGCTCGCTTGAAAGTAGCTACTAGCTCATCGGTATCCTCTAAGCCTACACTGAACCTGATAAGGTCGGGTTGTATCCCAAGGGAGGAGACCTGCTTGGCAATTAGATTGATACGTACTCGAAAGACTTTGGAGATCTTACCCAGTCAAGCTCGTTATAGTGAGCCAGAATCACGTAAGGTGAGCTGGGAAGGGGGTAAGCAGGAGGGAGCAAAGGTTAGCGGGATGGAGCGTACCTTAACGTAAAGTTCGTTCCTAGACTGGGGCCCTTTGCGGTATCTAAGTTATCATAAAATGCTATTGCTTCTGACCTCGAATGAAAGGTTGCTGACAGCAATCCTCCATATCCACCGTTGCTCGAACGGCACTGTTCGTAGTACTGTCTCGTTGAGGAGTATTTTGGATAATTCAATTGCTTAACTGGCGAAAGATAAGCAAGCGCTTGACGGCCACATGATTGTGAACCCTACCTTTGGGGTGTGATCTTAATACATCACAGATCGCTTCGGCATTCGCGTTGATCCTCTCATTCCGGGAGACAAAGTCTCTACTGTTGCGCTCCATGAATAGGGCATCCTCAACCCAGTAGTTGTCTTCATACTCCATATTCCACACGCCCTTCAACAACTGATAATAGGGCCCATTGGGATTAAGTATGGCGCTGTGGGTTGTTATGTCAAAAAGCGTGTTTGAAAAGCATTCCACGAAGTTGTTGCTCACCTTCCTCCCATTACGTTGCTATCACCACTGAAGATTTTTGTAAGGCTGCTGACTACCACATCCGCGTAGGGGAGGACTTGCACGTTCAGGAAATTGCCAATAGTCTCATCCACTACGACTGCGAAGTTGTACTTAATCGCTAAATCTCGTATTCGGACAAGGTTGGGCGATGTAAGGAGCGGGTTGCCAGGAAACTCGCAGAATAAGGCCAGGTATGTCTCGCCAGCTTGCAGCCTGCTTTCCAAATCATCTAAGTCGTTCGCCGAACCGCTGCCATAGAACAAACAGCCAGGTCCAAATTTTTCGAGGATCTTAAGCGTGTCAATGTAAGGGAACCCATACATGATGCTCTTGGCTTCACCCCTTGCAGCCAACAGAGAGCGATGACTATTGAAAATTGCACTCATGCCGGTCGGATAAAGATAGACGTCATCTACTGAAAAGCCTGTCACCTTTCGAGTGTGTGCTTCGTCTTTGTCTGCTTGCAATGCTTCTGTTAGCTCCGCGTCTATAGTCAGTGACCCAGCGATTCGCCGTCTGATTGCAAGCTTCGCCTTGGCCGCATAAGACAAATCAAGATTTCGTCCAAATCGTTCCTCGACGTACTGCTCTTGCCCGTCCGCGGCGTCTTTTGTCCGTGGTGTGGCTGGACCAACAATAGAGCGTGTAACAGTGTTGTGGGTAATGTCCAAAGAAGATCTTTGATAGCGTCGTGGCCCTTTACAAGGCCTAAGAACCTCCTGTGCTTCGCGTTTCTCCACCAAAATTCCTTCGTCCAAGGCTCTGTGGGCAAACTCTGCTCTGCGGCTCGAAATGCCGTCGCCACTATGTTGCCAGAATGTCTTTGCGGTGGAGAACATGTCGCTCGGGAAGATAACTGCTGATAGCTTTGGAGATGCCTTGTTCGACCAGGTCTGGCCCATTTTCTCGTGATCGGAAATAAGGTCTAGTATGCGCACGGAATTTGGCAGGAATGATGTCTGGCGCCGCAGGAACTTAAGACATCGAGCGGCCACAGCGTGGGAAGGGAAGACCATGGCCCTTTCATCCACCGAACCAAATCGGTCGACGATTGCCTGCGCCAAACCTTCAATGATTTTGTTGATGAAGAACCTCGGATAACCAGTCTTCATCTTTGATATAACCCATTCTTGGCCTTCTTCGTAGCCGACGTTTGCGCTCCAAGTCGGTAATGAGACGCTTACAGCCTGCAAATATCAACAAGGGCTATAGTGAATAGCCTGCATCCGTACCCAAGCTTACATGAGCAGTGAGCGGAGGTATCGACTCGCCGACGTCGTTGTCGTTCGCCGTTGGTACGACGACAGTTCCCATGCTGAGTGTCGAACAAAGTATTTCTCGGATCGTAGGAAGGACAGGACACTAGTTAAAGTGACAAAGTCGGTGCAAAGATCAAACAAGCCGTTAAGGGAAAAGTGAATTGACGGAGAACGTGAGCTTTGGCAGAGAGAGCAAGTATTGAAATGAATCGAGTGTTCGACAGTAAACTCCGAGGCGATTCAGCCCCCGCCGTCAACAATCCCCTCCAATAGAATTTTCAACCGATACTCTACCTTACCTTGAAAAAGCACGCCTGCCCACGAGACGGCGCCAATCCTCTGGGAACGGGACCTAAAAACGCCACGCAATGCGCAACCCACCTTAGTAGGGTAAGGCGCCTTTCAGAACTACCCTAGCGATCGCTGAAGGCTGCCCACCTCAGGGTCCTCGGGAAATATAGATGGTCTGAGCTCGTGGTTTTTTGCATCACAGAAATTGTTGGCAGTAGATGTCACACATAGGACGTCTCCCCTTTACCTCAACTAAACCTCACGAGCAACATGACTATTCCGGCGACCAAGAAAAGGAAGCTGCAACCTCCCTCGGCTGCGTTCAAAACACGGGACACACAGGCAGTATATCCAGGCCCCGGTGCAGGTACAAGACAAGAGAACGGTTTGGATCTAGACATCTATAATGTACCTGGTCAGGCGGACGGATCCCGCACCTTTGAAGAGGGTAGTTCTCACGGATCCAATGCTCTTTCTGATGGGATCAAAGGGGGAGAAGAACCAACGGAAAAGAGTGGATCGCAACATGCCTCGTTTGCACCTGTTCGCACGAAAAGGGATATGTCGGAACATGCGTTCGCTTACAACAATGAGACATTTCGATCCAACCTATTCAAATTACAGACCGAAGATTTGCTGGCAAGAACGAAGCTTCCGTACTCAAAGGATGAGCGTACTGGGCAGCTTCTGCGGCGACTAAAGTATGCGATTGAGCAGATACCGCCACGAGAACCCCAATTGGTATCACCCAAAGACGCTGCGACACGTTTAGGAAGTGACTGACGTCTTTTTAGGCCGCCGACGTGGAGTCAATCAGCACAGAATCTGGGAAGATCGTTGTGCCATTTCCTCATCCAAAGCCTGCGATTGATGCGAAGTACAAGGTGGAATACCAAAGGCCTGCCAACGTCAACGTGGTCGGTAGCTACGCCCTCCGGACCGTTACCAAAAAGCCAAGTGGAGACGGCCAGTTCGGATACTCAATTGATGTCGCGGTTACGATGCCATCTGCCCTTTTCCACGACAAAGACTACCTGAACCACCGTTACCCACACAAAAGGGCTTATTACCTAGCTTGCATTGCTGCGGGAATTCAGGAGTGGGTCGCACAGGAACAACTTTCTCTGTGCTACATGCTCATGCATGGCAACTCGTTGCAGCCTATCATTGTGTTGAAAGATACTGCTGTCCCAGATACATGCAACCAGACATCATGGGAGATAAGAATCATTCCAGCCCTTCCCACGAACCAGTTTCCTACGGGAAAATTGTTACCAGAGAAGAATGCGCTACGGCTGAGCGCAAATGACCAAGCAAAAGCATCGCACTTCTACAATGCTTCTATTATGATGGATAGCTTATTCGCATCCTATCTTACACTGCAGCTCAAAGCGAGCCAACGCTGTGAAGCTTTTCAAGATGCCTGCATTCTCGGACACATTTGGCTAAACAATCGAGGCTTCGGTAGTGCCATAAGCAAAGGGGGTTTCGGAAAGTTCGAATTTGGTGCTATCATGGCGCTCCTGCTGGAAACAAACGCGTCCGCAGAAGTCCCCAGCTTTTCTACGCGTTACAGCAGCTACCAGTTGTTCAAAGCAACACTTCAAATTATGGCTTCAAGAGATGTAGTGCGGCAACCTCTAGTACTAGGTGCAGAGAGTCTTCCTGTTGGCAAAGCGGTGCCCCACCCCATGATCTACGATAGCTTTAGGGGCATCAACATTCTTTTCAAAATGACGATCTGGTCTTATACTCGTCTCAAACAAGATGCAATGGCTACCGTCCAGGCCCTCAAAGATACACTCTTTGATCAATTTGATCCAACCTTTCTTCAGTCGTCCATTGGGAAATTTGACCGCTACGACGTGCTGTTACAGGTTCCTACCGAAGAACTTCTTAAATGTGTGGAAGGGCCCGATCCAGAGTCCAAGCTATCGAATGGGTGCAAGAAGCTCTACACCGTCTTAACTCAAGGCCTAGGCAACCGGGTCAAGCTGTTGGACGTCCAAGCTCCAGAAGTATATGAGAATCCATGGTCGTTAAACCAGCATGCAGCAACAGACACGGCCGGTACTACGGTTCTCATCGGTCTACGTATTGAGACCGTCAATGCCAGCCGAACTGTGGACCACGGACCATTGGCAGAAGATCGGAAGCAGGCGGCGAAGTTTCGCCAGTTCTGGGGCGACAAAGCTGAACTCCGGCGGTTCAAGGATGGCAGTGTCATGGAGAGCATCATATGGTCGTCCAAAGCACATGACCGTCCAGTTTTGGAGCAGATCATCGTCTACGTACTTGGCCAACATTTCAGAAAAGAACTCGCTGATGCTGCCAACTTCACTGGGACCGACCTGCGACTTTTCCTTCCTCCAAGCTGCCATCTCGACCCGGCAGATATGGTCCATTTCCAGCCTGCAAACAATGCTTTCGACACCTTCGAGAAAGACATAAGAAATCTGGAGGGTCTACCCTTGTTGGTTAAGTCTATCTTGCCAGCTGATCCGCAGTTGCGATATGCTTCTGTTGTTGTGCCCTTCTCAGATGATCGTTTGCCAATGGAGCCTGCTAATGCCGTGCTGGACCTCGAAGGCTCTGGGCGCTGGCCAGATGATCTGCTTGCAATCCAGCGAACCAAGATTGCCTTTTTGATAAAGCTCAGCGATCTATTACAAACGTCAGTAAAGGATATCACTTGCCGCCTTGGCTTGGAGAACCCTAAACGACCTCTCGAGAACCAAGGCTTTCTGGATGTCATCTATCCTTCAGGTGCTGCTTTCCGAATCCGGATCCATCATGAAAGGGAGACGTTTCTTCTTCAACGTCGGCTAAAGGATCCACAGTTAGACGGTCATAGCAAACAATGTGCGGCGATGGCGCTTGCCACGCATAAAGAGATGTTCAGTCAAATACCGTCGCATACGCAGGCGCTCCGAGCGTTGGCCACACGCTATCCTGCTTTGTCTCCGTCCATTCGGCTGACCAAACGCTGGTTTGCTTCTCATTTGTTAAGCTGTTATGTTGCGGATCCTCTTATTGAGCTCATTGTGTTGCGGACCTTCCTGCACCCTTCACCTTTCGGTCCGCCTTCGAGTGCTCACACGGCCTTCCTTCGCACCATCGCTTGGCTTTCAAGATGGGACTGGCGAAAAGATCCTCTTATCGTCGATGTCACTGAAAGCCTATCCCAGCGAGAGGTCAAAGATATAGAAACACATTTCCTAGCCTGGCGGAGGATCGACCCCTCAATGAACCGGGTTGTCCTCTTCGCTGCAACGCAGCATGATGTGGAAGGGACTACGTGGACGGACCATGCAAAGCCGCCTAAGGTAGTCGCTGCGCGGATGACAGCTCTGGCGAAGGCTGCAGTCGCCGAGGTACAGCTAGAGGTCCCAGATTTTGGTGCTCTGTTTCAAGAGGATTACCGTATTTATGACTTCGTTGTTTACCTCGACGCGAAAGCTATTCGAAAAGCGAACGGATCTGAAAGGGACACTGAAGTGGAGCGGTATAAAAACCTCAATATAGATATGGGGGTTATGGGTTCAGGCATGCTCGGTTTCAGGCCGGCCTTGCTGTTCCTTGAAGACTTACAGCGGATATTTAGCGATGTTGCAGTACTTTTCCATGACGGCGACGTTGGCAATGTAATTGCTGGTTTGTGGACTCCTGGGAATGAAGGTAGGCATTGGAGGATTGGCTTGGGCTGGTCTACCGTTCCTCACTCATTGCTGCTTGAAGCTACCGGGGCAGAGCCACAGAGCACAGTCAACCCCAACAGGGCAGCAATCGTCGATGAAATTGCCCGGCTTGGTGGCAATCTGGTAAGGAAGATCCAGATCAACAGACTATGAAGGTACCCATATCAGGACCCAGCCTGGTGCGGCTGGCCTGCACCTGCATGGACGTCATTCGCTCGCATTCTCTGGCATCACACCAAGGATGATAGGTACGCAGTACTCGAGCGACTTCTGCAGCCATCCTAATTACTAATCAATGAGCGGCATTGCTTCGAGCAGGGCGTTCTTCTGAAGTCTTCAGCCCGTTCAGAAAGGGTTAAAGCTATATACTTTACAATGACAACACTTCATGGGTATCATCTATTGTACACCACCAACAGGCTCTGCCCCTGGCGTACACCTTGGGAACCGACTTCTGTAACAGTAAAAGCCGCACGCTCCAGAAGGGGCAAAGAGTACAGTAAGATGCCCACTTCCCACACACCGCAAGCTTGCGAATGTCTCTCAAGCTCCTAGTTGGAGAAAAAGTCCTAGGAAAAGGTGTACGAATTCAGCGTGTAGGTCGACGAAGAAGCGGTCTATTCCAACAATTTCCGCCAAGCTTTTGGCATGTGACACTTGGATAGAGCCGCGCGGATATCCGTCCGGATCGACTTTCTTAGCTGACAAAAAGGACGACACGGGAGTAACATGCCTGGCAGCGATGATGTGAGAAGCTGGCTGCTTGCTATCCCTGTCACCGCTAATGTCAATCTCATCAGCTGATTGAGGGGACTGCACGGAGCGGCTCTTCACATGGCTGAAGCTTGGGGAATGAAAACCACTGTCCTGCTCGAGAACGTCGTCTGCCATTCTTGCGATCCGGTTGGCCATCAAGCTGAAGTGGTGAAGAATGAAATGCCGAGCTTTCGCTGCCCGCCATTGACTTCGACCCCCAAGCGCCAGGAACGCGTACGTTCTGCGCTTGCCTCTTGCACTTGGATCTGGTAGTCGGAATATATATGCTATCGTGTAGCCGGCCACATCATCCCCAAACCATAACGCACCGGAAGGAACTCCTCGCGGGAGGTTCTCGCAGGAGAGCACGCGCAAACATGCTCGGCGAACCAATGAATAAGCCCAAGCAAGGGCTGGATGATGCGATGTGAGAAACGTCACTTGATGCGCATGAGCATTGAATTCTTGGTGAAGCAAAGTATTGCTCGATGATTTCGTGATTGTTTCGCCGCGCAAAGATGCCAGAGTCGCTTTCTCAGCAAGAGCGCCCATGTGTTGCAGCTCCGATAGCACAGCAGCATGGTCATGATCCGCGACATTGTCTGCGTCGTCAGCTTGCCGTCCAGCCCAACAAGCCAGGATCGATTCCTTTGTTCTAAGAGTCAGGCTTTTCCTTCCATGAATGCCACTGGCAGGGTTTGTCGAAGTGGAAGTGGCTTCCACATCAAACCCCTGGCCCGGCACTCGTAAGGCGCAGCTGCTGCATGCTTCACTTTCCAGGTCGTTGGTCGTTTCCGGCTGAAGATACATTTCGCCATCTGCTGGATACAGTGGAAAATATGGGTTGTGAGAAGTCGTAGTTCTTTCATGACTTGAAGAAAGCTCCCCTAAAATAGTGTTTCTTGGGTTGTTAAGACTCTGCCCCGGTCCCGATTCGCAGAATCTGGTACCAGGGGAGGAACTTCCGGAGGTCTCCGCATCAGCAGGGTGGTCAAAGTTCACCGGCGGCGGTGTCTGACCGCATGTAGCACATTCCGTCGGCAAGGCCTGTGTACACATGATGGATGTCGGCCCATGGGTCTCGCAAAAGTGGGCAAGCGAGATCTGCATGTCAATCCAGGTTCAGCAAAGTCCACCAAACCGAATCTCATGTAGATAGGACACCAACTTACAATGAAATCCATGACCCTGGTTGCACCGTTGCTTGCGTATCGTTCCGCTTACGAAGCTAAGCCATATAATTTCACGGCGTCCCTAGATACGGGTCATATTGGTAGGTGACCGAAGCTGTTCACGATACGTCGTGGCGAAATGGAGCCTCCGACCCAGTGCCCTAAGACGGGATGTCTGAACGTCCCCAACACGCTAAGGGAGGAAACGCTAACTGAAGGTCTCAACAGGTAACACCATGCAGAGGGTGTGACTGTACTTGAGACCAGTTCCAGAGCGGGTAGAAGAAAGCTAGACTAGATAGTTGTTACGAAGTAGCCAAACTCTGATGAATCGGTGTGCTAGTCGATCCGAGAAAGTCATAGGAGATGATGAGCAACTGCAAGATAAAATGGCGGATCTAGTGTTACAGGCAAGACAGACTTGAAGAGCAACACTTATGAGGGTAAGATGTTGTAAAGAAGCTGCGAGCGCAGGGCATGCTGAGCGGGCGTTGTTCCGGGTCTGATTGAAGCAGTCTGAATACCTCCAGCTAGCTCTAGATGAGATAAGGTACCTTTATTATTAGCGTACGGCTTGATTTGACCCTGCCTTATCTGTTCAGACCAATCATCTTTGCGCCCGTCTAACAGGCTTTATCGGATTATTCTGCTAACTACCCACGCGGATGAAGAAATAAGCGAGACACCAAAACCAAACATACATGACTTCTAACCACAACGTCTTTGCGACAACAAGTCTTGTACGGAATCTGAAAAGGCCATCTTACTCACAGTAGCATTAGCTACATTCTAGCTTTTTCAAAATCCTGAATAACGTCTGTTTCGGTGGATTTATTGATTGCTGTAGTTTTTGCGTGTCTCGATTATTTCTTCATCTGCGTGCTACCTACGCTTATCATAGGAACGCAAACAATATGACCCGTAACTTTCACGCTTTTCTCAACTTATCTTAGGGAGTTGTTGAAACTTGGGTGTTATTTGAGCGCGTCATCAGAAATCTCTCCCGTGTTCTAAACCGTCTTTCAACTCTCAAGTACGACCAGCCCCACTGAGGTACTTTAACTTGCGCACTGTGGTTCCTCCCAGCTCTGAACAATTTCCTCAATGGCCCGTAGCAGGCCGTCAACTGTTTCCCTCTTTGTGTTTCTGTTCACGACTGCTCTGAACATCTTGCCGCATTTTCCGGGGGCATAGTCCACCATAAAGCCTCTAGGAATGAGTAGCTTCGACACACTCTCCGTTATGCGGCTGACTTCCTCCGTATCTTGTTGTAAAACTCCCCCTTGAGCATAATAAAAACAAATTTGCAGACACGGCGGAGGATTCTCCGAAACTGCTACGAAGTCGGCAGTATCTCGAAGGACGGATACAAAGTAAGACGCTATCTCGAACGCCTTGTCAATCTGCAAAGCGTAACCGTCTTTGCCGTAGTAAATCCAGCCCAAGGCTAGCTTAAGGGCATCTCCTTTGCGTCCACATTGAGGTGTCAAGTCTGCAAGATCCCAAATGTCGTCACCCGAGTCGCCGTGGAAAAGGCTAAGACCGTTAGAAACGTCCCGTTCTCGACGTATCGAAGACGGAAGGACTCACTAGGCTGCGGATATAGTGTTTGACTGATGGAATTGACGCATATCTTTGCCGAGAAGAAAGGAAGAGGTAATCGGCACTCCAAGCATCTTGTGGGGTGTAACTTATTTTGCGGTCAGTTTCAACGACAACCGGTTCGAGTGCAGAGATCTTATCCTTACCCCCAATTGAATCGGCTGCCTCGACTCCTCTTAATCTCCACTTCTGTTTCTCGGAGAAAATGACTGGACCACCCCAGCTAGCATCAACGTGCATCCAGACTTTGTGTTTCTTGCAAACCTCGGAAATCTCCTTTAGGGGATCGTAACTACCTAAGACAGTCGTGCCTGCGGTCGCGTTCACGTAGAAGGGTATTTCACTCCGGGTTTTGGCCTGCTCGATAGCTCTGTCCAGCATATCCGGCCTCATCCGTCCTTGATCATCAACCGGAACGCTGATGACAGCATCTCCTCCAAAGCCGAACATCTGAGCCGCCTTCTGAAGTGAGTAATGGCCATCTCTGCTCGTAAAGAGGACGAACCGCTGCCCTGCGATACCTCTCGTCTTAGTTTCCGGAAACAAGGTGTTTCTGGCAACAAGCACGGATGTCTGATTTGATGCCGACCCACCCGGCTGTGAAATGCCCCCAGCATGTGGTCCGTCGAAGCCAAAGAGAGCAGCAAATTTCCGAGCAGTTGTTTTTTCAATTACGCTAAGAGCCGGTGACACTTGGTATACGTGAACCTGGCTGCAGGTCAGACTGTACTTGATGGTACGTAGTGCCCTCCGCAGCTATCTGAAGAAACAGTGCTCGAGACTTTAGCGAATCATGGAGACCTTGAAGTCGAGTCTCCATTCGACATAGTGTAAGTCTTGACGTTCCAGCATATGCTGGACAAGAGAGGTTGGGAAGGCATCAATCGCACCACTAGGGACTTACATTCGTATTCAGAACAGCAAGTATCAGCTCCGAAACCACGCCAACCTTTGCGTGAGTTAGTGTTTGCACCTCCCAATGCTCATCACTAACGAACATACAGCGTTGGTGGAGGCATACAGCTTGTCCATGAACCCCTGATCCCATGTGTTCACGGAATATCGAAGTATGCTCTGTACTATTTCCAGCAGCCCTTGCTTTCCTCGACCTACTGTTGGGAGATCAAACCCAAGCATTGACTGCAATTGGGGAGGAGGGTGGTATCGAAGCAGCACATCCCGAGGACATTGGCCGTTCACAGCATCACGCCCATCAACTATAGTCTCAGTCTTCTCATCGGCTGCTCGTATAAACGGCAATAGGAGTGTTTTCACTTCATCCAGCAGCTGACCCGTATAATATGATCAGTACGCACACACGTGTTCCGATGCGAAGTTTTGAATACCTCCGAAACCTCATCTGCATGTGACATTGGGACCAAATTTAAACTCTTGGAAGCAGCTATCTGTTGTCGTCTACTCAACTTGTAAATTTTACAGGATAGATCGGGTGGTGTTAAACACGAGATGACACGGATAAAGATGAAAACGCTTGGTCGGGCATCATCAATTTGCGACTCGACAGAGGATGTGTGCCGGCGCCCGCTACCCCGCTGTCATGCTTAGGTTCCCTCCCTTCACCGCCTTCGCCACAATCAAAGAGGAAGATGAGGGTAATCACGTGACTGGAAAAGGAGATGTGCTGTTGATCAAATTGGTTCCGCAGCGGAGAGATTATTGGTTGGCTACCCTGATGCTGTTTCGTCCTTCGAAGCCGACTTGGATGCGGTCGCTGCTTTGGCAACTTTCGCAGCATGCTTTTCCCTGGCCAACTCAAGGGCGGACTTGGAATGTAGTGGACGCTGCTGAGGGCCCAGCGTTTCCCCTGGAATGTCTGGTTTCTCGCCCGCTGGAAAGTCGACAAATCCGTCGTTGCCATTTGTTTTGGCGTATTTGGCCCATTCAGCCCGCTTCCGTTTGTAAAGATCCATCTTCCAATTCCTCCAAACGGCGCGCCCGAAATGGGAGTCTCGCAACGATGCTTCGTCCTCCGCAAGCTCTTCAGCCAATCGCTCTCGAATGAAGGCAAGCCCGTTTGTGCCCTTCCAGATAGCATCAATCACATGCGAGCCCGAGGGGTCCAGAGCAAGCTGACCGATATGGCCATACAATTGCTGGATCATTTTGCGCCTGAAGATGATAGATGCATTTGGAGACATCAAAGCGGCTTGAAAAGTGCGTGATGCGATCGGATCCTTGGATATTTGTAGAGCGATAGGTGCTCCTATCCGAAGAAGAGCATTGAATATGAGATTCGATAACCTTCCCCCTGCTGATAACATTGACTGAGCGAGCAATGACTGGTGCGCCTTCGCAGACTGGGATATTGACGCCATGCCAGAAGCATCCTCCTGTTTCTGCGGGACTGTATTGAGGAGAAGGAATCTACAAATATCGAACTCGACTGGACCTCCATAGATCTCTTGCACCTTGTCGACAATGGGCGCAGTATCAGCGCCTCGGGCCGTGCATCGATCAATTGCCACCCTTAAAACCGCCGTACGGTTTCTCTCGATCAGCTTGGGTAGTTGTGGAACGATATGCTCTAGTGCTTCTTGAAGGTCTTCTTTACTCAACCTTTCCAAGACCTTGATAGCCGGATAACTAGCAATCTCATTCCGTACCAGGCTGCCAAGTCTTTCTTTGAAGAAGTGTTTGTACATGGATTTGAACGTTTTTCCGGGACACAGCTCAATTACGGTTTCCAAAAGCCGAGAGCCCACAGCGTCGTATTGCATATTACTGATAAAAGCTGCACTGTCTGTACCGTCGATAATTGGGTCGTCGGGGAGTAGTTTCCGCAAAATCGAGCCCTCGTCCTTCGCTCGTTGTTTACCATAGTGACCCATTTCCAGACGAAGAAGCAGCTGCAGCACTGGGTTGCCAGTTGGATGCGTCGCCAGCAGTCGAAGGTATGAGGTGTCCAGTCCGGCAGCAGTAGCCTTTATAATCTTATCCAGTGCGGATTTGAAAGCATCCGGTACTGGACGCTCTTTCTCAAGGGACAGTTCGGAACTTGCAGCGCCCGACACCTCTACGCCTTCTTTACGTTTGCTTTTAAGCAGACTGTTTGCCGAACCACCAGGAAGTGGCTGGCCAGATAGAATCACTAGAAGAACGCGTAGCACATGTGAGGCATATTTGTCGGTCATTAAGAACCCGAGACTATCTTCCAGTTCATCTAGCGTGTCCAGGAATAGCTCCTTCATAGAGGCTGCTGCTTCCTCGGTGGTGTCGCCGTCAAGTTCCCCTTGACCACGCTTCTCTACGATCACAACCGCTGCAGATTCGAGAAATAGACGTTCGCAGCAGTGCGAAGCAAATCTGTGCTGCATCAAATGTACAAAGCTAACCTTGTCAGTAATCGTTTCCGACAAAGCAAAAATGCATCGTACATACTGCCCACTGAACTTCTCGAACACATGCTTCAGCTGCTTCGAATTGGACAACTGAATCAGCCGCTCCATCAATCTTGAACAGGATTGACTGTTCGCTATTTTCAACTCCTTCCCTTCAGCTTCTTTGTAAACGTTTGCTACGAATAGCAGACGATCCTCCCGACTCTCAAAATGGTTGGCCCCTAACATCTCATCTGCCCGCTTGAAGTATTCTTGTTCTGGCTCATCCAGAGTGCCGTAGAATGGTGCATCCGCAGGTCCCGAGGCGACATGGCTATGATTATGCTCCAATGACAGAGACAATTCATCGACCACTTGACTTTCTGGCTCTTCATCTGCTTTCAACCGTTTGCGATCCGATTCTTCGTCGCCATCATCTCTTTTCCTTTTCTGCTCCTGTCCACGGCGGCCTCGTTTCCGGTTCTCTTTTGGCATTATGAGCAGGTCGATAGAACGCAGGAAAGCAGGAAACGAAAGAGGATCGATTTCGGTGTGCCGAGTTTCCGCTGGACTTCCTATGCGCTGGTGGGTTTCGAGTTTATGGACATTTGTGTCTGGTAGTGGGCGAGATCAAACTTGAGATTGGTTCGAAAGCCCACGGCGACGGTTCAGCACGTACCGCACTTTATCGATATCTGATTCGTAAATCTCGTCTCACAACCCCACACATCTATCTCATCAAGTCAATTAACCTAAGCTGTCGTGTAAGGTCAGAGTACGGAACCTTCAAGATGCTCTTCACTAGAGTTAGTGCACAGTAGGACCAGCTCCGCAGAAGCGCGCTATTGGTCTACTGGCCCGCAACAGGGGTCATCCCACTCTCCAAATTCATGCTTCTGCAAACCTCTCCAGATCTCTATGTCCACAGGCGAACTTAAGGCCACTGCTCGAAACGCAATAGCCCCAGTAGTCTCGATCCAGGATGGGCAGTACGGAAGTTCAGTCCTTTGGAAGGGATCCACGCGTCCATGACTTCCTAGGGGACAAGCTACAGACTGCAGCAGATCTTGGTTCATTGGTTTCGTTGCTCTCTATTCTTCAGGCCCAGCACCAGACACTTGGAGGACAGGTATAGCAGTCCGAATGTTACCGTATCTGCTCACTAAAACAAGGCAGCTTGAACAAGCCCGGAATAAGCTCTCGGCTGCGTCTACAAATCTCAATTCGCGTTATAGCATTCTACAGAATACTTCTCAGGCTTTCGATAGAAGTCAAAGCAATATCGATCGCCGGCTCGCCATTATTAACAATTCAGACACGAGTGATGACGCCATTTTTCGCTTCCAGTCAGGCATGGATAAGCTGAAGAGTCTCGAAATTGCTAGCAAATACTTAGGACTCGCCGAGCAAGCTACTCGACTGAGGTATTCAAGACCTTGACAAGGTGTTCAGTGTACACTTGTTCACATGGCCTTTAGGAGCACAGCAATCGAGCAGAGCCACGTCTCAAGGACAAGGGCTCTGCGGGCATACCGAGAACTGCATGAGCTTTCAACCACCTTGGAACCTCTACAGGTTGCTGCGGAAAATGCCGCGCCATTTCTCATTGAACATGTTGAGAAGCTCACGGCCGAAACCTACGATCTTATCAGGGAGTTGTTCACTACGAGACTAGATGACATCCTCCGTAGGATCGATTGGCCTAACCCATCTGCTCGTATACCCGATACTTTGAAAGATGCCTGGTATGAAGGCGTCAATAATCTCCTCGATCTGCAGATGCCACAATTGCTGAATGCGTCGACGCGGCCCAACCGCGAACCACTCGTACTATTGCCCGTGAAAATACTAGTGCATCCGTTGGACTTGAGATTCCAATACCATTTCGAAGGAGACCGTCCCACCAACCGGCTTGACAAGCCCGAATACTTCCTGTCACATGTTCAGGGTCTGATCACAGCCTACAGCGGATTCTTCATGGATCAAGTGCAACCTATTTTATTCTCTAGGTTCAAAGGGTCTGATCCTGCCTTCTCTTCTATTTATGTAGACGCTGTATCAGCGCTGATCAACGCGTTGTTGTCAATTCTTCGGCCCAAGATACGTAAAACTATGGGCCTGGTTTCAGCTGAGCCTCAGCTCTTCAGTCATTTCATTCACGAGCTGATGGCCTTCGATTCGAGCGTCCGGGAACAATGGTCTTATGACGCTGGTTACGGCGTCCAGGGATGGAAGGGCTTGACATGGGAGATTCTGGCGAAGGAAAAGTGGTTTGATAGATGGCTGCACGTGGAGAAAGAATGTAAGTGTGACGGATATCGGTCGAAGTGGGCTAATGGGAGTCAGTCGCTCTGCGGCGTTATCAGGATATAGTGGACTCCCCTGAAAGTTTTGAGCTTGACTACGAGAGCGTAGATTCTCAGAGCACGAAGCCGACGAAAGCCGCTATCAGAGTAAATGATCTCGTGGAGACTATAACGGGTAAGTGAGCAATAGGCGATCGAGAAAGTGCTTCGACTTACGAACATAGATCGTTACCGGGAGTTGTCCTCCTTCTCACAAAAGCTCAGATTCCTCATCGACATACAGATCTTGCTGTTTGATCGATTTCACGAGCGTTTGTATTCCAGTCTCGAGGCATATATTACTATGACTTCTTCGATAGCCAGCACTGTCCATGGCATCAGTAGAGATGAGCAAATGAGGCTGCGTGGGCTGGAAGGCTTAGAGAGGCTGTGCAGGGTCTATGGCAGCGCAGATTATCTTGAGAAAGCTATGCGGGACAGGAGTGATGATCTTGTGTGTACTTTGAGTTCCTAACAGACAAATCTGAACGCTGACTATCAAACAGTTTTTCCTGGAGCTGTGGGAAGAGCTACAAGGGAGGGCGAGTAGTCGGACCACCGGAATCATCGCTGGTTCAATGACGACGGCTGAAGTAGCAGGGAAAACATCCGCTGCTGTTGGAGTGCAGCAAGATTCTGGCGCTTTATTCGACGAGACAGCCGGAGCCTACAGAAGTCTGCGATACAAGACTGAAGAACAGCTCATTGAGACCGTAGTCTACAGTGTCCGTGAATACCTAAAGCCGTACAGCCGAATGTAAGTCATTGAAGTACCTAGCCAACGAAGTCCCGAAAACACCAACTAATATGACAGAAACACCTGGTCTACGCTTGCTGCGTTCGCTTCCGATGGTAGTGCCGGCGGCTCAATCACAGCTGAGTTAGACAGTGTTATACAGCTTTTCGCTACTTCCTTTGGTTTCTTGAGCAGAGCTATTGCAAGAGCCCCCCTTCTTCGTATCAGCCGTGAAGTAAGCCGTGCGACTCAAACGATTATTTGGGACAACGTTCTACTACGGCATACTTTTTCAACTACAGGCGCAAGACAGTTCTCCTATGATTTGCAATGTTTGTGGAACGTTATTGATCACGCAACTGGCATAAAAGAAGGACAGTACTGGATGCAGAAGTTGGCCGAAGGGGTAACACTGTTGGGACTGCCCCCTCGCACGGTGAATGATCAAGTATCCGATTCCCAGGTAACGATTGGGCTGTCGGAAGCAGAAAGCATGGTCTTCAGAGATAATACCAGTGCAAGACAACTTCTAGACGAGCTGGGACTTGAACTACTTTCAGAGAACGACGCGCGTTCAATCCTTAAGAAACGAATTGAAACTAATTACTAGTAGTTCTACTCTAGTAGTTTTCTTGAATTTCTATAAATAGATAGTTAGTTTTTATAAAATTTATTACTATAGTGGTAAATTAGTAGATATAAAAAACGAGATGTTATATAGTATATATAGTATATATACTTTAGATACTAATATTACTAGAACTTTGGTATTTGTATATATTACTCTATAAAGTATTTTATTTCTAATACTTAGACCTAAATAATTTAAGAACTTTATAATTATATAGATTTATATTATTTTTGATAATATAAGATAATACCTAAAATTTCTTATAATTCTATAGCTCTATAAAACTTGGTATATTTTTTAATAGTTATATTATTATTATTAATTTAATAAAATATTAAATTATCTAATAGTAGTATATACTATTATAGTTTTTCTACTTATTATATATTATATATAAGTATAAACTATAGTATAAGTAATAAAAGTTATTAAATTCTCTACATTTAACTATAGAAGATAAGGTATACTATATATATACTAACGCCCTAGTAGCCTTGGTACCTAAGGTATACTTAAAAATATATACATTATATAGTATATATTTTATATATAAAATATTAACTTTTATACTTAAGAAATACTTATAAGAAAAATATTCTTTTTTTTATTAAAGCTATAGATATAAGTGATATATTGAACTATATATATAGATTATAATAATTACATATAATACTTTATACATTTATTATTCCTAGATTAAAGATTCTAAATTTTTTTCCACTTAAAGTAGTCTAATTAAACTTTAATATTAAATTATATTATCTAATTTAGTTAAAGAATAGATAAAGGTTTAATACTACTAATAATAAATAATAGTTATTATTATTATTATTATTATTATTATTATCTAAAGATTAAAGTATTATATAAAATAGTAAGTATATTAATTTATTTAAATATTATCAAAATTAAAGTATAATATAGTTTATATATATTAGAAATTTAACTATTTTATACTATAAAATATAAACTATATTTATCTTTAATATAAATTATAATACTATATATTATATAAATATAATAATATAATATAGAGTTATCTTTTTCTTTTAGTATATAGTTATATAAGTTTTAATACATTAGATAGCTATAAAGTAATAACCTACCTAGTTATGCTCTTAACTAATCCTACTTACTAAATCTCAAACTCTCCAAATTCAACCGGAGATGGCGTCACTCCTTCTTATTATCTTCATCGCACAACTTACTATACATCTTGTTACCGCTGTAGGCGCGAAAACTCTTAGTGACTCAGTATGTATTTCCCGTTTCCTTTATTGACTGTATTCGTAAAGGCACGTTTGACTTATAGAGGGGCTGCAGTTATGGTTTCTCTACAACAAGCTCCCAACACCTACCTCAAGGTCGAGGGAGGAGCAACTGCGGCTTCGAAGCGTGATGGTCAAATTAAGCAGGGAGATGAACGCCATGAGTCCGCAGAACGAATTTGCGAAGTGGGCAAAACTGAGACGTGAGCATGACAAAGCACACGCCGCATTAGAGCAGTACGGTATGAGGCTATGATCATGTTGCGTCAATTCGAATCTATCCGCTAAGATAGGATGCTAGCATCGTCCACGGAAGCATCACAAACGAAATTCAACTTCGCAATAACCTGCGTACGATGGTTGAGTACGACCGGACTGCGATTTGCACTGCAGCTTTGGTTCGCGCGGGCGCCGATGTTCTGGATCCCGCAGGGTTGGGTGCCCTGGTACGTCGAGTGGCTGTTGGCTTTCCCGCGAGCCCCGTTGGGGAGTATAAGCATACAGGTTTGGGGTCTCGCTTGTTCAAGTATGATATCTCTGGTCAATGATGCCCTTACTGCCTTCTATGCAGTAATCGGGATGAAGCCGAAGACTTCGGTCTAAGGCAGTAGAAGGTGCTCTACAGATAATCTAGTGGCTCTTAAAGGAATCCAGTACCATGCAGATGCTTCCTCGGAGAGCCTGCTGTTTCTCGCTCGATTATCGCAAAGTCGTCAGCGCTCACGCTCAGACACTGCAAGTTGAAGCGAGAAGACCTTTAGCAGGTCAAAACTCTGTTTCGGCGTACTTTTTGAACTTGTGATCTTAGTAAGGTAGTGATCGCCAAGTCTTCGAAAGCGCCCTTGACAGCTTCCCAGTATCATCCCTCATAATAACGGTCCAACCATTGGAACTTGCATGAATCAAACAATGTTCCGGCGCAGGAAATTCCAGGTCGCCCTCTGAAGATATTGACAAGCCGATGAATGTGGAAAACGTTGGGGGACAACAGAGCACTTGGTAGCAGTTTTGAGCCAAACACAATACACAGATGGATCTTGAGCAATAAGGTATTTGTTCACTTGAGGTGCAAATCGAAGTAAGCGGCACCAGTAGGTATCCCGACGAGATTTTAAGAACACTATGTCGGAAATTTTTGTCCGACGTGAGATCCGCAGGTGCACTACGGGTTATCCTTCTTCCGCTCCAAAACCTGACACGCTAAGGTTCACACCAGACTAATTACCAATACTCAAACGCGTTCTCCGAAGCACGCGTATTTAAGCTCCTGCTCCCCTATCGCCTTTCACAGTCCATCAACAACAAGCACAATTTCCAAACGGCGCAGAAAGAGCAGAAGCACCTACTTGTTTCCGCATATCTCTTTCCATTACACATCTTAGGCTTCTCTTTCGAGACTGAGCAAATTCGCAACAAAAAGCCGTCCTTTATCCTGTTGTATACACAGGTTCAGTGTCAACGTACGACGCCATGTACGTCTGGAAGCGGGGTAAGTTTTTCTGTCGTTCAAACCGCCTGCTACTTTCCTTTTGCAAATGATTAAGGACGGCACGCAAATAATTACTTCTGCCTTGAACCTACACTTACACCTTTTCCAGACGGGCGCAAGGAGCGTGTTCAGTTTGATAAGATCACAGCCAGAGTTTCAAGGCTATGTTATGGTCTAGATCCCGAGCATGTTGATCCCGCAGAAATCACACAAAAGGTCATCTCTGGCGTGTACCAGGGAGTGACAACCGTTGAGTTGGACAACCTCGTGAGTGCTGGCTTTTGGAAATTGATCTGCTTCCACACTGATGTACCGCTTGCTAGGCCGCGGAAACAGCAGCGTACATGACTGTAAAACACCCAGACTATGCAGTATTGGCTGCTCGTATCGCTGTCTCCAATCTTCACAAACAAACGAAGAAGCAATTCTCTGCTGTAGTATCCGACTTGTACCACTTTGTAAACCCCAAGAACAACAAAGCCGCTCCAATGATCTCGGAGAAGACCTACAACATTGTCATGAAACACGCGGAAGAGTTGAACTCGGCCATCGTGTACGACCGTGATTTCAACTACAACTTCTTCGGCTTCAAGACTTTGGAACGATCGTACCTGTTAAAGATCAATGGCAAAGTAGCCGAACGGCCACAGCATATGATCATGCGCGTTGCCGTCGGAATCCATGAGGACAATCTTGACAAGGTCATCGAAACGTATAACTACATGTCCAACAAATACTTCATTCATGCATCTCCAACTCTTTTCAACGCAGGTACCCCACAACCTCAGTTGTCGTCATGCTTCCTTGTCGACATGAAGGAAGATAGTATCGAGGGTATCTACGACACTCTTAAGACTTGCGCTATGATCTCCAAGACCGCTGGAGGCATAGGGTTCAATGTCCATCGCATTCGAGCTACTGGATCCTACATCGGTGGTACAAACGGAACCTCGAATGGGCTCATCCCCATGTTGCGTGTGTATAACAACACCGCTCGCTACGTCGATCAAGGGGGCAATAAGCGTCCCGGTGCTTTTTGCGTCTACCTGGAGCCATGGCATGCTGACATCCTTGGCTTCTTGGACCTGCGGAAGAACCACGGTAAGGAAGAAGTCCGTGCTCGTGATTTGTTCTACGCCCTCTGGATTCCCGACCTCTTCATGAAGAGGGTTCAAGACAATGGGGACTGGACCTTGTTTTGCCCGAATGAAGCGCCCGGTCTCGCAGATGTCTATGGAGAGGAGTTTGAGGAACTGTATGACAGGTATGCTAGTGTTCCACCACTCCCAAGCGAAACGTCTTCTAAGTGTGTAGGTACGAACGGGAAGGCCGAGGCCGTGAGACTGTCCGGGCACAGAAAATCTGGTATGCCATTCTGGAAGCGCAGACAGAGACCGGCAACCCCTTCATGCTTTACAAAGACGCCGCCAACCGCAAGAGCAACCAGAAGAACCTTGGAACTATCAGGAGCTCCAACCTCTGTACCGAGATCATTGAATATTCAGCTCCGGATGAGGTGGCTGTCTGCAATCTTGCGTCCATGGCATTGCCTACCTACGTCAACGCTCAACGCGGAGTTTACGACTTTGGAAAGCTGCACGAGGTAGTCCAGATCGTGGTCAGAAACCTCAACAGGATCATCGACATCAACTACTACCCAGTTGAAGAAGCCCGTCGCAGCAACATGCGTCATCGGCCGATCGCTGTAGGTGTCAATGGATTGGCTGACGCCTTCCTTGCATTGCGCTTACCGTTTGACTCGCCCGAGGCGCGCCATTTAAACATCCAGATATTCGAAACAATCTACCACGGGGCTCTTACTGCCTCAGTCCAGCTTGCTAAGGAGGAGGGCCCTTATTCCACATACAAAGGCTCACCTATATCTAAAGGGGAGCTGCAGTACGATATGTGGGGAGTCACTCCTACTGACCTTTGGGACTGGGACGCGCTGAAGGTGGACATCGCCAAACATGGCGTAAGGAACAGTCTACTCGTTGCTCCCATGCCCACTGCAAGCACCAGCCAGATACTCGGATTCAACGAATGCTTTGAGCCGTACACTTCAAATATCTACTCCAGGCGTGTACTTGCTGGCGAGTTTCAAATTGTCAATCCTTGGTTGCTCAAGGACCTCGTCGACACAGGCTTGTGGTCCGACAATATGAAGAACCGTATCATTGCCGATGGCGGATCTATCCAGCGTATTCCCAACATTCCCGATGACCTCAAAGCCCTCTACAAGACTGTATGGGAGATCTCGCAACGCACGATCGTACAAATGGCAGCCGATCGAGGTGCATTCATTGACCAGTCTCAGTCTTTGAACATCCACATGAAAGAACCCACGATGGGGAAGATCACAAGCATGCACTTCGCAGGCTGGAAGCTGGGCCTGAAAACCGGCATGTACTACCTTCGAACCCAAGCTGCGTCTGCTCCTATCCAATTCACGGTAGATCAAGAGCAACTGAAGGTTGTAGATACCAATATCGCTCGCGCGGCTGCTGTGGCTAAGAAACGCTCCTTGGCCTCTCCAGGTTATTCCAGCCAGGCGGTTCCCAGGCCAATGTATATGCAGAAGCCGTCTCAGGGAGCTGAGGAGACGAGCACAGCAAATGGGGTTCCAACTCCATCTTCAACCCCACCCCCGATGGCGGACAACAAACGCATCGGAGCTACTCCAACCAAGGCAGCCATTACGAATCCTAGCTTCAGGGCTGACGTAGAGGAAGGTGATAGTCCAAGACTGTTGAGCAGTGACCCTGCTACAAGCGCGCCGAAAGAAGAGGAGCTCCCTGAAGCAACAATGGCCCGAAGTCCCGATGAAGAGGATAATGAGGATAGCAGCGCGGGTCGGGAAGGTGACATCTACAGTGAAGCCGTGTTGGCATGCAGCATTGAGAACAAGGAGGCATGTATCATGTGCAGTGGTTGATTGATTCAATGGAGGAAAGAATAGATTCTGTATCCTGTGTTCTGTCTCGTGCTCTTCTCATGTTTGTTTGGCATGGTTATGTACTGTCTCTGGCGTATGGTCGGACGTATCAAGGCAGGTAGTGTTACTTAGTTTTATTGCTGTTAACGTTCGATGATACTTTTCGGGGTACAACTTTGCTTGTCGTTCACGATCAAGATGTCGCTCTCCAGGAACCGATTATTCTGACAGTGTGGTATGCGTTACAAGAAAGTCAAAGGGCTGCAAATACTGCAACCTCGGCAAGGCCTAGGCTTTCCCATCACATCCATAGCAGCGAGGGCCAAAGGTATCTCACGCCGTACGATGGAAGCACGCAGCCAAAGAGTATGCCATGGCTGACAACATGTGGCCATACCATAGCAGAAGCTGATTTATGATGTCTGCGGCTTTGCGGAACCCCGCATAGTCATTAATCCATTCTAACCGCCCCCGTCCCGCTTCGACTCCTTGGCAGCGGATCGACGTTGTTAATGTATGTCCACCAGTTGAGATAGAGTAAATCCGCTCTGACTGCATGACTAGCCTCACTGAGACCGATGCTGTATGGTAAGTCCACCTCCTTAACTATTGTTATGTCATGTTCCCTCCCATCTAGCCGTGCCAGTCATATACGCTCCACTCAATGCAGACCCGCGCCTCGCATAGAAGGCCTGCGGTCAATCAAGCTTCCTTTCGCAACCAACTTCGTCTTAGACAGTATACACATGTGCTTCTTTCTTCTTCTTACTCCGACTTTTCGGTGCTTCTCTTGTTCGGCATCAGGTATGGCTGCGGACCGCCAGGGTACAAGGGGCATCCTCGAGCAGACGGCATCGGCACAGTAAGCCGAACCATGTACATCTCGTCCTTTCGGGACACTGGTACACATGGCATCTAGCCAGCTTCGAATTGAATCACGGGGTCCGGTGGTGTTAGCTGTGACTATTTCCATGACTGTCCTGTCTTTCTTGTTCGTCCTAGGGCGTATAACATCGCGGACTTTTCTTGTACGCAAAATCACCGCTGATGACTACGTGATTGTGATTGCTTGGGTAGGTCTACTACGTACTCTATCCATTACGAATTAACGGGCAACACAGATCATCGCTTTCGGGTTTGCGTTCGATATTTGCTTCGCAACATCCGTTGGACTGGGCCGGCATCGCCAAGATATACCCAAGCAATGGCAGTCAGCTCTCCAGAAGAGCGAGTATGTTTTCTCCGTTCTATATGTATGTGGTACCGACAACTGCATGGCTATGAGTCAAAGCCGTTAGCTGATGTATAGGAGAACCCAGCGCTTATGGCAACAAAGACGTCTATCTGTGTATTCTACTTGAGTCTAGCACAAACACAGAAGATGTTCAAATGGACAACAGTCGGCACCCTTGTTGTGGTGAACGCCGCTGGTCTCGCTCTTACTCTACTGAATACTTTTCAGTGTCGACCGGTTGGTGCCGCTTACAACATCTCTGAATCTGGTGTCGCTCATTGCACGGACATTATGGCACTGTATCTCTCATCTGCCCCCGTCAACATCATTACCGACCTTGCACTCTTGTTTCTGCCAATGCCAGTTTTGACGAAGATGCGACTGCCCAAGAAGCAGAAGATTATACTAATCATAACATTCAGCTTTGGCTTCTTCGTTGCCGTCGTAGATGTCGTACGCATCGCTTATCTTCAGGAAGCTACCTTAGCTCGTCTGAATCATGTACAGACCGGCACAGGAGGCGCTCGGCTCTCTCAGGACGAAGATTTCTCTTGGTATGCGTCCTTATCCTTCATGTGGTCGGCGGTAGAGGTGCATGTGGGGATCATGGTCGCATGCGTACCAGGACTCAAGCCGCTTGCCTCTAGATTGGTTCCACGAATGCTCCATGGCTCCCATGACGTCTCAAACCATTCCGCTGCGGAAGCTGCTGAAAAGGTTAGGGATGTCCATAGAGCGGACGTAACGCACGGGTCACAGCGGGCTGGGGATGCTGAGGTTCCAGAGCCTCAAACGGAGACTCGTTGTCCTGGAGGTCCCCCGGTAGATATGATGGAATTCTTAACGACCCCAGATATGCCCGCAGCCACGCAGAAGACTGCAGCTCCATTATCGAGGTTAACATCTGCAACTCGCGCGACTCCTCCCTCCTTCAATTTCGTTAGAACTGGGAGTATGAGCAACATGACGCAAATGAATAACCGAGAATCGCTCTTCCCATTAGCTATGGTCACATTCTTGTTCTTCCTTTGGGGGTTTGCCTATGGGCTTCTAGATGTACTGAACTCTCAATTCCAGATAATCGCTCGAATGTCCAGTGGGCAAACCACAGGTATACATTCTGCCTATTTCGGAGGCTACTTCATTGGACCAATCAGCATTGGGCAATATGTTTTCAGGCGATGGGGTTTCAAGGCTTGCTATACCACCGGCTTGATCATTTACGCCTGTGGTACACTTGTATTCTGGCCCAGTGCGGTGCTCACTTCATTTCCTGCTTTCTTGATTTCCAATTTCATAGTTGGTGTCGGACTGAGCACTTTGGAGATAAGTGCCAATCCTTTCATCGCGTTGTGTGGGCCCGCCGATTATGCGGAGATTAGACTGAACTTATCTCAGGGTGTGCAGGTACGTTCAAAGCATGAACCACTCTTTGCAAGGCATCCCGTTTGATGCGGCTATGATAGTCGTACTTACAGCTCTTGTCTAAACAGGCAATTGGCACCATTGTGTCGCCTCTACTTGCCAAAAAGGTACTGTTCAAGAAGGCAAACAGTGCTGGTTCTCTTGTGGAGGTCCAGTGGACGTACCTTGGCATAGCGCTATTTACAGTACTGTTGGCACTCGTTTATTATTATATACCTCTCCCTGAAGCCACGGACGAGGATTTCGAGGCAGCCTCTGACAGGTACGGAGCGTATGCTGAGAGACGTATATTTGGGGTCGATATTCTGCTGGTGAGTCTCGGCCTCGGGACTCTAGCCATGTTCTTTTATGTGGGTGGGCAAGAGGTGGTATCTACCTCCTTTATCGAGTATATACATGAGGTTGACTCTAACCTCGACTCCGTTGGTTATCAGGCAATCGGGCACACGCTGTTCGCTGTTTCTCGTTTTTGCGCGGCTGCTCTGAATCGCTTCGTGAAGCCTAGACACATCTTAGCAATTTCTTATGCGGGGTGTATAGTCTTCTTGTCTCTATGTATGAGCTCTCATGGGGCAGCAGCGACCGCGTTTGTTGTACTCGTTTACTTCTTCATGGGTCCGCTGTTTCCAACTTTATTTGCCCAAGTTCTTCGAGGCATGGGAAAGCGCACAAAACTAGCGTCGACCTTTCTGACGGCAGCAATATCCGGAGGCGCGGTCTTTCCCCCCATAGCGGCCGCTCTGTCTCATCACGGAGGGACGCAATACTCGCTATGTGTTGCCTTGGCCACATATTGCGTTTCTGCTGTTTATGTGGTCTACCTATACGTTGTACTGGTGGCGAGGTCATCAATCAATTCCAGCAACGTTCACACCACTCGAGTTGGTGGGCAGGGTCATCCCGTTTCAGAGCTTGTTCGGACGTTTACCCACTCGCTCCATCTGAGGAAGGCTAGAACACCAACGGTTCAGACACAACGTCTTGAGCGCAGGTTAGAGGAAAATGGTTAACTTAGCTGAGCAGACGTTGGTGCTTGCACTACACTCTCTTATTGGCAAAGTCAAGTCTTGCTTGGCTTGAGACTGCTACTTATAGGGAAACCAAGGCTAGCAAAATCCAATGTGCGGCGCACTGCTGCGATAGGGTGTCGGGATGCCATGGTATGCTCAAAGCAGGCACGAAGCAGTGAGTTAAGTCAATGTTTTGAACGAAGTGTCAACATACCAGATAGGTGAGACGTACACCGAGTCGACAGCAGGGTGTATACGTTACGTCACCTAAACACCCAGCCTGTTTCTTGTAGACGAGCGTAGAAAATCGACTTCATACTTTCAAGCCGAATAGACCACCAAGCATGACTTCCATAATAATCTGAAGTTGTTCCCATTGTAGATCTTATTAGGTCGTTCACAACCTGTCTGTCTGGGTGTTATTGGGTCAGGTTTGCGCTACTGAGACGCTTAAACGAGCCATAAGCTTATTCCAAAATCTTACACGGACCATACCTCCGTCACAAATGGGTTGCCACTAAACACATAACATTCTTTACGAACCTTTGACTGTATGACGATAAGGTTCGGTGCAAAGTATTTCGCTAGGAGGTGGACTACGCCTTCGAACCCATTCACCACCATGTCTGCATCGAACCTACCTGTATCCGATGGCATCGACCCTCTTACTGCCGGTCTAAATGGGTTGGAAAGACTGGTAGATGAAGGGAAACGATTGAAATATGCTGATGTAAGGTTTCTTAATCCTGTCTAATGCTGGTTTCGTGCGGCCAATGTCTTCAAGATAGGTATCAATTTAAGTGACCCAGTATTTCGTGGTATCTACCATGACAAGGAGGTCCACAAGGATGACCTGGATGCAATCATTCAACGAGCCCTTGAGGCTGGGTGTAGGAAGTTGATGGTGACCGGCTCTGACCTCGAAGAGAGCAGAAAAGCTATTCAACTTGCCAAAGACTACCGTGAGTTTGTCTCGCAGCTTGAGTATCCCTTTCTTGCTGTCTTCTCCCCTATGCCCCTAGGATCTGATTCCCGTGCTGACACCATCTCCAGCTAAACTGTGTTACGCAACTGTAGGTATACATCCTTGCTCGGCACACAGATTTGAAAGTTACCCTGGAGGTCCATCTGCAAAGCTCAAGGCTCTGAAGAAGCTGGCAACTGAAGCAAGCATTGCAGGGCATGCAGTAGCTTTCGGTGAGATCGGCCTAGACTATGATCGACTGTACTTGTGCCCTAAAGATGTTCAATTGAAGTATTTTGCCGCTCAGCTAGATCTCGCTGTTGAGCTGCAATTACCCCTGTTTCTCCATTCACGAGCAGCAGCTGAAGACTTCGAGATGCTGTTAGGGGAACGACTACAGCGTTTGCCGAAAGTCGGTGTTGTTCATTCCTTCACAGGTACGCGGGACGAAGCTGACAGACTCTTGAAAATGGGGCTTTATATTGGTATCAACGGGTGCAGTCTGAAAACAGAGGAGAATATCGATGTTGTCAAAGACATTCCTCTGAATCGTTTGATGATTGAGACAGATGGACCTTGGGTAGGTTTACAGTGCAGTTCTCTACGACAGCAGAGTATGAAGAAAGCATTAATTCCGGAATACCTAGTGCGAGATGAGGCCATCACATGCGTCGGCAGCTTTTCTGAAGGATGCGCCGCCTCTCCCCAAGGCTGTCAAGAAGGAGAAATGGGCGCCCGGCCTAATGGTAAAAGGCCGTAACGAACCCGCCACCATCCCACGAGTAGCCTTTGCAGTGGCACGCATCAAAGATATTTCTTTGGAGGCACTTTGCGAAGCGTGAGTTACAATCGAATCTCGTCACTTGTGGCATCTCTGACTAGCGATTAGAACATGGGAGAATACCATACGCGTCTTCGGCATGAACGAAACCATCTAAGACCTTGTCAACGACACTAGCCACGGACTGCTCCAGGTCCTTTGTAGTCTCGTGTTTGGGAATCCTTAGAGGAGAACTATGGAAATGGACACGGGCTATTTGGTAGAGCGGGATTACTGTGGCCTCTAACAAGCCTGCCTTTGCTGCTGTTCCTTCTTCCCCGTGCTGTTTCATTACCAGCTCCACCGACAGACAGAAAAGGGATTATAATTTAGCTTTGGCTGTGGAGTTTGAGCCCTTATGTTCAAAGCCTTCTTCGCACTGGTTAGCAAGCTACAGTCTGGCTTAGGTTTGACTTACCCAGAGCACTCCTCTCTATTTGATCTACAGTTTGAAAGCCGGCTACATTCATGAGAATGTCAAAGTCCGCTAAAAGACTCTTCATCACGTGACGAACACCATGGTCGCCCTAGCCACAGAGTTAGGGAAGAAGCAGGTGGCAGTGGAACGTTGACGGTCTTACCATGATGGACAATCCCCATACCCATAGTCTTCCCACAAAAACGAATTTGGCTCCTTGATGGTGACGTTAGTTATGGTTATTGGAGCATGAGCGGAGCCCCTACCCAGCGCCAAAGCCTTGAACACATCAGAACCACCCCGCACACCGGAATCAAACATTATGTACGTTTTATCGCCCACCGCTGTTCGGTGTCAGTATTCGAACATGTTTGAGGTTTTGAGCGTTTAGCGTACCGTCCACAATACGTCGGAGAGCATCCAAGCTAGCGCAAGCTCCGTCTACTTGTCTTCCCGCGTGGTTGCTCACCACGATTCCATCTTGAGGACTTTAGCGGAACAGTTGACAAGTGATGCATCAGTTACTTACCAACTCCAATAGATACAGCTTTTTGGGCATCTTCCACGGCTTGAATGCCTTTGATAGCGAAGGGCTTACCTCCCGAGATCTCCTTCCAGGTTTTGATAAGCCAAGGCATTCTCTCCCATGTCTGGGCCCTGCCATGCCAAACATTGTCGATCCACATAGCGCCGGCTTCATTCGGCTGTTTCTCAGGATCAATCCCAGCTTTGGCGAGCATCTTCTGGAAGACGGGATCACTGAGACCTAGGTCCGCCCCGGTACCCTTATAGAAAGCATAGTTTCCGGTGTACACATCCTTATGCCGCCAGCCCAGTTGCCAGGTATCAACAGTCAAGATGCATGCTGTGAAGCCGGAATCATGAGCCCGTTGTAGTAGAGACCTGGTGAGGTCGTCGTCATGTGGCATGTAAAGTTGAAAGAAGCGGACGCTCTCGCCGTTAGCCTTGCCAACGGCTTCAATGGGTTGAGAGCCAGCCGTGGAAAGACAGTATGGAAGATTCAGCTCCTTAGCAACTTTAGCTACCGGCAACTCTCCGTCTTTGTGATAGATCTTGTTAATGCCAATAGGCGCGAACCCGATTGGAGCAGAGACAGAATGGCCAAATATTTCGGTCCTTGTGTCTCTTTTGTTAGTATCCCGTAGCATCCGAGGAACGATCCTGTATCTGCGGAAAGCATCGACGTTTGCTTCGTGCGTCCAGGATCGGCCAGCGTTGCTGCTGGCATAGAACCAGCCACTTTGCGAGAGTTTTTCCTTGGCCAATTTCTCGAGTTCATCAGGGTCTTTTGCCATAAGCTTAAAACACTAATCAAGTTGCAGTACCAAGAGTCGTTCACATACCAGTGCTGAACGGAGGGAGAATGCCGTTGTTACTCCCATTCCAGAAAGCGTCACGCTGAAGCATGGCCCATTCCGGCGTGCTACGTGACTTGAGATTCGGATTGTTTGGATCCATATTGCAACCGGATTACAGGGTCGTTTTGGTGCAGAAATGCCAATTACTCGGAGCCACAGCCAAGATGAAGAAACGTAGCGGCTATCTCCATTTCACTAGGGAAGCTATGGGGTACTTGTAGGAGAGATGCCCGTGATCCAAACTGCAGATCTCAAGCCGTCATCATGAGTAAATGCTACGTACAAGTCTATCTAGGAATATTAGTTACGGCACTTGTCATCTTCCCGGCAGTCGAGCGGGAAGCAGAACAAGGGAATGAAGTCACCAATTCCCGGCGATTGACTGGCTTAAGTCCGTACGACAGTGTGACGTCCCGAATACGCGGTTTCTAGCTGAACAAGAGCACCGCTGTTTCCAACCATGACTTCCACGACGGTCAAGGATGCTGAGTCTAATTTCAAATACACTCTGAAGCAGCTGGCGACGTTAACGCCAAGTTGTCCCGGCCGCGCCTGGCTCAGTGCTCCGCATCCCTGTCTACCAATAATCGCTACGGCATCTTCAGACAAATCAGTCCGCGTATACTCGCTGACATCGCACCGGCTGCTCTCTACAATAAGCGGAGGCCACAAGCGCAGCGTACGTACGTGCGCCTGGCAGCCATTCTCAAAGGAAGATTGTGTCCTCGCAACAGGCAGTTTCGATGCATCTGTTGGAATTTGGCGGAAAGAAACGCATCAGCCACCGGGTTCCGGAGAAGAGGATTTCACGGGGCTATCAGGTAACTCCCGGACGCATACCCATGGTCAGGATGATGGAAGTGAAGACTGGAACTTTGCTGTAATTTTGGACGGACATGACAGCGAAGTGAAAAGCGTGGCATGGAACGCGGGTGGGAATTTCTTAGCCACATGTAGTAGGGATAAGAGTGTGTGGATATGGGAAGAAACGGAGGACGATAATTTTGAGACCATCGCCGTACTGCAAGAGCATGAAGGCGATGTCAAATGTGTCACGTGGCACCCAGAGGAAGATTTACTCGCTTCTGCCTCATACGATGACACCATCAGACTGTACAAGGAAGACGTAGACGACTGGACATGCGTGTGTGTTCTTGAAGGGCATAGCGCTACAGTATGGTCGGTGGACTTCGAGAAACGCCGAGATAAGTCACTGTCATATGAGGCGTACCCAGTAACCGGGCAAGACCCCAACAATCTGCGACTGATATCCTGCTCGGACGATTTGACCATTCGCACATGGCGGCGGCGAAGCGGAGGCGTACAAGTCCAAGGTACCCAGAAAGAAAGAATCCCCAGCTCGATACGGACGGATACCTACTTGGAGCAGTGGGACGAAGATGGCGTGCTGCCACGAAAGCATAGCCGGACGATTTACGCGGTTTCATGGTGTGGAACAAGCGGGAGAGTAGTCAGCGCAGGCGGGGATGGACGCATCGTTGTGTACGAAGAAGGTCCGGCATCGCATGAGCAAAACCAAGTGGATGCTCGTGCATCTACAGAAGGTATTGAACTGCACCACAAAAGCAATTGGAGTGTGGTCGCGGAGGTGGAAGGAGCTCACGATGTCTATGAGATTAATCATGTTTGTTGGGCGAAGGGAACCGACGGCAAGGAGGTTGTCATCAGTACAGGAGACGACGGTGAAGTAAAGGTTTGGTCACTTGAGCCCCGTATAGACACATAAAGATGATAGTATGATCGGTCAGTTAACATACCATTACCGTGTCTTCACCATCGTGGATTATTGGTGCCGATGAAACGTTGGAAAATCCAGCCTTTCCGGCCGCTAGCCAAACAATGGTTCTAAATTACAAGCATCGTGTCGAAGGCTAGGAGAGTGAGAACGGGTCCTACCCGATCAGCGATATGTGTTTGACCTGCAGCTCCTTCTCCCGGAACAAGCTCCCCCAAAATATCTCGCTGCCATTCGGCTTGCGCCGATCCCTGCCCACAATCTAATAGAAACTCCCTGTGCGCCTTTGCCTCATCTGCCTACCACCCCGATTCCACTTTGAGCTGATGGTCACGGCAGCAACCCCATAATGATTGATTGCACGTGCGCCGGGTTGCACCCGTGTAGTGCCAAAACAATAGAATGACCGCCGGTCGAAGTCCTAATGCTTAGGACTTGTACTGCCATCTTGAGACAGTGATACCAAATAACTCATCGGCGTAATTCGGCTGCTCCAGCACAGCAACACTGGCCTCAGCCTGTGTACCAAGATGCCGCAGTTCCACAGTAGAGTCCTCTTTGGAGTTGCTGTCCACCCGAATATCAGAGCTAACCATGATACCGCCAAATACATGCGTGCTCGAGGGCTCCACTATCCTGCTGGAAACGCCAACAAGTCCTCGCTCTGACGAGCTATCAGGGTGAACGGACATGCTCGTACGAGGGCTTCCCTGCCTACCAAACGGCCATTTAGAGAAACGTCCCCTTGGCGAGAGCTGACCTGACAGGCTTCCCTTTCTTACATCATTCGCAGGGAGGATCAGGTCTTTCTGCGCCACGATTGGGCTGAATTCTTGATGTATTTGGCGTGCAAGTGCTGCATGATCTGGTGCGCCGTTATAGACCTGCTGCCGGCACTTGAAGAAGGTGAACGGTGTATAGGCAAGGCCAGCGGTCGATCGTAGGGAAGCGCTATGCACATCAGGAATGATGCAGAATGCCATCATGCCGACGTGATACGTGCTCGTGTCTGTTGCAGCTTGTTTGTGGACCTTGATCATCTTCGAAGAGAAAATCGCCTGACGGAAGAAAGGCTCTTTGACTTGTTCCGCAAGCACAGATATTCTTGAGATCAGCAGTTCCGCAAAACTCTCTTCAGACCTTGTTGTAAAGTTGGTCTTGTTGTTCAAAAGCGACATGCAGCCCGATACGGAAAGACCGTCCAAGCGGGACAGCATCCTGTTCTGCCATGGCTGGAGCGGCTCGGAGGTCAAGGCCACCTGTGGGAGGTCTCCTCTGCCGTTCTCTTTCACCAGAACTTCCCAACCCTTGCCGGACGCCTTCACGTTCGGGCGTAAAACGAAGCAGGCAAGAGAAGTGCTACCAGCTGGAGGTGATTGATCAGGCTCGCAGTACGCCCTTAACCTCTCCACATAGGCAACAATGTCCGACAGTGGCACCTGCATGCTCCGCGCCAGAATGTCTCCGACCTGCGACATGGAAGCGAATCTGTACCCGGCGGAAGTGAGACGGCTAACATCGGCCTTATCCGCTTGTCTTACAAGGAACAGAAGCTGCCCCTTACCGAACATACGTGGTATAGCCACCTTTCCGAGCTCAACATCTTCGTTGTTGGCATGGCGACTTCTGATTTTCAGATCCGTGGCTAAAGTCCCGGTCATCATGATACCGTCGTAGAGAACGCCCAGGCTTTGCACAGGTTGTTGCAAAGACTCGGCAAGGTCGTGCGCTGCCACACAAAAGCTTTCTCGGAAGATGACTGAATAATCTTCGTCTCCTTCTGTGCCTTCCCATAGCGACAAGGAATCGGGACTTCCAGGTTTAGAGGGGTCTTTGACAGTGTTCAGGCCTCGCAAATGCGCACGCATGCTTGGGATCAATTCTTCGACACCCAACCAGTAATGGGTCACACGGTATATCCAGCGGAACACCGGATGCGAGATATTGAACTCATCATCAAATGACTTCAAATCTATTAGTCTGGAGACAAAGACTTCCTGATACAGCAAGCTGACTTACCCGTTGATTGTATTGCTTGGTGATCTTTTGGCATGGCAGCAATCCTTCCTGGGTCACAAGAAGCCTGCCTTCGGCATCGAATACTGCAGTAGCTAAGATGACCTGCTGCGCGCGATCTGCAAGCTGCCTCCTGCGCCTCTTGGTGGCAAAGGCAATGCCAAGGCAGCAGATGCAAGCCAAAAGACACTGAGTCGACGGTTAGAGAAATGGCTTTTTGCCAGGGTTGATTGTCTTGGGTCTCACCATGATGATCGCCACGATAACGTTGACATTCCTCGATGCCCCTGCGCCTGTTTCTCGAGCATGCTTCAACTGGTACCTTGTCCCCATTGAGGCCACCCAATGCATGCCGGAAACGGCACCAGCCATGACCACGGCGCAAATCAAACGCCGCCACCAACTGTTAATCCACAATTCTCTTTGCATGAAGAAGAGTGTCAGAGCGACCACACAGGCCACGATTGCGATGATGATCGCCCCCGCTATGTAGGGGGCCCCGAACACCAATCGATAATTGACGACACCTAAGTTACCGATGTAATGCATCCTGGGTCATGTTAGACAGAAGTGTACAGGAACGGAATGCATGAATGAATGAAGAGGGTGCAAGGGCCATACCCTGCGATGGATAAGCCGGCGACCACCCCTGATACGACGACATAGGTGAAGAGGTTCTTTCGGTTCCTGTGATTTTTCTCGGCAACTGCGAAACCCACGAACAGGAACACAATCGGCAGGAAGACGGACACGGCTGTGTAAGCCGAACTGTAGTAGAGCTGTAGCTGATGCTCGCCATTGCCAAGGATGATTGCCCTGTTTCCAACGAAATGCATACCTGAAACATTCTTCAGTATGACAAAAGTATGTAGGCAACCATACGTTTACTTACACCAGATGGCAACCAAACCCATAGAAACAGAACAGGACGCCAGGTGCAACCTGCGGAAACAGATTAGCTTTCTGCGCCACTGAGACGTTCGGGTATCTGGCTCACCATGTTCGCCATCCTCTTCCAGAACTCCTCCGATGAAGGAGTTCGACGGTGGTGATGGTGCCGACCAGGCTGACGAAGAAGGATATCACAACAATGTAGGGGATAAGGTGGAAGGGAACGAAATCTCCCGGAAGATAGTCCGAAGTAAAGCTAGGTGTATCCATGGCCGGCCGCTATGACAGTTACCTGAACAAGCGCGGTCTTTCTAGTTGTGAGCCTAAGCGGAGGCGGTTTGCCTTATTGCTGTCCAACGGACGGAAACCCGGGGGAGAGTGTTGTGTAGAATGTGAACCTCTCGAGGCAAGTCGGGCTAGAATTTCGATGGAGCAAGAAATGGGCGGAACCCAAAGGTCAAGCGGATGCCTTATAGATTTCTGGATGGTACCAGGTTGGATCGTCCTGCGGTGGCTGCCCTGGCACTCTGGAACTGCGGTGTAACCAGCCCCGAATGCAGTGAACGCGGTTGCACGGTGGTCGCTGATCCTGCGCTTGTCCAATCTCGAGCCAACGGTAGTATACAGGACTCCTGGGGAAATGTCTGCTCTCGACTGCGGTCGCTATAGCAGTATAGCAATAGGAGCTATAGAGCGGACGAACAGAGCGCCCGGCAAGACGGCCAACACTGTGAGGGAAGGCTTGCCGTGGGGATGACCTTGATGAAATGTCCACCGACGAATCGATTGTTGTACGGTGAGGTTGCACAACGTCGTTTCCTATGAAGCAAAGTGACACACGGCGTCAAAGCCGGAGGAAAGGGGGGAGGAGCACTGAAGGCGTCTTTACTTTTGGGGACAAGCTATGGAAACGAGCGTGAGGGGGACGTGGTAGTGATGTCCAAACAAGCAGAGAAAGGTGATAGAGACAGATGCAGCGCGAAATGTAGGGGTATGGTAGGTATAACACCTGTCGACCTTGACAATATCATAGGTAACACGGGCTCTGCTTAGTGCGCAGAGATAAGTCAAGCTTCATTTATGACTGACGGGAGGTAGGTTTAGAGGGGGTGAGTAGTGAGCGCAGGGCATTCGAGATCCGAGGGCATGGGCCGGCCGAGCAAGCAAAGCCAGTAAGCGGGGCAACTGGCCAATTGGGACGTGGCTGTCGGGGCATGATGACAACCGACTTCCCATCTGAGGTGACGGGATGCTTGAAGAAATTGAGATTGCTGCTGCGAAGGTTCAAGGCCTGGATGCAGACATTTGCAAGTGGAAGCGGGCCCGGGGCGCTCCAACTCGAGTTTGGCTTTCAGTAGTAGATAAGTATCAAGCCACAAGTGTCATACCAAACATGCCGTGGAGTTAGCGCATCTGCTAGGATCTGGCACTTCTACTGATCTTCAGCTCCCGCCCGGGCATTTCTTTTAGCCCGGAGATCACAGCGAAGAGGGCCATGCTCCTCCTGCTGGTGTTTATGAACACGCGCACAAGATGCCTGGATTGTTTTGTCATGTACCGGCGTGGTTTCCTCTGCCATTGTACACACTAGGGTCTTGTCCTGTCTCCAGGTTCCCGCTTGTGCAACGGTTTGTTGGTGCTGCGCATGCATGTTGATCAAGACTCCTTTTCCTCACTTGAGCCCCACCTATAACTGCTCGCGGTATCGATAATACCAAGCCATTGTAAGCCCATCGGATTGGTACCGCTGACGACAGCTCGTAGCGTAGGATTCGAAGCGGCCAGGTTGGTTGCGGAAGATCGTTCCAACTGCTGAACAACCCAAGGCCCGTCTGTCAAGGCACGGCGGTACCGACTTGTCTGCGTGCTTCAAAAAGCCAAACTCAAAATCGTAATTTGCGTAGCCTGTGATGCATCGGTTTCATTGGCAGGTACCTCTCTGTCGGTTGCTTTCGCCTCTCCAACCTGTCAACGACGATTCAGTAGCAGCAAAGTTTGTGCCCCAAAAGTAGGTCGCAAACCTTAGGGAGTCGTGAGGGTCAGTTACCTTGGTGTGCATTGTTATCGTTGAACGTCTGGATACCAGCCAGCTAGGCGGATTTGGAGATGCACTAGCTACGCGACCTGGGACTCCAAACCCCTGGCTCTCAGCCGCCCATTGTTGCGTCCAGTGCCATGCCATGTGTCTCCAAACTCTGTGCGCATCCTCTTTCCTGCCGCCAACAGTGCCGTTCAGCCTTTGAGGCCCTCCATTACCGTTCTCTTGAAGGCTACGACGGTATTAGTGCATCCTGCTGGTCCGCCCGTCGCCAGTGCCCCTGCGCCGCACCCCAGCCCATACTGTTTGCGCTTAAACGCGTTGGACGCATTCTGATTTTATTATTGCGGAGATCTCTCGCCCCGAAAATCCTGCGACGCAGCAATCATCGAAGGATTGCTCGGTGGCCAAGCACGTCAAGCCCGCGAACCATCCAGGCATGCTTGCTTGCGCGTGGAATCTCTGATACCCAAATTAGCATGGAACCCTGCATCTGCAGACAGCTCGTCTTATGAGTAGCATAGCGATATCTTCGCACATGTTATTGGACAATCGCAGCTGACCGTTCCGGCTGTAGAGGGACCTCTGGACTGGACAAGCCCGGACTGCCTTATAAGTTCACATACATGCCTGCACAGTCCTGTGGGATGCTCTAGTAAGTAGCCTCTGCATTCCACCGCAACAGAGACACTACAATCAAGGGTCACTACGGAGGTTCCCTTCAAAAGTATTTACCCGGGCAGCATGCCATGATTCTAAAGCTGAAACGACTTAGGTAAGGATTTAATACTCCCGCCTGGTTCCGCCTTATTCCCAGCGAACCAGTAGTAGGTGCCTCCCTAAGCCCTCTACCCCAGTTTGGTTAAGACTGGGCATATATTCTCATGATTACGCAGACCCAAGTCTAAATACTAGGGGTTAGTAGTTTTCAGTACAGTTTCTGCCTGACGAGTAGGTAATTACTTTTGAAGGGAACCTCCGTGGATAAAACTCGGTTGCGCTTGAGAGGAATAATGTGTGAGTGTTCAGGTTTACTCAGGGAATCCTGCAACTAGGCCACATACCTTACCTTTTCTGAGAGCACGATATCGACAAAGAATGTCGGGCTTCCATACACTCGTCCAGCGCTCGGGCTTCCTGAATAGTCCTGGTCGCTACAGCTTTTGTGCCATCAACATACCTCTGTCCGTCCGATGCTGCCGCTTTCAGACCAGCGCACCGTGGCACACAGATGGGGTTTTCCGCCAGTTGACGGAGGTCAGAGTCCAAAAGCCTTGGATCGATGCGCTGCGGGATTCGAAAAACCCACCTGTTGCCACAGCGCGGACATCTCAAAAGGCTCCATCGGTTTCTGGAGCTGGATGCATGCCGAAGAAAATGAGCGACAGCTACCACAGTGTTGTACGAGTGTCACCGCGTGCTCGGTTTTTCTGTCTTCATCACTTATAGTTGCGTCCTAGATCTTACCACTTGCTCAGGACAAATGGCTCCTGGACACTTACCTGAACTCTTCAGGTCATATCAGGCGCGTTCCACTCCTCATGAGCAGTTTTCTCAGTATTCGCTGATCTTGCAAAGAGTAGGGACGCTTCTTATGGATCTTGACGCCCTTGCTGGAGTCGTTGCCTATAAGCACACAGGGGAAGGAGTGGCAACTGTTACTGCAGCCGTCTCACGAATCTCAATCAATCGGCAATTGAAAGGTTAGTGGAGATCTGCTGCGATCGGTCTGGAAGAGAGCTCATCAAGGTAGAGATCTGTGACCTTGAGCTCAGCGGCAGAGTGACGTACGCCTCAGGTCGAAGTAGCATGGAAATCAGTCTCGAAGTAGCGAAAGCACCTCAGGATGTAGGGCGCCCTTCCCAAGACGACGTACTGATCAGCTGTGTTTTTGTAATGGTGGCCCTGGATCCAGCCACAAAGAAGCCTGTGGCTGTCAGTCCCGTAGTGCCGGCCACTGAAGAGGAACGTTTGCTTTTCAAGAGAGGCGAGAAAACCTCGAAGCATAGGAAAGAAGCTGCCAGAGCTTCCTTGATTAAGCAGACCCCTAACGACGAGGAGAGTAACTTAATCCATGACCTCTGGAGGAGAACCCTGCAGTGGGATGATGCCAGCGATGCGACTCGGAAACCATCTAGCGTACAATACATGGAATCAACGAAGATCCATGCGACGTCCATCATGAGTCCGCAATACCGAAACAGGCACCAGTTTATGATATTCGGCGGTTTCCTCCTGAAGCAAACCTTTGAGTTGGCATTCTGCTGTGCTGCAGCCTTCGCCCATACAAGACCAAAGTTCCTGTCCCTTGACCCGAGCACCTTTGAAAATCCAGTGCCCGTGGGTTCTGTCCTGTATCTCACAGCTCAGATAGCGTATACGGATCCATTCACTGGGCAGCCCACTGCAGATCGAGGTGGCCCGGTCAAGAAGTACACGCGCGTCCAAGTAAGAGTTGACTCTCGTGTTCGAGATGTAGAACACGGACTTCACAGGCCTACGGGTACCTTCAATTACACTTTCTCAGTTGACAAGGAGCTGGAGATAATCCCGAAAACGTACAGTGAGTTCATGATCTATATTGACGCCAGACGCAGAGCTCAGCAGGTATTGGAAAGCGTGAAGTCGAGAGATCTTCTACATGCTCAGACAGGCGATGAAGAGCGCGTTACGGAATGAAGGCTTCCAGAGCAACCCTCAACAGCAACGTAAGAAAGAATCCTCAAGGAGAGTGATAGCTAGAGCACGTGGAAGCCAGCTTAGAGGAAAGATAGCAAAAGAGCCGGTTACGCCATATATCATGTGCAAACTCGAGGCAGCAACGCAACGCTAGTGCAATATCTACGAGGGCACGATTAGTGCAGCTCTCCTCCCCGTGTAGGCGCAACAAAGACTTGCGTACAGCATGCTCGCCTCAAGGAGTCTATGTCAATTACAATTCGTCCAATTCATACTCCAGGCTCACGTCCTCACTGCAAGACGAGCAGTAGTAATTCGAGAATCCGCCGCACGTGACTTTTAGCTGCTTGCACTGCGAGTTGGAGTTAGTTCCGGACGTGCAAGTACCTATGGGCACGTACCATGTCGATCGACCAAGCGTCAGGGCTGTATCCACTGAGTAATCGGTTTGTGCAAACTTCAATGGTCCCGCCCCAGATATAGTAAGAGCATCCGCAGTAGTACCAAGAGTAAGTGTATCCGCACATCGCTGGCCTAACAGCTGATATAGATGGCCACTAGAGTGGACTTGGTACTGCCCAATGGAGATTGTACAGTATGCTCTGAATCAGATAACTTCGACTGAGGCAGAAAGGACGGTTTAGTTCTTTGCGTTGCTGAGAGTTCGGTGAGTAGAGCCAGGGCTGGGGAGCGTGCCTCGACCTTTATATAAGATGGCCACGTTCCAAAGCCAAATGCATCCGACAGTCCACTGAATGAATGGCTTTGATCGTTTCATACCTTTAAGCCTCGTCGCACCGATGCTTACGGGACGCCATCATGTCTCCGTTGTCGCTTTGTTCCTGTAATTGAGCTATGGCCACGTTGGCAAGAGCGGAGCGGACGTGGTCCAGATCCGCCAGTGCCTTGTTGTAACGCGCGGTAGAGGCGAACATCGAAGCGGTGTCAGATAAGAGCAGCGCCCCATTAGATAAGACGTTACACCTCGAATGAAAACAATGTCCCTCGATATTGCCTGAGGAAGAGGAAGTGTTGCTTCGACTTAGGTTGTGCTGTAGTCCAGCGGCACTGGCTCGTCTGTGGATTATCTAGACGGAGCCTTTTCACCACCAGTCATACCTCTCTTAAGTATGACCATGGCTTCTTGAGGCTCAAAGTCACAAGTAGCAGTTATCCCAACGACGTTCGCCAGTAGTAACAGGGAATTCCTCCCTTCCCCAAGTTTGTCGGAGGGCTAATGGGGCAGTTGAGCATGGCTTGGGTGGCAGGAATGCCTCGCCCCACAAAAGACCCTGCATATGGAGCATCCCGCGCCCGGGGTGATCTCGTTAATCCGACGACCAACGATGAATCTGCCCTGGTCCTCAACCTCAGTTCCTGCGTTCTAGACGCAGCATATGCATGCAGCGAACCTGCATTGCATTCTTACTAACGAGTCTTAAGGGGGAATTGTCAGAGGCTCACCGAGTCCAGTCACTGTTACCCTTCACGCAGTGTCCCGAGAATGCTGCTCTAGCTGTTCCTGATGGGCTGAGACTGTCCAGTAGCCTAAGCAACGCAGCAAGCCTTCAGTGTTTGTTGGCTGACACCCCTGATCTGATGCGCATCCAGCAATACTATGCTGAGGAGGTTGTATACACGGGATTGGCCAATGCTATAATTTAGTTCCACTCGGCAGTGCACCGGAACAAGCGGGAATGAAAAGGCGGTCAGACGGTTTCTTATCAATGTCCGATTGCTTGAAGTAGGTACCTAGGTATCTACGATGTGGGAGTCGACAAGGCAGCGCGCAGCTAAGATTGGTCTTAGTCATCTGCAGGAACACCGCTAGAAAGGGACCGGAAGAATACGAGATGCCTTGAAGTTTCCAAACTATCTTCCAGATGGTCTTGTCTTGGCGAAAGGGTTACGCTGCAAATTACCTTACTCTCCGCCCTCAAGCATCAACAACCCCAATGGTGAATCCGTTCATACCTTCGCTTCGCATCCTAGGAACCCAAAGAGCCGATTGTACATAGTTCGGTCTACAAAGTCGAACCCAGTCTTTTTGATGAGTTGGCTCAGCGACGTCGTGACCGCCGTAGCTGCTGCTCGCCTTGCTCCCCAACCACGTTGTCTGTATCAGATGCTTTCCTCTTCTGAACCGACTTCTCCCCTGTATTGTTTGCTGTCTTCGCAAGAGTGTAAGCAACCTGCTCGATCTGCGCTGCAGAAACCACATGACCCGCCTGAGCCGACAGGCGACTCTTCAACTTCTCTACGCTCCCGCACATATGCTCGTACTCCTTGAAGGAGTATCTGATCTTTCTGTCCCATCCATTGCCTCTACCCTCTGCCCACAAGAGCCAGCGGAACATTTCATCTGAGAAGAACGGGATGTTCAATGGGTCATAACATGACAGTATTAACGACGCAGTGGCAGGCCCAATCCCTTGGAGCTCGGTCAAAATATCCAAGGCCTTTTTGCGCTCATGGGACCCCTCAGAATACTTTGCAAACGCTTCGCTTGTAATACGTCGGACCTCTTCTGCCGAATTGGATGATATCTTCTTCAACAATGGCCGGAAGGTGCCATGCTTACTGCCAAGGTCAGTTGATAGTGGCAGCTATAGGAGCTGTTGCGAAAGGGCAGACCAACAATTTCCACTCCGCCAGCCGCAACAGCTCGGGCTTCTCTAAAGAAGGCGATTTTGCCGCCGTACGATCAGAGAGCGCTTTGGGGATCTCACGATATCGCGCCTCATCCAAAAGGGTAATCTTCTCGGGAATGATGCTACCATACAAAAGAAGTAGCCGCTCGAATTCTGACGTGCTAATGTTTTCTGAAGTGTGGCGCGACGATAGGGACATGTTGACGCTGAGTACGAGATTGTTGGACATAATCGGAGAGAGATCAGCAACGGGTACATCACGTGCTCGAGACGCCGAGGATTTCTGTCAGTGTATGGCGGATATATGGAAATTTCACGGGGTGTTCGTAACATTTAATGTTCATAATGAGGGCGTCACAAAGTCCAATACTGGATGAGTGATACACGCTTCTACCGAGACCCATAAAGCTACATGTCGCTGCCAGTCCAATGACAGATTTGTAGGGACAAACCGCCAAATTAATGTGCTGACATCCTGTTTGCTCCTCCGTGAGTTCCTAAGTCTATCGACTATGCACTAACTCCCCCAACCCCGTGAAAGAAGAAAAGCGCACGAAGGGTATTCCAGAACTAGCAACCAATACTCCGTGAAATTTGTGGCGCAGTACCGAAGGGGAGCGGAATAACGATCATAAACCAGGAAGAGTCTGTAAACCTGCTTTCAAGGGTTAACGTGGTTGAATCAGTCGTGCAGGGATTTCATCCTCGGAGTCCGTATCCGAATCGGTCTCGATGTTCGCAGTAGCTCTCCCATTGGCAGTTGTGGAAGTCACAGCTCTCAGCGATCCCCTTGCAAGTGGAGACCTCAAGCCGGGATCAGAAGGAGATATATTACGCCCAACTGCTGCGGACACAATCCTGATCTTACTCCCGTTCTGCCTTAGACGAGAGTAAATAGAACGACCGGAATGGCTCGGGTCTACCAGTGCATGTTGCGCTACAGCATTATCTGGGCGAAAGCTATCCACCATAGTATCAGCTTCTCCCTTCGCCCACTGCATGGCGGCTAACTTGGCTCTTTGGTTTTCCGCAGTGGAAGTGGCCACGACTCCTTTAGCACGCTGGTGACTAGCCGGCTCTTCGATCGGGTGCTTCCGGGATCTACCAGGACGACCGCCATCCGTGCGGGGTCGAATTTGAGCGTTTAAAGTCCCGTAAAAGCGCTGACCCCGGGAGGCGGCTTTTGAGTCTCGCCAGTTAGACGGCAGTTCTGATGGGATGTCCTCTTCTAATCCATTCTTCCGCATTAACCATAGGGAACGTCTATGTGTGTTCCCAACTCGTTGAGAGGTTTCATCATCATTGTTGTCTGAATCTTCTTCGTCAGAAGCGACAGTAATCTCCTCAAAGCGACGCTTAATTTTGCCAGGCCCAGCGTTTATACCTTGTTTCTTGCGATCCTTACGGGCTCCAAAGTCGTCATCATCTTCAACTCTATATCTGAAAGCCGTCGGTCCTTTGGTTTTAATGCCTTGCGCCAGTGAGGTGTCTATAGGGCCATTGTCGATAACGTCTGATTGTATTAATACGTTCTTGGATGACTGCGTTGCAACGTTACTATCGATATTAGACGTGCTATTAGCGGGCTGTAACGCCGAAAGGCGGTTACGGACTTTAAGCAGATTCTCTTTCCCAACTAAGAGTGTTACGATCTTACTCTTCCCTTTTAAAGCTGCGTATGTCTTAATAAGCGTGCCCGCCTTTTTTGCTTCCTCAAGACGCTTTTTGTCTTGCTCCTTCAGATAATCTAAGGATGCTCCACTCATCGGCTGCGTGCCAGTCTTCGTCCTTTTAGATAAGGTTGCTCTCTTTTTGCCTGAAGAAAGCAGGATCTGGCCCTCTCCGAGAACATTACGATGGTTCGGCTTTGCCTGCGTTACGGTAGACCTCTCGTTCCCGATATCTGGATCGGGGTAGGTGTAACTATCATCATGCATTATGACACTATCCTGCTGATTAAGTCTGTGTACAGGGGCGCCTGATTTGTCAAGCCTCTGCAGTATCGTTGAGACCGGCGGAAGAACCTCTTCATTTTGCCCATTCTGGGGAGCGTCCACCGACAACGGGTCAAGCAAGCCATCCCGACCAGAGTTGTATGGTTCCGCTGCCACCCCCGTTAACTGCGGATCCACCATGGTGCTGAAACCACGGTCCGCTGTATGCGGCATCCTAAGGATAGAGTCTTCTGTCCGTATGACCTCGCTCTCATCCACGTAATGCTCGTCAAGTGTAGGGTCGTCCAACTTGGCCAACTCAGCTTCTTCTCTGCGGCGCAGCAGTCGACTACTTGCATGCGGAGTGTCCATATCCTCTCTTAGCCAGGAGAGGTTGGAAACACTGAAATCTACCAGACTCTCTTCGCTTCGTATGTCCGCAACCTTTTTGGTGTCATGCCCTAGAAGCGTGCCTTGCGGCTCATACGGAATTTGCTTTGGATCCTTTCGACAAGCACCAGTGTTACAGACTTTACGACAATGCGGACATTCCCATTCAGGATCCTCCATGATCGTGCGTGGGAGGATTTCATGAGCCCTCCACAGGCTACCGTAGCACCACCACAAGTGACATTTGGTGCAAGCCGCCATCTTCCATGTTGGGTGTCTGTGAAAGCAAACATGACACGACTTGTGAGTCTTGACGTATGCTTTTGACTTCTTCTTGATGGTCTTCTTGACCGAGCCATCATCGTTCACAAGGATCTCTTCCTCTTCAGCGTCCTCGGGCTCTGCAGGTTGTGGATTCTTGATGTCCACCCAAGGTCGAAGCCTCAACTGCTCCTGACATATGTGCGCTAGAGTCTTTTTCGTGGACAATCTTCGTTCTTCCTGAAGGGGGTAGTAGATCTTGTCGTTTGGGCTTATGTCAAAGTCAGCCATCTGCGCCCTCCACTCGTCGTAATGGCGGACAAGCTCCTTCCACTTGAACTGCTCAACCCACTTGAGGTTTGACCGACACCGACAGCTACGGCCCATTACGTAGCACTCCATACAAATGTCATAGGGCTCGTCCGTCCCTGCACCGAACATGTCATTGCAGCTGGGACATGACAGAAACCGATTGAAGATGTTGCCGCGACAGTAAGAGCACGTCACGTTACCATCAAAGGGCAGATACTCAACCTTCTCGGGAGGAAAGTCTGAGGAAAACATCTCTGAGAGCAGTGTGCTTGTAAACATGGCAAGCAGGCGACGAAAGTCCTTCTGCAATTGACGCGATTTGGCTCCCATTCTTAATCCGCTGCTTGTATAGTCCGCGGCGTGTTCACTCTCTGCTTTAGCGCTCCTGAGCAGTGCCGAATATTTTAGTAAGGTGAAATGCACAATTGCTTTGCACTTGTACTGTTCGTCGCGGCAGACCATCCGAGCTCGCGGTAAGGCCTCAGCATGAGCCAACTCCAATGTCTCTACAGTTGTCCGATTCCAAGCTACCTTCATTGTTCGCGTACCTCGGTTCCAGACCTGGTGGGGTGCCAGCGGCGGGATGATAATGAAATCGCCAGGACGTTGCTCCACAACATAGGTCTTGAAGGGAGCCTTCTTCCATGCAACCACTTGCGCAAAGTGATTTTCAACCTCGATGTCGTGACCAAGCACCGAAAGCCAATATTCACTGACCATGTGCCTATCCTTCGATTCCGTCATGAACCATATGGAAGACCCAGGCCTTTCCGGCTTACCATCTTCTCCGACCGCCGCAGATGCCTCGACCATGATATTGTGGCCTAAAGTAGCGCACATCTCGCGATGAGCTGGTGTATATGTACCCTCGTGCCCAATGTAACACATCAGATTCTCAGCTCGCATTTCCGGAGGGAGACTGCTCATAAGATCACCCGCTCGCACTACGGCTTTTACCCGTCTCCTTCCATTCGCCTCGACCGCGTCTGTAGGTTCGGTGATCTCGCTATCAGTCGTGTTTTCATTCAGGTAGAAAAGACTCGCAGGAATGCGTTCTTTTAGCTTCTCTTGCCATACCGTCGGACAATCAATGTCTTTCAGGTAGATACGTTGCCTATCCTTCTCTCTGTAGTTGTTTGGTTTCTCGAAGTATTGGTCGGTCAAAAGACCCATGTTCTTCAGGTAGTGTCCAATGGTGAGCGGGAGGTTAGACTTGTTGGTCAGATTACGCGCGTTTTCGACTATAGAGAACTGTGTCAGTCATGAGTTCGCCACAAAACCACAGAAGGGGCGTCTTAGAAACCTTTATCGCCGACGTTGTCTCTAAGCCATTGTGGAGTGAAGGTCCATGGATCAAGCTTGCGGTCATAGCCATCGATAACCAGAGGCTTCCCACCAATGATTACATGGAGGAGAACCAGCTTCTCAAAGTTTTCGACACCTTGCGCCTCCACCATATCACTGGAGATGCGATCGACATATTGGAAGTTCTCGGTTTCCTCGACCAACGTAGGGACGTCAAGGAAAGGTGATATGGGTTCAAACGAAGCCCTTGGACGTTGCGCCGGCATAAGGAAATCGATTGGGGGATTGCCCACTGCTTTGATTCGTAGGTAAAGGATGCGACTAGCGAATGTGTCGTTGCGCGATGTCGCGCATTGCTAAGATATGCAGCTCGCAATCTTACTCGGGAATGCTACAAAGCAGTTCGAAAGGTGGAGATCCTGGTGTGAGCAGAGGTGGAGAGTAAGAAATGAAGCAGAAACAGTAAGGGTAAGCACATATTTCGTTCAAGAGGACGGATCGCGTTGCTTCACACAAGGTCGCCGGCCGGACATATCTCGGCTATAGTTCCACCACTTGCTGCCACCAAGGTACACAGCTGGAAGTGTTTGTCAGTTACCTTTTAGTCTCCAACTACCAGTAGCCACCCTTCGTGCTAAGGATCTATTTCACTGCATGTTCAGATTGCATGCATGACTATGTGAGTCTATTGCTCCGATGTCACTCGGTTTGTGGTGCACCAAGTCAATATGTCAACAATCATTGCAATACCGTCCTGAGGCTTTCCCGTTTATATGGGGGAAGAATGTGTTCTTTTCTTCCAAATTGAAAATGTTCAGAGCAGCTCTTCGGACGGGAAATTGACTGACTGAAGACCAGGAGAAGCTGGAGAAGGTGACGAGTCAAGCAGAACGCACAGCATGCATCAGGTTCATTATCTAACCTGTCGAAGTGCTGTACGCCTGACCATAACCTCCAGGCATTTGGTATTCGGAAAATCTAGTGGCTTCGTCAAGTTCGCTCAGGCTCCAACATCGAGACTGGGGTCCTGTCATCCGAGCTCAGGGTTGTCCCTGCTGCGCAACAGTAAGATAGCTTGTCAAACTCGATGGACGAGCACCTCCGTTCTAAAAGATCCGGACCCGCGTTCTGGAAAACTCTACGAACCACCAAAAAGGGGTATTCTGTCGCTTCTGCCAAGGCCTGTTGTGCCGTACGCCGAGCTCATACGTCTGGACAAGCCAACGGGGACTTACTATCTGTTCTTTCCTTGCGCTTTCAGTACCCTTCTCGCTGCCCAACTTACAGTCCCCCTAGTCAATCCTTGGTCGGTTGTATCGACAGCCGCTCTGTTCTTTTTGGGAGCGCTAATAATGCGCGGCGCGGGCTGTACAATCAATGACATCTGGGACCGTAACCTCGATCCACACGTGGCTAGAACGCGGCTTCGCCCTATTGCCCGACGTGCGATCACTCCACAGGCCGCTATAGTCTATACAGGGGTCCAGCTGTTAGCCGGTTTAGGTATCCTTCTACAGTTCCCCACCCAATGCCTGTATTATGGAATTCCATCACTACTGCTTGTTGCAACATATCCGCTGGCCAAGCGGATTACGTATTATCCACAGTTTATCCTGGGCTTGACGTTCTCGTGGGGTGCCATTATGGGATTTCCCGCTCTGGGAGTTGATCTACTGTCGAACGGTGCCGCTCTCCAGGCGGCCGCATACCTCTATACCAGCAATGTCGCCTGGACGGTATTGTACGACATGATATACGCTCATATGGACATTAGAGATGATGCAAAAGCCGGGATCAAAAGCATTGCTCTGAAGCATGAGCAAAATACCAAAGCTCTCCTTTCGGGTTTAGCCGCAGTACAGGTCGGCCTTTTGGGCCTAGCTGGGGCTGCTGTAGGGGCAGGGCCATTGTTCTACCTGGGCAGCTGTGGTAGCGCGATTGGAAGTCTTGGTGTAATGATCTGGAAGGTTAATTTGAAGGATGTTGCGGATTGTTGGTGGTGGTTTCGGTATGGTTGTTGGTTTACCGGGGGCGGTATTACTCTTGGTCTCTTTGCGGACTACATGGTACGCTGGGGTTTGGACAAGAAGGATGGGAGTGTCGAGAACTGTGCTTCGTAACATCCTGGAGGTGCAGCAGAAAGCTTCTGTAGTGCGGGAGATTGGCATGGCATTGCATCTCGTGATTATTCCACCGCCCAGGGCGTAACGTGGCCGGCAGCCGGTTATCCACTGCAAGTACCTTGTTTGTAGTATATGGCTTACATGGCGCTAGTATCATTCGAGTTCATTTCCTAGGATAGCGAAAGATGCTTACTATGCTCAGCTTCTCTGGAAAGCGGCTTGTCGTGCTCTGAGGAGGTCAAGGTCTTAGAGGCCTCATCTGCATGTCATCATCTCCGCTTCCGTAGTCTTCTGCTGTTCCAACCCGGGCGCCGTATGTAATGCCCCTCTCTTCGTCTCCATAAGCAGCAGCGTCTAAGGGCGTAGGTTGTTTCTCAATGTTGACCTTCTGTAAGGCCACATAGATGGCGGATCCCATTATCAAGCTTGATCCCATGACGGAAAGTAGACCTGATCGGGTCATTAACGTCGCTTTCACAATCTGCGTTCTGGAATAACCTACCAGGTGTGATTCCGAAAATCACTTTGTCAAAGGCAAGGGCAAAAAGCATGGAAACATAGACCATCATCGTTCCCCGAGAAGATCTCTCATACTGTAGCCCCATCGACATGAGAAATTGCTGCATCTATCTGTTAGTCTCATTGACTCCTACGTTGGCGAGAGGTCATTACCATTGCCCAACCGCAGACTCCTAAAAACGCCAGCAGTGTCCACTCTCTCGGATTCTTAGGGAGGACGAAGCCAACGTTGGGCAGAATCAACAACATGACCGTGCTGACCAGTGTGCACCAAACAGCAAAATAGTTCACAGATATGAGGGCGTGCGCCCTTTTACCTATCCATCGAATGGTAACATAAGCACACACAGCCCCAAACACACCCAACATGGCAAAACCAACGGCGCTCAGCCGTTGAGAAGGCGTAATGTCTCCGGGCGAGTGGCTAGGCGAAGCAGCTATGGTTGCATTCGTGACAGCTGCCGATTGGGCGTCCTCACAGCAACCGTCGTTGAACGATGCAAAGAGCGAGGTAGGACGAGCGATAAGAACAACACCCAGTAAAGATATTAGAGCAGCAATCTGCTCCGTTCGTGTAAATGGTTCCTGGATTAGAAAGGAGCATACCCAGCAGCTCAGTCCAGGGGCCAGGAAGGTGATGACAATGGCATCTGACAAGGGGAGATATTGAAGAGAATCTGGGGGTGCTCTTAGAGTACGGCACTGGACGTGCGTTGGTGTATAAGGCTGCAAAACTTACAGTACAGCCCGAATACTCCGAAGAAGCCCCCAACGCCCCTAGCCACCAAGAGAGCTCTTACGCCCCGGGGGCCCAGTAGAAAGTCGGGGATGTTCATGTAATACATGTACATCATCGAGATGACAGCAGTTATGCTCATGCGGGCAAACAGGATCTTCTCACAAGGCTTGAATCAGCCCGTGCGTGGCTCACTTGAAGGGGCAGTTCCGGCGATATAGGAACAGTGGATGCAGACACACCTGAAATGGATGAAGGCCGCTCTCCTGTTCCAGCAACTTAGTGGCGACCGTCATCAGGCTACCAAATAATTGCGAGATTAGGACCAGGATCAACCCTTTATTTCTGCACCAGTAAGCATTCAGTCTGGCGCGCCATGAGCCAAGCGCCCAGTTCGTGGTAAAGTGACTCGGGCCTGATGAGACCTCTGCGCCGTGAAGGAGGAAGTCCTGAACGGATATATTCGATAATGTAGGGGAAGGTGAGCGATAGACGCCTAGATCTGGAACCGACAAGAGTGCGGTTTCATTTGCGCCTCTTGCCAGCTCAATACATTTTGGTGGCGGAGCGGCCTTCGTCTGGTTGTCCTCATGTGTGGAATTAGTTTTATCGCAAGCACCAGACTTGTCGCTGTCCATGCACGCAACCTGTGGAATTCCACTCATTTGTATGCATGAGCTGATCTTATTACTTGACAATGCTTCGCTACCAACCCCAATGTAAATTGATATCAGAATGTCTCTTGGCTACTGTTGGACTGAGTTGAGGTGATATAAGTTATGACTCAGATATGGTGATGCTCGAGAATCGAAATTGCTACATACGAATATCGGCTCAGACCGTGGTTTCCCGAGTATGGGAGACAAGCACAGAGAATTGAGCAAGAAAAGACGTGACCCCTGGCGGATCTAAGGTTGACGGCGTAAGAGAGACTTCCACAACAACACATACGCTGGGAATACAATATGTACGTAAAAAAGGTCTTGTCGCTGATGGCAGGATGACGACGGTATCCGATATCGATCTCTCAATCCCGTCTTCCCCGCAACTAGCGTGTAAGGGCGGAGTAGTGCCGTAGGAACTCCGATTTACCATTCCATATCTACACATTGGGTCAGCCAACCAATGTAGCTTGCTGAGGCGGAATCTAATTTGTTCGTGGCCAGACACTGAGGTGATGCACAGCACCCGAAGGACTACATCGTTACGACATCCCTGGCATCGATTCAACAAGCTGACTGTACTCCCAAGGCTCTAGACATAGAGGTCTGTTGCCGCAGCAAACAACCTCCACAGAGCGGGAAGGGCCGCCGAAGGGATTCAAGACCACAATCCATCCGATCCTTGTATAGAAGGATGATCCGCAAGCCACGAGCTTGTCTGTGCTCGGCGCAACCCAGGAGCACGTGGCCGCACTCCAATATTGTATTTTAGCCGAACTGCCCGTGTGCAGAGACAATGGAATGGAAGACATCGGGGTACTTTACCTTCTCCCGCACCACACCAAGCAGCTTCGGTGTTGTTGTTCTAGTCCGGCATGCGTTTGTTCCGCTGCCCGTAATATGCTTGTTAATGCGAGCAACAAACGAGCGGATCGTGGTTTTTTGTTACTATAACTGTCCAGCTGTTGTCAAATGGAGTTGTGGTGTTTAGTTGGTGCTATTGCGCTATTGATATAGGTCTCCCCTGGCGTTCACTACACTCCGTAAGACCCACAATGCCTTTAAGTACTAACAAATCAATCATACATTTCAACTCGACAACCTAAAAACCCCATATACACACATTGTTTCATGTCTACAATCTCACTTTGGCGCCTATCCCACCCCCCGAATACCATACAGTCTCTTCAAAGGTTCCAATCCTCACACCACATGTAGCCCGGGCATCCAGTTTAAGAGTACCGCCCAATGCACTCTTCACCGCCTCATAACCCACGCTGTTGAGGCTCCAGTCTACAGGCAGTCGGGGGGTTGTGCTGATGCCTGGTGGAATGGCCAAAGGGAGATCGTAGATGATCTTGCCGACCGGATCGCCATGATAATAGGCCGTCGCGTTGATGTGAGTCATGTACATCGTAGTTGATTGCAAAGGTGACATCAGCGTAAATACTGCAGTAGAAGAAAACAAGTGCATCTGGAACAGGTACGTCAGTGGTAGTATCACAAAGAGTCGATTGCGTAGCAGTAGAGCTATACAAGGCAACAAAAAGTTCCGGATGTACATCCGAAAGCAGAGGATGAAAGAGGGGGGAGCTTACAGTGGCTTCTTTGATAAAATGAGGGGTACCAGAACCCTCGTCATCTCCGTTACCTCCACCTGGAGAGGACGGTCCCTTCATATGCGGCATTGGCACGGTCACCTCGAAGCCCTGTAGGGCAGCTCCCAGACGTGGCTGGGAAGGGATGGTGCCGTTGTGTGTCTTCAAAGTCAGTGTAGTATTGTAACCTTCGGTAACGGGTCAGTTCGCACTTTGAGCTCGGTGTCTGCACTAACCTGAGATGTACTGCGAAATTAGCTCACGTCCGACAGCACGACCCTTAGCTCCACTAGCCGCGATTGGATTCCAAACGGCCTGCACAATTGCGTTTACGTTAGGGCCAGGGATAACAGAAAGGTCCGTGGCCCGTACGTGCCCCAATACTGTAGAATTGTTTGAAATGAGAACGTCAATGAAAGGCACAGTTGCACTATATGGAGTGGGATTGGTGAAGTTCACATGCGCTTGAAGGGTCATGGATCCCACGCCAGTCTCAACAATGACGAGGTTTCCCACTCTCGGAACAAGCGCATCGAAACCACCACCGGACGGGGCTTGCTGACAGTCAGCGGAGGTACTTGTACTCGTGACGATCAAGAACAGGGCTTACGTTTAACTGTAACTTGTCCAGAAGCCGGGAGCGCTCGGAGAACGAAGTCACCCAGAGCCGTGGATGTTCGGACGTCCACGTTGGCCTCAACACTAAGGAGGACCGACTTGTGTCCAAAAATGAGAGCTTGTACAACATCGCTGAACACGTTCTCGTCTGTGACCTCCAGTGGACTGTCCTTGACCGCAGACTCCACAGCGAGCAACGTCTTGTTGCCCTCGTCAGTCGTCACACGAGTGGAGTTTGCACTTTGCCAGTCCTGAAGATCAAGCCGGCCGAGTTTGCTACCCTTGTAGTAGATGCTTGCATCGGCCCGCACTTCCTGAACGTCAATAGGAAAGCTGATTTCTTCTGGAAGTGCCACGACAACCAGCAGTTTTGCTGACACTTTCGGCCGTGCTTCAGGAGAGTCAGGATCAGCTGAGGCATCGGGAAGCGCAAAGTGGGCGTTCTCTAGAGAGAAATTGCGTACGAGCCCTCCAAACTGATGGTTGGGTATGGCCACAGGTACTGTAATGCCCGCGAGAAAGTCAGCCATCCAAGTGGGCGTTTCCGGTAGCGGAATGTCAGAACCCCGGACAAAGAGCTTCGTGGTATGGCCGTGCAGATAACTACCCACTAAAAGATCCAGTGGTGATTGAGAAGAACCGGGGCATGCTGTAACCAGCGCTTCAGGTAGCGTCTCTACGATGCCGGTCGCAACGACCTTGACATCCTCGTAAGGTTTGACCGACAACGGTGCTGAAGTCGCGTTGGCAAACTTGATGTACGGATCCTGCAATTCGCAATCGTTCACTAAGACTTGGAACGACAGAGGTGGTATGTCTAGCTGAATAGGGTATGGATTGCGAACCACAAGTGAAGCGTCTGCCACAAGGGCCTTCCTATCATCCGACATCCGCCGTTCATCCACATGGATGCGGCTGGAATTGTACTCGGGTTTCTGGGGTAGATCATGCCCTACGTTACGCAGGGACGTTAGCAAAAGCGCCTGTGGTATTCCTGCGTCACCACATACCTCTGATAACTAGTTGCTGAGCGATATGTTGATGCCCCAAGCGCAATATACCAGATCGAATTGCCACAGTAGCATGAGCAGCAACGTTGAGAGTTTGTACCGCACCTGAAAGCCAATCGTTTGCAAATGACCTTACCGGTTCCCTAGCTCGGGGCTCCAAATCACTGAATAATTCGATAGGGGTGACCTGTCTGTTCCGGACACTGACTGTGAAGCCAGGAATTGTAGCAGCGCCAATATCGACATTGCCGTAATCCAATAATTGTACTCCTATCACAGTGTCGCCAGTCTCTACTTCCCTGACAACCCAAGTCGCAAGCCGCCCGAGGTTTCGTACGGATTTTTTCCTCACCTTTGAAGCGTCCAGCGAGAATTCACCTTGAACCTTAACACGGACCCCAGTTTTTGTAAAGGAATCAATCGTTAGGTTTGTGGGTCGAAAACTAGCGGCTTCCAGAGCATACTGTTCCACAACCGACGGCGCAAGGTATCCAAAGATAATGACAAGGATAGCCAACAAGCAGAGAAGTCCAAGCGCAACAACACTGGGCCATCGCGCTAGCTTTCTTGACTCTGATGTATAGCCCCTAGACAATAACCTCAACAATGCAGACGCCCGGTTTTCCGATCTTTCGCCGATTGACCCGTTTTGACTGTCTTCAGTTGCCAAGAGCGGACTGGTTTCTGAAGTGCGACTCGAGGGTTCTGATCTTCGAGACGCTTTTGATCGTGTTGATGACGGCCGCGGGCTGGCAGTCCGGGTGGAGCCCTCAAAGGGCGATAATGCATTTGATGACATGGTGCTAAACGTCAACGGAATCCTTCAGCGGAGAGCCTAGTTGTGCGACTCCGGACAATGCGCACGCATCATGTTCGATCGCTAAAGACGCTGCGTTCGTGTGTGTCGGTAGGGTTGCAAAAGAATTCAACGGTTTCCAGGCAACTCGGCCAACGCAGGCACGAGCGATCTTGCCTGATACAGTTCCACAAAGGCGTTAATGCGGAAGACGTTTGTGAGTAGTACTGCTGATCGTCAATGAACAGAATGGATAATGGTGCGGAAGGCCCAAAGTTGAGACACCGTGTATTATAACGGGCTATTGATGAGAGCTTGATAATGTGTGGATGTTGGCCACCTGCGATCGACTCTGCACGTAAGCCTGGAGAAAGATAAAGGCACGTGCGACCGCTCATGCCCGCAGGCGGGGCTCCATTCTCCACTGCTCCACTTCCCTAACTACCTTATACTGTGGTAGGGTTAGCGCTTGGAGCTTCTTTGATATGGTCACTTACGGTTCCTGACCAGGTACCTTAACAATTCCCATTTACGTAATCTCTCGAACTCTTTCTACGTTGTTAAGAAGTGTAAAATAACCTAATATATCAGAACAAAACCATGGCTATTTGTAAAGTCTGCAAAAGGCCTCGTGATTCAGTGGGAAAAACCAAAGGTGACATCCAAATCTGTTGTATGTTAAGAGATAGCTGGCATCGTTTCCTGAACGCCAAAATCCTTAGTGTGTTAACGTTGCTATTTCCCTCCACCGTTCTACTAGTCGCTTCATCAACTGTGTCTTGTAACAATTAGCGAGGTTTCTTTTAGGCTTTAGAAAATTGTTTAGTTTTAGCGAGACGATCAACGTGAAGAAACACCGCGTGTGCAGAACACGGCGGGGATGAAGATCCCCGACTTACATAACGCACCGGGAAGAGCCGCCGCTCCCGGGCGTCCCTGATGACGGGATGCTACCTTACTGCATCTCCGTCTTCAAGAATTACCCAGAGCTGCTTGAACCCATACTTCCAAACATTGCCAATAGGCATTCTTGACCTTTTCTACATTATACACCTCTTGTGGGAGGTAATTGTACAACCACGATGCCACCAAGGCCTTCAATGGCTGCTACAAGGCATGTTACTCGCATGGTACAGCGTAGAAGCCTTTCTTCCCCAGCAAGCTTGAACATGTCGCCCTTCGCTCCGCGACATTTATTGTCGATCGCGGACCTCACTCCTGGCGAATTCGTTATGCTTGTTCGTAGGGCTGCATCTCACAAACAAGCCATCAAGTCCGGCTCTATGCCACAAGGGATAATGGGAGCTCTAACTGGTAAGACGGTTGCAATGACGTTCAGTAAGCGGAGTACCCGGACCAGAGTGTCCACGGAGGCAGCAGTCGTAACTATGGGCGGCCATCCTATGTTTCTTGGAAAAGATGATATACAGTTAGGGGTATGTCTGCACTCAGGTCTGTGACCAGTCGGCTGCTGGTTACAAGCATTTAGCAAAGTTGCAGTTTACCTAAGTAAGAATGACAGGTTAACGAGTCACTGTACGATACCGCTGTCATCATTTCGTCTATGGTGTCTTGCATTGTTGCTCGAGTGGGGCCGCACTCGGATGTCGCAGACCTTGCGAAACATTCGACTGTCCCCGTCATCAATGCCCTTTCCGACATGTATCACCCATTGCAAACCATTGCCGATTTTCTCACCATCCACGAAGCATTTCCATCTTTGGGATCCGCGCAAAGCGTCCAAGTGTCTGGGCTGGGGCTAGAAGGGTTGAAAATAGCTTGGGTAGGGGATGCCAACAATGTCCTGTACGACCTGGCCATTGGAGCAGCAAAAGTTGGAGCGAAAGTCACCGTGGCAACTCCTCCTGGCTATACAATCCCACAGAGAATGCGAGAGATAATCCATAGCGCCAACCCCTCGGGTGCACGGGATCTTCTTGAAGAGACCACTGTTCCCGAAGAAGCTATCAAGGACGCAGACATCATCGTTACAGACACATGGGTATCAATGGGTCAAGAAGATGAGAAGGCCAAGCGGTTGACGGCGTTCGAGGGCTTCCAGATCACCCCAGAGCTCGTCAAGAGGGGAGGTGCGAAGCCAAACTGGAAATTCATGCATTGTCTACCACGTCATCCAGAAGAAGTCGACGACGCCGTCTTTTATGGACCTAACAGCCTAGTCTTCAAGGAGGGAGAGAACAGGCTATGGGCAGCAATCTGTAAGCAAACCTGTTGTGGAGTTGTGGAAGCCAGATTGCTGACAAACGTAGCTGCAATCGAAGCTTTTGTAGTTAACGAGGGACGCATTGAGTAGTTCAAGGAACTTGATGCTGTACGAAGTCTAGGATTGCATAGGTCCGTTCGATCACAAAGGCAGTAGTCCGTTAGAGTGGTCAGATAATGGCTAAAGAGGCTGGAACTTGCTTCTTGCTTGTATCTAGCCTGGCGGCAAAGTGGTTTGGTCGACCACGTCCTCCGCTTCTTTCTCTTCTACCTCGTTCGGCCCGTACAAGGGCGACCGTGGTAGCGCCATTAACCCTGGAAAAGGTCAGAGAATCAGACAAAACTCAAGGAACTGAATGTACTCACCAGTCCGCGCCGATTCAAGTATCCCAAACGGTGCAATCAATTTTAAAAATGAGTCGATCCTTGTGGGCTTCGCGGACACCTCGACGATACAATTGTTTGTACTTATGTCCAAGACTTTGCCTCCAAATTGATGGGTCAAATGTGTAATAGCATCCAGATGCTCGTGCTTGTGCCGCAGGGCCTGACTGGCAGCAAGTCTGCTCGGATGGAAATCCTCTTGGAGCTTTTGCGTAGGGTCTTGGCCAACAATACCGTCCACGTTGCGAGCCGGGCCGTCCACTTCTCCATCCGTACTACTTATCTCCCGGTGATGGGCGAGAAGTTCCTCAAAATACTCAGGCCCGAGAATCGAAACTTTGGCAAGCAGTAGCTCTCTTTGCACAAGTGGAGCTTGAGTGTAATCAAGCACTGCCCACACAGGTACCAAATCCTCCAACTGGCGCCGGGCCTGCTCAACTACACCATCCTGTCCTTGTAGTACAATGGTCATGCGAGACAGGTCTTCAACTTCGGTGTTGCAGACGACCAGACTGTCAATGTTGAAGCCACGTGCTGCAAGAATCCCAGAGACCCGAGAGAGAACACCGGGTTCGTTTTGAACAAGGCAATTGAGTACATGTCTTTTAGGAGGAGCCTGTGAAGGTAAAGGAGTTTCGTAGAGGATACTGCTGACAGCTGCTGGAGCATTCCATGACGGCACCGTATCGCTTGTGGGTAGCGGTGATATCTTTCGGTGTAGAGCCTTGTATGCTAAAGCTGATGTTGACGAGGAACTTTGCCTACTGCACCATGTTCGTGGAAGATGGATTACTGTCGGGCCTGACAAGATCTGAGAAGCTCGGAGAGACGATGATCGTAGCGCCCGCCAAGGGTTCATGGCGTAGCGCGGGAAACCGCTCTAGTAACGAAATAGATGTACAGACCTCAGTATGAGGTTGAATATGATCAAAGCACTTGAGTAGAGCTAGCAGCACACAGTGGTTGGAAGACTGTACCTGTCAGGGAACGGGTCTCCAGATTTTCGGCTAAGCTCGGACTGCTAGGAGATCCGCGGTACGTCCACTTTTTTTTGGTCCGCTACAGGACCTGCAGGGCTTCCTAACGTATTTATCGTCTCCTTCATACGTCTACTAGCTTCAACTCCTCCATTAAGACCTTTATCGAGCTCGCGTGCTTACCATCATTATGTCTGAAGAGCCGCGTAAACGATCACGGTTCGACCGCACCGAACCGGAGCCCAAGCGCACATCAAGGTTCAATAGGCGGTCTCGATCACCATCAGAGTGGCAGTCAGAAAGCCGATTGAGTCGGAGCCCACTTCGGAAAGGGACCGCAAGCCCTTCGTCAACTGAGAAGAAAATGGATCCAAGCGCAGCAGCAGCAGCTGCTGCCGCCCGCATCAATGCCCAGATACAGGCGAAGAAAGGCATACAGCAAGTTGACGTGCCTCCTATCCGTTCCGTAAGCTCTCCGTTGCACTATCGCACTATGGAGGACGAACAGCTAACCCTCATCAGGCGGCTAGCCCAACTACTCCAGCAAAATCTCCCTCGGTCGGTCCCAGTGGAGTCACCGGCGAAGTCTACACACAAGACGGCGATTATATCAAAGACATTGAAATTAACGACTTACGCAACCGATACACTCTGACTAAAGGACCTACTCAAAAGCTGGTAATTACTTTGTTGAACAAACCCCACTGATTACCCCTAGGAGCCGTTCATGTGGGCTTCATGACCTACTCTGATGCTCCCATTGATCTACTGAACTCTCCTTTTTCTCACAAGTGTTTGGTGGTGTCCTGAAGCTCACACGCAGTCTACTATAGCTCATAGCGACCCCGATATTGCATCTGCTGACCTTACTGGTGTGAATTTAGATCAAAGAACAAACGGGCGCTGGTACGCTTTTAACCTAATGTAACTGTTTGGGTTTGCATTGCTTATTGTGTCTCAAGATGTCACCACCCGCGGCAACTATTATCCTGATAAAGCTATGGCAACTGCTGCTGTAAGTGTTCGAGACATGCGCAGTTCCTACTATAGCTAACCGTTGCAGAACCCGCCTCTCTATCTCCATGTTACGAGTACCACCAAAGAAGGCCTTGAGAAAGCTGTTGCCATGATCGATGAAATGATGAAGCAAGAACTCCCGAACCTTGTTGATGAACGTCGCTTCCGCAGAAGAGAACCGGAGCAGTTCGAGAGGGATGAACTAGGCAGGGTAAACAGGGTCCAGTTCAGAGGAAATTGTCAGTGCTTACTTTCACCTAGCGCAAATGGCCTGAGGAACGGATCCCCGTTGACCTCGAACCAATCCCTGGTTTCAACCTTAGAGCTACTGTTGTCGGTCATGGTGGTCAGAATGTGAAGTACATTCAATCACAAACCGGTTGTCGAGTTCAAATCAAAGGACGGGGTTCCGGGTTCATGGAACATGCCACCGGCAGTGAGAGTGACGAACCAATGTACCTGCATGTAGCGTAAGCACCTATCCTCCGGCGCCTCTTCCTTGGCTGGCGAGCTGATCCCTTACTTATAGGTCTCCTGATGCTAAAGAAATACAACGTGCGAAGGAGCTGTGCATCCAATTGTTGGAGAGCGTTAAGCAGCAATATAATGCCTTCAAGGAACGTGGTCCTTCTCACCAAGGTGGCGGCGGGTACTCAAGTCACCATGACGGCGGCGACAGATATGGAGGAAGCCATCGTGAGCGTGGTGCGTCTTATGGGGGTTACGATGCAGCCCCTGGATACGGCCACCAGCAGTCACCGCATATTACTCAAGGATCTCCCATTCCCGGTATACCAACTCCGAATGTGCCCGCCAATGGGCAGGACTATTCTGCTCAGTATGCGCAATATTATGGAGGCCAAGATCCCTACGCGGCATATGGTGGTTATCAAGCTTACATGGCGATGTACTATCAGTATTATCAACAACAGCAACAATCGGGAGTAACGGGGCCATCAGAGGCCGCTGCCGCTGCCGCTGCCGCTTCTCCGTCAGGCGTACCAGGCGCTCCAGGAGTCCCACCTCCTCCACCCCCTTCAGAAGCGCCACCACCGCCTCCAAGCAATCCTCCACCTTCCCCTGGGGTTTACAATGCAGTGCCACCTCCCTCAGGTATTTGATGGTTTTGTCTTCTGTTAAGATAAGCAAGAATAGTCAACCTACGAAGTCTCTGTAGAAACGATGCGCCATCCGCTGGTTCAAGAAGTCAAGAGTGCGAAAGATTGGCACCTCCCAAATCGTTATTTGAGGCGGGCGATCACGGTATGCTCTGATTAATCACTGTGGAGCCAGGGCATGCCTCCCTGAAGCTTTCCGGCCCGCTAGTTTCCGTAGAAATTCTCGTCGAAATTGAACCTCTGAAGCTTTGCTGTATGGTTGGAGCACTCATCCTACGAGAATAAGTTGCCCTCGTTCATATAACGAATAATACAACGTAAAGTAGTACAAACAACTTCCCAATTTGAGAGTACTACGCTCCAGAAGGCGACCGAGCTCTGCTCAACAGCTCAGTTCGGCGCAATTGTAAAGGTAAGCTCCATCTGCAGTCGTAAGGTCCAGGTATCGTAGGTGGTCCCGTCGATATGAGCCATGAAACCATGAGGTGTCTGCGGGAAATCAGTAACTCCGGTATTATATGTAATCTTTGGAAAATGCGTCATGGCTTATTAACCGTTTCGCAGCAGGATTGAGAAGTTGCGCGCGTGTGGTTTAACCCTTGTACCACCAGCAATCCTCCTCATCCACTCCGCATAACATATCCTACCTGTACTGGAGTCTCCGTGTCACCTTTCTTGGTTATTGTTACCCTAATAGCAACTCAGCTGTCCTGAGGATACATCGGTCGGCATACGTAGTGTTTTCTGGGTTGCTTCTCCTTCCCCGCCCCCTCATACGTCCGTGGGCTGTCCAAGACACTATGGGTCAAACCCTTTCAGAACCGGTTGTAGACAAGGTTAGTGGTTCATGTAGAGTTGACTTCGCGTTAGCAGTACCGATGTTTGTCTATTGACGGCTCCCTGTCTGCTATCCTTTCACTTCAGCCCCGCTTTGAATGGTCAGTGAAAGGCTGACACATTACCCATAGAAATCGGATGAGGGTCAAGATGATCGCGTTGCATTTGGGGTGTCGTCCATGCAAGGCTGGCGTATCAGCATGGAAGACGCACACGCATGCATACTAGATCTGCAACCAGAGAGCGAGGACGGGTCTCACACCAGCAGCCCCAGCGATAAAAGACTCAGTTTCTTTGGGGTGTACGACGGTCATGGTGGCGACAAGGTTGCTATCTATACGGGAGAAAACCTTCATAAGATCATCGCAAAACAAGAATCCTTCACAAAAGGCGATTTTGAGCAAGCGCTCAAAGACGGATTTCTAGCCACAGATAAGGCAATCCTTAGCGGTATGATACTCTCGGCCCGCCAGCGCAAGATCACTGTTACTGACCTGGACTGTTGCACATAAGACCCCAAATACGAAGAAGAGGTCTCTGGATGCACCGCGTCGGTAGGTCTGATCACGCATGACAAGATATATGTGGTAGGTACCTACTGGCAACACTATCAATGAACATGGCTCAAAGAAACTAGGGAAATGCTGGAGACTCAAGATCAGTATTGGGTATCAAAGGCCGTGCTAAGCCCCTTTCCTTTGATCACAAGCCGCAAAATGAAGGTGAGAAGGTTTCAAAGCTTCACGTTACTTTGATGATACTTATGTGATATAGGAGAAAAGGCGAGAATCTGTGCTGCGGGCGGATTCGTCGATTTTGGTCGTGTCAATGGCAACCTGGCTTTGTCGCGCGCCATAGGTGATTTTGAGTTCAAGAAGAGCGCCGAGCTACCCCCAGAGCAGCAGATTGTAACCGCCTACCCTGATGTAAACGTTCATGAGATCTCGGACGACGACGAGTTCTTGGTGATTGCATGCGACGGTAAGCGAGCTCGCAGCTAGTCTTTCAAGTTCCGACGTGCGCTAACCAAGTTTTAGGCATATGGGATTGTCAGTCCTCTCAAGCTGTGGTAGAATTCGTCAGGAGAGGCATCGCCTCTAAGCAGGATCTGCACTCGATATGTGAGAACATGATGGACAATTGCCTTGCATCGAACAGTGACACTGGCGGTGTCGGGTGCGACAACATGACAATGATTATTGTCGCGCTTCTCAAGGGCAGGACTAAGGATGAATGGTACGAGGAGATTGCAAACAGGGTTGCGAACGGCGATGGTCCTTGCGCTCCGCCAGAGTACGGCAAGTCTTGATTCCTCTAGGCGTACAATTCTCCTTACGCTTTTCCTTTGCAGGAACTCCGCCTAACATTTTCGACTCATAGCTGAATTTCGAGGTCCTGGAGTCCATCATCGATTTGACGATAGTCCCGATGACTACGATATGGATATGGATCACAGAGGCCGCTTGTTTGGTGGACGTTCTGGTAGAATTATATTGCTCGGAGATGGCACGGAGGTGTTGACTGATCCCGTGGATAGCGAAATGTTTGATCACGACGAGGAAGACAGGGATTTGGAAAGCCAAGTGCCAAAGAACCAGGCGGCGGACGAAACAGTCAGCGGCGACAAGCAAGGACCATCGTCTCAAACGTCCGAGGCTAGAGACTCGTCTGGGCAGTCAACAGAGTTGCAAGATGGCCGTCAGGAGTTGTCAGTGGCTCGTGCTGGCGGTGCGGACAATGAGGAGCCCAAAATCAAGGCTGCCACGGACAACTAGATCTCTTCATGAAGCGTTAGGTCATTGAAGACTCATCTGATCATATACCACCAAACCCAAGGACTTCCTAAGACTTTTTGTCCCTAGCATGAGTTTTGTTGTACACTGATTGCTGTATGTCCACATAGAATGTTCGTTCATTAATAGGGAGGAAAACTGCCGAGACAGTCTCCTCTTCTATACGTAGAAGCGGCTTTGCTATTCAATTAAACAATGCTTACAAAAGCCACCATCCTTGGTTATACGAACAAAGTTCCTGGATCTACACGAGCGACCGACGGACTACGGTTCCGCTCCTTTACTGCGAGGAGTGGTATTTTGGCGGCAGCTCGTGCGCTGTCTCTCGGTAGACATATTGTTACGACATACTCACGGAGCCAAACTCCGCGTTGGCTGCGGGCAATCAGTTCCTAGAGAAGCCCAGACTATAATTGAATGCATTGATCGTTGACGTAAACGCTTATTCTCACAACTGCATCGTCCACCACAAAGCATCAACTGCCTTTCCTAACGTTTGCAGAAACGAAAACCTATAAGCACTGGAGGATAGGTTAGCTGGTTGGAGATGACAAATAACAGTCAGTACATACTTGAGAGTAATAGTTGTTGATAGCACTGCACGTTGATCCACATGTACAGGTGGTAGAGCCGGTATACCCACTTCCGCCACATTGTCCATACTTTGAGATCCCGGCACTGCATCCGCTGCTAGTGGTGGCTGGTTTCGTGGTTGAGTTAGGTATCGAACTCCTCAGGGTACTGGTCGCCAGAGTTGTTTGGCCTTTGCTTGATGAGACCACAGCGGTGGTGGTTGGGCGAAGCGCTGAACTGCTACGCACAGCAGTACTTGTAGGCGCTGAACTTGATGTCGGTGCTGGTGCTGGACCGCCGCCACTTCCACCACATGTAGCGACGGGTCCTCCCGGTGCAGTAAAAGTTGTAGGATTGAAGCCGTAGTAGAAGTTGGAGATGTAGATATTCGTATCAGTGTCCTTATATGCTCCTGGGAGGGTTATCTTAGGGGAGCAAGAACCCCCAGGACCTATAATGCGCAACTGGGCGCAGCCGATGTAGAACTGGGTCGAGTCGATTGTTTGGGAGGAATGCAATGCTTCCATCTCACTTCGCAACTGAAGTCCAGGGTGTTAGCTGGCTCAGCACAAGAATCAGCGTTGCCACAACGTACCAAGTAATCTCCACTAGCCAAGTTAGCGGGCAGCTTGAATGTATAAGTCATGTTCTGAGCCTCCATAATCTCATTTGCCCATTTCCCTCCGCTATATGCCAGCTCATCAATCTTTGCCCACTGGCCAACACCAGTGGCCGCTGTGGCATCCGCAACCGGGCCAAAGAGCATGTGCGTGATTGGTCCAGGGTGAGTGGAGGAGTCCCATTGCACCTTGACTGTATCTCCGGCTTTTGCAGAAACAACAGCAACATTCTTCCCACTCATACCATTGACATTGCAGACTATGTCGTTCGAAGTGACGTCCGTCTACCATGACCCCGATCAGCAAGCTCTCGTAGCCTAGGTACAAGCAACCGGAAATGGGGTGGGTGATGGAACATACGACAGGGCTATTGGAAGGCGGCATCCGAATGCCGACGTGGTAGCCTGGAGACACACCATTGATCCAGAACTGATGGAAGTTCTGGTGGCACTGAGCCAAGGAAAACAGTGTTGCCGCAGCGACTATAGACCGCATTGCTCGGTTGAAAAAGGGTACGGTAGACAGATGAGGATGACTTTGGGACACTTTCCAATGAAAAGGTACAGCTGCCACAGCAGCGGAAATGTATGAAAGCTTGGAGATTCTTATACTTATCTGCCACACGAAGTGTATGAAAGCATCTTTATATTTCTCCGTGTATAGTGTTGGGAGAAGGGTAGCAGCTCCCCTAGCAGACTATGACATATTGCACATTTAATATGAGATGGCTGAGAAGAGCTAGCTTGTAGAAGACGCGTGTGGTCCCAGGGATGGGTCACTGGCAGATAGAGCCGGTCACGGCCTTCCGTTTGGCATTTGTGTACTCCCGGCGGCCAACAAGTTCCCCTAGGCTGCCGCTGAATGTTGAATGTCGAGTGTTGATGCCTTACAAAGAGGTCGTACAGGTACCTTATGCTCTGACGGCAACGCGAGTTATCTGCATCCGAGGTTTGCACCCAGCCAAGAACCGGGGTAACGAGGCGAGCTAAGAACCGGAAGTTGCTGGCCATAATGAATATGCAACAAATGAAAAGTCAATCTATTCTCCAATATAATTCATGATTGACGTACGGCTTAGCGCTCGACTGACTGACCAATGGATTGCACAAGCGTCACAGATCCGGAAACTTACCCAAGTCTAACAGAAACCCATGTGCCGGGTTGCTCGTTGCAGTCCCGCTGGGACGTTTCTGTCGTTTATGCAAGCGAGCAGTTCCTTTGCCCTGTCGGTGCTTGAAGCTCTGAGCAGGGACAGGAAGCCTTGCCGCAAAGCCACCAAATCCGTACCTAGATCACGCTTCGCCTGCATCAGCCCCTTGAACGGTGTGGGGGCAAGAGCCATGTACAAGAGGTACTAGCGCAGGCAACTCAGAGGCACGATAATGATGTGTTCATGGCTTCTTGCAGAATCACTGCAACCCTATCCGACTGTGTGCCCTTCAACGGATTTGAAAGGCTTGAAGGATCGTCGATTCATTGTCCGCCGATTTTCAGTCATTCAGTATGAATAGGGTAGAGCGGGCTCCAAGGCTTGGGTCATTTCCGCTTTCCCAGAGGCGCAGCATCACACGTGAAAAGTATCCTGTCATACGCTTGTACAAAGTCATATTGCAACGCGGCAGATTGAAATGACCACCATGATATGTACAAGAAGCCAAGGTGGAATAGACTGCCTCAAACGAACCCGCAACATCTCTCTTTGCTTTTGCCTCTTACCGGACGGATCCCCCCCACGCGAACTCTTCATGAGACGATTGGAAGAGGTAGGTACTTCCATTTTCACCGTCTAAGGGAGACATTGAGAGTAAAATTGGTTAGTTGCCTTGCAAGTACCGGTAGCGCAAACCGTTGGCCCAGTGTATGAGGAGCCTCCGCACTGTTCACATGTCAATTTAGATGATCAGATCACCTCGAATCGGAAGCAGCTTACCTGGCCATACAAAGTCTGAGTGGCGCCAGAAGGGCGAGTGGTGGAAGCGGGAGGAGTAGAGGTCGGTGCAGGGCGAGTAGAGGTCGACGCAGGGCGAACGGTCGTTGCGAGCGTGCTTGGTGCGCGGGTGGAGGTGGGAGGAGGGGGTGGTGGGGGGTTGTTGCCTCCGTCGCAGTTGTATACAGCTGGCCCGGGCATGCCTAACAGTCGCGTTAGTCGGGAACCCAAGACCCAGGATGGCCGGGTTACTTACTGTAGGAGTTGAAGTTTGAGTAAATGTTGGCAGTGATGCCGGGATCGGTGCTCTTGATGTGTCCGGGAATGGCGAAATAGCTAGGAGAGCAGGATCCGCCGCCTGTTACGGAGAGCTGGGCGCATCCGACGTAGAATTGCGGCGCACCGGCCGGGTTGTGGATGCCGATCTGTTCGGCACGAAGGAGCCATTGACCGGCTGGGAGGCTCGATGGCAGCTTGACCGAATACGAGACTGGTAAGGCATTAGGACATCTAAACGCTCGTGATTCAGCACTTGGTAGACATACTTGACATGGGCCAAGTGGAGGAACCCCCGGAGAATGTAGGTCCGAATTGTTGGAATTTGAACTGATCAATTAGCATCTGTGCGTCTTCTGCTGTCCGACTTATGCACTTACCCAGTTGACGCCGCTTCCGTCCCACGAGGAGGCAGAACCGCTAGGAACCTTTCCGAGGTAGAACATCACGGGACCCTGGTGGTAGACAGCCGTGTCAAGACCAAGGGTCAGAGTGGCACCAGCTGCAACAGCCAACGTGCCTGTGGAGCCACCTGATGCGCTAGCCCCGACATTACATCTCAGATCGGTCGATGTCGTGTCCGTAACGGGCGAGTTGTAGTTGGTGTTGGTACGGAAGTACTGGTAGGCAGCTCCGCCGTTGACAGACTGCCAAATGTAATGGGCAGAGGCGGATTGGATGACCGAGCAGGCGACTACGGCCGCAGCAACGAAGGACTTCATCTTGGCTGTTTCAGTTGCGAGAGGAAAGTAGGAAGGTAAAGGGCGGTGATCAGAGGGTTGAGCAGACACGGTTCTAGAGGTAAGGAGGAGACCTTTTATACATTTTCCAAGGAGGTTTTGGGTGCGGCAGAGATAGATTGAGGAACATATTGAAGACATAGACCTGAAGCCGAAAGCGCCGGCAGTCTGCAATCATGATCACGTCCTGTGCCAAGGATCTTGACCACCAAGCCGATTACGTTGTTTGGCAGTAATCAATCGAAGTCCAGGACTTTAATATAATGTAAACTTCTTCAGGTTATGAGCCTCATATATCATTCCGTGGCTTGTCTACCAAGGACCTTGAAGGGGTTAACAGCATGTCCGCAGCTTACTGTAATGGAGTCGGGTGCATGGCCCGCTCGACCCAGGTTGATTAAGTCCATATTACAACGTGACACACAGGCTAAATGAAGTGCCGTGCTGCAAATACTCCCATAGTCAGGTTGCCAGTGCTACCACTGAGCGGCAGGGCTTGTTGAACATCTGCCATGCGCTTGGTTCATGTCCGAGATTGTCGGAAAGATGGCTTCCTACGGAGTATCGAGTTTCAGGGGCACGAAGCCACGAAAAGTCACGGTCCGCCAAGCCCGGCAGCTTGACTAAGCAATCCGCGACTTCACCTTCACCTTCATGTCGGCTTCGGTCTTGCGAGGCAACAACAAAGCGAGACATTGGAAGTTTGCGTCCGACGCCAGCACGCTTCGCCCAAAGAATCCTCCGGACGTTGTCTGCAACATGGAGAGCCAGATTCTTATTGATGTACGAACTCCAGCTGAATTCCTGACCGGCCACATCCCTGGAGCTCGGAATATAGAGTATCAGCACATTGGCACCGCAAACTTGACACCAGATGCAAAGATCACGCTGTATTGCCGCTCCGGTCGTCGTTCGGCTATCGCGCTGAAGACATTGCAAGAACTGGGCTTCCGTCGTGTTCGGGATCTTGGAAGCATTGGCGAGGCGCAGTGTGTCCTTCAGAAAGAATCCGAACTCCTTGAGACCGTCAACAAGCCGTTCTCACTGAGCCAGATTTCAGCCACGAACTGCGACAATGAACCCCATAAATGTACAAAAGGGTTAAATATGGCCCAAAAGAGCTAGGCGCTGCAACCACAGTGGATAACTGCTGCTGAAATGTGATACCTTGACTGGTAGAGCGCAACAATATAGGGACTTTCTAGATTTCTGCATAGCTACGGAACCGATCTGTGGAAGTCCAAGCCTGCTCAGCTTGTGAAACGGCTTGCAAGAGTCAGAAGCAGTAACCATGGCTTCACGGAAACGGAAACTGTCCGCTTGTCAGGGAACGCTGCCTTGAGTGGCCCGGACGTTGCATGGAAGCAGAAACTTTGATAAAGTCGCCGAGGAATTCTCTAGGACGACGTTGCTGTAGGCCTGAGCGCCACACCCCAGTGACTCCAGGCTTTATGACAGTCCGGCTTGTAAAGATTACAATTCGCCACGGCGTCTGTGTGCATACTCCCCAATTCATGCAATCGAAAAGCCGAGGACAGATGTTCCTGGACTATGTTCCCCGTGCTTCCGATCAGCTCCCTGCCGCCTTCTTCTTCTTATCTTCAACACAGTCTATATTATCCTCAGGGATATCTCCATACGTCTCTGTGATATAGTCATAGATATCATCACTCAAATCGCCTTGGACCGTGATCGCATCTCCGCCACCTGGCAATTTAGTTACGCTGCTTCCTGTAGCGAATTTCTTCCCGAAGTCCTTCGCCACCTTTTTCAGATCCAGCCCGTGATTCTCCAGCCCCGTGACTTCAGTCACAAACTTCCTCTTGTTACGCTCCACCCGCTTGATGAGCACCTTCGAGGTCATCTTCTTCTCCTGTTCGCGAGCTTCCAAAGCTTCGGCTTTTGCTGCTTTTTTCTGGGCATCCTTTTCTGCGCGTTTCTGAGCGTCAACGGAGAGGGTGCTGAGGCCTTCTTGTATTGCGTCTGTTCGGAGAGCGGAGTCGTTAGCAATCCCACTACCAGAGTGCTTCATCAACGCAAGAAGGTTCCTAATCACCTGCTGAATAAAGCTTCGCGTGCAGGTCTGGGTTGTTTTTGTGCAGCCAGTCCTCACACTTCTTGGTTGTGCCCCCGAATTCGCAGTACTAACGGATTGGTATTGTCAAAGACTGTTTCCGGGGGTTGGATTGTCCGCTGAGTCGGCTACTTACTTCAACTGGCAGCGAGCATACTATGAGGCCCTGAATCAGCTTAGATACACTATGTGAACCACTGCAGAAGCGACTTACCTCCGCAGTAGGGAAGCGTTCCAGAAACTGCCATGGTCGCGCTGCTACGAGTGGTACTGGCTGTCTCGCAAGATGATGAGAATTGACAGGAAGCGCGAGCTTGCGGGCTGAGTGATGCTCTTCTGACTTTGCGAACGCATGGTGAAGGCGGGGCAGAAAGCTGCCTGATCGTTAACCCCACGTATCACCAATGCCTGCTATGCAAGGTTGACCGCTAGTGGAAGAGAAGACCTCCCAATAGTTACATTTATTTGCGATTGATAGAACTTTCTATCTGTTCGCAGAAGATCAATACGATGCGGCATACACACATACATGTATGCAGATCCGGAACCTCCCTTCGATCTGCTACGCGAAACAGCAATACAGCCCGGGTATCTAAGTGCGAAGTATTTTACACAATGGCCATGTCGACTACATAAATCAAGATCTACACCTCCTCGTCCGGAGTACCTGGACGGGAGCTGAAATAGCTCTGATCAATCTTTAAGATCCACTCCATCTTGTCCCTTTCACTTCTTGCTGCAAACAAGAATGTGTTTTGGGGCGCAAACACGGCGAAGACGTTTGCACTCGGTCGTTTTAAAAGCCTCGCAAGTTGTGGCTGATGATCGATTCGAGAATTGGTAAGGTTGATGGCGTTGAGCTCTTCCCCTTCAGGAACAGTGTACATGTGCAGATACGGTCGTCTTAGCTCCACATATCTACGCACCCAGCGTGTGTTTGATCCGTTCGGCATCATGAGGTAGCCGCCCTTAAGCATGTTTGGATTCTTAGGGAGAGAGCGCACCTCCGTCACGATGCTGGGCGAATTGGCGAACGAGGGATTCGAAGCAAAAGCGGCACCATGCCGGGGCGCCTCGAGATTTTCGTTGACCAGAATAGCTTCCCCGACGTCTTGTCCAATCCTCCATAAGCCCAAAATCTTCTCGAGGAGTTGTCGTTGCTCGACGCTTAGATCTGACCCTGCCGCATTTGATGAGGGAGACGTAAGTGTGCTTGCATCAAACCGGCTGCGGGCAACTTCGAGCTCTTTCGCTCTTCTTATCTTCTTCTGATATGTGATGTAGTCTTTTACCAACGAGACGCCACGTGGAGTCCACCCGCTCAGCGTTTCTTCACCTCTCACATACTCGTGCTGCGTGTCCATCCGCCACAAATCAGCGGCCCTCTTCGCAGATGTTGGGCGGATGCTAACCGAAAAGAGCCCCACGGTCGTATGCACGATACGAATGGGGTTCCAAAGCTGCCTAAGCATCCAAGCAGGCCGTATCCACGACCGCGATCGTACCTGGAGATCCAGAGGCATCGAGAATTCTACTGGGTTGGGCACTCTACCACAAGTGACATTCCATACGAGTGTAGCTCGAACTCGATATCTCTCTGGTGTTGCTCGATCCAGTAGGAGGGAGTTGTGGATGCTGGAATCCCACTGACCTATCAGCGTAATGTCAGTTGTGCCATCTGCGTTATCGGTGATCTTTGCAGGGGGGAGAAGAGTGACTGGCACCTCTGGCTGAGGGGCATCAAGATCTGGGACGTTCCCGCTGGAATCTACCAGACGGATCTTGGTCACCCTTAAGGAGGGTACGTCTTCCCACTGCAAAGATCTGGCGGAGCTGTGGGTCAACTCTACGACAATGCGCCGTTGCAGACCTTGATGAAGTTGATAGACCCCGGGATCAAGTACACTCGTCTGCAGCACGTCAACTGGCCTATAGTCTCCGTCCTCTCCAATCTCGTGAATTTGAACTTTTGCAAACATATCATGTTGTTCTTGGTTGTAAAACTCAGTTTCAGGTAATCGGGCATCCGTGCGCTTCGTCATGGGCTTCTGCGCAGAGTCTCTCATATCATCCCAACTGAGTAGCTTGTCGAGGTGCATGGTGGTCGCCTTCGCAAATATAGACACCCTGAGAGTGGTGGTCGGGGAGCTACAGATTGGAATGCTCATGCTATGAACACTTTCGAATCGTATAGCACCCTCATCGAAGCCTGTGATGACTTGCGTTGTAGTCGCGCCGCCATCCTCGGATATCCCGGGAATGAACAACTGGGCGTGTACGTCAGTCCCCTCGCGCTCCGGGAAGCCGATCACTTCGTATACAACCACGTTGAATTTGAGAGTCGACATTGGTGCATCGGCTGATGAAGGTTCTAGTGCTAGCTTTACTATGCCAACAACACTGAACGTATAGGGAGAAACGACCTCAAGAGAAAAATCTTGAACGCGGGACTCGAACACTGCAGTCAAGGGCAGATCTGCATCCCCAATACGACTGTACTCGGGTAAACAAGGCTCAACAAAGGGATTCTCTACCCTGAAGTGTTGAAGATATTGTGGTCTGTCCAAATACTGGCGCATCTGGCGCATCTGTCTTAAACGGCTTTGTAACTTCTGAAGCGACCATAGATGGACTACGGAATTCTTAAAGTCAATGACCCGCACGCCTATACAGGGCTTTGGGGCAACGTCCAGATCATCGTCATCCTCACCAGGAACACCGTTCAGTACCAAGTCGTACGAAGATGGGAACGTATGTCCGATGTCGACGACGCAGAACTGAAACACCACATGCTTATCCATCTGCTGGCTCATGACTTGGGCTTCCTTGAGCGTGGCAGTATTCTGTAATATGGTTTCTGCCAGACTGACATACCTTCGTCGTTGCCAGAGCCGAGCCACAGTCCTAGCTTTTTCTAACTCTCTAGGGCTCAATTCAGACGGATCTAGTGAGCGCGCTGTTTTCGACAACTGTGGAACAGACGATTGTCGTAGCCGTTCAATCTGTCGCTCGTATTCATTTCTCTGCTGTATTAATTGCCGCTCCATGTCCAGCTGCACAGTATGGAGAGTCTCTGCCATTCTCTCTTTTTCGGCACGAAGCTCATTGTTCTCCACACTCGGCCCCTGTGAGATTTTCGATTTTGTGTCGAAGCTTTCCCTCTGCCTTTCTGGTTGTGGTTGTAGTTGTTCCCGAACAAGGCGTACCTGCTCATCGTCTTCCCCCTGTGTCGGCGTGGACGGGGCAGTCAAGGCAGTATCAACAGACAAGGTGTCAAGTGTTCCGTTTAAAGCATATTTCTCTCGTGAGGGATAGGATGCTACAGACTCACTGTCGTCATCTCCCTCCAAGATACGACTCTCGGGACGCAGACGGCGTCCCGCTCGTTCTCGTTGCATTTGCTCGAACAAAACGTCCAGCTCGTCATCTGAGAGACTGGAGATTTTCTGTCCGGCCGCAACGTTCGCTGTTACAGCTTCTCGACGTGCGTAGGACCAATCGTAATCACTCTTGTTCCGACTCATGGGAACTGGGGAGTTGGCGCCCGAACTCTCGCATTCGGCTTCGGACTCTGCCCGACTGATGTTGCTGTACGACCTCTCGTGACCGGGACGGTACGCTGGAGAGCCAAGCTGGCTTATGGCGATCGAATGGCGCAATGAATTTGCTCCTCTTTCAGCACGTTCCATTCGCGCTTCCTCTGGATGGTTGAACCGAAATATATGAAAATCACCCAAGATAACACGGAACCCGCTACGTAACCGTGTGGGCTTATCGACCCGGATGCCATTCACCATAATGGATGCGTCCCCTTTTGGCACTACAGTCACTACGCCATCGGCATTCTCAAAAGAACAGTGATCGTCAAGTATCTGCGAGCCATTAAGGCGTATTTCGGCGTTACTAGCTGCGTTTACGTTCCCGACAGTGGTTGTGCCAGGTTTTAGATTGTACACCAGACATTCTGCGAGAAGAGCATCGTCGCTCAGATTGACAAGATGCGGCATCTTTTTGGGGGTCGACAAGCCGACAAACCCCTTCTCTATACTTATGCCAAGCTCTTCAAGCGCGGCCTCTCGCTCCTTGTGGATTTGCTCGGTACGTTGTAACTTCTCTTCCCATGTTTGATTGAGATCTTTGTACAGCTTTTCCGACTGGTTGAGCTGCTCCACAATCTCTGCTTTCGACACTTTCTTTATCGTACCGTCTGGTTGAGCGATGGAGACCATCTGCTGATCCAGTGGGGTGCCCGGGGAGTACTGTTCTACTGCTAAGGATCCCCCGTTCGTACCTCCTCCACCACTCAGCTTGGCTCTCAACTGCGCTAATTCCTCTTTCAACTCTCTGATCATCCGTGCATTTGGATCCTCGTTCACAACGGCATGGTTTCTGATGCGCTTGGCGGAGTCCGCGTACCGAAGGGTCGAAAGGGTCTCCTCGAAGTTGATGTCCGCGGGTGAAATTGCTGCAATCATAGCAGTTAAGCTATTGCCACCCAAGGAATCTTTTAGAAGCCAAGTCAACACAGAGTCCCGATATGGTACGAGAGACGAAGATTTCTTTTTCCCGGACGACAGGTCCGCCAAGGCAGCTATGACACGACCAAGTGTTGATAACGAACGGTTGATCTCTGCTCCTTCTTTCAGCCGTGCTCCGGTTGCTCCTGTTGATGTAGCTCTTTCCGAGCCAGCGAGATCCACGAGGCTGATCTTAGCGACCTTTTCGGTGTCCATGCTGGTCTCGATGTCGTGTCGCTTTTGGGTTAGTGTGAGGGTAAAAACAGCATGAGAACGACTCGACGTCTCATTCATGTTCGTAGCCGCTACTGTGCGTGCCTTGTTGCCCTCATCCATCAGATTTTCAATCTCCTGGAATGAGCGCACAACGAGCTTGGCAAGGTCCTCAACGTAGGGTCCTGTAGATGGATGTTCTCGGACCTTCAGATTTCCTTTGGTTGAGGGATTGAGCAGATCTCGAACGCGCTCATTGTAGATCTCCAAATAAGACACTTCCACAGTGCACGCCAGATTCGGATCGGCCTGAAGACTTTCAATTCTTTCGAACATACTCCTGCATATTCTCGGTATCACCCCAGCCTCCTGCCCATACCCCATCATTGAATAGGACTTTCCAGACCCGGTCTGCCCGTACGCAAATATACAGTTGTTATAACCCTGGAAGGCGTTGTCCAGTAAAGGTTTGCCCAAGTCATTGAAGAGGTCATCTTGCCCAGCGAAGTGCTGGTCGCTACTATCGAAGGACCAGTAACTTTTGTCAAAGGCAAACGTCTTTGTGCCCTCGAGGGCGGCCTTTGTGCTTTTGGACTTGTGGTCAAGGCTTAAGGGAGGAGTGAGCACCGTTTGGGTGTCCCGCATCTGAACGACGCATTCCGCGTTTCTATCTCGTTCCCTGTTATTGAAGGGTCGTACTCTGACCACCACCTTGATGTTGCCACCCCCGGCCGAGGCCATGTTCATCGAGAACGCTGCAAGATAATAATACCTTAGCCTAACAGAAGTGTCCGGTGTCAGGGGAGGTTGCAACTAAGCCGGACTGTAAACAGGCGCATGTCGGGCTTGTGAGCGGATGAGGCGTGTAGATCCTCTCTTTTGAAAACAGGGTGCTTGCGTAGACAAATCTTCTTGCTACAAAATCGTGGAGAGACTGTTCTTTGCATGACACAAACGGTACCTGTCCCTGCATGGCGTCCCACGTTAAGCTACCGACTCCACACACGGACCCCAAACCGGAACCCACATGCTCCCACGTACCGGTATGGACCCTGCATATGGCGTTGTAGGCTCACAGGGGCTACCGTAAATTTTTCCGACTCCAAACCACGTACAAGCCCTTACCACGCTTGCTCTCCAAGAACATGCTGATCAAGAAACCCTCGTGGCCTTTTGCCAGTGTGTTGCACTTCTGCACATCATCAAAGCTCGCTGCAAGGATGTCCGACCCTGTCTTCAGCCCGCCGATCAATCGCGACATGCGGATCCTCGACCGCTCATTCTTCAAGAAGCGTGTATCGTTGGCCGCCGCTCGCATCAACAACAGCCGGGACATTGCCAAGGTACGAACGCAATTGGAGAAAGCCAAGGATGCTTTGCAGCTCGAGCGCTGTATGGCAGTACGGCCTGTTCCCGGAGCTTCATCGCAGAGGTGCATCCTGCTCAAACCGGAGATCCGGCCAGACGACAGAACCACTTGGGGATCCAGCGTCGAGCAGCTTGCAGACAACAATCAGGTGGAAGTCATACCGTACGAGCTGCACTTGGATTATGGTTACTGGACGTATCACGATATCGTGTCATGCGTACTCCCGCAGGGAGGCGACGACGAGATACCCTCTGGTTTTACACAAGTCGGTCACGTCGCGCATTTGAATCTTAGGGAGCAGTATGTGCCATACAAACGGCTCATTGGAGAGGTTCTTATAGATAAGAACCCGAAGGTAAGAACAGTGATCAACAAACTCGGCGATGTGGGGGAAGAGAACCCGTACAGGACGTTCAGGTACGAGGTGCTGGCCGGAGAGGACAATATGGATGTCGAGGTCAACGAAGAAGACTGTACTTTCAAGTTCAACTTCGCAAGAGTATATTGGAACACGAGGCTAAACACGGAACATCGCCGTCTGGTCGACCAGTTCAAGGCAGGAGAAGCGGTTTGTGACGCCATGGCAGGAGTAGGCCCTTTCGCTCTTCCAGCCGCGAAGCGGAACATTTTCGTCTGGGCGAATGACCTCAATCCGGATAGCTACAGCAGTCTCGTGGACAATATCTCGGGCAACAAGGTCGCTCAATTTGTCAAGCCTTTCAACCTTGATGGTCGTTTGTTCATATATCGGGCCGCTCAGGAGCTGCTATCACTTCCGTACTATCCAGAAGTTCGAATACAGCCTAAAACGCCGAAGAGCTCGACAGCAAACAGCGTGCCTGCTATGGCCGCCAAAGCTGCCGTCAAAACTTTCCGACATCCGGATTTCTTTTCTCACTACATAATGAATCTCCCAGATAGCGCTCTGACATTCCTGCCATCCTTCATCGGCATCTATGCTGGGAAGGAAGCCTTATTCGATCCGAAAACGGGAAGGTCTCTGCCCTTGATACACGTATATTGCTTTAGCCGCGAGACAGAGGACGGGCGCACGCATGAAGAGAGGCTCTGCGAAGAACTATCTAAACAACTAGGATGTCAGATGAGGCTGGACGATTCCGCTCTGGAGATGAACATCCATGATGTCAGGAACGTAGCGCCAAGCAAAACTATGTTCTGTGTCAGCTTCCGGCTGCCAAAGGAGGTTGCGTTCAGGCGCGAGATAGACGGACGATTATCCAACCTTCTCAACGACACTAGGAATTGAAGCCCGTCACGGTTCAGAGGATAGTATCTGGACCACAACTCGTACACTGAAGTTGGTCCAGCCTTAAGATGCGGTGGAGCAAGATAGGTGGGTGATCTTTGTGAAGCACTTATGCGGGCAAGCGTCCTGACCACTATTCCGCTCTAGCACGTAGCTGTTGCTTGGGTAAACGAATCTGGGAAGCATAATCCGCCAAATAGAAACACCAAATTGGAGGCATCGGCCGCAGGGTTTCCTTACAGATTGTAGGATGCATCTTGGGTACGGTGAACATCGGGAAAGGAGCACGCAAATAGATCTTGGTCCTAGACATAGGCGGCCTTCATCAAAGACACAAGGGCGACTTCATCCAGTGGATGCTGGTAGTTCTGAAGGGAGCGGAACTCGACTGTGATAAAAACCCGTAACTCCTTTCGAAGACTCCACAGCGCCCACTTATTGCTGCAACGAAGCAAACCTTGCTCGGAACAATTTCATAGAAACGCCATTATCCAGCCCGCATCAGAGGCAAAAGCAGTGGTTGCTCAGACAAGAAAAGAACATGCCACTTTTCAAGCGGCGGCAAATAGATGCCAAACGCCATACACGCGAAGCCGCCGGTAGATGTAGTGCCTTATGGAGGCAGGGAATGTAGCCAACAATCTATAGCTGTCATTCGAAACGCAAAATCAGTGCACAAACGCGAAGAGACAAATATCTAGAACGCCCAGCTGCCCCTTCTAGCGGTAGCAGTGGTACCCCAAGCATCGAGCGGATTCTTCCCCTCCCTCATCCTAGGCTGTTGTCTTGCCCATTCATGGATGTAAAGCTTGAGGGCTTGCCATCGGGCGCATGTTTCCTCGTTGATACCTTCCTCCTTTTGCTCCTCAGTCATATCATCTCCGAGTCGGATGTAACCTCTTGCCCCAGTCAGCAGATCATCAGCCCTGAGCTCCTCTACTGGAATCCCAGAGATCTTGCTCAATTCGTAGTCGAACTTGCGTGCAAGTGCTGGGTATCCTAGAGAGAGGTAGTTGTAGACCTGAGTGACGAAAGAGCCGGAGAATTCCTGTTCCAATACTTCTGAAGCTTTGATTAGCTCGTCGATGCCTACTGGTTTCTGCTGTGATATGGATGTAGCCACTGGCCGACGTGTTGCTCGGGGAAGCACCGGCGAGGTCGGAGTTGTTGGTGATGGTGGCTGGGAGTATGTAAAGGCGTCCATTGGGTCCTGCATCTCCAAGGCAGGTGAGAATATTGCAGGGGTCATCAGCCCCGAGGGAGGGAACACTGGGGAAGCCGATTCTTGTCCGTAGCAATACCCATTCCATAGGCCTTGGTTGCTACCGCTCGACCGGCCTGAAGCACCGTTCGCTCTCAAAAGGGAGCCTCGCTCCTCTTTCTTCCACAAGCCCTCACGATACTGCTCAACGTTGGCTTCCGTCTGCTCTATGAGGTAGCACATGTTCTTTTTCAGCGTCTGCGAGCCTTGGGTGACGTCGAACCGGGCAGGTTCCGGGGACGGGCACCGTGGGAAGACAAGGTCTCCCCCAAGCATTGGTGGGCTTGCTGCGTTCCGCATCTGCCTTAAACCAACCCCACGTTGCCAGCCGCCAATGATGTGCTTTGGAGAGTCGAGCTCGTTTATAGCATTCATGTAAGCTGCTGCGTTGATCCAACCATTGGCTTTTGACGAGTTGCGGAATGTGTCCTTCATAGACTCACGCTCCTGACGGCGTGACTCCCGCATGCGCTTCTGAGCGTGCTTCTGCATGTCCAGTAGCTCCCAGTTGATCTTCGAGTCCGTAGACTTCTCCTTCGCCGGCGCCAGAGGAGGTAACCCCATAGCCAATCTTTCGTGCGGCATGAGGAACTGCTCGTCGTCAGCATCGGAGTAGTCGTCATCCTCGGACTCCGCCCCTGATTCCCTGTCAATAAAGTGATCAACGGGCTCGTGGAAATCGTCGTTGGGGAAGGCAGCCATGGCTTGTTCCCTTAACTGCTTTTGTGCTGCCTTGGCGGCCAGATCCAGAAGGTATCCAGAGAATCTGTCGTCTACGCTTTCCCTCATTCTAGTCTTGTCTTTGTGCTTCCCCAATCGTTCAGACGAACTTGACCGCGAGGACAAGTACTGAGAGGCGGGACCGGATTCGTTGTCAGAGCCAGACTCGGAGGATGCAATCGGTTCGAGGTCCGGTATCCTGAACGAGTGCTGTCTACTGCTCCCTTGAGAGTCTCTGCGTCGCGCTAATGGTGACGGAACGCGCTTGAGCTCTGGGTGGCTACCGGCCAAGTCCCGGAACGGACCGGTTTCTGAGGACGAGCGTAGCGATCGCGGACGTAATTGGCTGACTCGATCCCCTTGTATCTGTGGAAGGACTTCAGTTTTGTCCTGTGGAAGAAGAGCTGGAGACGTATCGCCTGACTTGCGGGACCGCCGTGCCGTCTCTATCAGTTGCGGGGCAAACCTCCGCCGGGGACGTGGTGGCTTCATGACTGGATCTTCCTGAACCTCGTCAACCTCTTCGGCCGTTGTACCACGGCCTAAGAAACCCGGGATGCTGGCCTCGTCCCTCTGCTCCATATCCTTCTTGTTGCTCCTCCTCACTGTCTCTATCGGTTGAGGTGCAAACCTGCCCGGCTTCCTGGATGCACCGTCCACATTCATCTTCGACCTGGAGCTGCTAATTGTCGTCTCAATAGGCTCCGGCTCGAATCTCTTCACAGGTTTTGGAGCTGATTCCGGTACATCCTCCACTTGTTTCCGTGACACCCTGGTGCTGCTCTCCAACGATTCCGGTGCAACCCGCCGACTGCTTCTGACGGTTCTCTCAACCGGCTCTGGTTGAAGCCTTCGAGAACTCCTCGTTGTGGTCTCAACCGGCTCTGGTTGAAATCGACGGGAACTCCGCGTGGATGTCTCTATTGGCTCTGGGGCAAACTTCCTCCCAGGAACCGAAGGTGACATTGTGAGGCACGCTGCAATTGATCCCATCAATGTTTTGTTCGGCGGGAATGGAAGATGTCAGGTTTTGCATATGTGCCTGGAGTCGCCTAGGAGGGGAAAGTCGTAGACGCCTTTGACTTGACGGTACGGCGTCCGTGTATTGTTGTTGACAAACGAGCTATCTTCAATATTTGTGCGCCGTAGGTGTGATGGACAGGGCCGTTCCACCGTCAGATCTAAGTCTTGACCCCTAAGTTGACCCCTAACTACGTGGGCTCGGAGGGGATCGAGGACTGCACAACAGCAAAGTTTCTGTATAACACTGTGCTCTATATTAAATATTATTCTTCGAATCTCAAGCCGCAAGTAAGAACACGGAATTGTCGAAATGCTGTGTGCGCGGTTGATACGAGTGAGTTGAGGGACGGTCTAGAACGGGGAGTGGAGTGGTCGATCTTGGAGTTCTTGCTGAAGCGAATTTTTGTGATCAGACAACATTCAAGCACTAATTCTCGTGTCCAAATGGTGCAATTGAGCGGGGTGCATCTCAAAAGACTCACGGTATAGAGATATCCTTCAAAGTGTGCGGATACGTACACAACCCTGGCTTTGGAGGTCGTAGGGTGCGACGAAGTCCGAATGCGGGTACAAGCACAGGAGACTTGGTCGGAGATCGTAGATGGAACACGAAACCAACAAGAGACGGAACAGAAGCAATGACCAGGGATCAGAGTATCCAGACGTAGAGAGAGAAAAGACGGTAATCGGTACAGTACAGAAGGAGAATCATGGAATCTGGGGAAATGAAAGAGAAGGAGATGACGAAGAGACGGTGAGAGCGTAGCTGCAGACGTCGCTGTGCACACGAAGTGCCCTCTCACTGTCCGTGCGCTCAGAAACGCCGCGCCCGTTGCCCTGTATTGAAACTTGGTTATGTAACGAATTAGAATGGCCGGGTGGGGGTCGCCCTTGGGGTTCCATTCCCCTAAGGTAGCTTGACCGCCATCATCCGTCATCCCACGCCTCGTCCCATGAACTCTTCCTCCATCCACAGTGTAGAACAGAGGCACTGTATCGGCCATGGGTGGCTTGCATATAATAACCCGCGGAGCCACGCCCGATTCTGCTCTCGTCTACTCCTCCCCGTCGTTCGTTCCGTGTGTTTCGCAGCCAAGGCTCGGAAGTCACAGTCACGCGAGCATCAGAGATGTTCGTTCATGTTGTTACTTTTTGCTTTGTCATGTTCAACATGGCCTCCTCCCGTGGGAAACCCGAAAATAACTGTCACTGACTGGGTAATCAATAATACCTCCCCGCCAGTCTCGACGCCCCCATTGTAAACTCGCCTCTCGAGCACGATCCGGACGATCCCATCGCCTGTCCGCCTCAGCCATATTACTGCACGCTTACCTGTCTATTGGGGCGTTTGGGTTGCTCTAGTAGTGTCGGCACGCGGTAGTAAGTAGTGAGTTCGACCACAGGCCACGAGCATGAAAAGAATAGCACCCGGTTGTCGAGCGCCGAACGATCATGCTCAGCTACGGTTTCTCTGGCCCTCATACAACGTGGAGTCCGCCGAGGACAACTGCGACACTTTCTGTGCATATGCACCTCGTGCCTCAGAGCTGCTAAGTCTTTGCTGGGATTGTGCTGAGGTTTAGCGTTTTCGTCGCATACAGCTTTAGCTTCTCTCAACATTGTACTCTGCAATGTGGAGCTCCCCCAACACAGAAGCACGGCACATGGTTCGTCAAGATCACCATCTCCCGTAAGCGGTGGTCTGGCGCGGCAAACTTCCATTTCACGACTCACATAATAGAAACCCTGTACATGCACAATGCTATCGGCAGTACTACCATTGAGTGCGCTATCTACATAAGGAGAAACTGGCGCTCCGTGGAAGTACTGCGCTCTGAGGAGATACCTACGGAGATGCCATTTACAGACGGTCGGTAAGGGACGTCGTATACGCCGGATGTAAGAAATACCGGCAGTATATGGGCTAACCATGGACTCTGGATGGAATCACTTTCAAATTGATCCTTTCTCAACGTTACAATGTCTAGTATACGTACAGAGCCTCAGACGCCGATGAAACCTGAATGCGAGAGCACAGGTAATGGACGAAACTAGCAACGAACAGCAAGCAAACAGCAACAATGAGAGCCTTTGCTCCTCTCGAAAAGCTGAAAATAGAGATGTTGGCAAACTGGCACAAATGATTGCTCGGATGTAATGCGCAATGTGGCTCGTTAGAAAGGGGGGCTATATGAGACCCTGCGGGTCTGCCCATGAGCACCCCGATCATGCTTCCGGTCCGACGTCAACCTCAACGGCTCCACGATGAAGAAATGGGGACGTTCATGGACCGAACATGTGCTCCTTTCGGGAGTCTGACTGCCTGTGAGACCTAACAGTATTGCAGAGCAATCGAGCGGTCTCTCCAGATATCCCGAGCTTTCAAGGCTGCATGGATCAGACGATGACGGTTCCGGGACCATGGACAGACTGCTGTGGGGACGTTGAATAGGACTTTGCAGGCCTTGACGGAAGTCTTCAACAGCTTCCCCAATGCCTTCGAGAACCGCCGGGATGCTTCGCATGAAGATGACTTGCCAGTCACCAGCCACGACAATACGGTCGTCGTCGTCGTACTTCACACAGGTTCCCATGTAACTATTCCCTGCATGAACAGCGAGCCGAGCACCTTCGTCTGCCATGGCAAAGGTCGCCTCAAGATCCTGTTCGATTTCCTGATCGGCTCGCTGAGGAGCATTGCACCGACACGGCCTTGGCTCTCCATTGTTGCTATCTCGAACTCTACCACCATCGGCGCCATTGCAGATGCATCCGCAGCTGCAGGAGCAGTTGGCGCGATTGAATTGAGGCTCCCGATCGGGATTGAGTGTAGGTGGGCGCTCTGGGTTGCCGTACAGGAATGGCATGGTGTTTCTGTTTAGCTTCTGATCGAGGTCAGCTGCGTGGTGTTTTGAAGCATCCACAACCTACACTGAGGACGACGCTCGAGCAGAATGAGAAGACACTTGCAGCTCACGAGACTGAAAGGTGGTATGACCTGCGAAAACGATTCGTATAGCAGGAAGCTATTCTGTTGCCAACGGCTAATTCACTGGACGCCGAGCAATTGAGGTCCGCGTCCGCAACGGTGGTTCTGAGGTTTGAAGATTCGCAGGAGCAGTCCATTCTCATACCCTTCTCTATATCTGTTTACAAGGCCGTCCCGGTCTGCCGTGTTTGGCAGCTGAGTACTTGCGTCACGAGGCAGCTGACGTGCTTGACAACATCTGGCGCAACGGATGCTGGAACATCCAATTGTTCAAGAAGGTCGCCCAATTGACCTAAGAACGGCCGTTGGAATCTGGGGAGAGCTTGCAGATGCGTCCAATAGGGACACCAAATCCGACCATTGAGGTGTGGCATACCCAATCATAACGTGCTGACAGAGCAGCTTGTCTCGATCGAGCTCACCGGCAGAGCCAGAACCCAAGGGACAGTTTGCCCGACATACGTGGAGTATGAAGATCAGGGCAACCAACTTTCAATCTGGTAAGCCCTTATCGGAATTTGACCACCTTCTTCAGGGCAGTGAAACAGACTTGATATGGAACGATTGAAGCCGAAGGCAACCTTCTGTTCATCCGAGCTGTTCTGAAAGCGGTATCGAGTTAAATGCGCAAACCTATATCGGGACGGTGTGACTGACGGGCCACGGGCAGTGACGACAATAGTGGCACCAGCTGTTGACTGAAGGCGACGTTCTTCGGGATGCGCCGAGGTGCGCTACTTACAATCGGATCCCAGTGTGGCTTTCAGCGCCAGTTTTCTCGAGAACCCCTTGGAAGGTCGCCACTTCTGCTTTGCTGATTACAGGCAGAGGCTCTTGGGCCCTTAGGCCCTTGGGCGGGGTAGCGGGGTAGCGGCGAACCCTTCATCGTAAAGGCATCCCTTATGTCCATGAGAACAGGACGCCTTGTTGCTGGTAGCAAATAGCGTCAAGGCCAATGAACCAAGTGACATGACTTCTGAACGGCTAACGCTGTTGTGTCAACTCGATGCTCCTGGCTGTGCTAACAAGACCCGGAGTGAACGGCACACGGGTTGGGACAAGAGAGGCTTTGTTCACGCAACCGTGAATATCACGTATAGGTCGTAAGACTTGGCCCAAGTAAAGTGTAACGCGCACATATAGTAATCTACAAAGGGCTTGAAATTACGAAGCCAAGGTTTGTTAAGAGAAGCTTCGACATCACCCAAACGCCTTAGAACTACCAGGTAGTCCACTGACCCCGAACTCCAAGGCAACCCAGAGCACAGACGCCAGTGCATCGATCAAGGTCAACAACGCCCAGTATTACCAACTCCCGGGCAACCCGGTGGGCAAGTCGCAAGTCGGGTTCCTCGGCATACAGTCCTCCTCTTTGTTCTTCTCAACTTCTTCGCTGCTCTTCATCCTTTCACTACCTTTCTCACTCTCGCTCCGCTCGCTAGCGCTTCTATAACTGCTCCCTTCACTCGACTTCTTGGTCAAACTTCTAAAGGAGGATCCAACGCTTCCCGCTTGGCTAGTTGTACGCTCAAGCTTCGCCCTCGAGACAGCACTGACGAGTGGCGCGCTGCCGTAGAGGCCCTTGACAGCCGCACTCCGTGCGTCCATGACGTATATTGCATTAGACGTACTTGCGGCAGTGCTGCGACGGCTTAGACTTGCGCTGCCCCGGCTGCTTTGCAAATGCGAGGAACGAGTGTCTATTTCGTCAACCGCCGGGTACAGAGGCGAAGGGGGCGTCTGCGGACGAGAGCGGGATGAAGGTGAGGCGGCGTTGGAAGCCGGCAAGTCCAGAGCTAGCGGACGAGATGGAGTGCACGGACGGGTGTTGGGACTAGAAAATATCCGGAAGCAGGAGTTTGTTGCTTGAGATGGTGAGGTCCAAGCGCCCGCTGTCGAGTGAGGTGGACCTGTGCTCGCTTCAGCGGCTCCAGCAGTCATATCGAGGGGCGCTTGATGTCGTTCGCCGACCACCTCAGCGGCCAAGGGACGTTTCTCGAATGCTGTCGTATCTCCGTCAACGGTCTCTAGCTGTGAGGCTGACTCAGTCGATGGGGCTGACTCACACAGGGCTGATGGATCATCCAGTGAGTCCCGGACAAGTTGCATGGCGGCGTTAGGCTCCTTGAAGCGCTGAAGTACAGCAGGAGAGTTATCATACAGAGCTATGCCATAGCTGTAAAAGCAACCGGTATCTCTCTGATCATCGCTCATCATCTGACAAGTCTCGTGGAAGGGCTCTCTGAATATGACTGGAAACAGTCTAAGGATTAGTCGCGGTGGGCATCGCTCCTGGGGGGTTTGTATGATACAATTGGTGTCGGTCATCAGGCTCGCAGAAGTGTCAAAAACCATGGACGGCCACAATGCTTGGGCTTCGTCTACTAGCAGCGACGTTGGTAGAGGAACCTCGACCTCGTAGCAACTCTGATTGATCGCTAGCTCGTCTGTGACGGGGAAATAAGCTGTGATTAGCTCCCGTTCGATGCGAGCGTATCTCCAGGTTTCCGCTGCGCTCTTGACGATTCTTCTCACAGCTACTGTGATCTTCTCTTCTTCAGCTGGATCAGCGAACCACTTGATGGCACGCACAATCTCCTCGACAACGTGGCCCGCAGCAACGTTGATCCTGTTCTTGGCTTCCGGACCGGTGAAAGCAGCAAGCAAAGTACTCTGGCGCCATGCTGCTTCTCTGCGGGTACTCTTACCACGCCAGTGATTGCTAATGGACTTGAGCGCTCCGTCCGTACGATCGCCATCAAAGCCCAGCCCGAACAGAAACGGAGTGAACACTCTATCTGTCAACAGTTTGCCGATCAGGTGAGCAATGTACGCTACTCGAAGTTGCCTTGAACTCACGGTGTTGCCAAGGATGGAAGGCAGTTCTGGTGGGATTTGCGCAATGATCTCCTCCGGCGGGAGTACTGGTAAGTGATAGAAGCATGCTTTCGCCAGATCTAGTATCTGTTTTGACAACTGACTGAAAGCATCTAGACTGCAAGTCATTCATCGTCAGCAGCAACCTGGGAAGGCAACTCGGTGGACTGCAACACGGGCAATTGCAACAACTACAATTGATTCGTCGCTAACGAACAGACTGTGTACATTCTCGCGGTGCATATGTAATGAAGATCATACAGAGAGAATCGTTCTGTCCTAACCAAGTGAAAGGAACAATGCTAACTTACTAGTAAGCGTCACCTCTGGGCCTCACGCTGGTGACATCGCTGAAACCGTCAATCATCTTTTGCAACCTGCCCTTCTCGTTGCCCAAGCTCTCTGCAACAACACGGAGTTCGCCAACGATCCGGTCGAAACCCGCACGGTCTTCTTCCCACTCCTTTCGCATTTTCTCCTTCTCTTCCATCAAGGAAGCTGTCTCCTCCTCACCCCTTTTGATTAGCTCAGCCTGTAACTCCATCCAAGCCCGTCCGCGATCCTCCAGCTCCCTCCGATGTGTGTCCAAGAGAAGCTTCCTTTGCTCCTCAAATCCGTGGATCATGCTATCACGTTCCTCTTGCCAGCCTCGGGTGAGGCTTGCTCGCTCAGCACTCCATACACTTCGACCCTCACGTTCGTTCTTCAAAGCTTCATCAAGGGAGTTCAGGGTGTCGTTCAGTTTAGTCTCCAACTCCCTCCTAACGTTGTCGAAGCTTGCTTCTAAGTCCCGCTTCTGCCTCTGAAAGGCGGCTCTCATGTTGTCCTTTTCTTGAACAGAATCACGATGGAGCTGGGACTTTTGATCCTCGTACGCCTCTTCCTGCTCCTTTCGGTTCTTTTCGAAGTCTTGTTCCAGGATCCGCTTTTCTACATCGTGTGCTTCCGCGCTTTTTCTTTTCATATCCTCGAATTCATTGACGAGTCTGTGCCGCTCTTCTGCGATTCTTCGCTCCAAAGCCTCCTTCTCCACCTCTAAGTTCTGAATATGTCTCTCGAGCGCAGCTTTTTCCGCTTGCGCAGCCAGTTGTGCAGTACCCAACAGCTTCCGCGATGCTTCTGCCTCGGCAACACGATCCTCAAGTTCCTTCTGCTTCTCTTCCAGATTACCGATTTCCAAGCGGAACTTGTTCGTATCAGAGGCATGCTGTCTCTTCAAGCCTTCCAACTCCTTTGTTAAGACGTCAATGTGATCATCCTTCCGTTGGACGAGATCTGTCAGCTTCTGCTCTCTGTCTTTGAGATGCGCCTCGCGGACGCTGAGTTGACCGTGGTTCTCTTTGTATTGCGAAAGCAACAGATGCAGATCCGGTATGGCGGAGCTGATGCGAGCAAGCAGGCCGTCGGCGTGATCATCATCAGCCGGCGGGCTCTCCACCCCGGGCATGGGGCCTCCAAATATCTCCCCAGGCACGCTACCCTTAGACCCAATCGAGGGGTGGCGGTGTGTAGCTGGCGAGGTACCGTAGGGACTTCCCTGCCCATATCCAGCGAGAGCACCTGGATATGATTGATGAAACGGCGTAATATGCGCAGCCGAGGGGACGCCGAAGGGGTTAATATTCGGGTAGCCGTTGGAGTGGGCCATCGGATAGAAGAACTGTGCGGGAAGAGTATGATTATAGTATGACTGCTGATAAGTGCTCCCCGGACCGGACGGATATGAAGCTTGTCGGTGCGACTGATGGGAAGGGACAGGTGACTGAGGCTGAGATGGGATGTACGAGGCACTCAGTATACCGGTCGAGCTTCTTTGGCGATTGTATAGTCCAGGTTGCTCTTGGACAACCGATCTGGGCTGGGGAGATGGTGAATGAAAGAGCACCTCTTCTAGAGGCTCGGTCTCTTTAGCGTTGGGCGTGAGTGATCCGGCTCGACTTGGTACCGGAGTTCTGGACGGAGTTCCTGCCCTTGCGTCTGTGATAGACTCTTCAATCTTTGAATCTGTCTGAGGTGTCCGATGATCGGTGATTGGACTGCTCGGTCGAGCTATTGGGCTACTTAGGGGTGTCTCGAAAGGGTTTTCGGAGGCAGCGTCGTGCTCTGATTTCTCACTGGGTGCGATCTCAGAAACCACGGCTACACGTACCTCGCTATGGGTTTCAGATTCTCGGCCAGACAATATAGGCGGATCGATAGCCACACACTCTTCGGATGCGTTGCTCGCGGTAGGGTCTGCACGTGAGTTGGTTACCCCATTGGGTAAGCTGTCTGAGCTGCACCCGTCCAAGATTGCCGCAGCTTCCCCCTCTGGCTCAGGTGGGGATTCAGAGACGGCTTCAAGGAGCGGAGGCTCCTTGTTATCCTCGACGATACTCGCGTCTATGAACTTCTCGGAAATGATACCTTCGCCACTGGTGTATTCGTCCAGCATACTAGATTCCTCGGAGCCACGGCACGGCTGCGGAAGTTGCCCTTCTACCAACTCAGGGCGACTCGTCGCAGCGTCCTCCTCTACTCCAGATTCCGACAACCGCTTCTCAACGTCCACAAGTGGGTCGGATGAGTCTTCTTGGAGACTAGTATTTTTCATAGGGTGTTCATTCTCCTGCAATAAGGTAGGCGATGTTGTTGATAAGACCGGACTAAGTTGCTGGGGTAGGGAGGCATTCAACACAGGTGACGCGGGTACTGACGATGTCTCCGCGGCTACCTGCAACGGACTGGACGGCGGTGTTAAGTCTGACAATCGGTTTGCGTCTTGATCGTTTGCCGCAGCGCTTGCCTTCGTCTGCCTATTCTTCTTCTTCCCCATTCTGACAAACAGCACCAACTTCGTTCCCTATAGTGACGAGCAGGCAAACAGGCTGCTTATCTCTAGATCTTCTGTGGATGAGCAGACAATGGGGTGTACGATAAGTTCGTAGATGTGTGGCGGCACACAAGGTTTGCTCCCACTTAAGTACAAACAACGTTGTAGCACTAATTGCGCGATACCTGGCGCGTTCAAGCTGGGCGACCGGCTTGAGACACTGCGGAGAAGAAAGTCTACGTGCCATCATATGAAGGGTGGAAGGATTGAGCACCCTGCATAAGTCCTGAGTATGTGTACCAATGGAATGACGATTAAGGATCAGCCTCATGGTAGGTTGTGTCTCTGTAGTACAAAGTAGAACTTGTTGTGGAGATGCAAACGTGTCAGAGCAGGGGATATTAAGACTAGAAGCAGTGTCATACCAATATGAGAGAACAGCAGAGCATGGCTTGTGTATTTCATCGGACGAAAGAGATTAACTACCCGCCTTACCGTAGAAGACATGAGTCTTTTCTGAGCGACAACCTGTACTGCGTGGCCGTGCTTGCGGTGAAGCGTGCACCTAGGCCTGCGGTCGTGGTTCGCGTTGGTTGGGCAGCTGAGCGACAATCTGCCCGCGACAAGATTGCACGGCCAAACACGTACGGAATGCCTGCAAGTCGAACATTGTCAGAGTATCTCAGGTCTGATGGAGCAAGAAAACCGTCAACACCAACCATACAAGTAGCTTTTCCCATCTGCATATGCGTGCGGCAACTGGGCCACGCCGACAGGTACACAGTATATTCCGTGTGCCTATAACAATGCTTGCCACAAATCCTCGTGACAGACGCATGGAGAACGCAACGTTCTTGACCTGTCTTTGTAATCAGATGTGCTTTGATGGACTGCGGGCGAAGTAGAACGGGAAGATGTGCGTGCCGCCCAACTTCGCCAGCTCAAAGTCCATTGTGAGGCTTCGAGGCTTGGCATTTAGGTCCAGTTCTTACCTAGTCCGTTTCGGGCAAGCACCCGTGACACTCTTGCCAGTGGAGCCAACGGAAACCAACCGGCAATAAGGTAAGGCTATATCCTACCTTAGCGTCTACCATGTTACTACGTACGGTCGGTAGCTTCAGCCACGCCTCAATCAATGATTTCGGCCACTTTACGTCCCACAGTCTCTCGATAATGAACAAGTCCTCCGGGACCAGAATGAAAGCTTGAGCTTTTGTTGTCTCAATGTCTACTTCCGGACGCGGCCTTTAACTAGACAGGTCGGTGGTCAAAGTCAGCCACCTACCATGAGCCGCAAGGAAATCAGCGCTTTGTCGTTCGAACAAGTCAGACCGAGCAACTTACCGAGCAGTCCGGTGGTTGGCAACGACAAAACACGAGGAGCGACTGAACAACAGTTGGCCACGATACCCCAAGGATGCGAGCGACATGGATCGACTGTCAACCGGCAGTTCTCGGCCAGAGGACCTTCGAAGAAGAAGCCTTGGGCGGCCTCTCCACAGAAATCGAAAACAGCGACGCGGACGAAGCAACCGTCTGCCTCACCATCCAAGACACGACCGATATACTCCTTTTTCAACGCTGTAACCGCTAGTCAGACCTCGTCTTCCCCATCCCGACCCAAGAGTAGCGCAGAAGCTCAGGTCCTTGAGGACGAGGTGGAAGAGATCGAGGACGAGGAGCCAGCGCAGAGGACTGCTGCTGTCGAAACCTCCATAAAGACTGCTACCCGTGTACGATGCTCAAATACAGCTATAGCATTCCGGAAACGTGCAAGAAGTGAGTATGCGATCGAGGAAGGCGGCAGCAATGCTAAAGCGTTCCTGGGAGGTAGTCAGAAGTTCCTCAAGACGTCAGACGGGCAGAAAAAGCCGGTTGAGCAAGGAAGGGCTGCTCAAGGCTCAAGCGACCAGAGGCCATGGGCGGAAAGATTTGGACCGGTTAATCTCGACGAACTAGCAGTTCACAAGAAAAAGATCAACGACGTACGCCAGGAAATACATGCGATGCTTGAGGGCACCTCGAAGAAGAAGATTTTGATTCTGAAAGGTCCGGCTGGGTGTGGCAAAACCGAGACCCTGAGACTCCTCGCTGAGTCTATGCATTTTTCCGTCAACGAATGGAAGAACCCTGTAAGTTCTGTGGCAGCGGAAGACGGCGTTCTGTCAATATCTGCGCAGTTCGAAGAGTTCATAGGATCAGGGAGTCTGTTCGGCGCTCTGGACTTGGTAAGTGAAGGCACTGTACCTCTTCAGCAACCCGCCGATAGCACTGCCACGGGCGCCCGAGAGCTGCTTTTGATTGAAGAGTTTCCGAATACACTTATGCGGTCGCCTTTTATGCTCAAGTCTTTTCGATCCACCATCCACCGATTTCTTGCAAGCAACGACAATACAACTAGGGGCAAGCGTATGATTTTGATTCTCTCGGAAGCTCTTTTATCGACCAGCACGCCTTCCGTAGATAGCTTCACCGCCCATAGGTTACTGGGCTCAGACATTTTGCATCATGCAGCAGCCAAAGTCATCGAGTTCAACCCTATTGCACCCACCGCGATGTCAAAAGCGCTCAACTTGGTTGTTGTCAAAGAGGCTCGTAGAACGGGTAGACGAAGGGCTCCTGGGGCCGGAGTCATCAGGAAGCTCTCCGAGCTTGGGGACATCAGAAATGCGGTGGCATCATTGGAGTTTCTGTGTCTCAAAGGAGACACCAAAACTGGACAGGAAGGCTGGGGAGCTAAGGTGGCGTTCAGTGACAAGCCAGGGAAGGCGAAGCAGGCAGCACCGGTATTGACGAAGATGGAGGAGGAGTCTATGGAGTCGGTAACGCAGAGGGAGAGCAGTCTCGGTCTATTTCATGCTGTGGGCAAGTGTGTATACAACAAGCGAGAGCTACCACCACCTGGAGCACGTCCGCAAGGTCCCGAGCATCTTCAACAGTATGCCCGTCCTGGTCCTTCCGAAGTCAACCCCGAGAATTTACTCAACGACCTAGGCACAGACATTGGCACTTTTCTGTCTACGTTATACGAGAACTATATCCTTTCCTGCCACACACGGTCAGAAGAGGACACCCTTGACGCCCTGTGCGGATGTAGCGACCATCTGTCTCTTGCAGACGTTCTGAACCTCGACCGCTTCCAGGCGAGCCGGGTGCCGAGAAATGCGGTCCATGCCGCCAGCTCCGACAGCTTGCGGCAAGCCGAAATGAGCTTTGAAACTGCGGTTCGGGGAGTAATCTTCAGCCTCCCTTATCCGGTGAAGCGTAAAGCCAGTTCAAGGCTAGGCGAGAAGCGTGACGCCTTCAAGATGTATTATCCTGCGGCCATGCGGTTGTGGAAAGAGCAGGAAGAAGTACAGTCCCTCTTGGATATGTATACGTTGAAGTCGGTCGTACCCGATGAAGATCGTCAGCTGCCAGCGGCCCTGGATCCTTTCTGCTCCGTACCTAGCAGTTCGGCACGGGACGCTTTATTGCTCGAGACTATACCATACAGCCTGCGCATTCTGCAGGGTAATGCCAAATACAGTCAGTACGCCGAACTTGTTGAGGATTTCGAAAAGATGGTACCACAGTTGCGCTCGACAATCGGCGCTGCTGATGACGTGGAGAGTATCGACGACGACGATGACGACGACGACAACGGCGGCGCTGTTAACGGCAATGGCCGGTATGTGCAGCGTCACAGAAAGATGAAGACTGACAATACACGTACAGCACGCCCTCCGGAAAGGGGTTTAAGGGCATACATAGCCCAGGATCCATCAAAACTGGATCTCACAGATGATGAGATAGAAGATGCATGATCGAGGGATTCAAACGGCGCTGTCCTGCAGCCCGAACCATGGACTCGGCGTTCTTTACAAGGTATCCGGCTGTGGCACGCTTGTAACATGTGGATAGGAGTATTCAATTTTGACGTCCACCACCGTCCGGTGGATTCTGGTCTGGCTACTAGTCTTGGGCGTGTGGGTGGTTATCTGGTTCTGGAGGGACCATGGTCGCTCATGCAGTTTGGCGTTGTACTCGGTTGCCCATGTTTCGGCGCAAAGCTGTCGCGATAGTTCTGCCCATGAGGGACTGTAACGGGCCTCGTGCAATACACAAGGGGGATTTGTTCCTCAGGTCGATTAGTGAGTTTGGGTCCAGCTTTTGGAAACTTGCGACTGAGGACGTGAACGTGTTTGGCCTCTACGTCTGATAAGAAACATAGCTGCCGAGTACTGAGGTACCTCGCGGCTGGACGCATCCATGAATGCCAGGGGCAACCCCCACCGACCCCCACACCCGGACCCTTCGTCCCGCCGCCATGCATGTCAGGGGCACGAGATTCCATCCTCTTGCCAGTCCCCAGGGACCTCGCCTTCTTTCGTTGCTTCTTTCATTCGGTCGTCGCTCAAAACTCCTTAACGATGTAGGCCGAGGTTCGACAGCAATTCTACGAGGAGCGTCGAGCTGGAACTCTGCGCAATTGCGGAAACTTACTGAACTTCTTATTGATACGCTCATCTGAAAAGCAAGCATCGTCTCATCAACCGCCCGCCTCGACTCCTCGGCGAGATGTACCACAGCACTCACTCTTCCCTATGTCCGTATTTCCACATCTTCGTCTGGTCTAGCACTGTAAAGTGCGCACGGAACAGTGTCATTGGCGCACCCCCCACGTGGTCTCAGGGTAGAGTATCTTCCCTTGGCATAGTTCATCTGGGATTTTCGGCTCTTGTCTCTACTGACACTCTTTCATCGGACCCCAAGACCAAGATCTCGAATTTGTGCCATGATTGGCAGACTGACCCGTCTTCAATCGGTGGACTTTCTTTACTTCGCTTGCCTTTCGTTTCTTTTTGTTCTCATGATAGGGACGTTTTCTCAGTACAGTCTCTTCACGAGGCCTGGGCTGTGGCTGCTCCTGATAAGCGACGTCTATTAAGACAGACGTTTGCACTACTGCAAGCATTGTAGGTGCCGGTCTCGCTCGAGCAGCACGGCTTGAAACGAGACAACATATCCACTGTGGGAGTGTATCCAGGCCACTGGGATGTAGCAACAAGCCACTATCCACGAACTTGCAACATCCCGTGCTGTCAGCTTCGTCATTTTCTTCCGTCTTTCGATACTTCCGTGTGTCGGCCTGCTAGTTTGTTTTTCGCTGTTAATCGGTTGCGCCAGCATCCTTGTGGCGACCCTTCTGCGCAATAACTTGGCACATTCACGGTGACATCTGAGCCGTCACCAGGAGTCAGGAGCTGGTCATGTTTATCTATTCTCTCCATCGATTGTGGGCAGGATACGTGGGATGCAACGCAGAAATCTCCATTAACTCGGATATCAGACGAGCATACCCTCTTCCAACATGGTGCTTCTCTCATCTCCCACGCTGTGTTCTACCTTTTGTAGACCCTCGAACGTACCGTGTATCACCGCGATACCGTCCCTGCCCTTAGCAAAGAGTGCTCGGCGTGCATAGGGACAAGCGCTCGGCGTCAACCTCAGCATCTACAGAATGGGCGGGTTTGATCTCGGCTTCCAAAAGGAGCTCGCTAGGTCTTCATGGAGTCTGTACTCGGTTGGGATGCTCGTCATTGGTCTTCGAATGTATGGAGCATCCATCTGGATGTGAAAGGCGTCGATTGACACAATGATTAGGTTCGCCAGAATACACCGAGTAGGTATTCGGGGACTCGCTCCGGATGACTACATGATGCTGCTTGCAGGTGTAGGAGCTCCGAGGTATCTCAACGCCTGAGAGGCAGAAGCTGACTGCTACAAAGGGCTTTTACACCGCGCTTATCATCTGCTTGAACGTTATTGCGCGCGGCGGCGGGTCCAATCTTTTTGAATTAGACGAGTTATCTACATTTACTCAGGAGGAAATTGGGGAGAGAGTGAAAGGTTCTAAAATCGTGTTAGTCTCGGAGCAAGTATGTCGCCATATATCTCCGCATGTCTCCAAGATGCTGACGGACCCCAAAGGCCATGTTGAACGTAATCTACACGCTCAAGGTCTGCTTGTTGATCATGTACAGCCGCATAACGTGAGTTGCACAGTCTGATGGTCATAAATAGTCCAAGCTCATAGACTGATAGGACTGGATTGCAACAGCAGCTTGCTGTCAAAATCCTTGGCGGGTACGTAGCGATCGGATGGCTTGCTACCGAACTTGCCTACTTCTTTGCTTGCCGACCTTTCAGCGGTTACTGGGCGGTTCCTCCTCCAGATCCTCAGTGTACTACGTTCCAGCACTACGCCATTGTACAAGCCTGCTTCAATATCTCCTCAGACCTGTTGATGCTCTGTATACCCCTCCCTCTTTTGATTAAGGTCGGTCTGCCACTGAAGCAGAAAATCGTCTTGATCATTATTTTTAGCATGGGCGCATTTGTGGTATGTATATGATTCATATATGGCATACCGAGAAGAGCAGTATAGCTTTTTCGTTGAGCTAACTGATGGACAGATAGTCGCGGCAATTCTTACAAAGGTCTTCAACCTCTCCGATGTGTATAGCACATCTTACATGCTCTGGTACACACGGGAAGCATCCGTAGCCGTCTATGTAGCCAACCTCCCCTTGATCTGGCCTCTCTTGCGAGAGCTCTTTCCAAAGCTCCGCTCCTTCACGCCGGGTTATACAAAGTCATCCCGTTCAAGAAGACCACGAGGGAGCAGCAAGCTCAACGACCTGAGCGAACTCAAATCTCGCACTACGCCCAGCCGCGCTCAGTTGCTCGACGATATAGATTCTGGCAAGCGTAGGGGCCTGAGCAGCGTGACTACCACGACGGTCAGCGGCCGAACTGACAGCGTAGCTGCACCTCAACGCAGTCAACCATCCCGCTTTCACATCGGATCAAGGAGAGACCACAGCCCTGATGGCGACAAGCCAATACTCAGCCATGACTGGCCTAGAATACCACATGAGATTACTTTTAAGGTTATTGAGGAATCTTATGACCTCGAAAAAGCCAGTAGTACAACACGTGACAAGAACAGGACTGAGTCATATCCTCAGACTGTTGTTGGTCGCACAGTCACTATTGAAGGCGGTGAGCAGGTTGCCGTTACCGGACCCGAGTCTGGAGTCGGTTGTTCGTATAATCGGACCCTGTGAATAATAGGATGACATGCGACCCGCTTGTGCCGATGCTTCGTGAAGGATATGGCTAAACTAGGCCCGCAATGGATCAGCATGCGACTGGGTTCGGTTCAAGTCAATGTACAGAAACAACCAAACAGCCTCCTTCCGACCTACAGAGAGAGGCGCAGTAGCTTCACGCGGTATTATCAACGAACTTGCAAGCTCAATGGAACAAACCAGGCTCCAAATCTAGCATTTGCTGCCTTTGACCCGTGTTCCAGTCCGTACTATGTAAACTGAGGAAAGGAAGACTCTTGCAGACAGAAAGCAACGCCGTCAAAGATCCATCAACCGAAGCGAGAAATGTACATCTGAATAGGAATCATGGTCTACTATTAGTACAGAAACGCAATTACAATCTAGGATATCTTGAAAGCACGGGGTACTGATGCTACGCACGAACGCCATGCCAAAACTCAAGAGGCGCAATAAGGAGCAGCTGAAACCCTTCAACGGCGTGGTGGCCCGTATTTCGCAGCGTCACACCGGATGAGGTTAGGGAGCCGTCACGTCAAAGCCGGCACTGCAACGCTCGGAGATATGCGCTGGAAGCCGGGCCCGCCGTCTCTTTCGCCGTGGTCCCTGGCGAAGCTTTCGCTTTGTTGAGGATCGACTCGGACAGGGTAGGGGCCGAAGTCTCGTGTAACAGGGGCTGCTGCTGGACCGCTGGTAACTGCTGCGTCTACCGGAGTGATGCCCGGGTCAGTGGCTTGAGTGCCTGGTCGTGAGTCTGTATTTGCATTAATGAAGTCTATGCCTGGATCCGGAATCTGTATATCGAGCTGCGACCGCAAGTCAATCTATGATTGTGCAAAGAGGGACATAGACAATACACACAGTCATATACCCAGTCCTCCTCAGCGGCCATATCCTGGGCGCTTCATCTTCCTTTCCGGCCCCTGCCTTTGCCCTTTCCCGAGCATTCCACACCTCAATCCAAGCTTCAAGCTTCTTCAGCTGTCCTTTGACCCCCGCCAGTCCAGCATCCTCCCATAACCATAGAGTAGCCAAACCAAGGGCAGTGTCGGCGATAGCACGCCAGCCGAGAGGGTTGAAGGCGGATTTTAGTTCGTCATTGATGTATTGAATAACACCACGGAACTCGTCCTCAGGAAGCAGTGGGTCCAGGATCTCCGGGTACATGTTGGTAAAAGCGGGGTACAAGTCCCCAGCGACCATCCAATCGCGCTTGATACGGATGATGCGTGTTGCGTTGACCAGCGGTGACGACAGTGGAACGTGAGGGTTCGGATGTGGAAAGCAGGGATGCGACGGACCCCAGGGGAGTTCCTCATCGGCGCCTCCAGTGGGAGGTTCCCCGTTGCGTTCTGAGCTCGGTTGCGAGAGTCCCCGTGACAATGGTAAGGACGCCTTTGATGGTCGTGATTGTAGGGCGCGGCCGGCCTCGAGGTCTTTGTCCTGAGCAAATCCACCGCCCCCACCACCAGGTGCCGTCGAGGTTGTCGAAGGTGGCGGCTGCTCCTCAACGCCAGCAGCTTTCGCAAACGTCTCCATTTTGACACTGGACGCTGCTCTTGCCCCCGCACCCCGGTTTGTGATTTCTATCCTTGCTTGCGGCGGCGTCCTGCTCCCGCTTCTTCTGCGAAGGGCCCCACCGTTGCTGACAAGGACTGGGGACGGCAGTCCGATGCTTGTTCTGCCACTGTACGAACCGAACGCTGACCCTCGCTCGGCGATCAATGACCCTGTAGCACTGGTCCTACCTGCTTCCTGCCCCAGCCGTACGAGAAGAGAGCGACCTGCACGAGCGCCGATTGCCTGAGGCTCTACGCTCTGGCCAACATGTGGACGAGGAATGGGGCGGTTTGGTGCTGCGTCCGGTCGCGCTACGTCGGCTGCAGGAAGTTGCACCAGTTCCACAAAAGTATCTGGTGTAGGACTTGTCAGATTCGCGGGCACGGCTAGATCCCTAGGCGAAGAATTGACTGGATTCCAAAGTCGAGCGGACGGGTTGAGCCTGCCTTGCCTATGAGGGGCGTAGAAAGGAGCGTTCCCACTTGGGGTCACAGCTTGGAGCCGGAAGGGGGAGAAGATACGGTCGCGAAGACTCCAGCGAGCGGGTTGCGGTGCCTGCAAGCCAAGGTCGGGTTGGTCGACGTGCAAAGCTGGAAAAACTTCAGGCGTGTCCTGCAGTGTTTTGGGAGCTTCGTGGGTTGAAGGGGGGATTGCGCCGGCGCGGGAAAAACCAGAGGCCGAAGTTGAGTGCGCCAGATTATCCGGAGGTTAATCAAGTGAAGAGTGAGCCAAGAAAGCGAAGGAGTTCCGAGCGCGAGCCAGGTCGACGATGAGACGGGGCAAAGGTGAAGCTGAAGCTGAAGGTGAAGGTGAAGGGAGCGCAGCCGAACTTGAGGCTGTGAAAGCTGGTCCAGTGACGACGTGACTTGTCCTTTTGCTAAGCCTGGCGCACGAACCGTGCATGATCTGAAGGGAGCGGGTGCTTTTGGAGTTATCCCCGTCTTCCTCCGCTTTTCGTCAGGAACCGTGTAATCGATGGCACTGCTTAAGGAGCATTGGAGGGTCGACCCTGGATATGTGTCTTTCAAACTTGTCGGCGACATCACTCATTAAGATCACTCGTACTTTAGCTGCTGGACGTTACGGCAGACAAACGGCGAGCCACTTTGGACATCCCAAACACTAATCCGGCAGTGCTAGGAGTCCAAGAGATGAAAGATCTTCATGCAAAGTTCCAGTCGTTCATGCTAATGACCCTCGCACAGGGACCTTACAGGGCTGAAGAACGTTCTGTAGCTCCCTGTGCCTCCCCTCTAAGCAGAGATTATTGCCCGAGGAGTGGAACCATCATTTCGATTATCAAGCCAACGACGTCAGATGGTACCGGTTTAAGGGGCTCATTGCGCAGGCGAACCTCATCCATTTGCTGCCTTGCCCGTAGACGAGTTTCAATAAAGCGAGCAATGATCAATTGCATGAATCAGGAGAAATTAGTTGATAATCGCTTCGGTAGTTACACCTTGAGCGGAAACTCAGCTTTTCATAGTCTCTGCGGTCCGGCTACAAGGACTGACGCCGAGATTGTACCCCTTCACAGCTGCCATGATCATAGTCAAAGGCATTAAGCATTATTTTACTTGAGGGCAAGACAGACACATGCACAGCATCCAAAGGCCCCCACATGTACTAGCTGAACGCTGGATGCTAGCCTCAATTACAACGTACTGTAGAACCATCCCAACAGCACACCTACGCTTAGGTAAGGGCTATCAGAGGGTTACGGCTCAGATCAGAATTCGCAAACATTCTCTGATTCTCTCATCCGCACATGTGAAAAGGCCAAAGGTCCTGTATTGATGTGCTCATGGATATATGCCGCCTGCTTGCGATACATGCATACAAGGGACTGAGAAGGAAAAGGGTATGATGCGTGTGCAGATGTTGGTGTATGAGAGAGCAAAGACTGTATGTACGTGGAAGGGTATATGATGCAATCCAAGCGCCAAAGCAAATTCAAACCCATTTTCAGATGACGGTCATGCGTTCTTGTTGGCGGCCGCCTGCATGCGTCTCATAGCCTCTTTGTGCAAATCGAGCATGTCGCCACGGCGCATCATGCCCTCCATCATGCTGTTCCGGTATTGATTGGCCGCTTGCTGTTGTTGCTGTGCCAGGTACGCCTGTCGCTTCTCGTTCAGCATAGCTGCCCGGCGGTCTTCCTCTGCAGGGAGGCGTTGTCCCATGTTGACGAGCGTCGTTGGGTTGGCGACGCCAAACTGTCCGGTGGCGCTGAGGTCGTGTCTTACCGACTCCCGCCACGAAGCTAGCAGAGCCTCGCGTTTTGAGCCGTCAACCGTGCCAGAGCTACGTTTGGGCTGATGTGAATCGAACGTCGCCTGTTGCAGCTGTTCAAGGTGGATTTGCGATTGTTGCGGTAATGGGGGCGGCCATGAGCCCTGTCGGGCTTGGGGTGAGGTTGTAGGACGAGGGTGTGTGGACGCTTGTGGCTGCTTCTCCTTTCCTTGGCTTTTGATGAGCTTACGGCGCTCTGAAAGGGAGATGTTGTCGTCATCCAGGCGTGCGTTTCGTATCGAGCCCGCGTCACTCGGAGCTACGACGTTAACGTTCGGTGCGGAAGAGATGCGGTCCGACGAGCGCTTTGTATTGCGCATCGCCAAGGCGCCATCTGCACTGATGGTTCGTCCTTCGGACTCTTCAATCGGTGACTCGACCAGTGTCTGGCTGATAAGAGGTCCAGAGCTGCTCCTCTGCGCTTTTGATGCCGTTCTGAGATTGGTCGTGGAAGAGTAAGGCGTGGTGTGGCCCGAACTTGTATGCATGGAAATCTGTGATGCAGACCTCTGCACTCCAGCCGAGTGCGTGACACTGTTGCTTGACGGTGTCCGGGAGATTGCTGGGGATCCATTGATGGAGAGACGCGACGGTCCGGATACGGGACGAGTTTTCGGTCTGGTTGCACCTGTCATTGGATTCGCTCGGTCACCAGCGGGGGCTCGATCCCCCACTCGCCCCTCGTCATCGTTGACCGGCCCTAGAGGCTCTGGCTTCACTTGCTTGACCATGACACCTGGTTCAGGCGATGCAGGCCTATCCAGTTCGTCCAGATCCGGCTTTTCCGCAAGCTCAAGATGCTTAGCCCATTCGTTTGTTCTGTAAGTGAGAGCGACCTTTGAGAGCTTCTCAGGCAAGTGCTCGAGTAAGCTTCCACTGATCGATACAGGTTCGGAAACCTCCGAGTGGGCTACGGACCGCAAGGACTTCGACCTCCGCCGGCTGCGTTCGTCGGTTTTGTAAGACGAAGGCCGTGAGCTTCTCCGGTCGGCCGTAAGCGGTTCTCGTTCCTTGCCCTTGAAATCAGGATCTGTGCTTGGCGTCAAAGGTAGCGGTATGGCTTCCGGAGTGTTTCCTTCATGTCCTTCTCCCGCCACTACCTGCACCAGAGCGTCCTGGTTCCAATGCCCAGCAATGTCTGGTGAAGTCGGCCTTGAGAGTTCCGGCAGGTCGTCGTCCGCAACAGGCGATCCATCCATTGTCGCCGCTACAGACGAGGCCCTATCGTCCTCAACATGCGGAACAACCAGGTCCTCTTGCGATTCTCCCGGGTCATCCAGAGTTTGACCTAGTGAAAGCCGCTTCTTCAACCGCGATGCACCTGAGTATCTTTTCGACCCCTTGCGCCGTAATGACGTCGCTGCCGAGTCCGCATCATCACGATCGCTATCAGCTCCGGTAGGGACGATGAAAGGCAAGGGAACAATACGCGGTCCAGGAGAAGTCTGTGGCCGCATCACAGGTGAAGTGGGTGAAGGAGATGTAGAGCTTTGGGCCCTATCCAGACCTGGAATTTCTAGCAAGGGCCTTGTCGTTGGTTTGAGGGAGGGCAGCGTCGACAACACAGGGTTACGTTCTGAGGACTCCAAGGCGCCGTTCGAATCCTCTACCGTTGTCTCTTCAATGATTCGCGCACCCACTGGAGGTCCGTTGTCTCTGCTCTTTCGCTTCCCTATCAAACTCGTCCTACTGCCTACGTTCGTGATGGGTAGGTCCGCCATCTCGATACTGCCTGATGAAGACCTGCGCATCTCACGAATGCTAACCGATCCCCTCCGTATACTACCAGCGCTTGAGACGAAGCCCGAGTCGGTGACTCTGGCTGTCTTTGCTCCCTTGTCGCCGTAGATCGCTTCCCAATGGACGCGATCTCTATTCGCAGCGTCCTCGACTCGTCTCCCGACATCCGCCTCCAATTGCTCGAGAACGCGCTCCTGTTGCAAGCGGTCTGCCAATTTCTGCTCTTTCCGCTTCCTGAGCAGCTTCCAGAGCTTGAATTGGGAGAGCATGCCGGCCAAGAAGATGATGATGATAGCAGCGATTTCAACTTTGACGCCTCTTGTCATGGGATAAGTGGTGGTGTTGAGGGGGAAGATGTCCTCGTTGAGATCTGACACGGTTAGCACTCACTCCGACGGATGGGTAACCAAAACACGCGTACTCCAGATGTAGAGCCAGAACTCCTTCAGGCCAGCCCTACTGAAGCAGTCTATGCCAAGTACGGTTGCCGTAGCGCCTGCAAACGATATGCAAACAATGAGAGCATATGACTTTGTCCAATGACTGAAGGCCAAACAGAAACTGGCAACGCTCAGAATCCCTATGAAGATTGCTCTGCTGCCGCCGCTGTAAGGTATGAGGCCTCCAGGCTTCAGCACAAGGAACCACATGCTCAAGCAAAAGCCCCCCAGCAAGCAAGCCAACGCCTCGGTAATCTCTGTGAAGATTAGCGACACGCCGCCGAAGATAAGCCCGGTGAAGAACGCTGCAATGAAGTATGCTCCCTGTACTGCGTTGCTGACGGGAGGGTTCATTACGTATTCGATCAAGACCTGGTCTGGTTAGCCAGCTTTCTCCAACCAACCGGCGCAGGACTGACATACAGTGACAGATAGTGCTGCGAGGTAGGCCGAAGATAAGAAGATATACATCCATCTGTTCTTGATTCCCACCAAGGTATAAGCCGACCCTGACAATATGAGGATGACGCCAACAACGGCCATAGCTGGGGTAATCGAGGGTTGGATCGGGAGTTCATTCTTGTCTGGCGTGGCAGCTACTGCCGGTCAGTCTCCGCTCCTACTTCATGGGGGTGTAGCAACGTACCGGCTGATGAGGTGGGTATCGGCGTAGCTGAGGACAGCACTCGTCCGGAAGGTGATGTCGTTGTGAGCAGGTTGGGCGAGGAAGTCTCTGCGGCTGACGTAGTCGCTACTGTCCCGGTCGTAGGCGCTGGCTTGCTCGACCCCGAGTTCTCTATCGTGCTGGTAGTAGAGGACTCTGGTATAGACGAGGTGGTGACAAGGTCGCGGATGCTGGTAACACTTGTGCCAAGCGGTGGTGGCTGCGCATCGGGTTGTGATGGCACATCTTGTCGTAGCCGCAAGTCATATCTGTACGCTGAGGTACGGCCGAACAGAAGAAGCGAGGTTGCTGTAAGTGAGAGGAAGAGTTGAAACGAGCGCATGACGGTCGAAGTATCAACAGTCCGCCGAAGCAACCATTGGATCTATCGAGCGTCTTCCAAGGCCAAGCAAACCACCGTTCTTGAATCCGTCGAAGGTCTGCGGAGGGCAGGAGAGAAGCGTCAAAAGACAGTCGCGACGGATGGACAGGGAGGTAGCAGTAGTACGTGTGAATATGGTGGATGATACGGAGTGAGATATGGCAGCAGAAACCAGCAAGCACGTCATGACCACATGAGAAGAATAACTACTGAAAGGATCGAACTGCCAACGGCTATGTAAGAAACGCGCAGCGTCTTCTGGATGCGTTGTGCTGCAAAAAAACAAGAAAGCATCCAAGAGGAGAGTCTACCTGGTCCTATAGCAGTCACCCCACAACGCGCGTTATCGCACAGGGGCGGCTTCAGTTGGGAATTTGCGCTCGTCTCCGTGGACGTGCCATGATCTACAATTCGTCGCATGGTGTAGTTGCTAACCTGATTAACCTGACTTCGGACCCAGAAGCGTTGGAGAAGTTCGCCCCGTAAGCTTTCCAAACCGATAGTCCGCCTCGGGAAGTGGTCCACGCGAACGCCTCTTGAGGGGATGCAATTTCCCAGGGTGGCTGGAAAGGGAACTCAGCAATAACAATACCTAATGACATTTGAGCTCGAACGTCTGTCGCAAACGGCACGCTGATGAAGAGGGTTTCACTCCAGCCGTGGCGCCTTGTCCTTCGGAGATGGGAAATTGCGAGCTTCGACGATTGGTCTCTAAAGCCCCATTCACGGGATGTGCCCCCAGAAACGTCAAGCGCTATTTTTGGATGTCAACGACGAGTGTTGGATGAGACGGACGATGAGCATCTTGATGTGGCATCCGGCGCTCGTATCGCTGGACATGAGGGATGGGATTCCGTCCAACCAGCAGGCGAACGTCGAGAAAGGGATGTTGAGGACGCCCGCACAGAGAACCAAGGTTTTCCAACGAAACTGGCATTACTTCATCATGCGGGAAAGCTGGGAGCATTGGCCAGTAGGACGACTCGAACTTGACCAAGCTTGCAGCTCGAGCTCTCTGTTGGCTGTTGAGTTAGGGTTCGACCAAGTTTCTTTCCTCGGAAGCGAGATGATCTGTTCACCCGCATCCGGCAGCTGTTCCCTCAGGCACATCCGTGGGTCCCGGTCATCCTACCGTGTTGAAGACTCTCTTCCCGACCGAGAACGCTGAGCCTGCTTGACCGCCCGGAGCAATCAAAGACCAAGATACAGCGGTGCCATGGCCAAAAGGTCGGCGAAGACGCACATCTGTCAAAACTGTCAAAATTGTCAGTCCCAAGCTGACTACTGAGGGGGGTGATGAAAGATGAGGTGGATCGTCCTCCCATGTGCGTACGGTCCAGCTGGCAGCTGCCGAAGAGGGTGCGGAGAACGGTCCGCCTCGTGGATCGACGTTGTGTGATCGACCTTTCTGAAACGGCACATCACATGCGCCTCCTAGCCTGGAAATGGATTAGTCTTCTCACCACCGCAACACCTCGAACTCGAGAGCTTCAGAGGTCTTCAAATCTTGCAATGTCTCTATCTCAAATATCTACCAGACAACAGCTATCAACGCAGCCAAAGCCCGCAGCAACTCCCCCCTCCTCACTCTGGTCTCCCTTTGTTCGAAGGAGGTAGCCCGCTTCCCAGTTGGCTAGCATTTCTCCTTTGCCTTCGTCCCCGCTCGGATGCTTCCACAAACATACCCCGTATACTCCCAGCTCTCCGATAACACCCCCCTTCTGCACTTCTCCATTCCTGACAATGACATTGTTCAAGGCTGGCGGTTCAATCATTTCCATAAGGATGTAGGCGGGCCAATGAGATTCGGGGTTCTCTTTCAGAAACGTCGGGATTGCCTTGCGGTAGACGTTGTTTCCCCCACCCTCCCGTTGCGGCTTGAGTACGAAGCGGTTTGCCGTCTCCGCGTCCATGGCTAGCTTTCTCGCTTCTTGTCCCGCTGCGGATTGATCCAGAGGATATATCGGCGCAAAAGTCTTCTGCACTTGTGCGGCCATGTCTTCGTCTGGAAGGAAGCGACGAAGATGCGGCGACCGTGGAGTAGCAAGCACCTGTTGAACCTTCTTCGAGCCTGCGAGGTGTGTAAGAATGCTTGGGCACTTGATGGCTGCGCTCCTCTCCACGTGAAGCCTTGCTTCCCAGTCCTGCGCGCTTCGATATTCATCCGGAGAGTAGCCGGCTCGGAAATACACTGTTGTCACCTCGTAAGGCTGATCCGGCGAGTGCGGAGGCACATACAGGAGTGTTCGGTCCTCCGCAACGTTTGTCTGTCGCTGTATGCTATGGAAGGGAACTCTATACGACCGGATACCATGCTCGTTCAGCAGCGAATACTCGATATGTCGCTGGTCGAAGACGTTGCGTTCCGGCTCTTGCACGATGAATATAACGCACAGTTCGGAGCGTTGCTTCCCTCTGCCATATGCCTTGTGAGCTTCTGCTAGGCCGGCAGCTAGAGAAGGCACCGATTTACTCTGGGGCAAAGCAGACTCTTGTATGATGTTTGCAGTCTCCGTGGGATATGCGTTCACATGGAGCAAATGCTTGTGCAATGCAGATACCTTGGATGACAGGCCGCCAAATGATGAGGCAATCGTATTGAACTCGACCTGCTTCAGTCCAGGTGATGCGTTCGTAGCATCGGGGTCAACATGTACCATGTAGTCGGACCTGAAGAGGCCAAGAGACAATGGCTGCCAATCTTAGTGGGCAACTACCGAAAGGTTTCCCAGAACTTGCCTGGATGTAACCCTCCCGGCTGACAGCTTTGTGGACTTCCCAAAGTTTACAGATGAAGTCATCAACGTCGAGCAACCTAACAACAACAACCGTCAGCGGAACAATGTGACTAGATTGCCATCTCCGCGGGCGCGCGCGGCATGCGAGAAACTGTTGATCATGCCGTGTATCAATGTAGACCCTTCCTTGTCTCCCCTTGGCTATCCTCACTGGCCCCGTGATAAATGGTGGACTTACTCTTCAACTATGGCCCTGAGCCATTGCTCATCCCGGGCTATCGCAGAATACAGTTCGTTGTATGCCGTTTGAATATCGAGCCCGTATCGAAAGCATGATCGAGGGAAAAGACTGGGGAACAGTGTAACAGGCGCAGTAGTAGCGAGTACACCCTCTGGGTCTTGGTTTTCTGGCACGAAGGTAGGGGCAGGTCGGACGGCCAATCCATGCGCAATGGCCCAGTCCTTTAGAGTATTGAGGAGATAGTCGGACTGCTCCGCCCGAAGATCCGGTGGATAGTCAGGATAGATAGAACGAGCCATGCAGGAACGATACCTGGATTGGAGCAGTTGTTCTTAACACAGCGGTTTGGAATCCGTCTTATATAATGTAGTGATTTCGAGATCACCTGTACGAGCTTAGGTGTTGGTGGCTCGGAGATGATGAAAGGGCAAATCACGCTGACAGATCCCCACCCAAATTTGAGGCAGACTTTAAGGCCGCCAGCTGTATCATCCGTTCTTCTTACTCTTGCCGATTCCTTCTACGCTGAGCAAGAAGGTCACTGTATTTGCGTCCTTGAGCATGCGAAGTCATGCCCTTGCCCATGCCCTTTATGAGGCGGACCATGTGGAGTGGAGTTTAGCCATCACGACATCGACGGATGGATGCCTTGGCATGACTTTCGACAGGACGGGACGGGACGTCGTAGCCGGTTCGGAATTTTATAGTGCCGACACCGTCAAGCAGCTGCCATGACTCCTATTGGAAGTCAAGTCGATTCCTTACCCCAGAGAGGTAAGATAGAATGTGAAGCCGCGTGAGATATTCTCTGTTGAGGTCAACAGTTAGACTCAAAGTATCGGAGCGGATAGTCTAGCTTGAGCGCTGATATCCGCACTGTACGTTCGTCTGTACGGTAGTCGCCGTGAAACTGCACCGATGTCACAACGACTTGGGAAATTCCATAACCTCTCCGTTTGACTTTCCTTTGTCAATGCATCTATAGACGCAGGCGAGCTCGGCGTTTACACTTTCTACTGCTCTGTAACGCGCACCTGGACAATGTTTCAACCTCACCGACACAGAGCAGCGGTGTATTCTTAGCCATTTATTCCTCGTTTGGGCCTCAACTTACTACAACTCTTTCACCTTCACCTCCGTCCGGACGCATTCTTTTACAGGATCAGGACCTGCAGCACACCGTGCCCGCCAGAGCAACATAGTTCGCGATTGTTGATCTCTGATTTGGCCAGATTCCTTTAGGAACTGACTACCTGCAGTCGCTCACTGCTCCCGGTAGCGGACGTAGTGGATTCCCAGGAACAGTTTTCATTGGAGTCAAACAGTCTAGATGTCAAGCGTCAAGTCAAGCCGCTCGTCACGATGGCAGGTCTTTCTTGCGATCCATTTGATTGGACTATAGACGAAGTCGTGGACGCCTTGTGCAAGAACAAAGATCTCTGGACTGACGGCAATCGCGACCCTCAACTGCCCGATGCTGCCAAATTTGAAGGGATATTACGAGCGAACAAGATCAACGGCAGGACGCTCTTACGGTCAGTAGACTACTACACTTTGAAAGAAGACCTCAAAATCAGAGCTCTTGGTGAGATAGACGCCATCATCGACACGGTTGACCACCTTCGAGGTACATCCACAAAGTTCAGAGGCTTGAAACGTTCCAGCGATTTGACAAGCACCGAGAGCTCATTGATTGCGACTGGACTTAGAGCCTCCCCGGTAGTCATTCGAGAGCCTTCACCCAACAGATACACCTTTCTAACCCCTGCGAATTCCTCCTTGGACAATTCAATCGACCGTTTCCAGGTTCCGCGGGATTCAACTCCGAGTTTTACTTCAGAGCCCAGACCCCGCACCGGTGAGACGCTTATTGAGAGCAATGGGAGAAAGAGGCGGCGGCTTACCGTGCCCGTAGCCGCGCTTGGGCAATCAAATCGTGTAAGCGTCCAGACTTCCAAGGACGCCGAGCGATCACCGCCAGAGTGGGCTCACACAGTGCCAGTGCAACATAATGCGGTTCTCGAGGAGGGGGATTCCGCAGAGAATCCTATGGGGTCCACGATGCCAGATCATCCCACATCTGTCACTGTTGCTGCCCATGGCTTAGAGAGGAATGCCTTCAGCGAAGACGGCAACGAACTACAAGCGACATATCTGGGAACCAAGGCGCTGGGCGTGGAAACCGTGTTCTTCAGCAATACCGCTATCGGTGACAATATACAGCACGAAGCAACATTGGGCACCCTTGCTTCTCTGTCTACAGCTGAGGAGAGCATCGGAAATTTCATCGTGCTCCCGGAGAACGAACCGTTTCCTGGTCAGCGTAGTTACATCTTTAACATGATGAAATACTTCTTCCACCAATGCGATCAGGCACAAGCCAAATATGGCGGCCCAGGGGCCGTTGTCGTCTCGCCCTATAGGCGCAGCATACAACGTCTTCATCAACTCCCTGGGGTTTCGGTTATGCTCTTCGAGGCTGAAGATGATGACATCAAAGCTACCCGAGGAATTCGTCTCGACAACGGCATGATTGCAAAGAATGCAGACACCTTGACCATTGATTCTCAGCTAGGCAGAGATCTTGGTCACGAGTGGGACCACTTACTTGATAGGTACGGCCAACAAGATACAGATATCTTGCCGCTTCTGGGAGATTCTGGAGACGAGAATGAGTACGACTCCGAGCTATGTGAGGAGATTGAACAGGAGGCTCAAGAAGAGGCGGCAAAGCGACGCTTCTTGTCGCTTGAGGATGTCAATGCCGTGATCAAAGACTACATTTCGGACGTTGCAAGGGAACAACAACATGATCTGCACGCACGCGAGGCAACCGAGGCATGGAGAATATGGAGGTCCGGTTCCAGCAGGCGGACGAGGCAACGTCTGGCGCAGTATGAAGCCAAGAATGTCCTAAAACTCGATAAGAGATTGGATAAGCTCGTTAAGGAGTTAGTCATGGACCACGAGTGGACGCGGAGCTCGCTTCGGCGTCAGTGCCAGTGCCTGGACCAGACCGTCGAGACACGAGAAGAACACAGGTGGAAAAGCGCTATCTTAGAGTTGGAAAAAGAGCCTTTGCGTCCAGCAGTGGGCAGTCGAAAATCCCTGCGTCGACCTAAGACCAGAGTATCAAGATCCTCCCGGGACGATTCGGCCGCGGAAGACGTCGGTAACAATTCTGGACTCTCCGCTAGTGATACAGAGGACATATATGCATTTGCGGACTTTGACGGGATTGATCATATGGATTTGTCCGGCATGGAAACAGATGATGCCGCTAAAGCTGCTCGTGTCGTCACGGGGCATGACTATCGCAGCGAGGAAGATTCATGCCGTGACTTGGACATTGATCAGAAGTCATCCAAATCGGACATTGTCGACCACAACGCCAATTGTATATCGCAGCGGGACAAAGACCAGTCTACTTCCCCATCATGCTCAACGAGAGAGCTGAAGCCATCCATAGCGGCCCCTACACCTCCAGAAGCTGCTAGCGTTATCGATCTTACGTTCAGCTCCGATGGGCTAACAGACAACGATTCACCGAACAAACAAGCAACACAGCAACTTGTTATCTACAACGGTACCTCGGTCAACGAATCACAGATCTACGTGGTAGACCCGTTAGGTGCACCTGATTTGTGGGTCGCAAGATGGGAGTGGAAGCAGCTAGAAGAAACTCAGGATAGGAAGCGGCTCATTATCAAGCTTGTCCGGACAACAGAGCTAAAGCTCTATATTTCGATGAGGGACTGGATACTGTCTCACCCGCTGCCCAAGATGATCGACGACATTAAACGTGGGCTTGGTGCCCTGTTCCAGGGAAACCAATTTATTTCGGGACTTAATGAGGGTGAGGTACTTGTCGTATTCAAGCTGTCACGTTTCTATGTATGCTGGTATTACGTCGATCATGAATACGCAGAAGGATTTCTGCCCGCACACATGGTTCAACAGCCTCTACAAGAAGCAAATCATGGTGACGACGTTGATCAATTCTGCATTTTCCTCAAGACCTTCATCAAGCTGTATGAAATTCCAATCAATGAACGCGCTACATCGGAAGCGCTGGGTCTTCCAGATGAGCGAGGAAGCGGGTCCGATAAAGATGATGAAAGTGTTCCGGACGGAAGTCAGGCAAAACGGGTAAAGCGTGGAAAGCAGAGCCAGCAAACGTTAGCCTTACAACAGAGCGCCAAGAGGCGGCAGGAAAAGGCAGCATACGCTTCCGCAAAGTTGCAGAGTCAATACGGCCAGATGAACGAGAGCTCATTCGTAGAGGAAGACGTTGAGCAGGGTAACCGGGTACCTGTTAACATCGAGGCGAGTCCTGACAGCTACATATATATCAACCCATATATTAGCAAGTCTATCAAAGCTCACCAAATCGACGGTGTCCGGTTTATGTGGCGGGAGGTCATAACAGCGGCAACGGACGAAGACAACAAGCTCCAAGGTTGTCTGTTAGCTCATACCATGGGCCTAGGCAAGACTCTTCAGGCAATCACACTACTCGTTGCCATCGCCGAATCAGCCCGCTCACCAAAGCCGGAGATCTATAACCAGATACCTGAGCCCCTTCGGGAATTCCGGGCATTAATACTTTGCCCTGCTGGATTGGTGCCAAACTGGGACAATGAGCTTCAATTGTGGATCCCGAAGCCGACTCGCAAGAAGGTAGGGAAGTCTTTTGTTATCGAAGCCCACTTGCCACTTGAGCCTCGAATTTCGCGTATCAAGGCATGGTATGAAGAGGGAGGCATACTTGTGATGGGTTACGAGATGTTTCGAGTCTTGGTCACGGACAGGCAGCGCCCCGAGCATGAGCAAGACTTACTCCGTGACTGGCTCCTCGATGGACCGACAATAATTGTGGCTGATGAAGCCCACAACCTCAGGAATCGGAAGTCCGGCATCTCTAAAGCTGTTGCGCAGCTACGGTCGACGAGCCGGATTGCTCTTACTGGGTCACCGTTAGCCAACAATCTAGAGGAGTACTACGCTTTGATCAACTGGGTTGCACCGAACTATCTTGGGGACTACGACAGTTTCAGTGCACACTACAAACTGCCCATCGAGGATGGTTCCTACGGCGATAGCACGCGGTCGCAGAAACGGTTGGCCACTCGTAGGTTACATGCATTGAGACAAACAATTGCGCCGAAAGTTGAGAGAGCGGACATCACTGTGTTGAAGAACGACTTGCCACCTAAGGTCGAATTCCTCATCACCGTCCCGTTGACGGCTTTTCAAAAAAGGGGGTATGTTGACCTCATCAAATCGATTACGACGAATAATGATGTCGAAAAGACCAGTACAACAAGGATCTTTGCATGGCTGAACATGCTTTCTTTGCTATGTAATCACCCGTTCGCGCTTGGATTGAAGTTGGAGCAGAAGCAGAAACAGACGGCTACACAGCCTAATCAGGCGAAAGACCTCGACGGCCTGGACTCTCCGGGAGACGATGCAGGAGACGATATCGACAAGCCGGCCGCGGATCTTCTTGGAAATGATGCTGTCAGTGAGCAAGTACAGTTGCTCGCACAGAACGGAGATCCTTTAGCAACCGATCTCTCGTACAAGTCGGATATCATACTCCAGATCATCAAACACGCCACTCAGCGGAACGAGCATGTTCTCATCTTTTCACAAAGTCTCCACACCCTAAACTTCTTCGGAAAGCTCCTCGACCGCTTGATGTTGCGCTACACAAGACTAGATGGATCCGTAGCAATGCGCAAGAGGGCCGAGGATATGAAGCAGTTCAACCAGGGTGAGTACGACGTCTTTCTTGTCTCGACGCGAGCAGGTGGCCTCGGTTTGAACCTCCAAAGAGCAACCCGGGTTATCATTGTTGATTTCAAGTACAACCCACAACACGAGCAACAAGCTATAGGCCGGGCATTTCGCATAGGGCAAATAAGACCGGTCTACGTCTATCGCTTCATTGCCGGGGGGACTTTCGAGACGGACCTTATGAACAAAAACATCTTCAAGACGCAACTGGCCGATAGGGTGGTAGATGAGCGAAAAGCCGTCCGAGTGGCCACGAAAACCAGAGAGTATCTTCAAGAGCCGAAGGATGTTCCTCAAGAAGACCTTACACCTTATATGGGTAAAGATCCTCACGTGCTGGACAAGATCTTGGAAGCGGCGAAGAAAGGGAGAGATGTTCATATTCGAGCCATCACCACGACGGAAACTTTCTTGACAGAGGAGTACGACGATCTTACTGAAGAAGAGCTGAAACAAGCTATGGATGAGCTTGATGACTATCAGTTGAGGATCAACAATCCCAGAGAATGGGAGAAGCGCAAATATATTGAGCAGGAGCGGTTGGTTGCAGAGTCAATAAGGAAAGTGGCGGCTGTTGGCATACAGCACGGCACCAGTCCTGGCGTTACGACAGCAAAAGGACAGCTTCTTGCTCAACGTCGAGGAGAGCCCCTCGCGAGCAATGAACAACTCGTCGCAGCACCTCTCCCTACTTATGATGGCAACAATATCCCAGGGTCATTCCCAACAACCCAACAGGAACATCATTTAGACACAGGTCATCGCCCAAAAACACACATCCCTCACCACTCCGATGCTCACGTGGGCGCTGTTGCTCGCTCTGCAGTAAAGTCGATGGAACAGTTGCAGGTCTCTGCTGTCCTCGCGCAGCATGAGGGGATTGCGTCCGAATCTGTAGGTGATTCTCTAGTAGCCAGCAAAGGAGGAAGTTCAAGCACTGGTGAAGTTCTGACAACAACTCCTTCCAGCAACCACCCCCACCTAGAAGCGACAAAGGTGCCCTCTACCCTCGATCCTGTACGCAGCAATGAAGCCGCTCATCCTGTCCCACCAGCTCACCCCATTTCGCCAAATGCCCGATCTGTCAACGAGATGGTTCGAGATGAACAGCGGCGAACAAGGTTGCCAGAGTGCGGGAGAAGTGCATCAGCAGCACGTCGTTCAAAGGTATGAACAGAGGCTTCGAAGCCGCTATTGCAGTGGTGGGCTAGCGGTCCAACCTAAACCATTACATTTGATTTCTCTGGCGTTGAGTGATCATAGTCTGTTCAGCAATGCTCTCTATGTCGTTGAGAGGACATCTCTTTATCATGATACCCATAACAAGATCCATTATTTAAATGCGTATATTTGATAGCGTTTTTGGCATTGCTGAGGGTGAAATGATATCAGAGTGACGGTGCTGTACTGTAAATGAAGCCCAGATCCGCTTGTGAAGAAAGGATCTGTTGCTATGAAAAAATCGAGAAAACACTTAGTGCGGTACAAAGTGCGCAATGGGTCAAGCTGTTGACTTACAGGAAGTGTTTCTGAGGTATCCCAAGCCCAAAGTGGCAAGAGCAGTTATACATACACCTGTTAGCATTGCCCTGTGTTTTACGACATATCGATGGTCCGAATAATACGAAAGGTTCGATAGTTTTACTCCGCGCCCGAAGGCATTATTAGAGACGCCTGGACCTGGTATGGACACACAACTCCGTAGCGCGGGAGCACAACGGCAACCAGACGGCAACAAAGATGTTCTGTCTTGCGTCAGGAAGCATCGACACGTTGCCTTTGACCAATGACCGTGTGCTGATTCATCAGAAGCCCCCGACTCCACTCTCTCATCTGTCCCGTCTAAGTTAAGTCACACCCACAGCCGTGTGGTGGCAGTCTAGACGAGAGCTTCCTCCTCCAGACATTTATTATATTACACCATCTACAGCCCGTTAATTACCTACTAGCCCCCTCATATACCCATCCCATTGGCATCTGTCCTTTTCTGCTCTCTTTATTCTCGCTCCCACATTTCCTCCTCATCCCGACTTACAACACTCTCCAGGTCCTCTCAGACTTTCGAATTCACACCATCAATGGAAACCCTTCTCCGTCAATCGCGAGCTATGTGCCCGTTCTTGAAGCGAACCTCACCCGCCACTCTTCGCTCCCTTTCCACCAGCACCGTCCACAATGCGTCACCTGGTGGCGGAACCATGTCCAATCTTCAGGTCCTTGCCCGCCGCTGCCCCATCATGGGGAAGGCGCTCGCTGTGCAAAGCGCCAAAGCCGGCAACTCCACGCTTGCTGGTGCTTACGGCGGAGTCAGAGCGTACCATGCGAAGGTGCCAAGAGCCAAAATACATACCAGCAAGCCAAGAGAGGCTCAGGCTGTTGACCTGAGCATGCTTGGGCGTGAACAAAGTAAGCTCCAATTCATCGATCCATCACAATAGACTTGCCGCTGATGTTTGTAGCTCCCGTTGCGCACCCTTCCAGTAAGCCTGTTCTCACCGTTCATTCGCAAAAGCAGGCTCAGCCAAGCGGACCACCTCCCGAGCCCGTGGCCGCCAAGTTCGACTATGATGCATTCTATCAGAACGAATTGGACAAGAAGCACAAGGACAAATCTTACCGCTATTTCAACAATATCAATCGCTTAGCCAAGGACTTCCCTCGGGCTCACATGGCCAACAAGGATGAGAGGGTGACGGTATGGTGCTCCAACGATTACCTAGGCATGGGACGGAACCCTCAGGTATTGAAGACAATGCACGACACTTTGGACAACTACGGGGCTGGTGCCGGTGGAACTAGGAATATTTCCGGCCACAACCAGCACGCCGTGGCTCTGGAAAGTACCATCGCTACACTTCATGCAAAGGAGGCTGCGCTCGTCTTCTCCTCTTGCTACGTAGCCAACGACGCTACCTTGGCAACGCTCGGCAGCAAACTACCAGACTGTGTTATCCTATCCGACAGTATGAACCACGCTTCCATGATCCAAGGCATCCGTCATTCGGGCGCGAAAAAGATGGTCTTCAAGCACAATGACCTGATCGATTTGGAAAGCAAGCTAGCTGCGCTCCCACCGGACACGCCAAAGATCATTGCCTTTGAGAGTGTGTACAGCATGTGTGGCTCGATTGGACCCATTGAGGAGATCTGCGACCTCGCCGATAAGTATGGTGCCATCACATTCTTGGACGAGGTTCATGCGGTTGGCATGTATGGGCCACACGGAGCTGGCGTTGCTGAACATCTGGATTATGAGGCTCACAAGGCCGGCAGCCCTCGTGGAACGGTTATGGATCGAGTAGATATCATCACAGGCACGCTCGGGAAGGCATATGGATGCGTTGGCGGGTATATCGCGGGTTCGGCACAGATGGTAGACACCATTCGGTCCTTGGCCCCTGGCTTCATCTTCACGACCTCACTTCCCCCGGCTACGATGGCTGGTGCTCGCGCTGCGATTGAATATCAAATGGCGTATCAGGGTGACCGTCGCTTGCAGCAGTTGCACACTCGTGCGGTCAAAGATGCTCTGAAAGCCAAGGATATCCCAGTCATACCTAACCCAAGTCATATTGTTCCCGTTCTTGTTGGAAACGCCGAGGTTGCAAAGCGCGCCAGCGATATGCTGCTCGAGGATTGGGGCATCTATGTTCAGGCTATCAACTACCCAACTGTGCCAGTGGGTCAGGAGCGCCTGCGTATCACACCTACTCCAGGCCATATCCGAGAGTACCGAGACCACCTCATCGAGGCTCTTGACAGTGTGTGGAACGAGCTTGGTATCAAGCGTACCAGTGACTGGGCCGCTCAGGGTGGTTTCGTCGGTGTCGGGCGGTCTGATAAGGAGGAGGAGCAGCCGCTGTGGACTGACGAGCAACTTGGACTTACTGAAGTGGCTAAGGAGTTGAAGGCTGGCTCTGGTGCTGTCGGTATTTTGGAGTCTCTTTTGGAATCTGAGCGGAAGCAGACGGCTCAAGCCGTTGCCGCTGCTGCGTAGCCTGCTTTCAAGTTATTGTTGTTGGACGCCAGCTACCTATATCTACGGTCGAGTACCGAATACTGGCTTTAGCGCCAGAAACGAAAGGTTAAAACAAAAACATTCGTTGCATTCATTTGGAGGCAATCAGTCTTCAGAATACAGCCATTTGCCTAGCAAACGGGCGCAATCTTGCAATCTACCTGCCATGAAGATATGATATATCGTCTATAAAAGTCGTGCCCGTAACAGCAAATACAATTGACCGGTATATTCAGTCTCCAAGCTACAAACTGACCACTGATCCACTGACCAGTGATCATCGAGCATTGCCAAATTAAATATATCGTCGTTTCACGTCGAAAAAAACTCGTGTAAACATCTCGCTGACTTTCGATGACGTCTTCGTCTCAGCCTAAACAGGGCATCTGATCTCACCACGGCCTCTACACTTGTAGAACCGGAATCTATAACTCGTCGATATGCGGCATCACGGTAACCTCGACAGTGACCCAGAAACTAATGCTGCAGCTTGGGAGGCTGCCAGGGGAGCTGCTGTGGGAGCATCCAAGGTACGCGTGACTTTCTCCTGTTGTGCATCCTCCCCTGTTGGCTCGTGTTTTCGTGTTAATAACGGATCACTCAATGGCATGAAGTTTGTTCGCCAAGTTGTCCTCAAAAGAAGTAAGATTCCTCGGATCTAGGATCATACCAGTCAAACTGACGTTTCCCTTGATTCATTCGTTGTCTATGTCAACCCAGTCATCGCATCACTCTAGGACGCCCATCGTCCTTGGGTCACGTGTTTTCATCTCCATGCGTAAGCGCGAAGGAACCGTCTTGCTGACGTTTAAATCTGAGGTTTAGTGGGGAGCGGCATGTGCCATCTTGGGCGGTGTTGGATATGTCATGAGCCCTATATATCGAGGTTTGACAGTCCAGTTCAAAGTGTAAGATGCTGTCGTTTGCCCCTTAGTTGGACCACCTAAGTTTATGGCTTAGCTTCCTACAAATGTCCGGCATGACGATAGGGAGTATGATTGAAGCGGACAGGAGGTTGCTGGCGTATGAAGCCCGCATCCGGCGCGAGAGACGATTACGCCGTGATGCCGCTGTTTGGAAAAAATTCGAGGAGGATTTTGAGGACAGTGGTACCCCTGGTGTTTCAAGTGAGAGCAAAACAGTCAACGAGGCCACTGTTAATGCCACGGCAGGGGTGACGAGGTCGTGAGGGTTTTGGTGGAACGACAAAAGGAAAGGAACTTCCTGATTTAAATCTGCAAAATGTGCTTTGTATGCGGTAAACTCGTTGCTTACGGCAAAGTGCCAATTCGGATTCTTTAGAATCGCCCGGATACCGACCGGTGGTCCGGTATCGCGCCATCGGAGAGATCCGTACGGGTATCCCGAAAATCCTAAAGTGAACGTTTCTATACAGTTCCTGCAATGCTCAACTCCCTAATCTCTCCCAGAACCTGTTCCACTCGGGCATCCAAATGCCCCTGCGCATACTGTTCTCTCGTATCCGCATCCAGATATTGCTGCACTTGCGCCATTCTGCTGTACGCCTCAGCACAGAATCTCAACTGAATCTTCACGAGCGCCTCGAAGCTCGGGTCTAGGTAAGGCACCCTCAAATCGATCAGCTGCGGCAACTCTGCCGATAATTGCTCGTTCAGTTGTTCATATTGCGCCTTTGCCATTTCCGTTTCTTTTTCGGCGCGGGGAAGTTTAGTGACGTCTTTATCTGGCTTCTCGACAAGCTTCTTCACTTTGGCCCGCATAGCGTCGTAATCGAGGAGCTTGTGGTTCCGCTTCTTGATGCATTCGTTCACATCTGGGAAATAGGCGCAGAAGCGGGATATAGGTTCCAGCACGGTTGTTCGGTACGGCCCATCGAGGGCTTTGATGGTTTCCGCATCCAAATCTTCAACCGCCTGCTTGTAGCTTCGACTTACCCCGTCCCGTGCCCCGGCGTCCCCATAGAAGGCGTCTATTGTCTCGGCGATCCGCATCTGCGATGCCGTCATTGCTGTCAAACTATCAGCCCTGGGCTAGCAGGAAAGGAGGGAGCCTTCGCGGCTCAGCCGTACCTCGTAGTGAATCCAGGTAACCTTTAGCTTCTTTCTGTAGCCGGTTCGCAGCCGCCTCCATTGTGCGATATCGTCTACGGATGCTGTCTCAGCAGTCGCTTCCTCTTAGCTCAACGCAATTAGCGACATACCTTTCTTCCACCTCATAGTCGCGGTCGTTGGTCTTCTCCACATGCCCTTCAGCCTGTTAGCCTGCGGTTCAGGCTGTCGTGCAAGCCAGCTTGGAGACATACCCGTCTTCATCATCACTTGAGTTGTTGCGCGGTTGACATTCTTCTTGAACCCTGGCCGTGCCCTTCAGCATGCGCAACGGTGGAATGTGGGGAGTGCCTCCCTTACCGGCCCAAGACATGGTTGCGGTTTATGGCACAACTTAAGCTACGGTATAGTATTTCGGCGGTAGTACGGCAGTGGGGACTGTTGCAGTAAAGGGTATGGAGTATGTCGCTGCTGATTGTTTTATGGCAACTGTTGTTGTAGTTCCAAGAAGTGGAAAAGGGCAGTCTGGACAATCAGGATTGGGCTGTGGCTGAGTGCGGGTGGGCATGCGTAAACATGCAGGCACGGAGCGGTTCATACATCTGGAGGCTTGGCAGGGCCGGAGCAGCCGGGGAATGGCCGGTTCTCGTGTCTCCGAGATATTACCGAGCTACATAAACCTTGGGTCATCACCTCCCTTGCTGTTGTTCGGCCATGTCATTGCTCAGTTTCACGTAGTGTCAAGTCTCTGTAGATGTTAAAGGCCGTTCGGAGTTGTCAAGGGCCTGTTCGCTTGTTTTCTTCCACAGGCACGCCTCCTCGAATAATCTTTTCTGGCATTCAGCCCACAGGTACACCCCATCTAGGAAATTATCTAGGGGCATTGAGTCAATGGGTTAAGTTACAAAACCAAGCTCCTCCAGATACTACGCTACTGTATTCCCTGGTCGATCTGCATGCTATTACGGTGAAGCAGGATGCTTCCTTGTTGCGGCAATGGAAGAAAGAAATGCTCGCTTCCCTCCTTGCGATAGGCTTGGATCCTAAAAGATCAATTATTTTCCATCAGTCAGATGTCAGCGATGGGCCCTTAGCACCTGGATTTCCGAACAATTGCTGATTGCTCGATCAGGTTGCTGCTCACGCTGAGTTGATGTGGATCCTCAGTTGCAATGCAAGCATGGGCTATCTGTCCCGTATGACCCAATGGAAGGCATGACCAGATTGTCGGACAGACGGCCTTTAGCCTGGGCTAATACGAGGACAGGACAAGTCAAAGCTCTCAGACGATTCGGCACCTCTCAGCCTGCCAAAGAACACCACTCTTCGTCTGGGACTTTTCTCCTATCCTGTTCTCCAAGCCGCGGACGTCCTTGTATATAGGTAAGTACTCTGCTTGACCGTCACCTCTTTACTAACCTTGTACAGGGCAACGCATGTTCCAGTAGGGCAGGACCAGGCACAACACCTAGAATTCGCTCGGGAATGCGCTACTGGGTTCAACTACCTGTACGGCGATGTCCTCGTGCCTCCTACTACCATCCTCTGTGTGTTTAAATTGATGCGAAAAATGCCGACAACTGCTGACCTTTGGAAGCACCCGCCCGGAAAATCCAATCGCTTACCCAACCACTACAGAAAATGTCTAAATCGCACCCTAATCCCAAGTCCCGCATTCTCCTCACCGATTCTAAGCAAGAGATCCACAGCAAGATCAGGACAGCCTTGACCGACAGCGTCGCTGGGATCTCGTATGACCCCATCAATCGCCCGGGCGTCTCTAACCTTCTCGAGATCTTGTGCCATGTTGCCGAAGACGCCGTGGGTCCAGCAGCAACCTGCAATGCGCTAGCAGACGAGTATAAAGACATGAGTCTCCGTGCTTTCAAGGAGATGGTAGCCGATCGAATCAACGACCGTCTTGATCCCATAAGGGAACGCTTTAGGCAGGTTATGAGTCACAACCATGGCGCTCAGTTAGATCAGATAGCCCAGGAAGGAGCAGCGCGTGCATCTGAGAGAGCCAACGTTACTCTGAGCGAGGTTAAATGTGCAATTGGGCTGTCGTAGGATGCTTCGAAAACTCCATGTTCAAGCAAGAGTGGCCGCACAACACAGCACGGGTTTTTGATCGCAGATCCTAGCTAGTAGCGTAGCTATGATATCGTAATGCACCGGTTCAATCTCAGTAGTCACATGTATGGCTCGATGATCTATGCCTGAGTTACTCAAGCGGGTATATCGGGATCGACAACTTCCATGGTTCTCCAAGAACATGTTTCCAACGGAATAATGAAGTTGAGCCACAGAACTCCGCGAGCGGCCAATGGCCCCGGGGATCGTTCGTCATCCCTCTAGGACACGTAAAGAAATAACAGTCTCAAACAACGAAAGGTCATCGCCCTTCAGTCACGGTGCCGACAGTACTACTGCTAACGCTCCTCTTTCCCCAGCCCCAGAAACCGCCACCACCCACGCTTCCTGAGGGCATGGTGGCTTTGGATGTAATACCCGCAGCGACAAATCCGCCGCCGTTCTCGCTTGGTGTAGCTCTGTGAGCGCTGCCAGGTGTTGACTGCGAGGGGTTTCCGATCATCTTCCGAAGAGCGTCGAGTTTAGCTTTTACTTCGTCCAGCTCTTGTCTGGCCACAGCTTCAGCTGTCTTGGCGTTAACAAGCTCGAGCAGCAGCGCATCCTCTGGGATAGGTGTGTTGTTCTCGGTTGCGAGCACAGCACGCGCAGATAAAGAAGACGTTCGTTTTGCGAATGTTGTTGTCTGTGGAGTTTGGCTCTGATGCTGGACTGTCGCTTGAGACCTCTTGCTGGGGCTTCTACCGAGTCTGAACTCCCTTAGCCCATTTGCACTGGTGACAGAGTCCGTGGTGTCCGATCGTGTTAATGAGGGAACATCACTCGCGCTGTCCGACCATATCTGGCTGGGCTTCCTGGATTTGAGATCTTGAATTGTCCTTTCTAACCTTTGCCGGTCCCGATGACTGTCCTGTATGCGAGAACGGGCTTCTCTAAGCTGCTCTTGCATAGATTGGCTCCTTTGTTCGTGGTCCTGGAGCTGCTGCTCCAGAGATTGTGTGCGCAAACGTTCAATATCCAGTAGACTCTTCGTGTGGGCAAGCGACTCCCGCAAAGTCTGCTTCGTCTCTACCTGGGAGGTCCGGTTCCGTGTCGGTTGCATCGTGAAGCGGCTAGACACGACATCTATGAACGCTAAGGTATCGTTGGACAGGGTAGTCCTTGCGGGCAGCCCGTCCAAACCCACTGTTCGTCTACGGTGCGCCATCGCGCCCGGCGTGCCATCACTCCAGAGGCGGCTGACAAGGGATCTCACCAAACCGCCATCATCGGCCCGTTCCTCTCTTTCCTTCTGCAGCTGAGCGGCAAGCGCCGTATGATCCCTCTGCAGATCGTTCAACGCTGTGAGCAGATCCTCGATCTGTCCATGAAGATCCCGGTCTCTGTTTGAAATCAGGCCTTTGGAACCGGACATCGGCGAGTCGGAATGAGACTTCCACGAGTCCATGGTAGAACCCCTAGACAACAATGACACTTCCGTCAAGGCTGTACTGTTTGTTCCTGGGATAGCCTCATAACTACTTTCTGTCGAATTCAACGTAGAAGCGATACTCTGCTTTGATGAGCTCCTTCGGAGGAAACTGACAGGTCGCGAAGGCGCAGAGAGGGAATTCGGATTTAACGAAGCGCTCTTTGCTGATGGAGACGGCGACCACAATCTACCCAAGAAACGGGATGCGGTTGCCTGAACGTCTGGCAGCGCGCTTACAGTGGCAGTGGCGTCACTGCTCTGTGATTCTTTAAATGCGGCCTCAAGAGTCTGAAGACGCTCGTGGGTGACCACGCCGGTTAAGCCAACAAAGTCGTCCACAAGATCATCTGCGTTGAGGTGGTACGGGTCCCATAGCGCTCTAGAAAGCAAAAGTTGCATCACGTCCTCAAACTCTTTAAAAGCCAATATCTTCTTTTCATTTCTGCGCATGAGTGACAAAGCTACTCGCATGATCGTCTCGGAAGCGCCCTCGGCGAAAATGACATCGTAGATCCGGAACAGCATGGGAAGTGGACAAGTGACCGCAAAGAACGAAAGGAACCACTGTGAAAGGTAAGCCGCTTCGACCTGAAGCTCCTGTAGATGCGCGGCAAGTTGAGGCATATGCTGCGACAATAAATGCTGGAATTGATAAATACGGAGATGAAGACCGGATAGATCGGGCAAGAAGCATGAACGTAGGTCGTAGTGCTCCATAAGCCTACCAGCTGTCAGTAACGCCATAGCAGAGAAGACGGAGAAGTCCAATAACACTTACCTTACAAGTACACAAAATGCTTCCTTGTCACCCATATGCATAAGCAATGGCCCAACCAGGAACCCCAGTCCCTGACAGTAACCGATTCTCTCATCGTACAAACTGAAACACCTCAATACGCTGCCGAGCATCTTCTGTCCTTCACCCTGCGGATCCCTAAACTTTTCAACACCCGGGAAGCTACGGCCGACATCTTTCCCAATCATGTTCTCGTATGGACTCTTCGCACCCGATAGCCTATCGAACTGGTCCTCAAGAGCACTATCTCTTGCACCAGAAATGCTGATCCAAATCATACCTCGTAGGGGATGCGGGATGCCAGATCGTATCTTCTTTGAAGTTAGCGTTGGCAGCCGCTGGGCAGTCTCTAGGTAGTTTATGACAAGGGCCGCCCAGAAGTCCTGTTCGGTCATGGGCGGGGGCGTGGGGAGCTGGGAGAAGCGGACGCAGGCCGAGTCCGGATTTGATATAAGCTTCCTTAGCTGGTGTATTGATGGCGGGCGAGAGTGTGCGCGAGATCGCGCAGCTTTCACGGCCTTCGGGTTGGTTGCAATGGCGTTGTTTTCTTGCTCTAGCCTGGCAAGGAGAAATGCGGTCGACTCGTCCGTACCCTCGTCCCTCTGTTCCCGCTCTTCAGTCCTGTCCAATTCTTCCCAGTCAACCTTCCCGCTATCCTCAGAAGCAACACTAGTTCCTCTTGGACGTAGCTGGGAGCCGACAGGTGTCGGAACACGCTCGCCGTCATCAGTTTTGTCATGCCCGATCGCTGCACGCACAGCCGCGTCACTTCCCATTATCTCGAAAGAGCTTCTGTGGATGGGGCTGGCTTTGGTGTCAGGACGGGCAGTTGCGCGGACGGTCGCAGTCATCAATTCGGACTCCATTGCCGGGTCGGGATCTGTCAGACTAACAGAAATGAGAGAGTCGGTGGGAAGAGGTGTGCTATCCACATGCGACCTCGACGGTATCCTGATGATTGACTGCGCCTCGGTAGGAACAGATCTGCTATCCATTCTTGGCTTGTTGGACGGGCCAGCCTGTCTCCATCAAAAGGTCTGCATTCGGGACTTCCTGCCGTTAAACAAGAGAGTCTATAAATTGGCGTGGCCCCTTCGCCAGCGTAGGACGGTAAGTGACCAATTCACTTGGATGGATCGGTGCGTGCAGAGTACGGTGTAAACCTTTGCTGTTAGCGGACAGACTGAAGTTGAAAGGACTGCCGCAACCAAGTCCAAGAGATGAGCGACGCGCGAAAAGCTTAACCAGTGCACCTGAAGAAACCGAAAAGACAGAGTGAGCGTGGCAACGTTGACGTTAGAGGCAATCTGCAGAGGTACTCGGGTATTTTCAGGGGAAGTGAGTCTTGGCATGAGACGCGCGCGCAATCTGTTGATGTATCGCGTTGAAACCCTGCTCTTTTTCCTCACTTCAGCATTGCGACATCTCACAGCAACACGCCCAGATTCCGTGTTGTAGCCTCTGTTCCCCAACAGAAGACCTTCTGAGAGCGACGGCATTACCTTACCTAGGAACAGACGACACGGCTACCAGGTTCCCACAAGTTAGGCAGATCTGATATGGCTGTTGAATCATGTTATCGCAACAGGCACGGTGATTTAGGAACCCTTTTACGAACGGTCAGGACATAGCTCATCCAGCCCTCTTCGAAATCTCTGTCTCTCCTTGAGGTTCTTGAAATACGTATACTCACAGTATACAGCCTTGAACCTTATCTGGGTTTCGACTAACGCCAAACTCACGCCAAGTCACGTGACTCCTTGTCTTGATTAACCCCAATCTCCTAGACGTTCTGCATCTTCAAATGTCCTTCTCGCTTTGGCGCTTGCTGCATCAGAACCTTTTCCAAAAAGAGTTTGCGTAATGACCAGTACAACCTTCCCATGCGATAGACACATCAAAGTGCCTATCCGCAAAACCTGATGCTCTTAGTTCATCAGCACGCACTTCGGACTGACGGAGAATGTAGACCTTTCACACCGTCAAATGCCGCTTTCAAAGATTCTATCTTATGAGTGACCCTATCGCGATTTAGTACTCGTGGAGTCCTTTATGGTATCACGCAACAGATTCGACTAACTCGAATGTCATCTTTGTCATGTCTTGGCCCAATCTAATCCGTTTTCGTTGCTTCATTCCACATGCGTTAGCTCGCACCCAACCGTATGTCTCTTATCAAAGTCAGTGTTGAGATGAATTGGCAGCCATTTCTGAGGAAAATCTAGACAAAGAACCTATTTTCGAAGCCCTAGATGCAAGGAAGAATAAAAACAAGGTAATTTCGTTCTTTCAAATCTTCAAAGAACACAATGAGCTTCATATGTACAATGGTCGTCTGTTCTTTGTGGTAGTCGTTGTAGCTCTTCATGTATGAGAAGAGTTATTCTTGGGCGAGTTGCGATCGTACATATATATACCTTCAGAATGAGGCGCGACTACTCTCGAATGAAGCACATCTATCTACACATCTCTTGCAAGCTGCCAATACTGCACACGTAAGCATAGCAGCCACGCCCGCAAACAATAAAACACAACAATGTCTAACAATTCTGATCAGAAGAGCATTAGAGCGGACTCCGACGAATCTGACAGTGACTCGTCAGGTAGACTGTACCCCTCGTCTCAGGAGAAGGCAGTCGAGCAATGGGAGTACAAGCTCCTAAAACAGCAAGCTAAAGCAGACTCGGACTTCAAAGAATCCCTGCACACTTACAAGAATCCTTATCTCCCCGCATATCAACCCTTGATTCCGGACGGTGTCGGTGCCGATAGCTTATTACCGATAAAACATTGGCACCAGGGACGAATGGACGAGTACAAGTTCGTACCAATCAGCGCCGAGTGCAGGAGACCTCCCCTGCAGGACCCCGACTCTTATGACAAGCCCCAGAAGCGCAAGGGTCCTCGACCGCGACAGGAACCGAACCCAGCTGACAAACCCGGACCGGAAAAGGGAATCGGTAGAACCCCAACTTCTGATCCTATTGAAGCCCCCCGGAGAGATGATCCCAGTAAGCCAGGAAGCGGACCGTGCGATGAATGCTCGGCTAAAGAGTTCTTCGACCACCTTTGTAACCAAAAGCTTCCTTGCAATATTTGTAAGGAAAAAAACCGGATCTGCAAGTACAATGGAAAAGGTGAATCCGATGATGATAATGATCCATCGGCCCCTGCACTCCCGAACGAGATACCGAGAATCCCAAAGCGCCGTCGTACGCCTGAACCGGATCCCATCAGAGACGGACCACCATGCAACCCGTGTAAGGTACGTCGTTTGCAATGCAATCAAAAACAGCCATGTAACGAGTGCATTAAACTCAACCGGCAAGAAGAGTGCAAATACGATGACGACAAGGAAGAGGAGGAGGGTCATCCTCCCAAGAAAAGGCGAACAGAGTTAACATGCGATCCCTGTAGGAAAGCTAAAACGAGATGCGACCGAGAGCGTCCATGCAATGCCTGTAAGAAGCGTGGCAAAGAGCATGACTGCACGTACGAGGGCAAGTACAAGAGATCTAGGAAGGTTGATGGATCCGGCACTGGTTCTAAAGACCCAAAGGATGGCGGTCCTACTGGGGAGAAGGTCCCCAGTGGCGCGAAGAGACAACCAGCAACAAAGGGTGGGCCAGGAACGAAGGAGCCGAGTTCGACGAAAGGCTCCAAGAAGGCGCGGCCAGGTAAGCAGAGTATCCCCGATGGAAAGGCGCCCGAGAACCCTGTGTCAAAGTCGAGAGCCCACAAAGCGTGCGATGCCTGCCGAAGGCGTAAGAGCAAATGTATCCAACGCCCAGGTCTCCCAGTGTGCCACGCATGCGCAGACAAGGGTACTGAATGCTCATTTGACGTCGAAGGCAGCGGCGAAGGTGCTCCCAACAGCGGCGCTGGCAAAGGCAAGAAACGCTCAAGGGATGGCGATGACTATGATGACGATGAGCCTCAGGGCACTGCCAGGCCGAAAAGGACTCGCCAAGCCTAAAGACTTGATGATCGAGACTGTGGGTTAGTTGGATCTGTGGGAAAGGTATGCAAGGGACGCTTATCAGCCTCTTCAATTCGCTTTGCACCCTTTAGGAATCGTCATGTTCAATCTGTACCTAACCAGTTAGTTCTATTATGCTTCATTGAATCCCGGGATCCTCTTTGATTGTTCCAGTATATTGGTGATGGTTACTTTTACGGCAATCTCTATCTCAGCTAAGGAAGCAACAACGTGCCCTGAGTGTCTATGTGGCTAATCGGTCGGTATTAGCACAACCTTTGTGCATGGTTGACAGCGACGTGGAACACAGATTGACATGTACGGTATCTATCTAGTGTTTGCTTCGTCATCGAACGTGTGCAACGCGTCCCGCATGAAGAATCGAGTGATGGTCAAGGGGCGATTGATGCCGAACGATCTGGGTAACGCTTTCAGGAGGTATGATTGCAACAATCTGCACTCGGAGATATTGCGTATTCGGAAGCCCTCACTCAGTGAAAGGGTAGACGGCAATGAGCTGGTAGTCACTACAGTAAGTTACTCTACCTTACACTCACAACGAGACCTGCGAGAACGAACGATGGATGGATAGAGGTAGATGTCAAAAGCAAGTTCTGCCAGAAGTGATCGATAGAGCATGAAGCGAAGGGAAGCGGATAAATAGCAAACGCTAGCTCTACTAGAAGTGTGAGAAGCAGGTAATTCTGCGGTAGCATTTGAGGGCGATTTCTTGCTCCAGTACAATGCGACAAGCGCAGCAACAAGAGATCTCCTAGATGACCCCTTCATGCCTGTGCCACATATAGAGAAACGCCCAAACGGCGCTGAGGTTCGGAAAGGCATGTAATGAAGCGACAGCGCCTACTTTTGATCAGCAACCAGCGGGTGCCAATACGGCCACCGGGGGCTAGAGCATTCTTGGACAGGTCAAGTAGGGAAGATGGACGACTGGGTCGGATTAGCGTGGCAAATGAGAGGGTCATATTCTCTTACTATGAACTGCTCTAAGCCTAGCTCAAATAGCTCGTTGGATATACCAGTGCTTCTGGGGTCAGCCGGCATCAGAGGGTTCTTGACCACATATTCAACGTAGAGATTTGCCCAAATCTGGTGCAGTACTATCCGCAAGTTATTGGTCTTTGTATCCGTGATCATGACGAACTTCAGCCTCGTAGGTGTCTCGTAGTAATGAAGTTTGTACTCTCCCGTCCGGTACGAGAGAAAGCTGTAGCACAGCGCGGTCAGCGACGGGTGTCCTCCTGGCCGTGCTAATTCAGGCTCCCGTACGTATCATCATTTCCTCCCAGCTTCTTCACCATATTCCGGAGAGAAAAGATTGTACCGAATATCAGCTTCGCATCGTCTTCCTTAGACAGAGCTTTGCGTGTCACTCCCGGTAATTCCGCACTGCTGGCTATGCTAGTGCCAGATGTAGGTCTCGCCGTCTTTGATACAGATGTAGGTCTGGAGGCCCATCTTCTGCTGTACACACACTCAGCTAGGCAACAGCATGAGCCAAGGTCGCAACGAAAGCATGTGGTGCACGAGCACGGTAGAGAGAGAACAAATTGGGGACTGGGGGCTTACTGTGCCGGTCGAAGATGTAGAAGGAGTAAATGACCATTGTTCGCCAGTGGCCAGCGTCCTGACCACCTAGATGCACCTTGTTACCTAGCGGGCGCTGCTTGATGTTGGGAGTTGTGAGGTGAGCCGAAAGAAGCACGGGCTCGAAGGGGTCCCAGAAGGGTGGGTCCCGGATAACGCTCCGGAAGGGCTGGAGGGTCTGTGCGTTGCGGGCCCGGACGTGTCTCTTATCTGGATGGGCGGGGTGTGGCTGCTTTCCTGGTCGTAAGGGCATGAAGATGCAATCGCCCTCTGCAACCTCTCTTAAATTCTCCGATTCCTCTACTTTCGCACCTGATTTGTCCACTAACATACTGTCTCTCAGCCTTACCTCTTCCTTTTCCCTACCTTGTCCATAGATAGTTGATCTAATCAAGCCTCTGTTACATCTGCCCACTGCCTGCTTCTCCTCATTACTGTCGTTTCCGCTTCCACCCGTACTCAAGCTCCCTGAAAACTCAATAATAGTCGCTGCGTCTGAACTGCGCATCCTGCTCTCTCAAATAAACAACAAGCACGATCATGTCGCACCGGCCTCCCCTTGAGCACAGCGCGACTGCCGATTCTATACCAGGCTTGCATGCGTCCGACAATCTGTCGTTAGCAGTCCCTGCAGTTGAAGAAGGGGGTCGGCCGCCTGTGATAAAGCATATGTAGGACACTGCGAGCGGTTACGGGCTGGAAGAAGAATGCTGATACAGTCGATGTTAAAAGTTCTGCGCCGGCATACCAGAGCCCACTCCGCCATCACAAACGCGCACCGTCCAAATCCAGACCTGTCAAAGTATGCCTATTGCAACCACGAGCGCAATGCTGCGCGGCTAAGCACTCAATGACAGGAAACACTCAATGCCCGATCCGAGTATTCAAATAGCGAGGATGACGGAGCTGCCGTGCACCGCATCAACCAATATGAGATTAAGCAGGAAATTGGCCGTGGATCATTTGGAGCTGTCCATCTAGCAGTCGATCAGTACGGAACCGAATTTGTAAGGCCTTCTACGAGCGCGACGTTGCACAGCAAGATGTATGGGACAAGTACACCTCAGTCGGCTACGTGATGGGGAGATGGCCAGGAGCGAGATTTCTAGCGTGCGAAGCTGACAATGTTCGTGGTCAGGCAGTCAAGGAGTTCTCCAAATCACGACTGCGCAAACGAGCGCAAACAAACTTGTTGCGCAGACCGAATCAGATCAAGCGACCGGGAGCCTTAGCGGCCGGCACGGGATTCAACTCTCCTCTACACAGACATGCCTCTGAGGACGGCAAAGGACAGAGAGCCAACAACGCCCTTGACTTGATCAAAGAGGAGATTGCTATCATGAAGAAGCTCAACCACAACAACCTCGTCTCGCTCATTGAGGTCTTGGACGATCCAGACGAAGACTCACTATACATGGTCCTCGAATACTGCAAGAAAGGCGTGGTCATGAAGGTTGGCCTTGACGAAAGGGCAGATCCATACGACGAGGAAAGCTGCCGCTGCTGGTTTCGCGACATGATCCTAGGGATGGAGTATTGTACGGATTCCCCGAGGACCTAGCGAGTACCCCTCCACTGACCTGCTACAGTGCACGCGCAGGGCATCATTCACCGAGACATCAAACCCGACAACTGTCTTATAACAGAAGACGACGTATTGAAGATTGTCGATTTTGGCGTCTCGGAGATGTTCGAGAAGGATGCAGATATGAACGTTGCCAAGTCCGCCGGCTCGCCAGCCTTTATGCCGCCTGAGCTCTGCGTAGCGCGACATGGTCCGGTATCTGGCAAGGCGGCTGATATCTGGTCAATGGGTGTTACCTTGTATTGCTTGAGGTTCGGCAAGATCCCGTTTGAGAAGACAGGTGTCCTTGATCTCTATGAGTCGATTAGGAAAGACTCGCTCGACGTGGAGTCTGACTGCAACGGACAATGTACCGGAAACCTGAAAGACCTCCTCAAGCGACTGTTGACGAAAGACCCTGACAAGCGGATAACTATGGATGAGATCAGGGTCCGTTGATATTCCTCCGAACTCGGGTTGGTGATGTTGTCGCTCACTTTGGCTGTTAGGTGCATCCATGGGTTACCCAGAACGGTACTGATCCACTACTGGCGAAGGAAGAGAACATTGCAGACCTCATCGAGCCACCGACGCAGGAAGAACTGGCTGCTGCAATTACGGGGAACATGAAGCATCTACTGGTTGTGGTCAGTCTCCCTCAATTATATGCGACGATCCTAGACGAGAAGAGCTCCATGCACTGACCTAGAGCGGTAGATGAAAGCGGTAAAGCGGTTCAAAAAGCTCCTGTTTAGAAAGCGACCGGAGCTGATGGAGGGTATCTTCGGGCGCGCGTCCAAAATCGTCCAACCGCCATTACAGATGAGAAATCCATCAACCAAGCAACAACGAACTCAAAGCATTGACCTGGATGACAGGGTACCTCTGGAACGAGCGCTGGCCGCTGAGGGCGTCAACAGGGAAGTCCAGATATCTGACAAGCTGGAGTCTGTCCCCACGAAGATGGACTCCATGGTCATATCAGATAACAGATACCCCGGGATGAAGCCGTCCAATTCACATCGGAAAAACCCTGAGACTGCCGAAGGCGGAAGGGGCGACACTGAAGGCACAAGGTTACAAAAAACCGAGACACAAACACACAAACCACCTGCGTCTGGAGCCGCTCCTGTCTCGCAAAGCATAGCCAAAATCACACAGCAACGTGAAGACCATGCGCGATCAACCCCTCAATATCCACCCGGTAAAGGCCAAGCTCGTAATCCCTTGCTGGACACACTGTTCCTAGACGTTGGCCCCGGACCTGCCAACGTAGACACTCCTCAGATTATCGCCGACGACATGCCACATGCTCTGGCGGATGAACCTTCGTTCTCTTCGTTTTCCGTAGCAGACTTGGAAGCACCCCGTTCAAACACTGTCCCAGGAGCATATCCAACAACACCACTACCCACATCAACTCCGACCATGTTCCTAGAACCGGTTAGCCATGCCGACCACGTTTATGTAATCAGCCAGTCGCCTTCTGCCGTTGACATCAATGTCTACGAGACTGCTTACCAAGAAGAGGTGAAGCGGATTCTTGAGAACAAGGGTAGAAGCGCGACCTTGTTCCTCAACAGGAGGGTAGAAGGCAATCAGGAGATCAGAGATGACGACCGGTTGAGCGGGCGTTCAGATGACACAGACTTACCGAGCGGAAGTGCTACGTTTCCGGGCGCAAGCGAAAGTTCCAAAAAGGGTGGGTTGGCTGGCCTCTTAGCAAAGGTACGGGACAGGGAAGGAAACGAGTCCCCTGCTGAAGGGAACGATAGTGAACAATGATCCCAGGTAGGGGTAAGGTTCAGTTCCAGAGACCCCTGGGATGCTCAAGTATGAATGTACGCATTGTCTTTTGCCATCGCACTGGTCGCTGAACGCCCATAGCCATGCAACACGCACACGCAGTCCTCGCTGTAGGTAATTCCTTAAATCCATTCTGTGGACTGTCGGTCTTGACAACCTCATCCGTGCTTGCACAAGTTGAACCGATGTCTTGGACGGCAAACCGAAATGGTCAGACTATCAGAGTCTCTCCAATGTCCATAAGTCCTATCTCCTCGCCCCACTTATACCCTGCGCTCTCGGCATGCTTCCTCCACCGCCGCGGAGGTTCTCTGACGTCTTCGTACTGACCACTCAACCCACCACGCACAGTCCCCCAATGCATACCTATGCTCTTCTTACTCGCTATATCCTTGTGGATCAACAGACTATCCTCCGGTGCGCAATGCATGGAGGACATGAAATGCCGCGGAAGGAAGAGACCAATCGGCAACAAAGCGAGATCGAAAGGGCCATGGAGACTTCCAATCTGCCGAAAGGCCGGACAGACTGGCAATTCGGACTCATCGTAAGCTGCATTGGGGTCATCAGGAAGTGCCCTGTAGCCAGTGTCCCCTACTCATCGTCAATTCGCAATGTCTTGGATCCGCCTTCAACAAGGGGCGTCACGTACCGGCGAAGAACACACGTTTTCTAGACCTGTCTCCTCCATCATCTGGAACCTCGGCGATCACCCATGACGACCACAAGGTCGCCATTTTATCGAGCCCGCTACGACCCGAGACGTGCTGCGAGGGCGTACACACCAAGCGAACACTCCCCACGTGCTCCACGGCAACTTGCACACCCTGCCACCAGTCCAGTTCCGTGACATCTTGAGCGGCAATGCCAATGTTACGATACCACTCGGCGTTCCGCAAGGCGGTGAGAAAGTGTATTTTGCCCTTCCGCTTCCTGTACAGTTCTTGAATGGTTGCGAGGTCCGTGTGATCGTAATGATTGTGGCTAGTCACCACCAGATCCACCTCGGGCAGCTCATCGAGCGTGCATGGCGTGGGCGTGTATCTTTTCGGTCCAAGAAACGTAAAGGGACTCGTCCGCTCCGAGAAGACAGGGTCGAGGAGGATTCGTACTCCCCGGTTGCTGCCACTGCTTGCGCTCGTCTCGACGAGGAAGCTGGCGTGACCTATCCATGTTGTCTTGAGACCGGCCGTGCCGGCACCCCAGTCAGGCACGCGGATGGGCACTAACTCCTCTCTGCTGGATGGCACCGGGATAAAGTTTCGGTCACTGCCGAAGCGCGTTCGTAGGACGTTAAGGAAGGACTGATCCCGAAATGATGGCCATGGGTTCTTGAAAGAAGTAGGAGGACTGCCTACATGGTGCGCGGTAGGGTCGACATCCGGTGGGAGGTTAGCGGGTAACCGTGTTACTGTCACTAATGAGGTCATTCTCTGGTCAGTATTGCGTCAAGCAGATCTGAGCATAGATGTCGCGGCAGAGCAGAGCCCAGGGATATAGCTCGAGCTACGATTCGGAGCGGCATTATCATTCTAGCCGTCGAGCCTTCGGATTTCGGTTCGACTGGTTCACGCAGTTCGGGCATGGAGGACTGGATTGGATGTTGTCGATCGGTACCAAACCCATGATCGAAATGCTTGTCCGATCGGACGCTAGCTGTTTTCGGCTACTGACTGGCGGTGATACGGTGACTCGGTGCAGGTCTGCCAATTGCGCTCATGATCTGGCAATGATAGGACTTGGTACTTTCAACAACCTTACTGTAAAGCCTATGGAAGTTGGGTACATATTTCATTTGCTCTCCTCCAGCTAACACAGCGCTACCGCCGCAACAAGATGGGCTATTCTATTCAAGGTCGATAGGTGCTTTGCGGATTCCGCGAAGCTTTCACTATTTGCTACCACCTCCAGAGACCAACTAATGAGTTGTGGACTCGTCATCTTTCTTCCTAGTAGCAATGCCATCGCTGATTCTCGTGGTCATGCGGTCATGCGTTCTTCCAAGTATTACCATTCTGGGGTAGACGCCATTGCCTGGTGCTAAGATCGCGGTTCCTTGTTATTCACATCAACAACGTTAGTACTGGATGGACATCCTGTAAGTTTCGACTTAACTAGACGTATAGCGCTAGAACCCAGATAACTCCCAGCCAGACAGCATCTACGGCTTGAAGGTGTGAAGGAAAGTCGCACTCCTTACTGCTTCTTTACCGTCAAAGTCGAGGCCCTGCGGTAGGTGGTATAAGTTCACCTATGTCTTGACTTGATATCGAACATGTGCCGCCGGCAGCTCTCCGTAGGCAGATCCGCTGGATGCTCGACAAGGAGTTCATCCGCTGTAGTACTTTTTTGGTTTCTCGAGAAGGAAGCACTGACTGAAGGAGCCAGCTGCTCTCAGCACAGGCATGACAGGTACCGTCACATGGTCCTCGTGGCGCCCTCTTGCCATGCAGTACCTTATTCAGGTCCAACTCGTTTGTTGCGCTCGCTGCAGAGAGCATGGCGTCTATCCTCTTCGCTCTCCATTTCCGAGTTACCGAAGTTCCCATGTGTCCCTCGATGCGGAGATGGTTTCCTAAGTTCCATTGGTCTGATCATGCAACATGGACGGTGCTCCTGAGGTGGTTCTTAGGGTATGCTTTCTCCAAGTCCAGTGAATGTTGCGACTGTTCGAGCCTTTCTCAAAGTACTCTCGTTGTGGCGTGCCTTTCCTAACTCATGGGATTACTTAGTACTCAGAAAAATTCGCTTTCGCCAGTGTTATGGTCTCGTGTCATATTACTTCCGTCATCAGTATCGGCTTTGATGGCGTAAACCGGTATGGTTCTCAGTGCAGTGAGGAGCAAGCTTGAACTGTGCGAGAAACATATGTGGAAGCGACTCGGAGGCTTCTTGTAGGTGTGCATTCTACTGATTGTGGAGAGGAGGAAGCCGCTTACCTTGACGTGCCGTTTCGGGAAAAGACCTCCTTGCAGCATGGAAGCCTCTCTATGCTTACCTTCACGAAGAGAGAAGTATGGCGCGAACATTTTGCAAAGACTGCCCATGTAATTCGGGGCGCCAAGCCACAACCTCGAAAACTGGCACGATTCGGTTGTAATTGCAACCTCTGTGTCTTATGTGTCTGCTCTTTGCGTGAGCGGTGTTTACGCTCGCAGATTACAAGTCATAAGGTCAAACCGAACAGAAGACTTTTGCGCGAGACTCATAGAGGTTGCATTTAGCTTGGGCGGACCGTTAAGAAAATTGATGGGACCACGCGAAGCATGCATCTTACCGTAGTCTGAGTTCTGTCAAAGTCCATACAGAACAAAGTCAAAATGGAAATGAGATCTGAATACGCAAGAATGAAGTACGAAGGGAAGTGGTAGAGTTCGAGGATGAGGAAAACTTCTGTCCGGGTTGAAAAAGAGAAGAGCCGATTTCTGGTGCTAGCCATGTCCTGCCAAGCATCAACAACTTCAACGGCGAAACTCAGAGTTCGAAGGATCAAACGTATCGCTACCATTCCGCCGCCTAAAGAGATAGACGGTGTCGGACGATAGTGGAAACAGCAGTTTTGCTGGGAACGCCGTCCATCAAGAGCGTGTAAAATACAGAGCGATGGTGGCGTTCAAGTTATCCTCTTCGAGAACTCCAGATACCAGCTCTCAACTAATGATCCCTTGAACCATCCGCTTCCCCTCGACAGTGGTTCAGAGGTGTATACGTTGACCCTACGCTTGCCACCCGCTCCCTTGTTTATTGCCAAGGCCAAATACTAGGCGATGCGATGTCCGGAAGGCAAAGGTACCACAGTAGGGAGTAAACCTGCCGAGTATTTCAGTCATACGAGTCCCCGAAAACTGGAGGATTGGTGAGATTGCAGTGGCTTCATATCTGTTTGGAATCTGATCTAAATTATTGTCGATTACCGCGCCCGCGTGGGTATCTGTCTCGTTTGAAGTTTAAAAGCCTGGGTCAAATCACACGGCTGGAAGTTGGCTGCACCTGCAGGTCTCCAATTCGCCACGCGATGGATTGTGAGGCCGCCGGGTGCGATACTTTCAGCGCGCTGAGGGGCACAGGCTGGCTGACCTGCTCTGTGATAACTACTTGGTCTGCCGGGGTAAGTAATGTTAGCGCGGTACTTCAGCGGACCAAGTGGGCTCACATTGAGATAAGTACCGCGCTAACATTATTTACCCCGGCAGACCAAGTAACGTGCGGCTTCTTGAAATTAGTATCGTACAGTAGGATAGTTTTGTTCAAGAAGCCGATCTCCCCGCAGAGCGAACCCTGGCTGCCTGTTGAGCTACTACGCGTTATCGTGATGGAATGATCATGGCCAGTTATGACCAGTCTCTCAGAGATCTTCGTTGCGCTAGGGCAAACCTTATGAGCTTTGTCCAAGTTGGGCTTCGAGTATCACCGGCGTACTCAAAGGATCCGTCTCCTTGCATCCATGCTCCTCCTCTGTTATCCAAGTCTCTTTCCAGTAGAGCAGAACGGGGGCTGTGTAACACTAGTCTTATTTCTTTCTAGAGGACATGAAAAGTGATATCCAGCAACGGCCAGAAGCAGCCTGTCGACGCCATCAAGGAACTGGAACCGAAGGATGTGGATTGTCTAAGGCCAGGCAATGGTCAGACCCCAATCACGACGCTTCTTCCCCACCTCATCTGTCTGCTTCTGATGGCAAAGGTTCTAACGCTTAGTGATGAGGCTGACGCCGACACGGGACACTGCATCAAAAGTAGATCACATGATGCCAATGCGGATGCGATCGCTTTCGGATGGCCAAGCCAGCCAACTACTCCACGCTTTGCAAGGTCACCAACAAGACGGTCCACGAGTTTGGGTCGACGAAGTCTACATCCATGCTTCATGTGATTGCTGCGATGTCCGGATCCAGCTCATGGCGCTGTGTGTACCCTGTTGCACGCCATCAGCTCGACCAACGAATAGTAGGAAACTGCCGGCTAGCATGCACTAGGTATCTTCATCTTGCGACAAGCCATCTCCACAATACGCTAGTTCGCGCCGTTTGCTTTGCGAGCGGCGAAGACCATAAACAACGCAAATTTATGCAGTTGTTTGTGGAACTAATGCCCAGCTAATGGTTCCTCCTTAATCGTAAATTTCATCGGAGGTTGCTCATGGCTTTGACGGATAACAGCAAGGAGTTCAAAATCAAAGTGATCGATCTAGCTTTGTACATACCGCAACGTCTGACCGGGCGGTTAGTATCTGTCCTGAACACCTGAAACATCTGATTACCTAGAGGGCTCCCCTGGATGCTGGACGGCTCTTCTGAGCTGCGCTCATACCCGAGGTCAGCATAAGGCTGTGCTCTTAAACCCTGCGCGCCAGTTTCACACGTTGAGTCCCATGCCGTGTCCGCCTTTGTAGCGTGTCATACGATCAAACAGTGATCTAGGGATAGGCTCACAAGGGCGAGCGGCATGGAGCTGCGCCTGCAACGCGCAAGGATGCTTAAATTTCGAACTACATACAAAGACAATTTCAGACAGCCGCCCTTCGTAAAACCATAAAACCATGTTACCTCATATTGTGGAAGTTGAAGAGAGAAATCGTAAGAAAGATTCGGAGACCCGCGGACTTTTAACAATTTACAAAAATGGCAAGGAGACAATACTTACGAGTGCCAAGCGACTGAACAGAGATGTCACCATCCGTTTACAGCGCTCGAATACAACCGCACAGAGTACAGATATAATATGGCGCAACGATGAAAAAGAAAACACTGACTGGCGAGGACAGGATGCTGACCAGATCGCACGCCAGAGAACTTGAAAACAAGAGCCAATTAACTTTGCCGCCCAAGATTACTGTTGCCATCATCAAGATCCGCTTTTGTTTGCACATGGGGTATCTCTTCCGTGTCAATACGCCTGTCAAACTTTTACGCCGAACCGCCTTGCCCTTGTTCAAAATTCCAACAAGATTCCACCCATGATTCTGAATGAGCCGGTTGCCCGCTAATCTCCAGCGCCGGTCGAGGGGGGGCGACGGAAAACACACGGCATCCTAGATCGCGCCGTTATTGACGAGTCCAGTCTCTGCGACCATGGACCATGGTTGATGCGGGTTGTCGAGACCCGCGTCAGGTCCGGATGTGGCTCCTCCTGTCGCCAATGGATAGTTGTAACCAGATGCAATAGTAGCATCAACGCCATTAGTTTGATAAGCATAATTGCCCCCATTCATGCCGTAACTCGCTCCCAGGTCGCTGTGAGGCGCGGGCAGTGGCTGATAAGCGGTGGAAACAGAGGAACGAGGTTGCTGAATGGAACTATTGTACGACGACGAATGGATGGGAAGCTGAACAGGCTGAGCCGCTTGCGTTTGCCCGTGTGGAAGGTGAGGCTGGGTCGGCCTCGGATAAGCTCCACTCTCATAGGCGGCCGGGGCATAGGACTGAGCTCCTCCTTGATATGTGCCGTTGGTACTGTATGGCTGCTGACCAACGCTGTCGCCCGCGGCGGGGTAACTAGACTCGACCTTGACCTGCTTGCTAGGATAGCGCAGTTGGGTATTGATTCCATCAACGCCGTTATTGTAGGACGACTGGCTGACTTGAGCATTGCCGTCCACGGCATAGTTCTGGACGCCTACGTGACCGCTCGTTTGGCTGTAGCCCTGACTGTAATAGCCGTTGTTGGCGTAATGTTGAGAGCCGTACGCTGGCTCGATCGCACTCTGTGGTTGCTGTGCTACATTCACGTTATATGTCGGAACCTTGTTCTCTGGCAGTGACTGGAGGCGAGGCCGATGGTTCGGGTAGCCACTTCCGTAGGGGTTCTGGTGTGAAGCTGTTGCATAGACCGAGGTAGCCTGAGGAAGCGGAGCGCTTGTCGTAGCGGGCATGGACGATGGTCCTGCGGTGGGCAGAGGTGTAGTGTAATGTGTGGCAGTGGTGTAGGACGATGGTGCGTTGGAGGTTGCGGGTCCGGCCGTATACAGTGGCTGTGAGCCGCTCATGGAGCTGTAGGGCACGCTATACTGATAACTTCGGTACTGGTTGTGAAGCTGAGGGACTGATGCAGAGCGCTGGAGGGAATGCTGCAGGGCCATGGTCGTTAATTCGCCGTCCTCATCGATTGGAGCACGGAACTTTTGGGCAGTGAACTCTGGGCGGATCTGCCAGGCTTGGAATTGCCGATCCAAACTGGGCCGCTGCAACCTCCTGCCTACAACGTCATCCAACTTGTAGTAGCTGACAATGTGGTGGGTGACACTGTTGACCTTGACGCTGAGCGTTTTCTTGACCAGCCCGTCGTTCTTGAACCCGTAGGAGTCGACGAGCGACCCGACGTACTTGCGGGCAATGTCGGCGGGGATGCCACCGGTTGAGTCCATATTCGAAGAGGGAGGAGAGAGTGAGCCCTTGTCCTGGGATCCGGGGGCGCCGTCTTCGGTACGTTTCCTCTTCAGAGCACGGCGACCTTCCCCGGGTGGGAAGCCCTGTTCCATCTCACGATACACCAGGAAATTGCCCAAGATCCTGCTGGGACTCCACTGCACACCGTCGGTCCAACGGGCTATGCCTGAGGCATTCGACTCGTAAACGAAGATCGAGCCGCTCCGGATGAGTGCCGAACGCTCGCGGTCGTGCGGACGACGGGGAAGATGCGAAAGCACACCGTCGCAACTCGCCTGCAGGATGATCAAGGCGTCCATCATATTCTCAATAACGCCATGGTAAGTAACTTGTAAGGCTGCCATGTTTCCGTGCGGGTCCATTGGGTGCGTAACGAGTGACGGTACCTTTGCTTGCGCATTAGCTCCGAGAAGACGTTGAAAAAGCAACACGAAACTCAATCTTACAGAAGGAGAGGAAAGATGGGGAATGTGGTGTTGGGGTTGGTCGAGCTCGGCCCAACTCTTCTGCGAGCGACTTCCTACGCAGTGTTGCTACAAGCCTCCGGCATGGTAAGCAAGAGGCCAGTAAATCCACTGGTGCGTCTGCACGCAACGGAGCGCACCGCGAGGCTTAGACGCGGAACCGCGAAAAAGTAAATCAGGAAAAAAAATAAAGAAAAGGGAAATTTCAAGGACCGGAAAGAGGCTTACTTGAAGAGAGGAAGGACGTTCCGCCGCGAGTAGATATAGAGGCGGTTGTAGCTCGGATGCGGTCGATCAGAGCGTTGTCGAGACGCGGTTGGGGGAGCCTATAAGCGAAGCCAAGAGCTGACCAGTGGTGGGCAGGACGTCCCGCCTCGGTCTGGTCGGGGGCTTGCGAGCGAGGCCAGTAGAGTTTATGATCTCCAACGGCGATGCAGGAAACACGTGAGACTTAATGTCGAGAGAAGCGCAACCTGCTGTGGGCGACCAAACTGTTTCAGCAATGATTCTTTTGCGCATTGACGCTAAGCAAACGCTGAAAAAACGTTTAGGTAAGGTAGCTGCGCAGGCAAGGCACTGCAACAACGCAAATGGAAAGGAAAAAGGGGAGCGGAGGTTCTTGACTCACGTCAATTGAGTTTGCATGGGTTTCGGTACTAAGTAGCAAGCGTCGAGCAGAGCAGGAAACGGTCGTGAGGACAGTTTCGCTATGAAGGCGGCATAAACCAACAAACAAGCCACCCAATGCAACCGAATCCAAAAAGGCAACGAGGATAGATACGAAAGAAGATCGGTGTGAAGACGGGACGATCGAAAGGCGGACTGAGTAAGTGCAATTAGTGTGCCGTAACAGTACCAACGAAACGAGAGCGCGAGACTTTGAACGGAGGAGGGGCAACAAGGAAAACGGAAGGGTTCGGAGAAGAGAGGGGAGGGGGGGTAGGAAGGTTTGAGGGATAGGACGATGTATATGCAGAGGTGAACGGGAATTGTTATAAGGCGAGGGCAAGATAACAGAAGGGCAAGAGCAATAGTGGCAGGAGTTGGTCGACCCAGAAGGGCGTTCGATGACGGACGGACAGCGAGTGAACGAAGACCAAGAGGACCCAAGAAGAAGGTGACGGCTCCGCCGCTTGTGCTCAGGAAGCGAATTGCTGGAACCCTGATGACAAAGAGGGGTATATACCACCACCTGTGTCTGCACCTGCACCTCTCCTAAGATCCTCTCTCTCTCTCTGCGCCGTCGTCGTACCCTCGGCGAATCAGGAGCCTCTGACGCCCGAGCCAAACTTGCCTCTTCTGGACCTCGACCAACCTTTTGGTTCGCGACTTAGCGGGCTGATTTACGTACCTCTGCGACTAATCAAGACAAGGAACCGATTTTGCTTTGGTTCCACCGAGGGGTTCCGTAATGCGCCGCGCTGTTTGAGCGTCCGCGGAGAGACTAGGCACTCTTACTCGTACTCTGCCTCACTGTCTCTCTCCCTCTCCCTCTCTCTCTCTTTCTCTTCTCCGAGTGTGGCCGGGTAGAGAACCTGGTGGGCTTTTTGCAGGAACCCGGTGGGATGGCTGATCAAGCCCAAAAGTGTGTGGTTACCGTTTTCTGTTGATGCTCGAAATCGCAGTGTTGGTGTGTGTGTCGCCTATCTTGAGACAGGGCCAATCCAGGGTTGCGACGGTTCGAGGCAACTCTTCCGAGTGTGATGTGTGTCGATGACTTCCTTTGGGCTCCGTATGTGGGAGGAAAGTGTTTGCGCTGGTCGTGGTGGTGACGGCTCCGAGTGCTATAATGTAGATGAATATTTGGAAGATGGCGGCTACTGCTGCTGCTGCTGTTCTACGCAATCCTCCTCATTGGGGAGATGAATGGTAGCGGAACGCCTTGGGTGATAGGGTTGTAGCCGTGAGGCACGCTTGGACTCCCGTTGTGTGCGGTTTGAGTATAAAACCCAAAAGCTTTCCCTTGAGGCAAAATTCGGGTTGAGATTGTCCAACGCGGGGCGGGGAGATGGGGGATAATAAAGCTGTGATGTGACTTGCTTGGGACTCTGGTATACGACAGAGGTTGGTACTTGGGAGGGACCGCACCCAACAAAAGGTTTGCACACTTATATGGCACTCACATCATCTCAGGAAGAAGCAGCAGCGCGGAGCAAGCCTGGACTCTGACTAGCCAACAGAATGACAGCTACTCCTGCTGCCACAGGGAAGACCGACCTTCCAAACAATAAAAATGCACCTGTACATGACCTCTCATGCTACCTTAGCTGCTGCTGCGCTCAGTAAATCTCCGATCCCGCGCCCCCCTCCTCCATGCAGAAAAAACTCATGAATTTGCTCCAGCGTGTTTTCGAGGGCCTCCCCGGCTCACCCAGGGCAGCAGCATTTGCACCCTCACTGGACGGCTTCGAGACCCGCACGGCGGGCAACAATTCAGCTGCTCAGAACCCACCACAACGAGCATGAATAAGTGATGCGGTCGGTGGTCAAGCCCTGGACTCGATGCTGAGACTTGAACGATCATTGGGTGATCAGGGAGTAGTCGAGGGCCCGTCCAAGCCTCCGCTCCTCATGCAAAGCAAAGCTCCTTGGTCTGATGCCCTCACGCTAAGCCATCATCACCCTGGGGACGGACGGCGTCACGCAATCCCAGTACCTGGGAGTACCTGGCTCACCGATCCCAAAGTCACTGTTCCGAACTGCTACCTACTTTTTTTGCGCTCTACGTTCGTTAGAGTCGTGGGCCAGTCTCTCTCTGGTTACAGGGCCGAGTGAGTGCTCCGAACGAAAATAGTAGTTAACAACGGACGATGCTGGTCTCCGTTGTCCTGAAGATCCTTCCCATGGCTGAACGCCGCCCTTCCCAAAAGTCTCCACGAGTACAGTCCTTCCAGTTGTTCCGTTACTCTTGGTTATGGAACATGCCGGTCGAGTCAGAGAAACGAAACAGCCATGTCCCTCTGACGGCGCCTGGGCCACTGATCCACTGGGCGGGGGGGAAGGGGGCCAGTGTGTGCCAAAGGCACGCATTAGCGACTTTGGGCGGAGACAATGAGGCTTGCATCAACATGCACGCTTCACATCGGGACCAGCGCGCCGAAGGAGGTGCTGCACACGCGAAGCTACTGCCCTGAAAGTCAATTGTCCGCTAGCACACACAGGTGTGGCCCCCCAATCCATGATCGCCAGAAGCAAGAAAGCGCAGTTATTCCCGGTGTACGTCGTCTTATACCTCTAGTCGTTTGAGTTCAGCCAAGTTCGTTCCAAGTCCACGGGTGACTGCCACCTCCCCCAGCTACAGCAGGATTCATGGCCGGGCGCTACCGTCCATCATTGTTGTTCAAATTTGAAGCGTCACAAGGGACCTGTTGCGTCTTGGATGTGAGAGCCGCATGCAAGAATCCGTCAACTCTCTCGTCCATGATGAGTGAGAGGCAGACGTCGCAGATGTCGCCCACTCAGCAGCTACCCAGGGTCGGTACCTTGGCCTCAGCGTGGAAGCCTACGTACACTCTTGGGAAACTTACAACGAGTGATCTGCGTGCTAGCGCACAACCATGGCGGAAACCAGGCCATACTAGGCCTCATTCAGAACGCACGATCCTCGATACCGGATAGAGCTTTGTCCCCAATAATGAGACAATTGGTATTTCAGGGCTCTGTGCCAGGCTGACCGCTGCCCTGTGATTCCATATTATTCTTAGATATGCAACGCTCGCAGACTCGACGGCAATACTGTTGCAAGCGATCTGGACGACTCCTCATTCAAGACAAGATATCCCAGCACCGGGTCATGCAGGCCGTTTTCTCAACGCTTACAGAATGTTGGGCAGCGCAACGCACCGCCTCTGGGAAAAGGTTGCACCCAACCTCTGCGGTACAGCGGGGAACATATTCGGGTCAGGGTGATTGTTCTCGTACGTACGAAGTACAGTAGTTGTGCTGGCGGACCGGATTGTCCGGCTGGGGTCTGGCTCTGGAGGTTAGGAACAAGGATGGCGACTTATCAGATGCACTGGCAGAATAATCTCACCGTGCGGAACAGGACGGCTGGGCACAAGTCGGACAATGCACACCACGGAGAATGCTGAATGCATCTCTGGTCGAGGCGGCCGGGCTTCTGTGACTCGTTCACGCCGAATCAGTCGAGCGCGTCGGCACCCCTGACCTTCTGTCTCGTAGATGCTGTGCGTCATACGCGTATCGTTACAGCGCACTACATCCCTGAGCTGATCCGTCACCAAAAAACTCTCGTGGAAGGGGAAGGGCTGGCAACTGAACTGGTCCAGGTGGTTTAGGGAAGATTTGCTCAAACCGTTACACCCGGTACAGCAGCACCGTTGGGAACCTTAACTCTATTTTGACCAAGAGCCATCTGCTGCGCGCGTACCTTGCTTCGCTCCGCTGTTGATGTCGAGCCATTCCTCCTCAGCTCCGTCGCGGGGACAGTTGGTTGCCCAGGCCTGCAGGGGTGGTTTGTACCTATAGTTGGATGTGATAACCTTTTCTTTTGCATAAAGTCACCTGACCTCGGTCTTCGCAGGATCTCTTACTGTCCACGGCCCAAAGGCCGAGATCAACATGTAGCTAGACTTAGCTGAATGCGTTCATTGAGTCGCATCTCCATCTGGTTGGTTCCATGTTCGGGGATGACCTGCCGGTGATAGCATAGAGTTGACGGCCACACCTCGCTCAACTCCCGGCCAAGGGGTTTGCAGTAGCTTTTCACACCAGCGAACATCGAAAACCCCTCGCCTAGGCATATACCCAGAAAAAGGGCTCAGAGTTGGAGCGCAAATGCAGGCACGGCATGATATTGCGGGCGTGGGGTTGCTTATCAAGAATCCACTCTTCTTCTCTCTCACTCTCTTCTCTCCATCTTGGTCGTTCAGGGATTTCAAACAAGATGGAAATCTCTAACAATCCTTAGATCATCTTATCCACATTGATACATCGATCCCGCTAAAGGTGAGGCGAGACACCGTTGTTTCCGGCAAGGAACGCTCGGAAATATCGTACGATGTGATACGCAATAATGCATCTGAGACTACGGAGCCACGTCCGCTCGCAATTTTCCAACTTCAGTCCCCTTGTCGCTTCGAGCTTTCCAAGCCCTCATTTCCTATCTATCATGCTGCACCGCACCTGCTCGGCAATTTAAGCCCACGATGGAATGCTAGAAGTTGGGAGACGGCCAATGAAGGGATTCGTGCTGTGGAGCGGCGTGAAAGCGGGAAGTCAATTACGGTGAACCGAACAAAAAGAGGCGGGATGTACCCGCGTCTGGGATTCCAGGAGCCATCTCCACACACCCACACGCCTGTCACACGTGGGTACGGTGTGCTTGGGGCACGGAATCCGTCCACAATCGCCGTAGTAGGTAGTTCTAGCAGTGATAGTGCAGTTATGGTGCACTTTCGTTTCAGAGTGCGTGCACTGAGACTGCCGGGGTTTGCTCGTACTTAACGTCGATACTATTGACGCTCGATTCAGGCCCTTTTGTGAGACCTTTCCGAATCATCATCTTCATCCACAACGCACCTGCTATATACCCACAAACCGGACCTCTTTCGCTATGACCTGCGGAGTTCCCTCCGCCCCTCGACTTGCAAGCCCACTGCTTCAACCGAATTCCAGTCGACTTTAGACCACGCCTGGATAGCCTCGTCGAAGCGAAGAGCAAACTTCGGAAATACCTCCGGAGATGGTATGTATACCGGGCCTACATACGATGGAACCATGTTCAGGAGGAGCAGGCGTACTGATAATCATCCCGTGCCAACAAGAGCGAATTCCTTCCTCCATTAGCCGGCTTGCCGTCACTGGCCTAAGGCATATTACTGCTTACTTACTTACTCAAACTGCTGCAGAGGGAACTCCATCCAAGGCATACATAACAGTCACTGTTGCTCCAGTGTACCAGTTCATCACCAACGAAGTCTTCCCGCTTTTTGACCCTACCCTAACCCCAGCGCGAACCCCTCCCTTGTCCGACGCGCGTCCCTGTATTGTCATTCTAGCATACCCGTTTCCTGTGCCGCCGATTTCAGGCCAGAACTGCGTCTCTTGGTCATCCAGCAGCGCCACCCTTGCGATGGGCTGGTGACTCCAGGACAAGCGGCAGAGAGTCGAGTACGGCATGATTCAACGACAGTGGAGTCGGAATCGCTTCATTCCCCTTAATGATGGGGGGGAAAAGCGCTAGGGGTTTTGCACTAAGTAAGAGAGATAGATACACATCGGCACATCACTCTCGTCAAGGCAAGTCAGCCGAGAACGACAAGTCAATATCACAACCATTGTTTAGTATCCATGCTTTTGCAGGTGACGTCCAGGAAAATTTGAGCCTTGGACTATGTCCTTTTTGGGGCGGGTAGTATCTTAGGAGGCACGGGAGGTCCGATTAAGCATGGCGATCCAGAGGAACAGCAGTTTGTTCGAGTGTCTTGGCGTACCCAACCAGCTGAAGCTGGCGTCTTGCTTCAAGATCAAACAGGGATTACGATCTCACTTGTCCATCCCTACATTCCCGTCCATCCACCATCGAATTTCGGCCTATTTGCATAACTGTTGCCGCTCAATAGTCGAACGGCCACTCGCTCCCTTGGCCTCGAGCCTCGTTCGGGACCTTTTCAAACAGTCTCCATCCATGGAGTTGATTTCCAACCAGCTTCCAGACTGCCTCAGCGCGACGACGGAACAGGCTGCAGAATACGCTAACTAACGTGCGGTTACACGAACTTCCCATGACAAAGTCGCGCGGTCATTTGACCGGAGAGGATTCAAGCTTGGTCTAACAGGTATGTGACTATTCTCATCCAATAATGCGCACGTCGGTCGAGGTCCACATTGGAACATGCATCGTTCTCAGCTCCCTTCGTCCCTTCTTTTGCCTCCGCTTGCATACCGACCATGGCACTTCTCATCGTCTAAGGTAAGGTAGCGTTCTTTCGAATTTACCTTTCGGCCTTCACCAGCCACACCCTCCACTACTAGAACCTTCGTCCTATGTGGTACTCCGATCTTCTTCCTGCTTCAGCAGCAGCGAGCACCCTCAGATAATCGCCTCCTGCCTTAGAAGCTTTTCCGCTGAGGTACATTCTACTTCAATCCCACATTCCCACAAGTGACAATACCATGTCGCTCGTTTATGAGATGGGTCCCTACTCTTTCTTTCTTACCAGCATATTACTGTGACGGCCCAAATTGCACACCAAACTCATGACTAAAGAATTATCTCGGTAGTTGAAGAGGAGTGGCGGGATCTCAGCTTGAACGATCCCCACCTCGTCCTGGGATGCCCTCGGCAGCATGCCATTGGAGACCCTTGAAGTGCAGTGCAGTGTAATGGAGGTATTCCTCACTCACAAAGAACCGCTTGCGTGGCCACTACGGCTCGAAAATAGCATCCCGCACGACCAGCACAGAGCCTATCTCCGAAAGCGCAGACGCTGCGATTTCCGTGTTCATTCACATAGCAACTACGTGTGCTTGGAGGCAATGCAGGGTCGAGACCCTCTCGTCGTTGCTGTAACCCGACGATGACTCAGTACCGCCAGATGGAGTTGCCAATATTCTCAGCATTGCCCAGTCTCCTCTCACCGATATTGTCTCTATACATCACGAAAAAGCCAGGAGTGCTGTTAGGAACGTCACTCTTTCTCCTTGTTCAGTCTTCACACCTTATTATTCGAATATCAGGTAGCTAGGGACACTCGATGTTATGGGTGCTGTAACCATCCCATCCAACCCATTTGACGCCGACGGCGACAGGAACCCGATGGCCAATGCTGATCGTGCCATCCCAGGATCTACTGCACAACATGCATGCATGCAGTCCTTGGGCCCGAGCATCTTGCCTCCGACCCCAACAGCATTAGGACTGTTTTCGTCACCACACAGTCGAGCTGGAGAGCTTCGGCGCTGCCGCTTCCATGCATGCACTCCCTGGTCCTTCGGGTCACGCTGGCAATCATGGGACAATGGAGCTCAGAAGGACATCAAAGACTCGATGGGCCAAGGCTCTAGGCACGGAGCATATGCCTCTAAGGAAGACTACACTCCAGTTATGGGAACGCCCAACCGGAGCCGAACCCTCCCCCCGACCCGCCTGGATCCCACAGCGAGGTTCGTGTTTATGCTTCTTCCCCAAGACGAGCGAATGCAAAGTAAATTAAGAAGTGCTGTGCTGGCAAGCCCCGGTGATGTATTGGGCGGTTACTTTCTCCACTTTTAGCATGGAGGCAGGGGGCAGTGCGGCGGATCCGTTCGTGGATCGTCCTTACTTACCTCTACTGGGACAGATCGATCAAGCCATCACCACGACGCATTTGCCAAGATAGCCTTTTGTACAGTACTCTCCATATCTCAACAAATGGCACAGGTTCGCCACGGAGCTTTGCACTTGCAGAGCAAACTCCGCTTCACTATTGATGCATCTTCTTATGCAACTGGTACAAGGAAGTGCGTCTGCTCCAATAGCAGGGCAGGTCGGTTGGACTCGGATTGAACTACTCCGAGATCTCAGCAACAAACCCAACTCTCCTCCTCCCGTAACGTGTACGCTCTTCTCCCGGTAATAGCCCACCGTCCAAAGACCCTTGCGGCCACTCGATTGAGCGCCGCTTACGAAATGTCGTCCATGACTTCCTCCGCGCCATTAGCAGGCACTTCAGCGCCGTTGATCTCTACGTCCTTCTGACCGGACTTTATAGCAGTAACCGCAACCTCAACCACCGCCTCGCCAACGACGGCCTCCTCGACGATCCTCTTCCTCCCAAAAACCGACTGCCATCTGTTGCCCCATTGCTTGAGCAGACGCTCGTCTTCACCTCCACCTTGCTCCAGCCCACCAAACTCCTCGACCATTTGATCATTCGTGCCGTTTGCGATGCTGGCGACAGCGTCAGCAATGAGGTTGAATAGACTTCGCATATCATTGCGCTCCTTGACCAAAGTGTCGTCGATTAGGCTGATTTGCTCGTCGGGAAGACCAGGCTGTATACGGGCCGCTACAATTTGACGGACCCGACGGGTGACCTTGCCTATGGTGGTAGCAACCATCTCATATGTCCAGGCTTCCGAGAGACTTTTGCCTCCTTTGAGGTTATCGCTGAACGCCCATTCGATGACAGAGAGTGGAGTGATGATGGTGTAGTTGAGCAGCTTGTCGATAATGTTCACGGCGATGCCCGGTTGGTCTTTCCAGTAGTCGACCACACTGGCGATAATCTGAAGCCTTGCGGCAGGTGAGTTCGGGCCAATTTGAAGGAGCCGGTCCTTGTTGCGTTCGACGCTTGAAAGGAAGTGCGAGAGTGACTTGCTACCGATGAAGCAAAGGGATGTGATGAGAGCGTCGGTTGATGCAACCAGCGGGTCTGTCACGCCATGTTCGATTGCCTGTTCGTGGATCTTATTAACGACTTCCTGCACTTCGTCTTCTGGCACCTTCTTCCGAAGCAGCGTCAACAATTCACGTCCTTCTACGGCATAAGGAGTAGCTGCATTACGTTAGCGAATTCGATGTGAAAGGAGAGTCATAGAGGATGAACATACTGTCTGCGGCATACTTGAAGTCGGGTGTGTCCTTGTCCTTTTGCTCTGGGATGAGATGATGGTATTCTTGTGGCAACGTCTCCCGGATGCGCTTGGCAAAGCTCAGCCTGATCTCTTTGTCAAGGACGCCAATGATGAAGGCTTTCTTGGGATGCAAGTCTGAGCGGGCCACATCGTCCACCCACTCTGTCCATTTCCACCTAAACTCAAAGTTGCTGAGGTGGTGTGAGAACCAATCCATGAATCGGTATCCCAATTCCATATCTAGGATATCCAGGTTGCGAAAGATGAAGCGGATAGCTCGGCCCAAGCTTGGTGCAATGGCAGCTGGGGCAATTTTGCATGCTTCTGTAATGACGGAGTGATAATAAACCAGCTTGTGCTCCGCGATCGGTAGCACGAAGATCTGGGAGAAGACGGCGTCGACAGCAAGATCCTCTGGTTTCCAAGTAGATTTGTCGCCAGCCACTTCCCGGAGCTTGTCAAAGGGCGTGCCGCGCTTTACGAATGTGTCAGGCGCCCAGTAACAGTCCATCTCGATGAGATACTTTGCGGTCGCGTGGCGGTTGAAGTCAAGAAGGTTGATAGTGTCCGTCAGTACGTCGCGTATCAAGCACGAGGCAATATCAGTAATTGGGGGTACGGTCTACGCGATGTTAGCAGCCACATGAAAAGGTCGGACGAGGGGAACTACCTCAATGTCTTGATCCGTGTACAGGGAGAAGTAGGCTTCTGGGAACAGAGACTTGGATCCAGCATTAACGGGTGAGGGAATGTTGACCTCGGGAAAGGGATGCTTCGTTGATGATGGCCCTTCCTGCATTCCATCGTCTGTCTTCGTAGCCTTGAAAAGCCGAGGGATGCAGGCAAACTCCCATCCTCGCGATGCTTCCCTTTGCAGCTGTTTCTGCAACAAGCTAATGACGCTATTGAACTCGTATGGCTTTTCCGTGCCATTTCCGGGCCAGGGATCAACCAGCGCATCGAGGGTATGCGGTGTCGATGCAACGATATCGGTCTTCTCCAAAAGTTCCAGTATCTTTGATTCCAGGTCCACTGCGCCAGCAGCAAAGAGGTAGGGTAGGGTGAGCAGGATGATCTTAACCAGTTCCAACCCGACTACCTATCCATGGCATTAGCATTTGGGCGTGAGATACGATGTCCATCGTCGCTACTTACATCCTCGGACGACGCGGCTTGCATGTCCACTGCCCGATTGAACAGCTCTTCCAATACTGGAAACACGCCGTCGCCTTCGAAGAGCGCCTGCAAGCAGGCAAAGAACCGCAGCACGACCTTAAACTCTCTCCAACGACCTGCTTCCAGGTGCCCTTGTAGCTCCGTCTGGACTGTTGTGAGAACTTCACTGGCAATTTCGGGCTTCTGCTCGTTCAGATATAAGACGACACCGGCAAGGAAAGGAACCTTGAGAGGCTGCTCTAGAATACTGGATGGCATGGGTTAATATGTCTCATGGCAGGTCGGAGGAGATGGTTACATACAGCACGCGGACTACATTGATGAACATGGATTTGACTTCGGTGTCCTCAATGTTGTCCGCAACCAGCTTTGCGACTGATGATGCTTCTTCGGCTGGGTCTTTCGCAGCCTAGATCAGTGTCAGATGAAAGCCCATCAATCTAGATATTAACAACGGGTGGAAGGAGTCGTACCGATTCTGCAAGGGCGCACAACGCTTTCTTAACCCTCGTAGAATTGGGCTCCTCGAAGCGTCGCCGCTGCGGTCGGCGGTCATAGTCATCGTCTTCTGTACAAAGAGAACAATTGCTGTTAGTAACGTTCCAGGGAAGACGTCCATCAGATAGAGGCACGGTGCGAGCATCCCTTTGGAAGCCATGTCCAGTGAAACTGACCTCTGTATCTCCTCTTCCTGTTCCCAAGACCTCCACCTTGATAACCTCCCTCTCGTCTATCTCTGTTTTCCCTTCCACGATAGCCACCATCCCTGTTGTCTCTCTTGTCTCGGCCACCGCCGTCCCTCCTGTCGGTATCAACGTCTGCCATTTCCACGTCGCTGCTATCAAACTTGCTGCCGTCCCTAATGCTGTCCCAAGGCTCTTCGATCGGAACCTTTGCAGAGGCTGTTGGCGCGTCGTAATCGTGATGGCGGCGCCTTGTGGATTGACGAGGGTTGATGAAGACTCGTCGTATTGCTTGCGGACGGTAGTAGTCGGCTGCAATAGGACCAGGCGTGTAACTGTCGGCTTCCAAACGACGACGGCGGGGCCTGGCGTATGTACGGTTTGGATCGCGGTGCTGTAGGGTCAAGTTGCGTGGACCTTTTGGTGCGTTTGAGAAGCTCCTAGGTCGCGCAACTGGCAGCTCGGAAGCTTCAGAGCTTGGCAGGTTTGCATCGTTTGCGTAGTACCCCTGCAGCGACGCCAAGTCTTTGAGGCTGCTTTGATTGGTCAGGGTACTTCGTTCAGTATACACGCACTGATCAGCAAGATTCAGCGTCGAGAACGGTTGAGCAAGCTCAACGAGGTTACTGAATGTTGAGGCCATGCTGAGTGTCTATCCAGACGACTGGGTTGGTTTGGGGCTGTGAGAGACAAATGTCGAGTCTTTGGCTGCCGGTGCTGCGCATGAGTTCATAGGCCAGGCTGTATGATGAAGATGAAGGCAACGATTAGATAGGTTTTTATAACCAGATTCACATGAAGGTTTAGCAAGACTGTTTCCAAGTGAGAGGCTACCGTCTCACCTCAACTCACTAGGAGGCAAGCGGTGAAGCAGCGGTTGGTGAGAACATCGTAAGGACATACCAGTGATGCAACTCAACAGCCCCAGTCCATTGCACTGGAGCCGGAGAACGAGAGCACAACGAATGTTCCCATGCTTGAAATCGGCCCCTGAGAGGCTGGGTTGCCGGTCTAGTACGAACGATTCGCTTTATGCTACAAATGCCACCAGCCGGTCCCTCGGAGCGTACTCTTTCTGTGCACACTAAGCCGCGGAAGAATGGTCAAGTGAGGTCAAGGAGTGAGCAGCTCGCGAGAACACGTGTTCTCGTTAAGTCTTCGATCAAATCCTAATTCTTGGATCGTCGCTTCAAGTCAATTCATGGAACCGGAATCGACAGCTAAAGAAGGAACTTAACCTTGCTTCGATTGTAGGGAGTCGGTGCCGAAGTACACGTTGAAACTGCGTGCGTTCTTTGCTTAGGGAAAACGGGATATCACAGACGGGGTTGATACACATGCGAGACTTGGTTCTTGAGAATTCAGCAAGCTTGTCACAGCGGAAAGATGTTGCGAGGCTCAAGGCTGGAAGCAACGGAAAACAATCTCCTTTGGTTTGCTAAGCACACGTGAGCGTTCTCAAGCCCGAATCTTCGTTCCAAGTCTATGATTGCCTCCTCAGCTGGTCCTTCGGACGCTCGACCAGCCTCTTCACTCCTCGAGCCTACTTCTGAACCTTTTGTAATCATGCTTGCATGACTTCTTCGCAAGCGAGCAAGCAATTCAGCCAGCCCGTCGGCGAAACAAAGAGAAACATGTCTAAACAAAGCAAGAATCTGGGTAGCGATCATGTCTACCTGAAGAGCCTAGAAAATCGTGATTGGAAGCAATAAGGTAGGAAAAGCTGCATGATGCACACAAAAGGATCTCGAGTTGGACCCGAAAACTGTCCAGGAGCAATGGAATGCAAGTCAGGGATAATAAAGCAGCCCTCCCAGAAGAACCGTTGCAACAAGTCGTTTCTCATACGCAAGAGGACGGTGCGGAGACGTCCGGCTTGTCGAGGCCCTCCTTCATCTCGCAGTCTACCATTGAAAGAGGATTTCGGAAACTAGAGATTCCGTATCCCGTACACAGAACCGATGATGTGATTTTCCAGGCCACGTGAGAGTGATGGACCATTGTAACACCGGGAAAGGGAGTATGCCCGCAAAATGCCGTGAACTACGCCAGTTCTTTTTGGATTACAGGAAAAGACATTGCGACGCCAGTCAGGGATGCGTAGACTCGACCGCTCATAAGGACACTGTCCGCATATAGTTGTGAGTTTTGTGTGGTTTTTGTGGAGATCAATTTCAGTCCAGGCGCGCCTGCATCTCGTCCCGAGTAAGCGGCTTGAAGTTGGGAGACTCGAAATCCAAGCCCTGAGCTACGAGCCTAGCACGTGCGTGAGGAGGGACGAGAGTGCCATTCAGTTGCGTGGCGATGGAGAGTTCTAGGCAATTATTAGTACGGTAAATCGTGCTATGGTTAGGCGGGCCGAGAGTAGGCTGTCCGAACGAGGATCGGTGCACATACCATGGTGAGAGAAATTGAAAAGCTCCGGAAGCTCACGGGTACCGCCGTTCATATGCCTGGAATCGGGGAGACGTGTGTTGGGATCACGCAACTCATCGAAGAATGGGTGAACCATCGCGTCAATAGCGGAAAGTCGCTGCGTGGGAGTATATTCCAGGAGGCGTGAGATTAGGTCAATGGCGTTGTTATCCGCCTTGCGGAAAACCTGGATAAATCGCGTCAGCAGTTGTTACAAGTGAAACCGGGCAGCATTGCGACACGCTCTCATTCAGACTGACAGGAGGGGGCCAAGACATACCTTGCTGAAAGGGTGTGGCTTGATCTGGGGAAACTTGTGCTCCATATAATTTGGGTTCATTGTACGGATCTGATCCCGAGTAGGGGTGCCCAAGACCTTGATAATCTCAACGAGCTGGTCGATGCCGGATTCACCAGGGAACAAGGGCTGGCCGATCATCAACTCTGCCATGACGCATCCGGTTGACCAAACATCTACGGACCGTGTCAACAGTCTGCGACTACCAAGTGCTCGCTGCGAGCCGACTTACCAATCTTGGTGGTGTAATTTGTGGCTCCGAAGATGAGTTCAGGAGCGCGGTAGTATCTAGAGCAAATGTAGGATACGTTGGGCTCGTTCTCGACGAGGATCTTGGCACTGCCGAAATCACACAGCTTCAACACTCCAGTCGCGGGATCGAGAAGCAGGTTCTGTGGCTTGATGTCTCTATGACAGATGCCTTGGGAGTGAATGTACGCCAACGAGCGGAAAAGCTGGTAGATGTAGAGCTTGACTTCGAGGATGGGCATGGTTGTCTTCATCTTGCTGAAGAATCTGGAGGCCCTGTAGACAGTCTCTGGGACGAACTCAAGGACCAGGTTGAGGTAGACTTCGTCTTTCTAGATGGGCGTTAGCCGCTTGAGTAAGAGGATAAAGAATGGACCTTGTACGTACGCGCTCGCCATTGGAGTAGTAGAAGGCCTTGAGCTCAACTATGTTGGGGTGTCTGACGATTCTCATAATCTGCAACTCTCTGTTCTGGGGGGTGGAGTGTCAGTCAGCCGCCGCTCCTTGCCAGGCCTCTTCTCAGTGTGCTTTTGAGTATTCACCTTGAATCGCTTGTCCTGAAGAACCCGCTTGATGGCTGCATCCTCGCCAGACGGTGACAGCTTAGTTTGGAAGACCACACCGAAGGAGCCATTGCCAACAATCTTGCACTGGGTATACTGGAGCTCCTTGGTCTCGCCGGTGACGCCGTCTTGGACCTTTTCCCGAATGACTTCTGGACCACTGTCAGCCGCTCTGTGGCCCCCTCCGACGACGCGGCGATATGTTTGCACTTACCTCCCATCCTTAAGCTGGAGAATGCCGAGGACCGCGAGTTGGACATTGCGGGATATCAGTGTTTCTTGGCTGCCAATCGAGTGTTGGAAGCGCCTGTCTCGAGTAGGGAGGGCTATGCTTCAGAGATCTGATGGGGGATAGTGATGGTTTTGAGTCGAGGTGGTCGGCGGCGGGATAGCGATGCAATAGCCCCCGTGCGGAAAACCGAAGATTGGATCGGTGGTTCAGCGTGATTCGGAGAAATTCACTTGACTCCCGGCAGACGGGCGGCCACGCGTGATGCAGGCCACTGAGACTTGTGTGTTTTGACGTGGAGACCAGAAGATGCCCTGTTCGAGTGACCGGGTCGGTGCGCGGAGGGGAAGTGAAGGTAACGATAGAGGCGTGGGATTCACGGTGCACCGCCGAAACCTGTGCAGTGTCTTCTCGACAAAGAAGAAACGGGTGTCGAATTCGCGTGATGGACTGAAAGATGATGGAAGAGAGCAAGGTTGAATAGGGAGAGTTTTGCAGGAGAGAAAGGTAAGGTAGGTGCTGGTTTGTTGCGTTATGAGGTGGTCTGGTGGTGGAGGTAAGGTATTGGAAAGTGACCCCTCCTAAGCCGTTTTGGGGGGTGTCCTTGTGATTTGAAAGGTAGGGTAGGTTCCTTAGGCTACGTAGGTGAATAGCGCTGGATGGCCCCGATGAGCTGGTGCAGGACTGCGAGTGAAGGGTTCCTGTTCGTTCGCAACACCAGAAAATAAATGCGTGCTTGACAATTGCGTCGAACGCAGGGCAGTGATCGAGTCAATGGCGGACGAGAGAGGCAAGTGGTAAATACGCTGTTGCTAGGACGTTCCGCAACTGGTAACAGCCCCAGAGGTAAACAGATGCGGGAAGAAGTAATCTCCCAGTTTGCTGTCACGAGTTGCAAAGGTGGGAAAGGAAAATTTTGGAGATTTCGAGGAGCACCGAAGCGGACAAGGGAGGAGAGGGATATGCAAGTGGTTTTTGGGTGAGGTGGTTGGACAAAACGCTTCTGCGAGCAACGCAAAGCAGAACAGAGCAGCAGAGCAGAGCAGAGCAAAGCAAAGCAGACGCAGAGCAGATGCAGATATGCAGCGCTAAGGATGGACCTGGCGTCTGCCCTGCCCGTCACAGAAATCACTTGCCTGGCACGTGAGCAGGCACTGCTTCGTCTTTCCCCTCTCTCCGTCCACTCACATGCCCTGTCGTCTCGTTCCACGTCGGTGGCTTCGCTGGCTTACACTACCTCCTCTTCCCATTGGCGGTCGAGTACGATCGAAGGAATTCGGGCTGGTGGGTTTCAATGCTAGCACATTTGGCACGAACCACTGCTTGTTCAAGGGAAGTAGTAAAAAGGACGCTGTGAATAGGTAGAGAGGGTTTGGTATATCACTTGGCCGGATCACTCGATTTTCTTCACGGAATGCTGCAACGCTGATATTCGTTGTGTGCAGTGGATCTGTTTCCTTTACCTTCATGTCCTCGTTGTCCTTCCTACCGCGTCACCCGCCAGCCTCTGGTCCTACGGCACGGTAAAACAAGGGTCTGACTCTGCTTGGGGCTCCAGCTGGAGGCCACTTTTTCTGACCACCAAAATCATCCGAGGGCAACAGTGCAATCTCTCGTCGATTCGGCTGACAAGTCTTAAATTCGTTCATACCACAGAAGAGTGGCCCAAGGTGCCGCTGACTGCATCGCATCATGCTGGAAGCGCGTCGGTGATGACGCTCACGTCGACCCAAGATGCGCAGCTGGAATAGCCAGATGCATGAGATCGCACGTGCAGGCTCCCTAGTAGACAATCATAGAAGCGACTCCGCCTCCTTCATCCGCATGCCTTAAAAGCGCGGTCGTCAAAGCCGCGTGATGTTTGTTGAAAGTCGTCAAACCTCCGCAGTACGATTTTGTGTCACTTCCAGCAATGGTGAGGCCTATGCTTGATTACGCCCCGTGCGGCGAGTTTTTCATACGTAAATCGAATCACGTTGTGGGTAAGAATCCTGGAGGTCACGAGCTCCGTTCGCCGGTTTCGCTCCATCCAATGTGGAGCTGCGCGATGACTGTTGTACTGCTAAACCTCCTTACGACTCCGGAGTAGCCTGATCTACCTATCATCAACAACACTTACCATTTAGAAAGGGCTGTAAAGCATGCTGTTGGTCCGCACCTCACCAACCCCTGTCCAATGCCCCCTCGTACAGCAAGAACCAAGGCAACGAACGTGTGAAGTGTGGGTTTGAACTGATCGTTAGTCGTGGAGCATGCCCCGCGGCCACCTAGTCCAGGAACGGAGAAAACTGCATGGTCAAGTGAAGCCCCTTCGTGCCTGAGCCTTCAGGACCCAGACTCTCTGAGAACCCTGCAGACTATTCGGCCTGCGTTGGCGGAAGCACATCTGGCAAGCCCCGTCGACGATAATGAAGATGGAACGGCACCTCTCGTTTGATGCGAATTTGCAGATCTAAGAAAAGGCGCAACCCTAGTTGCCTCTTGGCACGCAGGTTACACATTGTTTCGGAGATATCCACGGGATGGTAACCACGATGCGACCTGGTTTGGGCGCGCCAGAACCGTAGCGTAGGTAATTGCACACACATTCACTTGCTGAGGGTCTCACAACAGGGCTTAGCGTTTGCCAAGAACCATGCAATATCACAAGGGTTATGTCCATGCTGCACATACAAGTGAGTGATATGAACGCGCTTTCAAAGACTATATGGAGACATCTGGAATAAGCCCTTCGGATTCAAGAGGACAGCTGCTCCGGACTCCCAGCCATGCCCTCAGTCAGTTCCCCTTCGCTCACAGGCGTAGGTGGACTGAGCTCGAAACTCGGACTGGCACTGGCAGCCCGTCGCTCTAGGGACGCAGAGTCTGGCTCCGGATTATCGTCCGAGAGGGATTGGTGGGAAACATGTCCGTTCTCTGGCCTGAGGCCCCGCTTTGTCCGCCAGCTTCTCCGAAACTTTGGTGGCGGACTGTCCGGCGGACTGGGGCTCGCCCAACGTTTGGGAACCATGCCTTGCATGATTTCCTTTGGAAACTCGAAATAGGGGCCAGCAGTCGACCTGGAGAAGAGCACAAGTCCCAAGGAAAGCAGGAGAAGGAACGATTGCGCTATCATCATTCGCTTCTGCAAGACCAGCTCGTCAGCAAGGATTGTGAGGCGTTGTGACATTGCCATAATCTCATGTTGGCTTTCCAGGCGGTTCTGCTCCAGTTCCAAGACAGTCGATTGGTACAGGTGGCTGTACTGCTGCCTTACGGCACGCAGCTCTGCCATTAGTGACTCATTCAAGCCCGTCAGGAAGGTCTCTGTTTTGTTGATTTGTCGTCTCTCCACTTTAGTGAAGGCGTCACGCAGGATGCGCGACTGCTCCTCGATGTACTGCAAACTCAATGTAGAATTCGACTCTAGCATTTGCAGCCGCTTGTGAATCGATTTGAAAAAGGACTCCTGAGTTGTAGGATTGGGCAGCGCAGGAGCGGTCGATGAAGGCGGCGGCCGATGGCTTTGATCATGGGGAGTCGATGCTGAGTGCGTAGCCTTTCCGCCTGCTGCAGGTTGTGCAGCACCTGGAAGTTTTGAAGGGGAGGGAGTACTAGCCTGTGTTGCCGATGATGTTGGTTTGGCTGATGTGGTAATGTTGGCCTCCTGCTGCACAATGCTGCTGGTGCTTGCATTCGCTACCCTCGTAGTCTCCCCTGGATCGGAAAACGGACTCGATGTCATTTCGGTTGGCTCGGGGATGAGGGCAGGTTGGGATTGGTCTGTGGAGAGCAAATGTGATCTACCAGGGGCTGACTGGACAGCGGTCCGGCAAACACGGGCAGATGTGCTGTTTTGTAGATGCTCTAGGATGGCTCTCGAAGCTAAAAGATGTGATGAGCTGTGTTCCTGAGGATCATTGTCGGTTGCTGCTTTGTCGGACGTTGACTGGTTGTTACCAGCAGAGGCATCGGACAACTGGCCATCTATCTCCTCTACAGGGTCTGTCGGCTTGGAACCTGCCACCACGGTGGGCTCTGGCTTGAAGGTAGCCTCATCATCAGCGGCTACCGTGGCATCATGGGGAAGCGCTCCAGTCACTATTGCTGCTTCCGGCTCCAACTCTTCATCATCGTCCGTCTCTCCTCGTGCAGCTTCTTCTTGGTGCCGGAACTCCTCCATCATAGTCGTTCCATGCACTCTGAACAAACTGATAGGGCAGTAATATTCGTTGCCGAAATGGTTGAGGAGCTCTACACGGACATAGCGAGCATAGATTAAAGGATGTTCCACCAAGAATGCTTGCACCTCCCTCGCGTTTCTAGCTTCGAACGTTCCCAGCTCTTTCCATCGGTCAAGCTTGACGGGGTATCGATCGCTGACACTCACCCTGAACGTCCGGAACATGCTGCTGAAGAACTCAAAGTTCGCTAAGACGACCGTGTCGACGAGGATGTCTTCACAAAGCTCGACGATGAAGAACTTGTTGGACACTGAGCAAGGATTCAGCATGTAAGAGTCCTTGTTCTCCACCAATACCGAGGAAGCGGACTTGGTCTCCTTGTTCGTCTTGAGTACAGTAGCTGCGCAGTCGAATGATGCGTAATTGAAACGCTCCTTGCACGTCTTCCCGGCGTCCTTGCTCCTGTGTACGGACCCACCTGTTGGGACGGCTCCTTTTTGAGCAGCTTCACCTTCGGCGCTTGGCTGGGCGTTCTTCTCCTGCCGGGTGCTTGTAGGCCGCTTGTCAGCAACGGCAGTGCCGTCATCCATGTCACCAAAACCTCCAAAGTCTAACTCGATTTCCCCATCCTCGCCCAAACTGTCCAAAGCATTGTTGATGCTGCCCGGTCTATTTCTCCGCCCCTCCCTCGATCCTAACCCATCGCCGCGTCCCCTGCCCATGTTCTCTGGAGACTGGCCAGACTTTGCTAGATTTTGCTTCTTCCATTCTTCAAAGGACAGGAAGTTGGCGTTGTCGAAAGGCGAATCTGCCTCACTCTCTGTTACAGAGGACACGGTTGTACCGGGCGTGGCTGACGTGGATGTAACCGTCCCACTCAGTGTGTCCTTGACATTATCGTCTCCCGCATATCTCAGAGAGTCCGCTTCTGGCACTGGAGTGGCGCTGTCAACAGCCTCAGCTATATGGGGCGTCTGAGCTGCCGTAGCTGTGCTGTCCGTGGCTACAGCACTTGTCGTTGTCGGCGATCCACTAGTAGCATTGTGTATGCTGGAGCTGTTGCCTCCATCTGTGGTCGCCACAGCAAGGCTTTGGGCTCCGTCTTCACCCCATGGGTCCCGCGACACCCGTTCGCTCCGTGGAAGACTCGTACCTAAGCATTGTTGTGGGAGGGTGTGGGTGATCCAGTTCACGGTCCGAGACTGACATATAGATATGGGCAAATGGCTCGAGACGGCATGTGAGGTGTTCGAAGAGGCTCTGAGAGTTGTGCTCCCCAGAGTGGTTGACGATGTTGGGTCGGCGGCTTGCGTAGCAGAACTGGTCGCTCCGCTGGAGGATCTGAGCTGCTCATCGTGTGAAGCGGAGACAGGATGTAGGCAAAGAAGGAGAGAGAAGCATATTGTCCAATGCAACATGGAACTCCTGGCATGCATAACTTGAACTCATCGTTTTGGAAAGAAGCGCGCAATATTTGCTTTCCACTGTTAACGGCGTAACAAGCCGAGTCGTTGGAACTGGGGTGCTGAACGCTTTCAGGGTCAGCGCCGCTGTGACTTTGTTTAGGTTAGGGCGGCGGATCGGCACAACATCAGGGCAAGGGGTCGATTATGAAGATAAAAGGTCTAAGAGCAAATTCCACTTAACTTTGACTTGTAGCTTCTAGGGAAAAGAGCCCCTAACCACGTGTCGAAAGGATGGTTTATGCCAGAGTGTCCTGTTTTGCGTCGAGGTCTTCGGCTTTCTTTGTGCTCTGTCCATAACCTCTGTTCCTTACATCAGCGGTCCGTTGTGCGTGGACACGTTTTTACCAATATGGATCTACAACAACGGTATTGGCTGGCTTCAAGCATGGAGGGTTTCTAATGTATCTAGAGAGCGAAAACAGCACTCACCCCCATCTTACAGCGGTCGGCATGCATGGGTCTAGAAAGTTCCAGGTCACGAAACCATCAGAAACAATGTGAAATTTCTAAAGCGGCTTGTCAAGTTTGTCCACGCTTTTGAAGAAGGCGTAGTCCTGAGCCGTCGAGAGAGTTCGTTAAGGGTCGTAGCCTGTCCTCGAAAGTGCATAATCGGAAGCGTCAGCCCGTGGCCTACTGGCACCCAGTTAAGACAATCGGGGCACTTCACGGAGCGTCTGAATAAAGCCTTCAGACACAACGAGAACTTCGATAGGTAGTCTACCGTCTTAAATCTTGATTGATCGTCTACTAAGTTCTCTCTTATACTGCTGCGGCGACTTTAACCATCGTCCACATCATAACAGCACATTCGAACATGATATCGTGCCACATAGCAGTAGAAACTGGAGATTAGGAGCACAGCCACCAATTGCAACCACAGCAAGGTCTTCCTCCTAGTATTTGTTTATCCATTGCGGGCTGCTGTGTCCGCCGCAAACGTGTCAAACCGAACGAAAAGCCGCTCATGCTTTGCCAATAGCAAAAAACTGTGCATCAATGACGAGTACTACACTAAAAGAGAGTTCTTGTTTGCGCTCAGACAGCAGAAAAGAAACAGGCCATAGAAAGGCTTCCGTTAAAAACTACAAGTGCATCTCTACCTCTCCTTCGCGGCCCATAGTATATCCAACAGACTCCTTAGGAACGCCTCGCCGAAAACCTCCATTAGATACGCCCCCAATGCGCTTGGCGCAGAAATAGTAGTTGTGCAAAAATGATAGTGTAGAAGAAGCAAGCCACGCTCAACACCGCATACAGTGGAGGGGCAGTAGAGAGGAAGTAGTCGTAATCTGCTCGCTCAAAGACATGATGATGCTAGGGAAATCGTGTCCTTCATCAGTCACAGCTCAAGACGAGCCGGCTGCATGGTAATTGCTACCTAGGGAAGGATAATGAAAAGGCTGCTGACACACATAGGGCCGGAAGAGATCCCCACAGTGAGCCAATAGAGATATCCGTGTCGTAGGGTCGTTGTGTTCGCGACCAAATGGTCATTGTCAGTAACCCTCTTCGCCAGCCCTGCAAATTTTGATCTCACGACCCCATTCGGACTTGAGGACCTGAGAGGCTGTAATCCGACGCCGCGGGTGGGGATCAAGTATTGAGTAAATCACGTTTCTGCAACGTGCCTAGATAACCATGTCAGCAAACTGAAGCCGTACTACAACAGGAGCCAACTTACGCGGTGAAGGGTTTCAATGGGTCCATATCCATCTTCTTCTCGCCTACCCAGAAGATACTTTTCGTAGAATTCGTCTTCGTCCTTCTTTGCCACACGCCAGAGATGCCGCCCGGTTCTCATAGCCATGTAGATGACGCCACATGCCCAAACATCGACGGCTCTAGGATCGAATTCCTGATCGACATACTCTTCGGGTGCAATGTACGGCGCGCTGCCACATAGTCCAACGGTCATGTGAGCATCCTTTTCCCAAGCCATCCGGAAGCACTCGCCGTTTCCGAAATCAGTGATTTTCAAACATCCGTGGGTAGTGAGGAGCAGATTCTCCGGTTTCAGATCTCTGTGGGCAACGCCCATCTCATGCATATACTCAACGCCACGCATCAATTGCTTGAAGTAGCAATCAGCTTCTGTGACGTCTAGCTTGCCGGCTGCAAGCACGAGGGTATACAGATCGCCTCCAGAACAGTACTCCATGACTTCGCAGTAATCCCCTTTGGCGTCCTGTAAAAGGTCCAGAGTGTGGATGATGTTTGGATGCCTCAGACTTGATGAGATACAGAATTCGGACGTCAACCGCTTCTGGTACTTCTTGGGGGATTCCTGGGGGCGTCTCCTAAACTCCTTGACGGCGTACAGTTGCTCGATCTTGGGATCGTTCGGATCGACCTTGTGAGAAATTCGGACAATACCAAAGGCTCCGCGCCCGATGATCTCCTGGCACTTCCCGTACTTGGCCACCAGGCTTTGTGATGCGTTTGGCCCATTCTTTTGATCGGAAGCGAGCGTATCCTTCTCTGACTTGAGCTGCTCCACCCAGCTGGACATGAGCGACAGCTGCTGCTCGCCTTGCACCTCCTTCTTCTTCGCACCGAACATGTCGCGGACCATGTCCATGAGCTTCTCCTGTCGTTTCGCGGATTGCAGGTGGTGTTCGTGTGTGCCGTCATCGTTGACCCAGAAACGCTTGTGTATGGCGGGTTCCTTGTTGCCGCTGTTTTTCCTCTCGATGGTAGCGCCATTGGGAGCCTTCTTCTTCTCCTCGGCGAAGGAGGACTGGCGCGAGGGTATGACAGGGCGCTTCTTCTCCTCTCCGTTGAGTTCCGGGGTCCGCTCCGCTGCCTTGTCCTTGAGCTCTTCTCTTGACTGGGATGCATCGCGAGTCGAGAACATGCGGCTGAGCCGAGAGGCGAACTTTGGTTTCTTCGCTGGAGACGCTATTCTTGTGCTGTCGCCATTGATCTGGAGGTGCGACACGTCTGGAGCCTCGCCGTCAGAAGAGGGCGGCAGGGCGAACTTGCCCTCTTGCGATTGGAGTGAGGTGGTCGAGCCAGTCATTGAGGGAGAAGCGGACGCGTGGCCGCTGGGGGTGGTCGCTGAAACCGCAGCCATGTTGGTTGATGAGCGTTTGATGTAGAGGTAAGAGATCAAAGTTGCGTAAAGGGTAGATTGAGTATAGCAAGCGTAGGAAGACTGAGCGTAGGTGAGACTAGGTCTCGAGTGTTGGTGGGCAGATGCCCCGCGTTATGAGGTATGAGCGTTCAAAATAGCAGAGAACGGGTCGATAGTGACGATGTATTGGGGTGGAAGGGCGGATGGCGAGGACGTGGATAAGAAGGAAGCAAAAGCTTGGCAGCAAAAGGGCTGTGAAGGGAGGTTGTTTGCAACCAGCAACCAGCAGGTTCGACGTTCTGGCTGACAAAACCGCTCGTGATGATGATCTTTGCGAATCGTCCCGCGTCGGCTACAGCAGCGAGCGATGCGATCTGTACCTTTTCTGCCGTTTCGCCCGCAGTCTGTTCCGGCCTGAAACGCAATCTGCCTTTTTATACCTAGATAGCATCTGTGAGTCTTGGAACATGCCGGTATGATACAGAGTCATCCATACGAAAAGTGAATGCGCGTACTCGACGTTGTGTGAGTGTGCTTGGCGCTTGGCGGGTGACTTTGGCAAGACCGAGTTTGCCGCAGGAACACCTGATTGCTAAGGCGCAAAGCGGCGGAGGGGTGCCGTGTCGTCGTTGGTTGTGCGAGGGCAAGGTGAGAGGATTTGGGAAGGTATCAGAGTGTCAAGAAGACGAGAGGAATTTATTAGAAGGCGGGCACGGGAATCTGGTTCCCCATAGTCCCCTCAGTGTGTGGGCAGTGACCGAGCCAAAGGGGGTGAAATTTGGTTCGCTGGAATGAGAGCTTTCAGTGAGGTATTTTTTTTCTAGTCTTTTGTCTATCTGGAAAAGACCTAGATCAACGCGGGTCCAAGGCCACGATGCTACATTGTTTTAGCTGTTGGAAGAACAGCCGCGCAGGCTCTGTCACTACCGGTCGGCTCCCTACTTGGCCAGCCTCGTCTCCTCCATTATAACCAAGCTCCAAAATTGTACTGTACACACCCGTGAAAGTGATGGAGGGGACCCCTTGGACGACTGAGTCGAAGTGTCGAAGCGGTGAAGCGTTCCTCCGTACCTGGCCATCCGACTCGTCTGGACATGAAGCGTATAACCGCAGCTGCACAATGGCGCGAGACGCAGGGCGAATGCAACGGAAGCTTGACAGAACAGAATGCCCGTCTTCCATGTCCAAGACTTGCAGTCAGCTGAACACATCATTGGCAGTGTGTATCAACTGACATGGCGGGGCAATTTTTGAGCACTGCACGCCATGACGTCGAAGTAACCCTCGCTCGTTAGATGCACGAAACACTTCCAATCCTCCATCCCAAGGGCTACCGCGTGCGCAGGCCAAAGTGTTGATACTCTCTTCTCTGCCTAAGACTCGCGTTGGATCGTACACAACCAGGTATTAGCAACAGCATCAGTTACCAAATCATCCAATCAGCGGACCAATTCGTGTCTGTAACTGCTCTCCCATGAGCGACGGTATCCCTTCCGCACATAAGGTACCTTACGTCTCCATCCTCCTCCCCTCTCTAACACAGGTACCACTACCAGGATCTGTACCGACAGCTTGTGATTACGACTTGGCTCGTCAAATCACCTAACGGCTCAGCGGGACGGTTTTGCTTGTTTTACCACATTGACGCACATCCGGATTACTTCCCCTCTCTTAATTGGCGTGAACTTCTCTGAGCAGTACCCTCATCGCTGGCATCGTGTAGTCAGCCCCACCTGCTTTCCTGTACGTCTTGTCGGTATATACCTGCACTCGTACGACTGCTGCTCTTTTACTCCTAGTTGCCAACCAAGCGAGCCAAGAACGCAGCAGATGTAGGTGACGACGCTCACACTGCACTTAGAAGGCCCCTTGGGCACAGCTGACCTGCAGCGCTTCCCAGAAAGCCGTCCCGCAGTACCATGTTTTCGATGGAGACGGACTCTAGTCGATGAGGTGAGGGGCCATTCTGATCTCTTAGCTGATGAACAGAGAACTCTGTTCGTTTAAAATGCCTCATAGGACATTGTCTGCTGTCACAAGCTGCTTGAAGTCTTTCGTATATGTGTATTTCGATCCAAGGTCTCGACTTCTTACAGCAACTCGGGAATCTTTGTCACACCCACCTCACAGCAGCCACCTCGCCTGCCCTACGGCGGAATGCTCTTCCTGCATAACCGCCTTGTGCTTAGAGGCTGGAGATATACAGACATATGCCGTGCAACTGAATGGGAGCTCGATCGAGATGCTATTACTGTTGGTACCACTATGTCCTCCATAACCATGTGAGGGACATGTTCTACTCTACTGATCTCAAAGGAGATTCAACGATATAGCCACATGGGATGCGGACAATTTCTTGACACCAAAGATCGGTTTCGAAGAGCCTTCGAGACCAAGACTCTCCTTTGTTCATGGCTTCTGCTCACGTCATGGATGTTGGCTCTCCCACTGTCTAAAGCATGTGAACCTCGATAGTATGCAACTTCCATTTCTCTTTTAAGCATACGTTTTCTGGACCTACCTCGACTCTGCAAGATCTTGTGCTAGACAGGGTCAAGTCAAGAAGTCGAGCCATGTCGCCAAGCCTACCCGTTCAAGGCCGTTCTCGTGCACGCTGTAGCGGCGGCTGGCTTTGGTGAAGGTAGACGCTACCGATTTCGTTATTCTCCGGTTTTCTCTACACATGCGCCCTTCGTCAAGTCTCCTGAGATGCCAGTTACCAAAATGAACACTGTGTGTTGTCTGGGCAGAATTGAACCTCGTACCTAGAATAATTAGCCCGTTGGTGCATCTCACCCGCTATCGAGGCTTCATCAGCACTTGCTACCATAAGACTTGTCCAGCACTTGCTGTCCATCAGCTACTCAGTAGTGAGGTTTCGACTTGCTAGCGTAACAAGTGCACCATCAGTTTACCTAGCAGATTCATGTCTTGATTAATCTAAGAGCTATCTTACTGCCACCGTTCAACAACCCTGGCACACTTAGGAGTAAGAGAGAGCCTTACAAGGTACAAAAGATTGCGCCCCGATCAACCTAGCAAGATGCGATTTTATCGGACGGTTCTCATTCTGGTCCAGAGTAAGACTGTCTGTTCCGCTACCCCTTTTACCACCTGCCTTTGATGAAGGTGATCCAGATAGTTGGCGCGGTACATAGTAAGACTTCCAACTCTCCTCGCCTGGGTTAACGACATTTTCAGTACTATGGAATCCTTCTGGGGTGTAAATGTCGTTGAACAATACGACATATGTCGCATAGTGTATATGGTCGTCATGAAATGTTCAGCTCACGCGATAGGTTGTACAGTCGGGCTTGACCGCGAGAGTAGACAATAAAATCCACATACAAACTTTTTAAAGTACTAACAGCGTTTCACTGTATCCCATAAGCAACATTCAGGAGAAAGGCACGAAGTGTCATAGAGGACATGATTTATTGATGTATCATTGCCACATGAAGTAAGCAAACCCTCCTCAAAGACCCGAAGGGTCGGTGTTAGATGAGGTGCTTTACGTTTGTAAACTGCCGCTTGCCCGATGACTGTTGACTGACCCGGCTAGCAAACCTCCATACGTTCCAAAGCCGTCACAAGCCGCCACTGCAGACATCCAACCCTGTGCAGAACATAACCATTCCCTTAGGTGATCTTGAAACCCATCTAAGAGGCCTACGGATCCCAAATGGGAGTGATTCGAGATTGGTGACATAGCCGATAGCGTGAAATGTATTGCTTTATGGAGCGAATGTGGTAGCTTGAAGTACCATAATCCGAGCCATTATCGTGACGGTTGGTTGTTTACTTGCTGCAAAGGGCATTAGCACAGGCACAGGAGCGGCATGAACGGAATAAAACATACGATCGGGCTCTGGTCTTTCTCCTCTTACGCTTGAGACGTCGAACGCGCTTCTTCCTCCACTTGGCTCTCATCTTCGATCAAATGGGAGCTGTAGATAGCTGGTTAGCAATTGCTCTGACAGAGGCAAGGCAGCGACGGGATGAAGCATGCTGAAGCTCAACCCAACACAAGGGAATGCAATTGGATGTAACAAAGCACCATAGGACCGAGAGGCACTTACTTTTCAATTGAAAGATGAGTGTCGTTGATGGTGAGGGAAGAGGGGAGCTTGCGGGAAGTTGTCATAGTTAACATGACGCTCGCTTCGAAATATAGGTCAAAGCCCTACAAGCGCACGTGCGGGGATTCTGCCTTAGGACTACGGCAAGTGATTGCCAAGGATTCAGGGCTTAGTCTTCAGGCTGTTATTGCCTAAGGTAAGTCAACCTACCATTCACACAACCAAACAGCTTCTCCTTACCTTAGGATGAACGTAGCAGATGAAGGTGGCTCCATCTTCTCGAAGTCTTCGGCATGGAGGAAGAACCACTAGGTTATCTAACGCTGCAGAAGGCCAATATTTCCTGGAGCCGTAAGTATAAGGTGATATTGTCCAATCCTGCGGTTGACAATGAAGCAATAGAAACCATTCCTATCTGTTCAAATCAGGATATCTACGTCGGTAGAGATAACAAGAGATGGTACCAGTACTTCTGCACAGATTCGCAGCTCTTAACCTGATCCCTCTCATTTAGTCGCATTCATTTGTCAGATGACTTAACCATCTCTAATCGGCATGTTCATCTGTATTCAGTCACTTTCGATAAGGATGATACGTCTGGTATGCCGCCTCTCGTCTACATCGAGGATCTTTCCACGAATGGCACCGTGTTGAGCCGTCTCAAGTTGCCCGGGGTGGGCGTATATGTGAGCCCTTTGTTTATGACGAAGCATACTGGACCTGTTCTTCTGAATGATGGAGATGTGATCTTCTTGAGTGCTCGCTATTCCCTCAGATTTGAAGCGTTGCACAAACCCCACATGGACGAACAGGATCAGGAGAAGCATCAGGTTGCAAAAGAGGTACAGTGGTTTGCGTTTCCTTCCGCTTCTTTGGTTTAACGCGCATCTCTGTTCTCCTAGGGCCTCAGTAAGAGATCATACCTATTGACTTCCCGGAAGCTTGGAGGTGGTGGTCAAGGGGCAGTATACCTTGCCCTCCATAGCAGATCTCAGCGTCAATTCGCTTGTAAGATAAAGAGTGTCTGTGGAGGCGACCCAAACTTGGATCTTACAGGTCTACGTGCTCTACCCCTTGAATTGGAACACCATTTCAGAGAATGTGATGTCTTGAATGATCTGAACCATGTAACGAATATCTCTGCTTTGCTTGACAACGGCTAATGTCGTTGCAGCCCAACATTGTAAACTTAGAAAAGGTTTTCTGGACTGACCAATACATGTAAGTGTCCAGCTCACAGCCAATATGCACTATGAGCAGATCACCAACAAAGAACAGGTACATCTTTGAAGAGCTTATTACTGGTGGTGATTTATTTTCCTACATCGAACACCGAGGTGGTTCGCTTGACGATGGTGAGGCGGCGATCATCATATACCAAGTCCTAAAGGGTATCGAATACTTGCATGGGCTGGGAATCGTCCATCGGGATCTCAAGCCAGATAACATCCTCCTCACACGCCTCGATGCGAAGACACGTGTACTGTTGACTGATTTTGGCTCCGCAAGATATATGCCACAACTGTCAAACCCTGGTAGCACTCTAAACAAGAGGACAAGAATGCACACAAAGGTCGGGACACTGGAGTACACAGCGCCGTAAGTATGCAATGTCAAAACCACTCACGACGGACGTCTGACTCCCTTAGTGAGGTTGCGCAGAAAAACCCCCTCGTGGCCCGTGGCAACGGCTACACTAAAGCAGTAGATATGTGGTCAATCGGAGCGATCGCTGCTGCTTGTGTGGCTGGCGATGTTCCGTTCGCGGACCGAAACGACCCGCGGTATGCGTATGATCCAGAAACCGTTGTTATGGAATTGGCAGCGAGTTGCAATCTTTCTGTGCTGAAGGACCGATCTTGCTGGCAACGAGCCAGCGTTCATGCGAGAGACTTCGTCCAGAAATTGCTCGTACTTGACGAAGTAGCGAGACTCCAGGTCGCGCAGGCATTGCAGCACCCATGGTTCACTCATCCCTCTTATGCGGTGGAACTACAGGCGGTCTACAAGCAGGCAACAAAGGACTGGAGGCCCCGCAAGCCGACCTTCAACATTGCTGAGCCACTGCTCCCTCTGCAACAGCATGAGCATAAGCCCAGATCAGTTGCTCGCTTGTCGCAAATCCTTTCCCAAGAACAGAAATCAGAGTATTTCCCGGATCTTCCACCGTCCCGACAATATGCGGGCTGCTCCCTTCTGACCGATCCGAGAATAAATGCCACTCCATTTAGCTTAGACTTTATTCCGGAGCCACCGTTGTTCGCCGTAGATGACCAGGGTATATCGGGTCCATCACAGACTAAAGACAATGAAACGATGATCGGTTCTTCGGAGAGGGCGACTAAACGTGTTCGTTTCTTCGACAAAGAGGACCTTGCTGGCGGAGACTCATATCACGAGCGTCTTCTGTCATCTTACCCTGCTGCGATGCCTCAATGACAGCTCTCATCAGACTTAGGCGGACTCAGCATGCACGGTATAGAGTTCAACGTATTGATGACGCTTCGCTCGCCACGATCTAGTCCTGCTTCAGCATCCACAAGGCAACTTGAGAAGAACCGAGACAACTACCAAACCCACACAGAGATACAAGATGAACAACTCAACGTCAGAACATCTGTGTTCTCCTCCAGTTCAAAGCATCGCTGGACCTGCCCACGAGGCCTTGCAGCAATTGTCACGAAGGTTGCGCGGCGCGAAGTCAGTGGTCATTGCTCGTGCTGTTGGCACGAAAAACCCCTTGCCCGTTTCAACGTTTTGTTTAAGCGTGCATTGAACATGGATTTACCATCTACAATGGCTATCTGCAAGCGACGAACAGTTAAGAAATAACTATCTGCTAGAGCTGTAATACAGATTGAGCAATTGACTGCCACCACAATACTGACCAAGATTACCCTTGCAAAGCATGTTGCATTGACTTGAAGCGACCGTCTTTGGGCTGTTCATCAGCTTTGTACCACAATAGCATTCCTTGCCGAATTCGAGACCCGCATAAGACATAGCCTTGCCGACACAGAACTTGATACAAGTCTCTACAGTCATGCTGTCGCTGGACATCATGGCTCCAGTGAGAGCACGAGCGCCAGCTGGTTCGGCCAAGCAACCTTTTGTGACGTACTTGCTGACGGTTTGAACAACCTTAGGTCGCTGATAGGTGGGGTTGGCGTACAGCGACAGTGCTTTGGAACCACCACAGATCTGGCCCTGATCACCCGCGCATCGCATGTTACAGGCGCTGGTGTTGGGCATCAGCGCACCACCGTTGACCAGTGAGTCACCGCACCAACATTCACTGCCGTATTCGATTCCGTAGAAGGCATTGTTCTTGGAGCCGCAGTAAGCTGCGCAGAGGTCGACGGTCATGTTCGGAAGCGTGTAGGCGGCAATCTGAGGGAATGAGACAGAGCCGTTAAGTGAGCGAGCTGTAGCCGAGTCCGTAGCACAACCGACAAAGTTGGATGGCAATGGCTTCAAAGTGGCAATCACCGGAGCCGAGGTGGTGGCTGATGGCGGGTTGATAGCGGAGTTGACGAAGAGACTCAGTCTAGAGGGACCACCGCAGACTTCGTCGACCCTTCCTGAACACCTATAATAGCATCGGTCCGCGTCGAAGGTGGCAGCAGGCCCGATGACGTTGCCGCAGTAGCACTCTGTACCGAATTCAACACCAGCATATCTGTAGTTCCTTGCTCCGCAGTAGTTTTGACAGCTCTCAACGGTCATGTTGTTTGCACTTTGGTAGTAGGTGCCGACATTCTGACCGATGAGTGTACGGTTTTGAGCGGAATCGGTGGTGCAGCTAACGTAGGTCCATCCAGGCGCGCCAAAGGACGCTGAGGGCGTCGGGAAAAGCGTAGCGATAGGGGTTGAGTCAACCGTGGTGGCGATGGCAGGCTGAACCACGCCGGCCGGGCAGACCATGTCTGCAGAACTTGCCCGGTCGGGTCCAGTTGTGACTCTGTTGCAGCCGGGAAGCTGTGCCAAAAGCCCCTTGACCTGCTCTTGGATTTGAGGTGGCCGCTCCGGGCAGTTGGTTCTGTAGGCATCCGTCTGGCTTCTTGCGAGGACTGGACAATTCGCAATCAGACCATTGAGATCTGGCACCGCACAGTCTTTCAAAGCTTGCTTTTGCACCTCGGAGACCCAACCATTCTGAAAGTCACCGTGAAAGCCATAGCCAGTGGCATCGCCTTGAGCGAAGACAAAGCGGCCACCGTCAGTTTGATTGACTTTGTTGACATTATAGACAGTCTCTAGGAAGAGATGGACCAATTGGACCGGATGAGTAGGAGGACAAATGCCGTTGTCAATGCCGCTCATGTAGGCAACGTGACTGTTATCGGTCTTGTACAAGTTGACACCATCCCAGCAAGACTGGAAATGGATTTGAGCACGCAGGCCGTTCTTGCAATCCGTGCGGAACATGTAGGGCTGCTCAGGGATGGGTGATACATCGAGGCAGTTGAAGCTGACACGGTCTGCAAGGGGCCGAGCGGGATATTGCGTAGTGCCGTAAGTCATCTTGGTCTTGTCGTATGAGCGGGCTGCTGAGTCACCAGATAGCATTTGAAATCCCTCGGGAAACGGCTGGATGTTAGCCTTGTTTACACCACGGCCGAGATAATACACCACGCTTCCATCGTGAGGTACTTCTAGGAAGGATCCATTGCCCATCTGATAATAGAGCTGAGGGGTCCAGTATGCGGACTTGTCATCCTCAATCTCGCAGGAGGTGCACTCTGACTGAAGGAGGGAATTGAAGGTAGAGTTAATGCCGACATCTACGCCAGTCAGCAACAGCGACATCAAGACTAGGGGGTCACTCACTGGACCCTCCAACAATCGTGTGTGTATGGGCTGAAATTCTGCCAGGAGAGACAACCGGATCTACGCGTCCGGTTTGTATCTTGGAGCAGCCCATACGCCAGAAGGCTTCGGCATGATCGAGGTAGGCAGCGACCGCCAAAAGGCAGGAGAGGGTTCCACGAGTTAACATTTTGGCTGGGGGGCTTTACCAGAGGGACGAAATCTAGGGTGGCGTGTCCCTCGTTTAAATGCCCTTCCCTTGAGGCGCTTCATATCTCCGGATGTGGAGATATCATGAAAGCGATTCTCTGCTCAAGAAGCAACAGCCCGTTGTGGAAATCTGACCATCGAGCTAAACAACGAAGTTGATCAGATTCCAAATTCTAGAGCCGTCCAGGCCTCGTTCCGGTTAACCCATTACGGTTGAGCGATCTAAGACAAAGAACCACGCGAAGAAGGGTGTAACAAGCCTACGTTTACCACAAGCGGCTAAGCGATTCAGTCCTAGGAGCAAGCGAGCATGTCTGCGCACTTCCTCACACCAGCGACCATCACAACCACGCTCGTTGCGGCCGCATAATAAGACTCCCTTTGTTGCACTAGATTCTGTGGTCAAAGGGGGCATATCTCCTACCCTTACAAAAACAGGCAATACAATGCCTCGCTACTGCCAAGGCGTTGGGACCTGTCAAGACCCTGATCAACAGGCACAACTGCCGCGTGGTCATAAAATTACTGTGCTTTGCGGAATGACAGTGAGGGACAAAGGAATTCTTCTAGGCGCAGCATGACCAACCACTTACCGCACCCTGCCTGGTACAAGGACGGAGATTGTCAATTAAACGGCCTTGTGACTTATGGCAGGGATAAGAAATCTTCTGTACAGCCGCTGATGTAGATGGCTCAAGATATTGATGGCTGGAGAGGTTGGGGCAGAAAGCAGTTACGGCTCTGCCTTTGTGATCGGATTTCATGACATCAGGAAGTCTGACGAAAGATGATGAAGAACGGACTCACATTTGGGCATGTTACTTGTAACTTGCTTCTTCTGCGATTCCATTGCAGTGACTCTTACCGATCGGATGCAAGGAACGCGTCGCTTCTCACAAGAAGCTCGTGGTTACAACATGTGTCATTGGGTTTTAACGCATGTGCAATGTAAAGTCTTTCTGAATGACATGCTAGGAATGACCTATGTGAAGCAACCGGACCAGTCAACAGGAATGTTATAGCAGTCACTGGTGTGAAAGAGTTGACGGGAAGAGTGAAGAAATGTAAGGCACTTTATGTATTTGAGTTATGCAGCCTTAGGTTGGGAGCATTCCCGCCTGGTTGTAAGACGGGACCGGGAAAACGATCCGCCTACTGTGACGCAGGCCACCTCAGGGTCGAGGTTGAAGTGAGCATCCCGCGCGATACTCAGTAATAAATTACCTAGCGCAAACATCACACCACACCATCACCCCAGTTCTATGACATGGCTGATCTAGAGTCGCAAGCAGACGTCGTCCCTCTGAACTACGAACCCGAATCCCCGCCTCAAGAACTTACAAAGGCCGCCGCTGGCGATTCTGCAGCCCTCACTGTTCCTAATGGCGCGAACACGAAAAAGGTGAAAAAGATCGTGCGCAAGAAACGGCGTCCGGCGCGACCTCAAGTAGACCCGGCGACTTTCAAAACCGAGCCACCCCCGCAGACGGGGACCATTTTCAACATCTGGTACAATAAATGGTCGGGCGGTGATCGCGAGGACAAATACCTCTCAAAGCATGCGGCAAGTTCGAGGTGCAACATTGCGAAGGACTCGGGTTATACGCGCGCAGACAAGGTTCCGGGCAGCTATTTCTGTCTATTCTTTGCGAGAGGGTTGTGTCCGAAAGGACAGGATTGCGAGTACTTGCATCGGTTACCGGGGCTGCACGATATTTTCAACCCGAATGTAGATTGCTTTGGACGGGACAGGTTCAGCGACTACAGGGACGATATGGGCGGTGTGGGGAGCTTCATGAGGCAGAATCGGACGCTGTATGTGGGCAGGATACACGTAACGGATGATATTGAAGAGGTGGTTGCAAGGCATTTCCAGGAGTGGGGACAGGTCGAGAGAAGTATGCTGCAGCGCACATATCATGTCAGGAACGTTTGCTAATTCGATGTCTAGTACGGGTTCTTCCCGCCCGGGGCGTAGCATTCGTAACCTACACCAACGAAGCCAACAGTCAATTCGCTAAAGAAGCAATGGCGCACCAGTCGCTCGATCACAGTGAAGTGCTCAACGTGCGATGGGCAACAGTCGACCCTAACCCCCAAGCTCAAAAACGAGAAGCACACCGGATTGAAGAGCAAGCAGCGGAAGCAATTCGGAAGGCGTTACCGGCGGAGTATGTGGCGGAGATTGAGGGCAGGGATCCGGAGGCTAGGAAGAGAAGAAGAGTCGAGGGAAGCTTTGGACTGCAGGGTTACGAAGCCCCAGATGATGTGTGGTATGCGAAGGAGAAGGCTGAACAGGCCTTGGTTCACGCACAGGAGCGAGGGTTACCAGCGCCTCGTGAGCCGGCGTTACTTCAGGATGGGCCTGCCCAAGCTGAGCCTGAGGAGGCAGGGATTTTAGGTTCTTCGACTCTTGCGGCTTTGCGGGGTTCAACGAACGGCTCGGAAGTCAGATTCACGAGACAAGCTGCACCGATGTCGTCAGGGCCGCTAGTTGGTTACGACAGCGACGACGTTAGTGATTGATTTTGCGTGGAATGATGCATTTGGATCGGCGTTTAGAGGAAGCAAGAGCTTGTATCATAACACTTGAGGGGGTTCAGCAGAATGGTTGAGCTACAGAGGCTGTGAATTGTTCCTTTCAAAACCTCGTCATAACTGTAACGAGTGTTGTTCTACGTATGAATTGCAAGCAAGACGTTCAGACACTCAGGTCGTACAGCTGGACGGCACCACTCCTGAAGTTATAGATGAACACGTAACGTCCACCGTCTGCCTCATCAGAGCCGTGAGATTGAGCGAGGCCACCAACAACGCCAGACACTTCCTTCCATGCAGCCGCGTGCTTGAGTAACATGTCATGTAATTGGGTGATGTACTGCCGCTCCGCTAGTGGGACTCCTTGGATAACTCTGCGCCAACTGTCGGGGTCTGACAGGCGAGTCTCTCGTACATGATCAAACGTATCATCTTTAGTTTCGATTGCGATAACGGGCGAGCTGTTAAAGGTAGACGCTAGAGCGCGTGTGCGAGTTTGCGCTGTTTTGATGTTAGCCAAGTTGCCAGACAGTACGTGGCTCGCCAATAACCTACCTGCTTCCACAACGTTCCACTTGTTGCTTTTCTTGCTCCGATGCTGAGAGAACAGAACCTGCACATTACTTTTCTTGTCCTCAGCTGTTCCTTCCGGATGACTGTGCTGGCGGAGCAACTTGGCCCGCTCGTTGGTTCCTTCTTTCTGGTCCCGTTCGCGGATCTCGCCACGCATAAAGCTCATCAAGTCAGCACTGCGGACATCATGATCTTCCTTGCGCCAAAGGCTGCGTATCTTCAAATCGGGTTTGCCAGTGGTGTTCGGCTCGTGCTTTATGATTATGATCCAGCTGTGCTTGTCATCCTTGTAGTGAGCGGCAAGCTCTTCAGGAGAACGCGCATCTACCGCCAACTCTGCGCTCAAGTCATGCGCCCAGAGGTCCCGAAGCATCTTGACGCCAGCTGTGCGGAGGATGGCGGCATCGAAACTGGCCACCAGAACGTCGCATCTTCTGCACACCCACTGGCCGGCAAACTCTTCTTCCATTCCCTTCTTCAAGAAGGATGACCTTGCTGTACCTGGCGTCGCCTTTTGGTAGGCTTTCATGGATGTTACCAAACGATCCCAACCCATATGAAACCCCACGGCATGACACCCGGTGAAATGGCCTTGTACACGGGGTTTATGCTCTTCGATAAGTTTGTCGTAGCGACCACCTGCAGCCCACACCTCGCGGCGCTTGACATCGGAAAGACATTGGAAGAGTACGCCTCCTTGATAGAGCATCTGTTTGACGCTGCTAAGCGGACATATGTACACTTTCCTTCGCACTCCAAAGCGCTTCAGATAGCTTGTAACGGTGCTTAGGTGACCAAATATAGCTTGGGTTTTTTCCAGATAGTCAGTGCCCTCGAATATGGATCTTAGCTTGGCAAAGGCCTTTTCGGGAGTATCCCTGAAGTCAAAACGCGCCAGATCATCCAAGGACGTCGCTGAGATACCGATCGAAGGCAAGCGAAGCTCATTGCGAATCTTTTGCCATGTCCACTGCTGTACGTTTAGCTTACTTATCGTCTCCTTAACTTGCGGTCTTTGTGCTGCACTGATACGACAAAATTCCACGACAACCTCCAGGAGGTCCGAGTGATTGACGTGGTAGCACATTGGCGCGCGTGCTGTAGCAGGAATCTCGTCAAGAATCTCGTCCAGGACCTTTATCGCCTCCGCCTCTTTCAGAGCAAGGTCCAGCGCATCGTAGGAGACAATGTCAAAGTCCACCTCACTAATCGCTCGAGGTGCTCCGCCCGTGAAGGTGTCGCGATAGACAGTACCAAAGGTGAAGGATTTTGCCGCAGGCGGCTCTTGCTTTGCAATTGCTCTTGCGAAAGGCAATGTGAGGTCGACAGGCAGCTGGACTAGAGTTCCAGATGCATCAAGCAACTGAACTACGTTTGGATCCGTGTAATGTGCGGACCGTGGAAAGATTGGCTGGCGCTGGATTTCAACAGCACCATGCCGGCGAAAGATGGAAGTGAGCCTGCTTCTGGTGAGGCCTTGTATCACAAGATCATTTACTGCCTGATTATGCGCTCCGTTAGCGATGCCTAGATCCCATGCGTAGTCCTTGATCTGTTTGTTTGGGTTCTGTGTGAATAGCGCGTTCATCATCTTCTGGTAATACGGCGAGCTGGTATCAGATAAGCCTTGTAAAGCCTGACGGATGGTTTCGTCCTCGATCTCTAGCGGCAATTTGCCACTCCGCAAGAGTTCCGTACTGCTTGGCCGTTCACTTGGGCGATGGTTGATCAGGGACATGATAATGTTACCCTGCACTGCCTTCTCGGACGACGTAAACTCCGCTGGCAAAGCATGATCCTTTTCACGGAGCTGTCTGATTGTGACCTCCCTTTCCATGCCTGTTTTGAGAGGATAGCACATCTCAAAGAAGATGATGCCCAGAGAATACATGTCAACTTTACTGGTGTAGTGACCGGTAACATCTGAGCGCAGCTCTGGGGCGACGTATAGAGCAGTACCGATGCTCCTTGTCATATCTGCAGCTGCGCCCTCATTCGAGCTTTGACTTTTGTCTGCAAGTTGATACTGTCCGCTGGTCGCAAGCCCGAAATCCCCAATCCGAGGAAGGCTTGCGGCATCAATGAAGATGTTGTCAGGCTTAAGGTCTCTATGAATTATGCCGTGGCCATGGATGTGCTCGAGCCCTTCCAAAATCTGCCTAAGCAATCGCCATGCCGTTTCTGGCTCCTCAAACAGGTCTTTCCTAATAAGATCACGCAGAGTTCGTCGTTCACAGTATTCCATCTGAATGTATAGGGTGGATCTGACAGGACGGGAAGGCCTAGTGTTTGACCTAGTTCGCCTCAAGCCAAGAGCCTGGCCACTGTTGACGGTGCCGTTGTTGATTGGGACGAGCCTGTTGATGTCGCTGCTGTCATTCTCCTCAGGCTCGCTGTCAGAGTCTGATTCCATAGCCTCTTCGTCATCATCGTCTTCGTCGTCGTCGTTGTCGTCGCCGAACTCGATCTTAGGGTAGCCACTCGAGCTGATGAAGTCCAAGCCTCCAGTACTATGACCAAAATCTACCGTTGGTCCGCCATGAGGGGAGACTGAGGAAACGTCTTCGGCGGTTGAGATAGTCTCATCATCAGTTTCAGGTACATCGGTGAAGTCCTGCTCCGGCCAAGCGGTGTAGTATCGAACCACGTAAGGGTGATTCAGCCTAGATAAGAGCATGACTTCAGAAAGTGTTTCTGTCAGAGCGGCAGACGAGTTCTGCTTTATCTTTTTGATGGCATAAATCCGACCATCAAGCTTATTGCGGGCTTTTACAACCTCGCCGTAGCCGCCTTTTCCGAGTCGGCCTGCCTCTACCCACTCGCTTGTGTATCTTGAGAACGGACCTCCCAACGACATTGAATTTGCCCTTGGCTTGGGGATACGACCAGTAGGTAGCGACATCGAGGATGACATCCTGGATCGCAACGGGCTCGTAGGTCTGGATAGAACGGGAGCGTCATTTCGTAGAAATTCAGAAGGTATTAAATCGAAAGCGGACGGTCGCTTCTTCGCATCGGGCCTGAAAACTCTTCTGATGAAATCTTCGAGTGCTTCTGAGAGAGACATCGAATCAATCAAAGCCGACGGCGAGCTATACTTCCGAGGCACGTCGATGCCGAACAGCATCTGCAAGAAGACTACCCCCAAGTCCCAGATGTCAGTCTTCCTCGTCTGTTGCAGGTGATAGTCCTGGGTCAATTCGGGCGCTGTCCAGTACGCGGAGCTAGCGGATGAGCTTTTAGCAATGCCCCTTACGAGGTTCTTGACCTCGTGGAGGTGCTCCTGGAAGCCGCTGTCTGCAAGCTTGACCGAGACTGCATTACCCCTGTTGGATCTAACTAGAAGAACGTTGTTGACATGAATTCGCTTATGGATGACTCCACTACGGTGGCAATAGTCAAGGGCCTCCAGGAGCTCAACTGTCCACGAGCGGACCTTGTCGACAGGCAGGGTCTGCACTATGTCAAGCATCTCACCCACTGAACCTTTATTAGCGAACTCCGTCAGGATGGTTATCTGCCATTGATCAACCGAGTCAGCCAAACTTTTCGAAGGCTTTTCAATCTTGAAATCAAGTAACTGTATGATATTAGGGTGCCGAAGCTTTTTCAATGCTTCCATCTCATCTTCGAAATCCAAAATGGCTTTCTTCAGCACTGCTTCTTGGTTAAGCGAGGCACCCAGGCTGACACGCTTAATTACAAGGACAGGACACTGAGTGTCATCGGGTACAACAGGCTCTACAGTGAAAACCTCGGTAAGCGGACCGGATCGAAGTTTGGTTGCAGACGTGACAGCAAAGAACGTAATGGCATTGCCCTCGTCATAGGCCGTGCAGGGCTGATCGAAGAGTATGCGATGGTTATCTGCTTGGTTGACAGCGTCCATTGAATTGCTGGCTTGAGTGGTAGACTGCCGGTTCTTGCGTTTTGCCTCCTTCCGACGATGCACTTCCTCATCAACCATTTGCTTCAGTATCCGCTCCTCCTCAACCCTCGCAGCTAGTAACTTTTGCTGCTTCTCTTCCTCCTGTTGTTGAGCCAGTCTAACGGCGGCTGCTTCTTGATTGGCGTGCATCTCCTTCAGACTGACTGTGGCATCGTCCTGCTCCTTCGCTTGCGCAGCTTCTTCGAGGATATCTTGCACGGCTGTTGCAAGCGCGAATATCATCACCTCCCCCAGAAGCTCCTTCGGCTTGACTTGCAGGACGGACTCAACTTCCTTACGAAACCTATCACGCAGGCCATGCATGCCCTCCAATGTGAGCAACGGCACGGTTTTCGGGTATGTCGCTGTCAATCTGACTGACATGACTACGGATACGCTAGGCTCGGAGCTGGCCCTCAGGTGTAACTTGAATGCACGATCTGTATGTTTCTGGAGCCTCGTTAGTCCCTCGTCAAGAGAATAGAGTCGCATGCTGAGGCTACGTGCAGCTGGCATGCCCTAAAGCTGTCCAGCAATGGCACTCAAAGCGCCTGCTTGTCCTTGACGGATCCGTATGCCAATTGACACCTCCATCTTCGCACGCCTGTCTCTCGCCTCTCAAGGTTTGCTTACGCTCCATGCTCCTTTCACTTCCACTTCTCGAAAGTCTTCCATGTAAATGGCGCGCAGGGCGGCCAGCTCATCGTCCTGAGCTTCAACGTATTCAGAGCCGGGTTGTGAGGGCTTGACATCTTTGGACACTGGCGGCAGACCCGGCGAACGCCCATCATTCTTGGGAGGAGGAGGGCTAACAACTTTGTTCCACGGTGATTTCGGGGGAGCCATGGTGGGCCGGCGATCAGGCAGCTAGATATCGGCGCTGACGCCCTGGGCAAGGCGATCGAAAGACATGCAGCCGAAGCTGCAGTCTCACTCGGTGGATATCATTTGAATTCGAAGTATTTTGTTCGGTGTTCACGGTGTTTACGGTGCTTGTGGAGCGATCTTGAATTGCGTTGTATGTGATGATGGATGTGCTGTGATTCCAAGTGGGATGGATCTGGCAGTAAAAGGCACAGGGACCCTGTTTACCTTGATGCCTGGGCATAACCCCACCTGACACCTAAGGCAGCAGAGTGGTTTAACGCGACCGAGTCGCTGGTCAACGCGATGTATTGTTTCCTCCGATGGCTATCAACATCAACCATTGCGCTCCCAAGGGAAACCGAAATCCCAGAACGCAAACATCTTGATTACATCTGTCGCACTTTCCCTGAACTTCTGCCGCAATGAGGACGCAGACTGTATCGGAATGCATGTAAGGCATGCTTAGGATACGAAGCTACCAGGGCGTACACTTCTTGCACATCGACCTTCCTTCTTGCCTAGCAACCACCTGGAACGCAGCCGGGACCTTCTATCCCCATTGCTCAGCATTGCGCCAATTGAGCCAAACACATTCTTTACATATTAGCGACCATTAGGCCAATCATGCTATCTTGGATAACAGGCCCACGCCCGGAAGCTATTAATTCACATGGTGAGTTTACCATAGTTCGGTTCGAGTGCCCAGTTGACCTGTGTAGGAGCACCGGACGATGAACCTACCGTCGGAGAGCCACCAGAAACACCAGCTCCAGTTTTCGCTGTCCGCGCGTTCAAGCAAGCGTTGTTCGGGACTCCGGCGCCCCTTGAATATGATGCGTCCAGGTTACGCGACATGCCCAAAGTACCATCGCATCCTTTCCTGATACCCGACGATGGACAGACCAAACAGACGAAGATAGTGGCGCACGTCCCATCGCCCACGAAGCCGACCGGCATCCTTATGACACCGGGGACCGCTACAGCCCGCCGGAAAAAAGTCTCATTCAATGCCCATGTTGTCGATAATGAAGGTAAACGACCAGGAAAAAGCGGACTTCCCAATGCATATCCCGGCAAATTTCCCAGCCCTTGGACGCCAAGAGTGGAAGCGTTGGAAGATTCTACAACAGGATTGTCCGCCCGGTCGAAACTGACGAAGACGTTGTTCGAGGTGCGAGAGGCAAGTGCGAAGAAACCGAAGCAGCGTGCACGGGACGATACCGACATCACGCTGGATCTGAACGAGCCGCGCTCACAGTCAGGACGGTACTGGAAGCAAGAATATGTCTCATATGCAGAGAAGAGTGAGAAGGAAATAACGAGGCTCCTCCAGAAGCAGAAGGCGGCGAAGCACTATGCAAAGCAGAAAGATGAAGAAGCGATGCTGCTAGCAACCAAGCTCAAGGATGAAAGACAGAGGCACAATGTCAATGAGGGCGCCATGAGGACCCAAATGCAGGAATACAAGGAGAAGCTTCGAACGAGCTTAGCTGTCAATGCAACGTCGGCAGTCGAGATCCAAGGGCTGAGAGCACAGGTTGACAACCTGGAGCGAACGATGGCCGAACTGAGAAAGCAGCTTGCAGAGTTCAAAGACATACATCGAACACCAGAAGCGCGGATTACGACGCCTCTAGCGAACGCTACTCCAAAGCCGGATGCTGGACTATCTAGATTGACTGAAACACTGCCCCATACACCTGTCCGAAGAGCGCAGACTCCCGCGGCACATTCAAACAACAGCGGCCCGCCCACGGTTGCGATCACCCCAGCAGAAGCAGTCAACATAGAGGATGGACCAGACTTTCTTGACTTGCTCAACGAAGCACCTGCATCTTCCCTACGTGCAGCTCCAGACCCGATACTAGGGACTCCAGTCACTCCCCCGGCCTCAAATTTCAAGCGCAATGGCGTTCACGATTTTTCATCTCCGACCCTGCCATTCAGCCCATCGCTTGCTATGGATCCACCAGCGTCTCCAGTGGGCAGGATACTTACCCCGGCTTTGACACAGCCCCTAAGGAGAATAAAGAAGAACAACACCCCGCTTAGGGAGAGTCGAAGGCTCGATAAGGGCGATTCTAGTACGGCGTTGAGGACCCCGAACAAGACTCCAACCACTACGAAAGAGCAAGTGAGGCCGTCAGCTCCACCTCCTGACATTAGCAGCATGAAACTAGAGAGTCCCAGCAAGGAAAACATTCCACTAGGTGTGTCAAAAAATCTTCTTACATCGACTGGGAAACCTGTCTTCCCCCGCTCACCAAGCCGAGGGGAACGTGTACACGGATCCGTTCTTGCTGAGAGACCCTCGATTGCAGCGGACTATAACAAGCAGCAGGCTCCCGATGATCGAGACAAGCAACACACTCTACCCAGTCGTGCTGCCAAAGGACTAGATTCGGACCGCGCCGCTCTTGCAAGAGCTAGAATAGAGCAAAGAAGACGGAGCAAGGTTGTCGGCGTTGGGAGGAGGGCCGCCCATCGGCCGACTAGATGTGAAAGAACAGACGACGGCATCGGAAACGACTCCTGAATGTTGGAGCCGAGCGACAGCAAGGATTGAACTACATGACGGGTTTTTGGTCTTCAGCTCCGAGCTCCCCTGAATACGCGCGATGATACCCTTTTGCTTCTGTTAAACGTTCGTCACACGCAATTTTTGAGAGGGGTAGGCAGGGCTGCTCGAAACATCCATTCAACCAGATCGCTTTCCCATCACTCAGAGAATAGATACCGCATGATACAATACAATTCTTTGCATGATGATGGTTTCGCATGTGCTGTAAGCTGTTTCCGAGGCTTGATCTGGAAGAGGCAAAGCAGCTAAGGTAAAGATGCCTCGGCTGCACCCCAGATTTCTTCCCCACATCCATGATTGATGCTCCCTTATCATCGCCATTGTGCTCTTGCAGTATATCTCGGGAACATACGTACTTTGACAACCTCGTCTCCGCTCACAAGGACTTCTTTATCGACAGAGTCCTCTTTAAGCAACTGGCAGCCTCCGAGATACGACCTACTTCGCCGCCATGTCGAAGAACAACTTCTCCGAGAGGCTGATGATCAATTCACGAGCCGATGCTCCAGCTTCACAGAAGATCCCGGTGATCGCACAACCGTTTGTTAGTGAACGAGCAAGGAAGGTCTTGGATATAGTATGCTCCTTGCTGCTTGCTTCTTGTTGAAAAGCTCTCTAATTCCCCTTACCTTAGGTTGAGAAGTTCGTCGAAGAAGAGTGTATCCCCGCAGACCCCGTCTACCACCAACAAATCGGTGAAGGCACCGTCCAACGCTTCTCCTCCCACCCGCCCATCATCGAAGACCTCAAATGCCGCGCCAAAGAACTCGGCCTCTGGAATATGTTCCTCCCCAAGAACCACTTCAAAGAAGGTGCCGGCTTTAGCAACCTAGAGTATGGCCTCATGGCGGAGTACCTAGGCAAGAGCAGGACTGCTAGTGAGGCTACGAATTGCGCGGCCCCGGACACGGGAAACATGGAGGTGTTGGCGAAGTATGGGAACGAGGAGCAGAAGAAGCGCTGGTTGGAGCCGCTTCTGAAAGGGGAGATTCGGAGCGCGTTCCTCATGACGGAACCGGACGTGGCGAGTAGCGATGCGACGAACATTCAGCTCAGGATGCACAGAGAAGGGGATGAGTGGGTTCTGAATGGATCGAAGTGGTGGAGTAGTGGCGCTGGCGACCCGAGGTGTAAGGTATACGTGGTCATGGGCAAGTCTGATCCGAACAACAAGGATGTGTACAGACAGCAGTCCGTCATGCTTGTGCCTGCAGATACACCCGGTATCACGGTACATCGCATGCTGTCGGTATATGGGTTTGATGATGCGCCTCATGGACACGGCCATATCACCTTCAAGAACGTTAGGGTACCTGCCAAGAACATGGTCCTCGGTGAGGGTAAAGGTTTCGAGATCATTCAAGGCCGCCTCGGACCTGGTCGTATACATCATGCCATGCGATCAATTGGTGCAGTAAGCAAACCTCGCGCCAGCTCTGAACCTTAGTATACCCGCTAACAAGAAGTCACAGGCCGAAAGAGCCCTCGAACTCTTCATAACGAGGGTTAACGACCCACGGAAGAAGCCCTTCGGCAAGTTGCTGAGCGAGCACGGTATCATGCTTGAGCGGATAGCTCGCTCGCGGATCGAAATCGACGCTGCACGCCTCGTGGTCCTCAACGCTGCCATCAAGATCGACGAAGGCGACGCAAAGAGCGCCCTCAAAGAAATCGCCGAGGCCAAGGTGCTGGTTCCCTCCATGGCACTTACTGTCATCGACCGGGCCGTGCAAGCGTTTGGCGGCGCTGGCGTGAGCCAGGACACGCCGCTCGCAAATATGTGGGCGCAGGGCAGAACCATGAGGATAGTGGATGGTCCGGATGAGGTTCATCTGTTGCAAATGGCAAGGAACGAGAACAGGAGGGGACAAGCGTTGCGAGAGAGGCTAGACAGGCAGATCAAGACCACTGCGGAGCTCTTCAAGAAGCACAATATTCAGCGAGTGGATCCGCTACAGCTGGACAGAGTGACCGGGAAGGGTGCCAAGTTGTAAAATGGTCTTCCTATCCAGCGATTCGGAGTCAAGTCAAACTATTTGATCCCTTTCCCGCGGCGTTCGGAGTCATCTGAGGAGTCTTGAGGACCCCTGGCTTGTTCAATATCTGTAGTAATCCACTCGTAAAAATGTGCCATAGAACAAACCTCGGGTTGGAAGAAGTCATTTTATGAAGCCATCGGGAATACTTCATCCTGAGATGGGCTCTAACGCGAGAAGACATCAAGAAGATCACATGCATAGTGCCGGCCAAACCTGGGCTTAGCTTGCTTTTCCCAGTCTGTATTTGAGTCCCAGAATGGGTCCCTGAGTACATAAACCTGCCGGTTCGAGGAACCTTGGTCATGTGATTGTAGTGTATACGATCCTTGAAGCTTCCATGATCCAATGACCGTCAACGCACGGTGTGGTCCGTCAGGAAGGCATGGTTCTGCCAGTCCTGTAATTAGGGTCGTCCACATGATTCTCAGACGAACTAGGAGAAGGGATTAACAGTATCCCACAGAGACCGGTTAGAGCTCAGAAGGGAAAGAACCAAATACACTTATTTCTATTCGGGTTGACTTCTTGTCTTTGCTCAGCATCAACTATAGAATGCACGGCTCCCACAATAGGGCAAGGGAGACTGAGGGCGCAATGTTGGCTCTGAAGACGCGGAGATTCCAGAAGCAGAAGAGAGACCTCCACGCATCAATCTCGTATGAAGCAAGAAGTAAGGCCGTCGGCAACGCAATATTGCCCAATTCTATGAACAAGAATGAGATTGTACCCCTTTTGAAAGCGCCTGATCCCCAAACGCCAGCTGCCATGTCCCACCCGCGCCTGTGGATCGTATTTCCGTCGGAAGGAGACCCCCGCTGCTATGCACAAGTAATTTCAGTTCTGTTGAAGGAGATCTGATGCAAGAGATCTCTCGAACATCTCTAGCAAGCTTCTCCGCAGCGGACTAGTGTCCACCTTGCTTCCTGAACTTGAGTAGATCCGCCAGACTCGCCAAGCTGCAACCATGCTTTAGGAATTCGTGCTGCATAAGCTCGGATGCCGTTGCCCTGCTCTTGACGTCAACGCACAAGCAGACGCTCAAGAAACTCTTGAGCTCCTTGCTGAGTTTCTCAGGCTTCTTTAGTCTCGGGGTTCCGTTTGTGGCGATGAGATAGAGGGCTTTAAGTGGCTCCTCGTTGAGATACGGAGGCTCCGATTCGATCATCTCGATAGCCATAATACCGAGCGACCATATGTCGACCTTGCTCCCGTATTCTTTCTGCTTGACAACTTCTGGCGCCATCCAGTAGGGTGTACCAACCATGGTCGCTCGCTTCGAACGTTGTTCAGTGAGCTTGGCGCAGAAACCAAAATCGGTAATCTTCACGTTGCCACGACCGTCTAAAAGCACGTTGTCGGATTTGATATCACGGTGGATGATATTCTGCGAATGCAGGTGCTCGAGACCCTTGCATGTCTGGACACAGTCAGTCACAGGGCACTGGGATCGAATATACAGGTGACACATACCTCAAGGCATATAGTCGCAATCTGATCTTCACTGATGCTGGGGTTGTTGTCGATCACGTCGGTCAAAGCACCACCCTCCATGAATTCCATGACGACCCAGAGCTCACTCTGTTCCTCCTGTAGGAAGGCGTCCAGGAAGTTCACAATGTTCGGGTGCTTGCTATCCTTCATGACGATAATCTCGTTGACAATAAGCTCCTTCCGCGGTTGATTCCGAAGATCCATCTGCTTTATAGCAACTTGTGCCCGAGGACCATTAATCCTCAGGATCTCGCGTGCGGTCGGCGACGGAGCGCTTTCGCGGATGCGCGCCACATACACTGAACCGGACGCACCCTGACCAATCTTCTTTTGCTTGTTATACGAGTCCAGGGGACGGTCTTTGGAGACGACTTCCCGTAACCGTGCCATCACCTCGCTCTCGCTCATGCTAGACATGCGAACCTCCTTCCTGGATGGCTCCTCTTTTCTTGGCGCAGTGAGCGCCTGTTCAGCTTTCTTAACGGCATCCGGAACCCCTGCCGGCTGCTTCCCAGGTACGTTGAGCGGTGCCGGTGCAGTAGCTCCGGTAGGAGCTGTTGTACGTTGCTGCGAAGACGCGCCATTTGGGGCAGCGCGAAGTGGTAGTTGACCCGTCCCATTGGGGACGACCTTGCTGGAGCTAGACGGTTGCCGTTGGCCGTTCGAGACTGGTGTTGAAGGCTTATAAGTAGCACCATTAGGTGCGGACGGTGCGGCTCTTTGAGGCTGCATCTGCCGCAGAGAACCAGGCGGTTGCTGACGCTGAGATCCCGGCGTCGATGGCGGCGCTCTTGTAGGATTGTACCGACTGCTATCGGCCGGGCTAGGCTCCCTTCCGTAGCCTCCGATTTCCTGTTTCGCTAGAGGCTCCCGGGTCTTGGGTAGTTGAGCGTTGTACGCTGCAATCTCTTCGCGCTCCTTGGCCAGTCGCTGCATTTCCTCACGCTCACGACTCTGTTGCCGGCGAAGCTCATCTTCGGTTCGCCTCCTAGTCTCCTCAGCTGCTCGCTCCTGGCTACTGAGAGATTGCGACATCTGTTGCTGTTGTACTCTATCGAACGAGCTCTTCTCGCCCACGGATCCATATTGATTCGGAGGTGATTGTGCGTCAGAACGTCCGTTCTGGCTGTCGGTGGTTTGAGCCCTACCAGGTGGTGGTGGTCGAGGTGGTGCGATTGAGGTACCTGCGCTGTAGCCAAGCTGCCTGTTTACCGCTTCAACCGGTGGTGTAGGGGTTAACGAAGGATATGCGGCTGGATCCTCGGTGCGCTTCACCAGTTTGTCAGTGTAGAATTCAAGCACTTCAATGACCGCCTTGGGATTGTTCTTGTAATCCTCCTTGGTGATGGCCGAGGCGTTTAGCAGTTTTTCCCATTCCGAAGGAAGTCCAGTGAACCCTCCAGTGTCCGGGTTGAAGCCCACATGAACGCGGTGAGAGAAATTTGTGGGGTTCGACACACCACCCATGCTAGGACACCTTTCGTAAATGCTGTCAATCCAAGCGTACACCTCCTCATCTGTATCCACCTTGCAGATCACCAGCTTTGAGGGAGCGTCTCTATTTGGCGTCCCTGACCCAGACGGATTCGCCAGCTTGGTAATCTCAAATGAGTACTGGTGGTTCTCGGACCGCTGTACGTTCGTCACGTCCCGCAGACTTATGGAAAATGAGACCTTGGGAGTGTTGTTGTTCTTGTAAAAATCCAACTGGAACTCTCGCAGCACAAGATACTTGTCTGACCAATACTTCAGGAAACCCTCCTCCTTCACCTTGGCATATCCATCCTTGACGACCCTGAAGGTACCGTTGCCTTGGTCCGTATTAGATCTCGACAAAAGCGACGCTGAGGAACCGGAGCTATACGTTGAAGGCGACTGTAGGCTCAATGCTGACACATTTCCGGGCAGATTTGCTATCGAAGGAGTAAGATTGAGTTTGGGCCGGTCGGTTGGAGGCTTCGGCGCTGGGCCGGGGTTCATGAACTGGTTGGCGGAATAGATTCTGGCCGATGACACACGGTCAGTGACTGCTCTCATGTGACGTCTCTGGTAAACAGGTCTTTCGTATGGAACGCTACCGGAAGCTGCCGACCCCGTACCATCGCGGGACCCCATGACAGCCTCGTCGTAAGTTCCCTGGTCAAAGGCCCATAACTCCGTAGCCACAGCTCCCCTCACAGCAGTAGAATACAAGACAAAGACTTACGGGGAAGAATGAGAGGAAGACATCTTGGCGACCCGTAAGGAGACCCGTTGTTGCAAGCTGATCCGAGTAAACGGTCAGACGTAAGGTCCTAAGCGCAGACTGTGCGAAGCAGTCTACGCGGATAGTCTGGGAATAGGAGCAGGAGACAATATGTCTTGGTGGCTATTGTGCTCGAATGACGCGCTCTTTCCGCCTCGACACGGGCGAACAGCGCCAATGCGGGCCCTTGGTAATCCTTGTTTTCCCAGCTTTCCACCGCTTGAGCGGTGAGTATGTAAGACCGATGTGCGCGCAGAAGCCCGGTTGTTGCGAGCAGCGGAGCAGTTGATGTTGGCAGGGTCACAAAGGGTCGGGCGGTGAAAACTGCGGGGGAAGATCAGGACAAGGCCAAACGCTTCCAGGCTCAAAGAGCTGCTGCCTTAGCGAGGTCGACGAAGCTCAGAACGCCGTGCTGGCCAAAGATCACAGGCGGTATGTTGGTAGACCGGTGTTGAGAGGAATGCTTTCGACAACAGGAGCTGTACAACGGAGACAATCTCCAAGATATGGTCGGCAAGAGGGATGGGTCAGGGTCAGGCTGGAGCAGAGTCCAAGGAAATGTTTCAAAATCTGGCGCCGAATCCGCATCCAGACAAGAGATTCCCACATTTCCCACATCCGTGAGCTTTCGGAGATTTTGATTGGTTCGCAGCTAGATAAAAAGCTTACCTGCCCTCCCGACGAACTCCACCCTATCGATGGACCCTTTGGACCAAACACACTACAAGGACTAAGTACCTGCACCTCCAATAGCAATCTATAATTCGAAACCCTGAATTGTATTCCGAGATCGCTCCTGAGCCTGTACTCGCCTGGCAGGCTGGCTGCCTGTGCCCCTCAAACTATCCCATAGGGCAATCCAGGTTGGTTGTGGCAAGTTCAATCTGTGATTGATAGATATACAGGAGTGATTGCCGGAACGTGTCGGAGCGTTCTCCTTTGTCACTTGGCGTCCTGCACCAGGCGACGTCCCCCTTTCCGCTAGCACTATCATCAATTCTAGGATGAGAGGGGCGAGAACCCTCTGTAAAGGGAGCAGCTAGCTAACACTCCGTCTTGAAGGACGGCTCGTGCTTGTACAGATTAGCTGTCCATTGGAGATCTGTGCCGATTATGTCTCGATCTCATCGCCCAGTAAAACCTAGTCAGAGCACTTGGCGATCTGAACAGTGTTCTCTAGTCTTTCGAGCTCGTAACAGAAGTAGTAGAACTGGTCACTGCGAGGGTTTGAGGTCGTGGTTTCGAACACCGTATTGCAGATGCTCTACTTCTACTCAGAAGGTACAAGATGTCCTACCATGCCAGCAACTCCGGATATCATGCCTCCCCACACGGTCCGCCATGCAATGCAGGATAAATACCACGAAACAACATATGTACTCCAAGACCGCGTGTCCTGCTTCCGGGCATGCAAAGAACTAACCAACAATGACATCAAACCCTTGGTCAGCCGCCGTTGACGCCTCCATGTCCGTCCGAACCGATGTACTTCTGCATGAAACTGACATAGTCATACTTGGGCAAGTCCCTGTCCTCGGCCAGATCAGGACCCTTGTGCTCAGGCATACTCTTAATTAGATCATCAATCAGTTCTTCCGGGATCAATGAATGCCGAAGGTCCAGCTCAGTGACGTACGGCTGTTTCACGCTGTTAGCTTTGAGTACTCTAGGATCTGAACCAACGAACGGAACGCATACCTTCCCATCCGCGACTTCCCTGAAGCTTTCGAAGACTTGCTCTGCAGTGTTCTGGTCTTCCGTCACGTCAACCATGAATCTGATGAACTGCTCAAAAGTCACAAAACTCCGCCCGCCGCTTGTGTCCATGAACTTCTCGTGCATCTCGGCTTCATCGTAGACGAGTCCCAGACTTGCCAGTGCAGCAGAGAATTCAATCTCTTGCAAAGAGTTTGTCAAGTCACGGTCGAAGTGGCGGAAGACGGATTCGAATTCTTCAAGTTGTATGGGTGTGAGGTTGGTCATGTTACGGGCAACCATTTGATTCTCCAAGAAGGCCAGCTTCTTGGAGACTGATGACTTGACAAGGCCAAGTTCGTACTCAAGTTCGTCATAGGTGTAGGTCGTGAAGTCGTTTTCCTCGATGTTGGCTTCTTGGCATTGCTTGTCAATCGAGGAGATGATGTCTAAGAACTCTTCCAGAGGCTGCAAGTTCTCACTTATCCTCTGAGTATGCCGTAGCTGATCTTCCACGTCTCCTTCTAGGCCAGAAATGCCTGTTGACAGCGTGTTCAGAGCCAGCGCGAAGTCGTTTGCTTTGTCGGCAAAAGATCGTCTCAGGGCGTTTTTGATGTCCCGAATGGTCTCGTTGATGATCTGACTTCGTTCCCGTTCCGACTTGGTCAGGCCAGTCCACACCTGCTCGCAACTTTCCAAACTCAATTCCAGCGGTGGATTGTATGGACGTAGTCGATAGGTGCTCAGTTTCGTCTTGATGTTGCCCAGTAGGCCAGCCAGGTCGGACTTCTCCGCGACCCACTTTCTTTTTTGCACCCGCTTGTACTCAGTGAACTCTGCAGCTTGGTTTTTGGCGTCCGCATACGTCCCTTCGAACTCCGCCTCCGTCCATTTCCTGCGCTGCTCAGCGATCTGCCTTAGCAACTCCCTCATCCTTCTTTCGTAGCTGTTCTGCATCTCCCAGGCTCCCTGCATGTTCGTCACGAACTTCTCCACCCTTCTGCCCGCGTTTTCTACTTTCTCCATCTGACTGAATGCATGGAACCAGTACGCAATATACGTCATGAGCGACTTCTCGTCCGGTTTCGCAACGTCGCAGACATCCTCCACATCCAACAGATCCGGGATGCCAATCTCCTTCGATGCAATGTCAAACGCCAGTTGCATGTTCCCCTTGTGGTCGCTCTTGTCCAAGGCATCATAGTCGATCAGGTCTGGCCGGTGGATGTCCAGTAGTGCACAGAACGCCAGCCCATCGTTCCAGCTGCTTGAGAAATCCCGCACCTCCACCTCGTCATAGCAGGCTGTCTTTCTTTGACACCACAATAGCAAACCTTCCTTCGCACTTAGGCCCTCCTCGTTGAAGTCGGTGATGGTGAACCGCAGAATGAGCGTCCATATGAGCCCCAAGATGATGCGTTTGTTACCATCTACGACGTCTTCGGCGCCGATGTTTGTCATCTGTATGCCCCGGCCTTTTATGTAGTCGAGCGCTTTATTGACATTCTCGAACCGCTGGACGCGGAGCTTGGGTTTCGAGGCATAGCGTCCAAGGGACTCGTTGCCCAAGATTTCAAGGAGGTGAATGAGTATGACCTAGAGAATATCAGAAAGTTGCGGCACAGACAAAGGGGTGGAATGAGGCGTACACCATCGGAGAGGTCTTTGATTAGGTCCTTGATGGCTACCTCTCGCACTTGCAGCTTGCTGTTCAGCCTGTTATTGTAGCCCACTTAGCATTTCTTTGTTGCCCACTGTCTGAAGGGCTGCTGGTACCATTTCGTGAATGTCTTCTGCTGTACGTTCACCCATTGCTGTTCGTGAAGCGCCATCTCGCCCAGCTGGACATTAGATTTGATGTGAAAAAGGATGAGAGTGCGGAGGGCCAAAGAACGATGGTGCTAAGGGAGACCGAAATTATACTACTGATATTTGCTGAGAATCACGAGCAATGTAGTACGCCTGACGTGTCGAGTCGACGAGCCGATTAATTGCTGCAGGCACAGGTGACTCCAGAACTGCCAATTCACCTCGACTGTGTCCCGCAAGTGCGGGCTCTCATCAACAAACCGCACTGACTCGAGGGGCGCCGGCTAGTCAGGGCGGGCCAGAGGTAGGGCCAAGCAGAGGTATCCCCGATAATCTCCGCACACCTCATTTGAGCCTCCGCGAGCATCACTCATGTAGCCTCATTCTAGATGTCAGTCACCCGCCATGTCAGATTAAAGATGGCCGGTCCTGCTTCCATCTTGGAGGTCATGCCGCTTGATACACCAACAGAATGGCAACTGGGAATCCAGCCACAGCTCACGGTGGAAAGGTCGGAGCGTGTTCTGCACCAAATCCCTTCTTCTGTGACACGGTTGCTGCGCCGGAGAGCCACTGATTTGCCTGTCGATTGGCAGAGGCGCGAAGTTACATACAGCGTATTTCACCAGTCCTAGAAAACCTTCGGGACAAGAGATGGGCACTTAGGTAGCAAGAAAACCCTTGGGTGCCTCATCAAGCAGACGTCAAGGATTCCTTAACAGCAATATGATTCATCTAGTCAGCAAATATGAAAACCACGAAGGCAAACAAGCAGCCGCAACTGGGCAGCTCCGCGCGTTTGAGTAGCTTCGCCATGATGCATCTCGGACAACAAAACAGCTGTCAATATCCATCTGCAGCGTAGGTAGATGTTATTGACGGCACTGAGCTGAGTGTACCGGAAGATACAGAGAACGTTTCTTCTGGATTCTGGACAGCTGTAGAGTGAAACCATATCTGAGTGAGCTGTACAGACTCGATGCAATCACTCGTGGCTCTCAAGAGGCTCAGCAGGCACCGGAGGCAGAAACCACAGGCAGTCTTCTCTGATCGTGAGTCTGTTGATATGATAGAAGGCAGGCAACCTTGAGTTTGTGTGCGGCTGTCCCGTACAATGAGCCATATTTGGAATGCCTCAATTGATGAACAATCTGTTCTTCCCCTGGAAAATTGCACCGCAGGTCGGTACTAACAGAACACGGTCTGAGGACTGAATGCTGCTCTGGAATCTAATGGGGACGTCGATGAGGATGGAGAGTCCCGTCCCGTCCCGCCCAGTGGAGCGTCTAAGCAACGTGAGTGGCTGCCTCAGGAGCATCGGGTGTCCCTCCCGCTTCTTGCCCCCTGCTCTCGGAACTGCAGGTGCACACGAGACCACGAGAGCCTGCAGCTGTGAAGGCGTTGAGGGGTCCTAGTAACTAAGGTAGGTAAACGCCCACACACGTCTACTCCACATGCCCTTGTCTTTTGGTCGCTTGCCCAGCTTTAATGCTTCGACAAGTGTAAAGGCAATCAATGTCCGGAAAGTTGGGCCCAGAATCTTCAAGAACCACTTCCACCCAGCTACTCCGGTCTTGTCGGCGTTGGAAATGGAGACCGTCAACACATCCGAGAGGCTCGCCAGCCTGCGGGAGCTGATGAAGAAGCACAATGTGGACATTTACAGTACGCCGAGTGTTAGCGGCCGAGTCAACATTTTCACTGACCTTGAATGCAGTTGTCCCGTCCGAAGATAGCCATCAATCAGAATACATAGCTCCATGCGACGCCCGACGCGCCTTCATCTCCGGTTTCACTGGTTCGGCGGGAACAGCAGTCATAACCTCGGACAAGGCTGCCCTCTCGACAGATGGGCGGTACTTCAACCAGGCAGAGAAACAACTGGACAACAACTGGTTGCTGCTGAAGCAGGGCTTACAAGATGTCCCGACCTGGCAGGAGTGGACAGCTGAACAGTCCGAAGGTGGTAAGACGGTCGGTGTCGACCCCACCGTGGTCACCGCAGCAGATGCCCGTAAGCTGAGTGACAAGATCAGAAAGAAGGGGGGAGGCGAACTGGTTGCCGTTAAGGAGAACCTAGTGGATACGGTTTGGGGAAGTGAGAAGCCGCCAAGACCAAGCGAATCTGTCAAGGTCCTCCCGGTTGAGTACTCGGGGAAGAAGTATGACGAGAAACTCGAAGACCTTCGCAAGGAGCTAGACAAGAGAAAGAGCGCTGGGTTCATCGTCTCCATGTTGGATGAAATTGCGTGGCTATTCAACCTTAGAGGCAACGACATTCCTTACAACCCCGTGTTCTTCTCCTATGCTCTCGTCACTTCGGATTCGGCTACGTTATACATTGACGATGGCAAGTTGACCGAGGACGCAAAGGAAGCCCTTTCCGCATCAGTGACGCTGAAGCCATATGGCTCGATATTCGAGGAGGTCGAGGCTCTGGGTGCAGAATTGGACAAGAATGGGGCGGCAGACGCACCGAAACAGAAATACCTGGTGTCCAACAAGGCGTCATGGGCGCTCAGCAAGAGCTTGGGTGGTGAAAGTAAGGTTGAAGAGGTCAAGAGCCCGATCGCCGATTCAAAAGCAGTCAAGAATGAGACCGAGTTAGAGGGCATGAGAGCGTGCCACATCCGGGACGGCGCTGCATTGATCAAGTATTTCGCATGGCTGGAAGACCAGTTGACTAAGCAGGGTACCAAGCTCGACGAGGTAGAGGCTGCAGACAAGCTGGAGGATATCAGATCGTATGTCACACCAGAGCCCATGCGAATTCGATTCACTAACGCAGCCATTACAGTAGACATGAGCATTTTGTCGGCCTCTCCTTCGACACCATTAGCTCGACCGGCGCGAACGCAGCGGTGATACACTACAAACCCGAAAAGGGCAATTGCGCGACTATCGATCCCAAGGCCATCTATTTGTGTGACTCGGGCGCCCAGTATCTGGATGGCACCACCGACACCACGAGGACCCTCCATTTCGGCGAGCCGACCGAAATGGAAGTCAAAGCGTACACACTCGTCTTGAAGGGAAACATCGCCCTGGAGCGAGCCAAGTTTCCAAAGGGTACAAGTGGCTTCGCGCTGGATACCCTTGCCAGACAATTTTTGTGGGAAGAGGGCCTGGATTACAGGCACGGCACAGGGCATGGCGTCGGGTCGTATCTCGTAAGTCAAAACATCACCTCCCTACCCGTCCGTGACTCACCTTTGCTGTCTAGAATGTGCACGAAGGGCCAATCGGGATAGGGACTAGGATACAGTATTCCGAAGTGTCCCTTTCCGTCGGCAACGTCCTCTCTGACGGTGAGCCTTGATGTGATTTCCATACCCAGCCCCGCTAACCTCCTTCAGAGCCCGGCTATTACGAGGACGGCAACTTTGGTATTCGCATAGAGAACATCATCATGGTCAAAGAAGTTGAGACCAACCACAGATTCGGAGACAAGCTTTACCTCGGCTTCGAGCACGTGACGATGGTCCCCATGTGCCGCAAGCTAATTGATCAGAAGTTACTGACTCCTGGCGAACGACGGTGGCTAAACGATTATCATGCCGAGGTCTTGGAGAAGACCAAGGCCTTCTTCAAAGACGATCAGTTGACGATGAAGTGGTTGCAAAGGGAGACGCAACCCTACTGAGTTCTCCGAGAGAGACGCTGGATGTCTCTGAGCGAGCGCTGACAGCATCAGCATTGCACAGTCTGTATAGAGTACAAAACGTCTAAAAGAAGAGGATGCGAAAGGCCTTCTTATTGAAAGCTATGGAGCATCCCGATTTCATAGGGGTATCTCTGACAGCCCACACAAAGCCAGACAGCAAAAAGCAATACCTGTCTATTCTCTGCTTCGCCCAAAAACGCCATGCCAATAGACAAGAGCACATGAATGCCAGAAGTCTACTCATGTTTTACTAGAACAGGCCCATGCGCTGGCCCCAGCCATCACTTTTCGGGTCCACTGAAATCTGGTAAGGAAAGGGGTTCTGGTCACTTGTCGTGATTGGAGGGATGTGATCCTTGTCCCTATTTACGATTGTGACAATCTTCATGGCTGTCTTCTGGAGACTCTTCTCCATTGCTCGACGGACCTTGCGCTCATCTGCGTGAGTAGACGTTAGTATCAAAGCCCACCTACAATGGGCAAGCACAGAGTCATTACATACCGTCTCCCGTTCTAGGGTACGCAACGGTGACGTCCAACAACCATGTTTCCCAGCATACCTCCTCATCCCCTTTGCCGAAGAAGTACGTCTTCCGTCTCCGCTTCTCGAAGAACTGCACAGCGAGCTGCCCTCGCCCGGACTGGCGGGAGATGGGCGACGTCTCAATCTTCCGCCATAGCTCGTTGGCGCGCTCTTCGATCATCAACTCTAACTGTACATCGTCCACGGCAGGGAGGGTGGTGTCAAGGAGGTCGCGGGTCAAGGGTCGGACTGGGATGAAGTAGCGGTGGAAGAAGATTGTGTGAAGGATTGCTATGACGGAGACTGTTAGTGGGGTTGCCCTCATCAATAGTATTGCCTAAGGTTGACGGCGAGCACAAGGCTGTAGGGCTGTGTAGTCCATCGGACACGGATGCGGTACCTTTTACGATGTCTTTGACGCAAGTGGAGTCTGCAAAAACCTCCAAGGTATGTTCGGGAGGCCGTCTCTGGTCCATGATTGCATTTTTGTCGCAGAAGAAGAGGGGACTGAAGGCGCTGGGTCGGGCTTTAATTGAAACACGAGCTGCTTTGTGTCGTGTGGTGTTTTGCAAAAATGATTGCTACGCTTGATTACGTCGACGACGGCAACCGACGGTTTGAGGCGCAGGACCACATGGTTTGAGGGACAGAAATAGCAGACTCAAGGGGACGAAGAGAGGAGATTATTCCAATGGATGTCAGTGGATGAATCGTGGGGAACCAAGTCCAAAGTTGGTGGTGGGGAGCTTTTTTGGAGGGGCTCGCAGGCTTGACGCCTAAAGGCCGACGCACGGGACCTGACGCACAACCCGAACGGGGGCACCATGGGGGGGTCAGCGTGTCCGGGCGCACTCTGACCGAGGATGAGACGGGCCAGCCACCAGACACCACAGAAAGCTAAGCTGGCTCTGCAACCACGCTGGACGCTCAATCAGGTACCTCAGCTTATGAGACATTCATCATCAGGGTATGGGTACCACTCGCGCCTGACTGACTACCCGTTTGCTCATGCGACAACCTCCAGCAGCGTCACACCGGGCTCCGAATGCGGTTCAATGCGGCATGACCTGATTTACCCCCATCGGACACATCGTTCAACAGCACAATGATATCAGCGACGCGCCGCTGGTTCAAGCGGAACCGCACAACCTTTGCAGTCGGCGCCGCAGTTGTGGGCGCCGGCTACGTAGTCGGGCAATATGTTGTCACCAAGGTGACTGAGGCGCGGCAGCGCATGGCCGAGGAGCGCATAGCTAAGGAAAAGTATGGCAGTCCTTCCTGCGCCGTATCCGTGCTGCCACGGGCTATCCAAGTTAGTACTTGACTCACATTTTCCTGCGCAGCCTGCGACGCCGATTCGAGCAGAACCAAGAGGATTGCATGTTCACGGTGCTGGCACTGCTGCCTTCTGCCACCGAAGAACTCATCGATGCCCTCCCCGTCGAGCAGATCACCAACGAGCTACAGCAAAAGAGGGCGGAGCGGCTGGGGAGGAGTGTTGGACCCTCAGAAATTGCCTCCACAGTGGATGCCCCTTCGGCAGCTCCAAGTGTTGCCGACGAGGATAGTAGAAGTCTGAAGAGCTTCCAAAGTGAAAGTTTCATTCATGCTAGCCAGGTGCAAGAGGGTAGTGAAGGCAGCTCTGAGCCGGCGCCACAGTCATCACCAAAGAGGAAGACCAAGGTACAGTTATGGAACGAGATGAAGATTGGCTGTAAGTACAATGGGCAGTTGGCTGGGATCCTGTATTTCCAACGCTGACTCTTCCAGCCATCACCCGAGCATTCACTTTCCTGTACACCCTCTCCCTCCTATCTCTGCTTACGCGTATACAACTGAACCTCCTCGGCCGACGGAGTTATTTGTCGAGCGTAGTCAGTCTTGCTTCTCCGCCTCCTTCTGACTCCCGAATAAGTCTTGAGGATAGGGACGATGAGAACTATGAGCAGGCGTACGGTAATGACTTCGAAACAAACCGGAAGTACCTGACATTTAGCTGGTGGTTGCTTCATAGAGGCTGCAAGCAGGTGTTGGAAGAGGTACAAAAGGCTGTAGAGGAGACTTTCGGGTCTCTAAACCCGCGTGAGGAAATCACATTACAAAGGCTTTCAGAGCTTACAGTGGACGTTCGTAAGAAGGTTGAAGGCACAACAGAGGAGGAGAGAAGGTGTGTTCCGCGAATCCTAAGTGAATGCTTTGAGGCTATTGCTAAATGAGCGAAGGACCAAAAAGTGGCTGCCATTCCTTCTCCCTCCACAGGACCAGGAAGCCAAAGTACTTGAGGAATCGGGCATCTCACCACACCCATCACCCCCTGCAGTTGCACTCGCAGCTCCCGATCCCACACCAACAGATCCAATCACACCCGCCCTTCGCCGCCTCCTCGATGAAACATCCGACCTTATTGACTCTCCTTCCTTCACCCATGTCCTCACTCTGCTGTTGGATGCCACTTTTTCGCATCTCATCGACCAGAAGATAGGTGTCGAAGCGTTCAAAATCCCAACCCTACCAATTGCCCAAGCAGGGCCACGAATCATAGAGCTGGCCTCAGATACGCCAGCTACTGCGAAGGCCAAGGTGGCAAGCATATTAGCCGTCTTCTGCAGGCAAGCACACGTCATCGGTAGCGCAGGCGCTGCTATTAGCGGCGCCGCGCTTGAGGCAGGTCCCGGTGGTGGGAACGAGTACCTGGCACGGATAGAAGAAGTCAAGGGTTTGGAAGCTTTCGCAGCTGTGGTGTACAGCAGTAACTTTGAGTTCGAGGGCCTGCCTGACCAAGATGTCGAAGCGATCAAAAGAGAGATCAAGGCGGATACCGAAGCTGTACCGCCAGCCGGAACTGAAACCGAAAGTGTCGATGGCAAGGATGTGCCTGGGGGAGAGGCCAGCTTGCTGGGTGCGCAGAGCGGGTTTGAAGCTGCTTGGGGCAAGGCACTGCAGAAGGAGGAAGAGACGTCTGGTAGTTCGTGATGGAGGATGTATCTGATACCTCGGAGGGTGAATATATTCAATGACCAAATGTGAGCTTATTTGGGAGATATGAGCGGAGTGTACGAGGTCGGCATCAAGCTGTTGTTGAAGTGGCGTTCCCGTGGTGTTATCAACACGCTGTATCAAGAGATCTACAGGATAAGCTCCTGCCTGAATCATCTTGCTTCAACCGCGGATGAGTTTCTCCCTGATCTGCGTTCAATGGTTTGTTTCCGACCCAAGAAGTAGCAACAGTCACTATACAGACGTGTTGTCCGTGTCAGATACACAAAGAGGGGTATATTGATGGTACGAAGAAGAGTAATACACATGGTAAAGACTGCCCCAAGCATCGGCATCGCCCACTTCCCCTGAGAAGATGGCTCACGGATCAAGCTATCATACAGGCCCCTTTCTCCATAGGATGCTTCCTCTAAGATTGTCCGATCCCGCTTTCAGGCTCGTATGCCGCGGCTTCGCCCTCTGATTGCGCCGCGCTTTGCGGTCTGCTAAGGGCTTCGACATTGCGCAGGATCAGACTGAGCGAGGTCTTGTTGGTACCGTCCTCGGCTTGGTACTTCTGGTTCTGGGCGTCTGCCTCGACGAACACCTGTTGCCTAGACGTAGAATGTTAGCGCAATTGCCCCTGAGGAATGTCTGCAATATCCCATCCGCAGAGGACGTTTGTATTGCCAGTCCATCCACCCCACCAATCCATTCTCATTCGAAGCGCCAGCTATTTCATCCCACCACTCGTCCAGCGCAACAACATCCATCCCACTAGATGAAGAAAGCACTACCTACCCCTTCTGCAACTGCAACAGAAAGTCCCTCCTCTTGTCATTCGTCTCGAAGCTGACGATGCGGAAGTAGCTCGTCTGTCGGTTGTCCTTCGGCCCGTATCCAGTCGCGACCGTGAACTTGATGATTTCCTTGCCCGTCGACGTAGGTGACAATTCCGGGTCAGCTGCCAGACGGCCGATCACTGACATGCGTGCGAAGGGGTTGACGGGGGTGGTGGAGAAGGCACGCGCGCCGTTGATGATTGGGGAGCGGAAGAGGGAGCGCGAGAACATCGTGGTGACCGTGTTGTATTGTACTATGTTTTCAATGGTAGCTCTAGAGAGGCGGAGGTGGAATGTACAATGTGTCGAGTACTGTGGTGAGATGGATGAGATGCGATGGAGAGTTTCCGGCCGTTTGGACTCTGAAACGGGGAGCTTGGCGTGTCCAAAGGGGAAGATCAGGGTCTTTGCATGTGATTGGCCGACGCGGTTGACGCGTTTCTGGGGCACAACTTGCTACAAGTCTGCTTGAAATCTGTATTTGTCATGGGCAAGCTTGTTGTGAACTTTACCTTAGCTGTTAAGCGTCCCGTCCGGGAGCCGCAAGGGGGCTTTATGCTTGTGCAGAATGGAAGATGTCTCGCTACACGTGGTGGACTAGGTTTGTAGATTTCCCAGTATATCTCGACTCTACACCGTTTTGAAATCTATCAAGCATCTGAATAAGCCTGATAAGCATTCTGCTACTCTTGACACTTGCGTCAGAGAAGACCTCTTCATGGCCAGCTACAGAGCTTCAAAACCTTCGCGCAGTGTTAACTCGAATGTCGTTATGCTCTCAAGAAGCCTTTCAGTATGGCAGTGCAGCAGATCACGAGGATGAGGCCGACTGTCTCGGAAGGATGTCCAGACACAGGAAGATGGGTAGCTTCACCTACTCATAGTCAAGCTCATACTGCCTCAGAACACCGCTGTTGCGGGGTCGCATCAAGGATCAAACCAAGGCGGATCTTCCATGGCAACGGGTGATGCACGACGCTGTAATCATCACTCTCAGTCGCAGCATTTCCATGACTGTCAGATCAATTGTACCCGGTTCGGTATTGAACTCTGTTTGAATGCTTCTAGGGTTCACCTGTTTCAGTCGCACCTGATACGATACGATTCGACTTCGGTGATCAGCCGTGGAGAAGACGGCGAACTCAACTTAACACTTGGATGCAGTGATGAGACACTTGCGCAGATATCAGGAAAATAGACGTGCTCATGCTCTACTGCAGTTTGGCATCAAGGCTAGGGCAGTCGTGGCCGAGCTCAAAGAGAGCATGCAAAAGAGCAGTGATTGAATCCCATCGTAGGTACATCTAGCAAGGACCTACTGCGTAAGTAAGAAATTGGATGAATGGAGGCCACTGGTCGGTAAAGGCGCATGGAGAGGGAACCAAGCACGTACTGCAGCCGATCGGGCAGTATCTGCCGTCCTTTTATTACGTTGTCAGCACGAAGGAGGGCGCACCTGAAGAAACTTGATGCTGTGAAGCTAGGAGGTTGACAGCAAGAGTAAGAAGGTAACAAGCTACGATTGAAGAGGTGCCATGTTACGTCTTTAAGCACTCGGATATAGACTGTGGCGTGAAGGATCGCAAGGATAACGATTGCAGAGAATGTAGAAGTCCTACAACGATCGTGTAAGTACGAGCAAGAACATTGCTTTTCAAAGAGCTTGGCGAACGATGTTGACTATTTTGTGTCAAATTGATATGGATGTTCGCTGCCTGCCACATGATAGGTCCAGATTAATACTCGGTTGCCATACTTGCATATGCAACCTCGCGCCATGCTGTGTGACCACACACCAATATGCACCATTCGCCCGCTGTCTAGCTTGTAATTCTACGCAAACACCACAAGGGGCGGTCCCGCAGGATGCGGGCCAGGACGGGCCATGTCCCAAATATCTTACTGAAATATATGAACGACCAACACAGTATTTGGCATAAGGTATCAACCGCTTGAAAGGCTCGACTACGCGTCCACTCGTACTAAGCCAGCCCCGGTCAAGTGAGGTATATCTCCCATGTTGCGGCGTATCTTTGCATCAAAAGCCGCCATACCACCCATCGGATTTCTTGGTGCAGCCACTACACCCTTGCACGGCCCATTGCGCAATGTGCTTTCAGCTGAGATGGGTCTCTCACTTGGCAAGCGGCGCCGGATCCGGACCTTCTCCGTGATGGGGGGTCCGATCGAGTTGTTCAGCCAGGGGTTTGGCGGACGCTCAGTAATCGGCTCGATATCATATTCCAGAACGATATGCGCAAGCAGTAACTTCATCTGGTTTGCAGCGAAGAAGCGGCCTGGGCTGTAGTTTGGTTAGCTCGCTGCAATTGCAGAACGGCTTAAAGAGGCAGGTGATCCTTACCAAGCATGGCGGCCATGGCTGAAACCTAGAAATGTCTCACTGGTTGTGACTATCTGTGATGAGGCTTGTGAACCAGCCTTGAGGGTGACCTTCGAAGCGTCCAAGGTTTCCAAGGCTCGGGAAAATCTGAACGCATCATACGTGAGAGCCCCAGGATACGCGGCCTCATCGTGGTGAACGCCGTACATTGTGACTCCTACGTTCGTACCAGGTGGCAGATGCTCGCCAGTAGGCAGACGTATGCCAGCTGGGCTGACCACTTTCTTCATCACTCCCCGGCTGATGAAGCCCCAAAGACGCATGCTTTCTCTCAATGCACTATCGATCCGGACCATTCTTGCAAGACCTGCTTTGGTCCAGGTTTGACCGTCAGGCTGATCCTTGACCTTCTGGACTTCATCCCGAAGATCATCTTGCAGTGCTACAGACGACGGTGAAGAGGCGATATCGAACAATGCATTTGTGATAGTAATCACCGACGACTGAATGCCGGCGAAACTCAGCACTGCTAAGCGCTTGGCGATCATCTCGGGGGTTCTTTCGAGGGGATCGTTGTGACTGTAAGCATCGTGCAAAGCCCATTGGATGTAGTCGTTATGCTGGGAATAATCCGGGTTCTTGTAATCCAGCCCGGGCCGGAACTGCTTGCTTCGCTCCTTGATGATAGGGAGGATGAATGAAGCTAACCTGCGGAACTGGAGCGTATCGTATGCGGTAACAATTGGTGCCAAAACCGGCCGCAAGTATGCCGGGAGTAGATTGATTAGACCTGCTGTAATCACAACGCCTCGGGAGAAGGACGTGCTACAGCGCAGATAATCTCGATCGCGGCACAATGGAAGCCCGACGAGTACTCGGTTGGAGATGCGCCCAATGACCTCCAACATCGAGTTGTACACTTCAACCTCTTGCCAGTCGTTCGTGTCTTGTCCCCAAACGTCGATCATGGCGTGCTCGATCTCGTCAACGATTGCATCGGCATATGCATCTAGGCCCTTTGTCATCTCTCTTCGAATGACGTTACCATGGACATAATCTCTGATGATGTTGGGATGGAGCATCGTCCTGTCAGCATGTAAAAACTGGCGATTGACCTCATTCTGACTGAGAACGTGATCCGGTTGTTCCAGAAGCCAGCGCATTTGTGACATTGGTATAACAACCTCATGGCCGGTCGCAAGGTTAGGTAAGACGAAAGATCGGCCGTTCTTAGAGTACTATGACAATGTTAGTAAGCCGTCTTAAAGACGTGAGCATGGGATATCTTTAACCTTGTAGTATCCATCTTGGATCAGTTCCCTCATGCCAAAGAAACTCCGCCAGATGGTTCTGGCTCGGGACCAAGCGCCCCCGTTGACTCCGGCCCATGGTAAGCTCTTGGGCAAGCCTTGCAAAGAGAAGAATCTTTCCCAAAGATAGATAAGAACCAATAATATGGTACAAATCGCTGGAATCCAAGCAGTCTGCTGATCAAAGAGCATGTTGACGATCTAGAATGGAAGTGGTATAGCTAAGCGCTGCTTATAAGGATAGCGTCTAGCGTACAACCTGACGCAGGGACAATGCCCAGAAACGTTACACGATAAGTGGGAGATCTTGTACTGAAGTAACAGGGGAGACTCTAAGGTATGAGGGACCTTTATAGGCTGGTAGTTTGGAAGAGAGCGGCACGCAGCTATCAATGAAGATAAGGTCCTTTTGACAACCGAAGGACCAGATGCCCTCGAGATGGTGCCCACGGTTTGACATCGCTACAGTCGCCGCGCATGCCAGGGTGTCGATAGTTACTTTTCAAAGACCCGATGTCTGGGTTTCCGACCATTCCCAAGACGACTGCAAGCGCGTAAACGAGGTGCCCCCACCACGACAATTGAGTCTTTGGATGCTAGCGCAAATAACCGATGAACCACTGGCATGGCCGGATACTAGTGCATCTCCTCGGACCCACCGGACCGGCGTGTGTTGACGTTTGCAGCATAGGCAGGGCATCTTCAACAATGGAACTGTCTCGTAGGATCGTTCCGTCCCTACCGTGGGCACGGTGTTTAAAGAAGGATGCAAGTATGTACGTTCTGCAGCTAAGAAGCATGGCCACTTTTACTCCATTCGCTAATAACTATAGCACCTACCGATGCGCTGGAGACTGGTGTCGTGTCTTTTACTAGGGTGGGGTTGAAGCCCAATCCACATTATACGGACAAACATCTCGGCTGACAAGACTGGGATATCCAGACAACTTCATCCTCCAATCTATGTCCGGCCTTTGCAACAAGTAGAGCGCATAGTGTCTTCCATTACTCCGACCGTGAGCTGCGACGCGTTGTTATCTCCGATCTCTCTAGGTCTGCTTGGGGTTACGACGGTTGTAACGGATGAGTGTGCTCGCTGTTGGTGGTGGTAGTAGGAGGTGGTGGAGGTTGGAGGTTAAATGAAGGTTTAAAACTTGCAAGGGGCGATGGATCCGCGGCACCAATGAAAAGACAGGGCGCTGTCCAAGCGGGACGATCGGGCGATCATCATTCGCCAATCTAGCAGCGTCAAGCGCCAAACTCCCGATGGGGCAAACCAGCCGTCTTGGCTTTCCCCGTACTTACGGAGTATCAGTGCTCCAAGACACTACCACCACCATCACGGATTGTGCCCAAGCCAGTGGCGTCCTTGATTTTCCCGGGCAGTCTGTGGTGCTCGGCCTAGGACTCTTGGCCAATACATTTGCAGCTGTCGAACTGAGAAATATAACCAAACGCCACATTTGCTCCTGTGTCACAATGACAACAGACCCGGGCTCCTATCCGCCCCTCCATCGTTTACCTTAGCCCGATAGATGGCTAGCAATTCCTTGGTCTGTAGAAAAGCGAACTGCATGTTCCATGCTCCCAAAGGTAAGACATGCATGGAACGCTTAGGGCATGAGTCAGGCTAGCGCGACGATGTCTAGAAGAATTGCCAGGTACAATTCCTGCGTGGCTTTTGAGGCGTCCGCGGGCTAATAGATCCTGCATTGAAGTCCAACAACAACCGAAACTCTTCAGCTTCGTCGTGTCCACCAGGGAATTGCCATCCGGTCCTCTTGTTCTCGGCACCCCGTCTCACAATTATGCACAATAAAGAAGAGGATGAGGGAAGACGAGCCAATTGTGTTCGAAAGAACGATATTCGCTGGCTCGCACGGACATTCTACCAAGCTCTGCTAGGTAGCTCTGGGTCAGAGTGAACTAATTAACAGGGAGGTTGCGTTGTTTGCCCAGTGAGCCACACTTGGGCGACGAGCACGGTAGTTTGCGCTGCTATCGCTTGCCGTTAATAATAGATGCTTGCTGGGCCACCGCACATATGAACTCTGCTAATCCCTAATCCCTTACTTAGCTTCTGATCTAGAAGCGTGAGATCATCTTTCTTCACATCATCATCAAGGTCAAGCAAATCGAAAATGAGAATTCCTATCCCAGCTGTTACCCTGTTGGGCTTTCTCAGCGCGGTTACCGCTGCACCTGTTTGTGACAATGGCGGCGCGGTCTACTGTTGCCAGGCAGCTTTAGACGGAGGACTTCCTGTGATCAAGTTCCTAGCGGACGTTACGAAGTATCCACTTAGCGAGAACACAGTGTCTTGTCTCTTGTGTAAGTGCCAAGCTGATCGACGAGTTTCACACTTTCCTGAACGTTACTGACACCAACGTTCGGTAGCTTCCAGCGTTGAAGCATGTACGGGTGTTCTTGCATGCTGCAAGCTTGGTCTACTGGTAGGCAACCTTTGCCGTCTCCAACAAAAGTTTTGACTAACTTTTGGGTGACTTAGACACCAATTGTCGGGTTGTACTGTCAAAGCCCCAATTTCCAGAGGATCTAACGCTGTGTGAAAAGTGGCTTGCAACGAGACTGCAGCCAAAACTGAAAGAGTGGGTGTTCAGTCCGCGTCAAGCCAAGTGAGAATGGACGGATAGTAAGAGTTCGCTGTAGATAGTCACAAAGAACGAATCTACTTCAAGAAGCTGCACAATTGGATATGCACTAGTCGTAGTAATTATGTATTCACCTCTCTTGTGATTTCAGCCTTCTGCTCCTTGATCCCATTGTACCAAAAGGTGCATGATCCGCTCATACGTCCACATAGTTACTGCACTTGCCGGCGCAGCTTTTAGCAAACTTACTCCCAAGCCCCTATACAGGCCCACGGTGCCTTCCCTCTTAAGTATGGCTTTGACGGTCCCGGCGACTCCTCGGTAGACAGGTATCTTGCCCTTTCCGTATCGCATACGAGAGGGGCCCTGGACCTGGAGGCGCTTTCGAACCGTATCCAGAGGAAACACAGCTGTTTTAGAGATAATGCTCGACAACACCCCGGCTGTAGCATCGCCAGAACCCCAAGGGAGATGCTGATCCGCCAATGGCACCTTGAAAGTCTCATAACAGGCAAAGAAAAGCCCCATGTAAGGGACAATTCCTACAACGCCTGCGCCGACGCCGCGGAAGAAGCCCGGCATACCTTCATTCTTTGCAATGTCCCGAATACTGCCGACGAGATTTGAATAGACTCTATCGGAGCCTTGTGCAGCGAAGCGCGTTCGTAGCAGATCAAGCGGGTATGTCACAGTCGTTGCAACGGTACCTGCAGCTGCACCAGCAATGAAAGACTCGGCCGTTGATGGCAATGGTTTCGGAAACAGCCAAGATGATGACCGGAGGAATGCCGTGGTGGAGCGGTACACCGAGAATTGGACCGCTCCGTAGGTCAGGTAGAGTATCTCAGCTGGAACATTGCCTTTCCATAACGCCGTCAAGCCTTCTTCCTTGAGGATACTCTTGAAAGTATCCAAAGCTCCAATGGCCGCAGGCTTAGCACGGACCAAATCGAGCGGGTCAGCGAGCGAATGCACTTGAAGCTGGAGCCGAATTTTGATGACGTCCAGTGGTGCGATACAGAACCTGTACACTCACGTTCAGAATGAACCCACATGAGTAGGGCAAATTATGGGTACCTGGATACGAGTCCGGCCGCCGACCCAGCAACAATCACCTGAGTTCGAGTGCCCTGTCCCGCAGATCAGCGTGAGTGCTCGTCCATCTTGATGTTGTTCAGTATGTACCTCATCCTTGAGTTGCTCCACTCCGCCCGGAGACATACAATGACTCTCTCTACTGCTATCAGTTGTAATGAAGAGGTTTGGAATGTCGATGTGCCTGACGCCGGCCTTGCGGAAGGGTAAACAGTTGGCACGGGTTGACCTCGGTAAACTGCTTTCGGGCTGGCCTGAAATCGTTTGTAAACAACTTCACACAAGGGATATGAAATGTGCTCTAAGTCCTACACTTCAGATGTTCTTTCCAAAGTCAAGCGCAGTAGCGAGGCAATCGCTTGCTCGTCTCGCATCAAAGAAATGTCAGCAAATACGATGTTTGTCTGGCCAATTGCGCGAAAATCCTGGATTTGAGGTTCGGATACATCCTGTTCTCCTCCGTGATAGCTGTAGCTGCCCGCTATGCGTCGATCCGTCCACGCGGCAGAAAACATTCTCCACGACCGATATTCCTCTGGACATCAAGTATCGGCAACCCAGGTTCGTGGAAGATTCGTCTGGAGAGTGCTTGGAAGTAACCTGGGTATCCGACGTCCCATCATTCCCAAACACCAGGAATCCTCACGTGACTCGCATACATAGATCGTTTCTCTCCATAAAAGAGGATACGAATGGCGGACGATACGTGTATGCTGGCTCTAGGCTTTCGATGCTGCCTACGGCATTACACGAACGGGTACCGTGGGATGCGCAGACCATGCAGAAGAACATGATGTTCGTTGATTTCACGGAATACTCTCAGAACGACGAGGTTGTCCTTCAGCTTTTAAAACACCTTACAGCCTACGGTTTGGTGTTTGTTAAGAATGTGCCAGATGATGTGCAAGCCGTCGAATCGGTTGCTGGCAGGATAGGCAACCTGTATGACAGTTTTTATGGACGCACATGGGACGTGAGATCGGTCCCCAATGCCAAAAACGTTGCCTATACACATCAATATCTGGGTCTTCATATGGATCTCTTGTAAGTCTCAGTATCTACGTACTGGTTGTGTTACTGGTCTATCTCAGTCTCCGTTTGCGATCCTTCTAAAGCCGTTATGCGAGAAATCCTCGTCTCAGGTTACTGATCCCCTGAGAGATATATGCTACAGCCACCGTACCTTCAGCTGTTACACTGCCTACGCGCAGAAAGCTCTGGGGGTGAATCACTCTTCGCCGATGCCCACTACGGGGCCCAGGAAACGTTTCAGATCCTTGATCAAAAGCCTGAAATGGTCCCCTTGGTTGATATACCGTTCCACTACCATAACGATAACCAACATTACACTTGTAACCATCCTCTTTTCCAATTCAGCAGGAAAGGTAACCTCAGGTACGTCAATTGGTCACCACCTTTTCAGGCTCCGTTTTTGGGGAGGGCTGCCCTACCGATGGAAGCGTATCGTACCATGCGTACGTTTGCGAAAGTGGTCGAGGCTCCAGAGAACGTTCTCGAATATCGTCTAAAGCCTGGTGAATGTGTCATCTTCAACAATCGAAGGATACTGCACGCTCGAAAGGCCTTTGATCCGACTGCTGGGGAGAGATGGTTGAAAGGGGCTTATATTGGTGAAGACGTCTATCGATCGCGGCTAAGAGTGCTGATCGAGCGGTATGGTACAACATCGTAGTTCCTTCCTGAATCACACCAGTTGGACTGGAAGACTGGCGCGAATATATTGGGTCTTGACGCCGCGATCATTGTTCTCAGTATGCCACAGCATGGAAAGCAAGATGTTGCAAACATATATTGACAACATCTCCCTCCGAGTTCAGGCTCATAAGCAATTATAAATGCGTTTTGCAACTCCTGATTGTTTTCATTGAGATTCTAGTTCACTGTTGAAGGCATACATATAAGTTTTGATCCTCAAGTTCCTGGATCAAACGCGAACAGACCGGGATACTGTACGGTGTGTACTAGAATTTTCCGGCAAGTGACAACGACCAAAAGTGCGTTTATGTAAAACGCCAGGAACAAGAGCTTAAGCACAACCTAGGCTTCAACAGTAGATTCCGTGGCAACTAAGCTCGTTCAACATAACAACCTCGAACATCTCTACGTAAGATCCCAAGCCTGAAGATGGACAGCTCATTCAGCGGAAGCGGCGTCGGTCTAAACAGCATCGACAAGCTCAGCGACCGCGACAAGCAGGAGCTCCAGCAATTCGTCATCCAAGAGTCGCAGAAATCTAGGATACAATCATGTCAGTCATTCCTTCATGCTTTCAGGATAGGCTTGCTGCATTTGCTATCTTCAAGCGTCCTTCATGATTTATCAAGCGCCAGTGCTGACTTTACATTCCAGCAATCCACCACCTTACAGACATCTGCTTCCGCAAGTGTATCACTGGCCGCATATCGTCGGGCCAACTGGATCGCTACGAGGAGCCCTGCATGCAGAACTGCGTGGATAGGTTCATGGATGCCAACAACACCATCATCAAACAATTGGAGAACATGAGGACGGCATAACAGTGAGGCCACTCGTGTGGACACTGCGGCAACTGTCAACTGTGCATACCAGCGGCAAAAGCCATGGAGCGCAGCATAAGTTTGGGTTTGAGTGCGAACGGTTTGCTCTGTTGGCTCGCATTGTTCGTTTGAAGTTCGGTGTACGATATGAAATGGCTTAGGGCCGACTCACGATGAGGGATTAGACACAACGAGGGATTTTGACCGTTCCTGTAATCATATTGTACATTATCGCAGAAAATGGGCAAGGGGAGTGGTGGACTTGGCCGGAGAGGTGATATCGGCAATATTAGTACAGTTTCAAAGTCACGATTAAGGGTTGAAGAGATACACTGGCAAAATGGGTATCATAGCCTTCGGAAACGGTACAGATTGTCGTAAGCGCCTATACTGGCTTTTGATCTACCAACCATCGCTGCAAAATGCAAACCAAAAACCGCATCGTATTCGCTCTCTACACAATAGCCAGCTTAGTGGCCGCGATGTCCAAAGCATCGGTATCTGGGGAGAGCCTGGCATATGCCTTCTTTGAGCCATCGGGTCTGTCACCCAATTAGTATCCATCTTTGATCGATCTGCTACTAAGCCATACCTGATCAGAGTGTTGATCTTCACGCAATCTACATCATAGAGCTTCTTCAATGCCTGCTTGATCTGTCTCTTGTTCGCTTTGACGTCGACGATGAAAACCAAGGTGTTGTGCTCTTCGATCTTCTTCATCGCGCTCTCGGTGTTGAGAGGGTGGACGATGATCTTGTGGGCATCGAGGCGAGGCTCATGCGGAATCGACTTGCGTGGGTACTTCGGCGACCGCGAAAGACGGAGGGTCTTGGGGATGTGGAAGGTCGTCGACAGACGAACCTTTCGGACCTTGTGCGAGTTGACCTAATTAAAGGCCGTCAGAGATGGGGTTCTGACACGCCACTATGTGATGGTCCTTCTTACGCCTTTCAGGGCAGCCTTTGCGGCAGCGGAGGATTTTGCATTGGGCTTCTTCTTGCCTGCTGGAGAGGTGTCAGTAACTGCTGAACGAATGCGCGCAATGCTGCCGCCAAAAGCGTATCAACTAAGATTTTTCTAGTCCATACCTGACTTTGTATCGTTCTTTGGCGCCATTGTTGATTGCCGATGTCGAGATTGTCGAATGTCTGAAGTCGAAGGACTGAAACTAGCATCACAGAATATTGAAAGTGCGGTTTCGCTTCGGCTCCGCCAACTTTTGTGCTAGTGCATATACGGACTAGCTCGCGTCAACCTTCCTCACCCATCTTAGTTCCGAATGAGTGTTCCTTTTCAATGTCACTGTGGCAGATTGGCAGGTTTTTAGGTCCTGGACACCGAGCGGACTTGTTCATACGGCAAATGGGCGCGAGAAAGAAACAACGAGTTGCAACCCTCCAGACCGGTCGGCCACCAGTCACCCGCAAGCCGGATGCATCTCTGTCGGCTAAGGCTACTCGAACACTGATTCGCACTCATCACAGGCTTCAGAAGGAGCTTGCCAAAGCAGTTCGAGATGGTAATTTACAAATCGCTGCTACCCTGGAGAAGCAGATTGCTGCGAACGGCGGGTTGAAAAGCTATCAACAGGCAAGCATCAAAGGGCAATCATCTGATCGAGGAGGTGACTCATCCAGGGTGTTGATGGAGTGGCTGAAAGGCTTGGCCGTTGGTGATGGTGCCAAAGCACCCTCTGGCAAACTCGAAACGAAATCCAGACTGCTTGAAGTAGGTGCTTTGTCTGGTAGGAACGCATGCTCACAGTCCGGTCTTTTCGCGGTCACCCGGATTGATCTTCATTCACAATCCAAAGATATCTTGGAGCAGGACTTCATGCAACGGCCTCTGCCTTCGAACGAATCGGATATGTTTGATATCATTTCCTTGTCTCTTGTTCTTAACTACGTGCCGGATGATGTTGGACGTGGAGATATGTTGAGGAGGACTTGCGCCTTTCTACGTCAGACTGAATCCCCTCAGGCAATAAGAAACTCATCCCCTTTTCCGTCCCTTTTCCTTGTACTTCCAAGTCCATGTGTACAAAATTCCCGCTACATGGACGAAAAACGCCTGACAGAAATCATGGAGTCTTTAGGCTACCGCCTTACAAATAGGAAGCTATCTACAAAACTGGTATATTATCTTTGGCGCTTCGAAATGAACCCAATTTCTACGGGCCGATCAACGAACTTCCCCAAGAAGGAGGTAAATCCAGGCAAGAGCAGAAACAACTTTACAATCGTACTGAGAAACTCTTCTCGCCCATCAGATGGCTGAGCCATGAGCACACACCTGTCAACGTGCCTTCGTCACAATTTTGGGGTTATCGGAGCCTGGTCCTCCACTTGGGTCCCAAGTATCTCCCAGCCTTTCCCTCTGAATCGCTTTGGCCAGATTCCATTCCTTCCTGGTGCAAGAATTCCGTTCGGATCGAGCGCATCCTTGATGGTCTGGTTGAACTTCATCAGGGCCCCATCATTCCAGCTGTAGGTCGCTGCTACCTGATCTGCGAAAAGCAAATGGGTTCGGTATTCCCCGTAACCCTCTTTGGCTGTCTCCTGGATCATCTCTCGCATCAAAGCCCCTGCTCTCCTCTTCTGGTCGACGGACGCTCGGTTGTAGACGATGTTAGCGATGTAATGCATCTCACGCCCTGCAACACACAGTGTTGGGAAAACGTCGAATTCGTATTTTTTGTGTAGCTTGACGATAATCTCGTGTACGGTTCTGGCGTCCTTGCCTCTTGTTGGTGTGATTGGGGAAAAGAATAAGTGCGCAGCATTTGGTTGCCAATTCAACCAGTCCAGCTCTCTCAGTACTGGAACACCTGAACATACTTGGACACGGGAGTGGAGATAATGATCTGGAGGCACGTCTGAGGGGAAGAGAAATCGCGCGCCGCGAATCTTTTGGAAGGCTTTCTGAATGACGTCCATTTGAGCTTGTATGCTCTCCGGCGTTCCGTACTGTGTTCCGTAGAAGACCCAGGATACGTCACCACAAGGAAGCTTGGATGCCTGCTGGCGGATCACATCTCGAGGCATTCGGCCTGTGCCTTGGTAGAAGTGTGATTTTGGCAACCCCGTAACGGCAAGCTCCTGGATAACGTGTCTCAGTTGTGGAATGTTTCCTAGTACCCGCTGTTGGGCCAGAGGACGGATCACTTCCACGATCTCGGGAAAGTCTTCTTCCCTAGGGAAAGTTATCATGTACGATTGGTGGCCGGTCTCTGGCATCAACCAGAATCCCATCTGTGTCACAATCCCAAAGTTACTCTGGCTGAAGATGCCGTCGACATAGGGGCCGTAGGCCGCCTGGAAGGACTGTGCAGTTGGGTTGTCTTCGCCATTCTTCCCTGGCATCGCGCTCATGCCTGTCCTCATCACTTCTCCGTTCGGAAGCACAACTTCCATGCTGCAGTGATTTGCAAAATGATCACCATAAGGGGTGTAACTAGGCAAAGTCAGCGCACACTCAAACACCTATCAGAACAACACAGCGTATTGCTTACCCTACACCGCGATCAGTAGCGTTGCCAAGGACGCTACCGCCGCCTAGGTCTGGACAATCAATCCACAGAGGGAGCTTGCGCTTCTGGATCTCCTCGTATAGAGCAAAGTAAGAGACTCCCGGCTCCACAACACATGACGCGTTCTCGCCGTCGATTTTCAGGATTCGGTTCATCCTTCTTCCCAGGTCGACTACCACTGACCCCGGAACTCGAGGAGCTGCTCCGCCGTACCCGATATTCCTACCCATAGAGATAGGGTATATGGGTATCTTGTACTGGTTCGCCCATTGCACGATAGACTGTACTTCTTTCGTTGAAGATGGATACACGACCGCGCTACTGACCAGCTCTTCCTGGTCGACTATGTGGTATGCGTCATGGGTGTTGCTGAGACAGTGTCAGAGGCGGATATCATAGGCTACATGGGGAGGACGACTTACGGATGTTCCATATACCAGCCGTCCTGAAGTGGTTTATCGTTCAGGGCGACATTATCCGACCCAAGCAATTGCTTGATCTCGTTAATCGCGGCGTTGAAGTCCTTCTCCGTCACATCGGGCGGCAGTTGAGGCCCTTTCCGCTTCCTTGGATGGCTCTCTGGGAGAGTTCGCTTTCCAAGGAGCTTGTTCTTCGCTTGCTGACCTTCTTCCTTCAAGCGGTCAGGCACCCCACTGTAGACACTCGACAGTGAGGGTGGAGGAGGGAATGAAGATGCGTAGGATGTTCCGGATGACATGCTTCCCGCCATTGCTGCGCCAGAAAATGTCTAGGGAGAGGACGAACAATGAGTGAAGGTTTACAAGGTTACTATTCTCTCCAGAAGAAATATTTAAACATTCAACTGTAAGGGACTAGATGCAGTGTCGGCAATTGCTCCACCAATTTGCCGCGCGAGCATTCCGCTCGTCAAGATGCACACTTTTGGCCTGTGTCGGAACAGTCCTGGGTGATGGAGGCTCTTGGTCCCCCGCACCCCGCATGGTGGCTCGACCCCACTTCCACATTCGGCAACGGTGGGGGCTTCTGGGGCTCCCAGGCTGACCCTGGATTTGGCGAGAACCGTCAAAACGCCGATAGAACATTGCCCGTGGCCTTGCATATATTGAGGGTTCACCATCATTCATCCGGTACGTTGTAGTCTTTGAGTCCTGGGTGCCTCGCTCCGTTCTCACTATTCGATCCGTAGCCATAAAGACAGCCTAGAAGGCTCAAACGGCGAATATTGATGCGGTCGCAGCGACTATCCGCTGGCTCCCGCTGCAGGAACCATACTTCCGATCGACACCTCGGTGAAACCTAGAACCCCCGGCGGCAATTGCTCCAAGTCAGCTGCATCCCGAACAGAATCCTGTGACGGGCTTTTGGTCATCATATAGCCCTCGAGCCGCGCAAGACATACACGCCGCCTGTCTCATATCATTTGAGCACTGCAACTGAATTGACGAACAAGACTGCACATTTGGATTCAAATTGAAGATGGTCTCGACGGATCCATCATATATTGCTCCGCCACCGCCCAAGCACAACCCGCCGTTAAGAGGTATGTCACACAGCTGCACGCCCACGAATTTGAACTCAGCGGTCCAGGTTCTAACATGCTGTAGCGTTGGTTGTCGGGGCTGGCTTAGGTGGATGCGCTGCGGCAATTGCCCTGCACCATCACGGCATTGAGGTGATTGGCATTGTAGAAAAAGTCCGGAAATTTGGCAGGCTAGGCGACTCTCTGGGTCTGGGAGAGAATGCCTACAAGCTGTTGGAGAGATGGGGCTGCAACGTGCAAGAGGTTCAAGCCATTGGCAATCAGTCCAAAACGATGCGGATACGCAGATGGAACGACGGCAAGGTGCTCGCTGAACAAGAGCTCCTGGACATGGCTGGCTTCATCGGTCACAGGGGCGACTACCACGACATCTTCCTCAAATGGGTCCGTGAGCGAGGGATACCCATTCGCATGGGTTGCGAGGTAGTCTCGTACCAAGACGTGGAACCTTGCCCCTCCCTCACCTTGAAGTCGGGCGAGACCATCACAGCAGACCTCGTTATCGCCTCCGATGGCATCAAATCTCTCGCCCGCCCACTTGTCCTCAAGCACGCTGATGCCCCGCTATCATCCGGATACGCCTGCTTTCGCGCGTATTTTGAGCCGCCTCAGTCGCTGAGAGATAACCCGCTGTGTAATTCCTACCTTAGCGGCGATAGCTGCAACATCTGGATCGGACCGGACACACATCTTGTACAAAACACACTCCGCGGCGGAAAAGAGTTCAACTGGATCCTGACGCACAAGGACAACGGCGAGATCCCAGAGTCTTGGTTCCAGCCCGGTGACATGGAGGAAGTACGGCGGCTGGTCTCGGACGTCGATCCTGCAATCAGGGAAGCGGTCAAGGCTACGCCGAGCTGCCTGGACTGGAAGATCTGCTATCGTGCTCCGTTGCCTAGCTGGGTCAGTCCCGGTGGACACAGGATCGTGTTGCTTGGGGATAGTTGTCATGCGCATCTGCCGACCAGCGCACAGGGGGCAAGCCAAGCGTGTGAGAGCGCGGCCGTACTCGCAGTGTGTCTTGGGCTGGTTGACCGAGCAGACGTGAAGATTGCGACCAGAGCGTATGAGAAGCTCCGGTTCGCTAGAACGAGACAGAGCCAAGGAAATGGAGAGGATCTGAGGGATCGATGGCATAGCGTCTTGAAGAACGTAGACGAGGGAAAAGAAATAGACCCTGAGCAGGTCAAAATCAAGAACAGGTGGCTGTACGCATTCGATGCTGAGAAAGATGCGCGAGAGCGGTGGCCTGACGTAAGAGCGATTGTGGAGAAAGAGTTTGCGGAAGGGCATATACGGCCCCTCTGTTGAGGCACTGGTTTTCACTTGTAAAGTATGCATTGCACAGACAAAGGATCCGTGGAGCATCGAAGCCATCTGGCTTCGGCGTGACTCCGGGTTTGATACATCCTGAAAACGACCGGTCGTGCTGCCAGTAAACACTATGTGACGCTTGACAAAGCAGAAGCCGTCCTTTCATCATGCTCACGCTGTCCGAGGTTTCCTGCCGTGTATGACCCGGCTTCCATCAGTTAGCCGAGTACGTGCCAAAACGAAAAGCCGAACACATACATGGTCCAATACGCATGGATCTTTTCGTTCTTCAAATCGTCTCTTGCCTTTGCAACGAGTACTTGCACTTCCTCAGGCTTCCACTTCAAGAAACGGGTCAGGGGCGCCATTGCCAGAGCCTCCAGGGCTTGGATCGTATTCTCATGGCTCCACAGCCCTATCTTCTTCATCCTTTTGGTGCTTGGCCACATGTTGATCGGCCAGTGGTAGGTGGTTTCCTGAACCTCTGAAAACCCAGCGGCAAGGATACGCTCTTTGTGCATTGGTGCGCAGTTCATGGGCCGGCCGATCATGGTAAGGGCCTCGCATACGCGGAGCCACCACTCTGCCAGGGCGCAGGAAGGAGGGTCCAAGGAGAATGTGTCATCGTCGCATTTGAGTTCAGCCACGTCCTGGACCTCGAACAGACCGCCGGGTTCAAGCCATTCGTAACAGGTGGTGAAGAAGCCAGGCCAATCGAGGATCGAGCCGACCATCACTGGCGACATCTGGTTAGTGAGAGTTGCGCGACAGGATTGAAATTGACTTGCTTCTGGAGTGGATGATGTTGAACTTGTGATTGTAATGCCATGGCTCTTCTATGTCGTCAACGACGAATTTGACGTTCGGGGGCACCCATGACGGCTGAATTGGCGAGAGATCAATCCCTATCACCTGTAGTTGTTTGGTCAGCGTGTCGCAGCAACAAAGGTGAGGTTGAGGCCAGCTCTTCGTACTTCGGCTTCCGGGTATTGTTCCGCTGTTTGGACAAGGTCAGTGAGAGTGCCCAGGAGAGCGACGGGGACGAGGTCAGCGCACCGAAGTCTATGGCCCACAGGCCTGTCCCCGTACCTAGGTAGTGTCAGATGATGAGAGGATTCATAGACTTGTCAGGGGTCCCGACCAACGTCCAGGACATTGTGGATCTCTCCGACCTCCCCGACTGGGCCGGTTAGGAGTTTGCCATCAAAGGTGAGGGTGAACAGCTCGTGCTGAAGATCTGCCGAGTAAAACATGTCAGGAAGGAACACTGCGATTGCCTCAGACTGCACATACCCAGACGATCGTTTTCGGACTAGTCATGATGGTCAGCCTGATTTGAAAGGGTGTACGACGGTGACAATGTACCTCATCATTGGGAAGAGCATATTCTACGATGTAGAATCAGCATCATACCCTAAGCTCTGGGAACGCATCGACGTACTGCCTTCCTTGAAGGAGTGATATGTTCTCCCGTTCTCGGTTCGGAAAGTCAGAACGCTTGAGGTGATGGAAGCGGTCCAGGAGGAAGTTCCGCTGCAACAATCAACGACTTGCTCCAGGCGTCGCACACTCATGCAAACGTACCTAACACTCTCGGCGTATGCGGAGTCGGAATCAGTAAGGTCAACCTTGATTCACTCATGAGCTATTCAAGCAAGTCCTCTCGAAGCTGAGTGTCACACACCAAATCGTCAAGATTCGGACCAGGGACAATGGTGCCCTGGGGCTGTGGGTGGCCTGATGTTGCTGGTGTTGTCGAGGCTGCAGTAGTATCCTGGTTCCCCGATGGCAGCGCTGCACCCTGCGCCGGAGGACCCATTGTTCCCGAGGTTCTCGGCGGAAAAGTAGCAGATACTGCAATTGAAGGTATGAATGATGAGAAGAGAGTAAGATAGAGTGTACCGACGCCGGCTTGTGATGCTTAGGGAGACGACGGCGGTTAAAAACTAACGGTGGGTCGCTTGACGCTGCTCGACGGGCGACGGGTTGCAGACATAGACGACCCGGCACTCAGGGCCTGGTGGATAACTATGCCCTGGTTTTGCATATGGACGGTACAAGCCCAGCATGGTTGGGGCCGCGGAGTGCTCGTCGTACAGCGGGGATATGACCGAAGCACGTCCGCAGGCTGTGCCGAGACGAGACGACCAGACGTACTGGGAGCACCACTACACATGCAAACAATAAACGTCCGCCCAGTCCAAGTGTTGCAGAAATGGTGACATAGACAAGTAGTGCGATACAAAGCAACGAGAGGTGTGAGGGGTGGAGGTGGGAAAAAGCACCTGCATCGTCCATGGATCATCCACGACGGTCACGACAAGCTAGGGCACGCTAGTTCCAAACCTGGCTTAGACTCTGCATAAGCGACGTCGGCTTCGTCGGGCCCCTTCCACCAAGGCCACCGTCAGCGGGAATAACCTTGACCCGTCTTTGCGCCCTCTTGGTGTCCAGGTTTCCTCCGCGTATCTCTTGACGCATTTCGAACCATCAAGTCAACGGTCTCCGCTCTGCTGATGATCACCGACAGAAACCGTTGCTCCGTAACGCTGATCCTGCGCGGATATCACAATTTGAGCGTTGAGCACCGATAGCTCGGGCGGCAGCTGCCCCGAATAGGCATGCAGAATACGTAGGTATACACGCATCCAATGGAGGTGAGGAGGTGACGGGTCTGAAGCAGCCCTCTTACCCGCTTCAAGCGACGGCGACAGCATTTCCCGCGGTCCTCGTGCGGCACAGGGTCGCAATCGCACTTGAGAGGCCCATCGGCAGCAGACAAAAAGTGGTTGGCCCACCCGCTACTGCAATTGCTGCATGTGGTCGCGCAAACGAAGCTCCATGGCACATTTGACTGGAGGCGGCTATCAGTGAAAGCTATGCTTTCGCTATCCCTGCTATCCCTGCTATCCATATCTACCAGCATCTCGACACCACCTCCGCTGTGCGACACACCCACCTTTTTCCACCAAACCACGCACGCATCCTTCTTCACCGAGCAGAGGATTATTGTTTGCTATCCTCTCCCGTATAGGTAGCCAACAACAAGAAGCCAGGCTCTCAACATGTCTGCTTTTTCAAGCCTCTGGGACGGCCGGTGGTACTTTGTGGCTCTGGCCCTGGTCGGCTACGCCGTGCGACTGTACCGGCAATATGCCAAGCTGAGAGCGTTCGCCGGGCCTCGAAGCACGACAATATCAAATATCTGGATGGTCAAAACCGTTATGGGCAAGCGCACCCATTTGGACTTTGCCAATACTTGTGCTAAGTACGGTAGGTGAATGATCATGTCGTGTTACGTCTCGCCTCTCCTTTGTCGACCTTGTGTAGCACAGAACAAATGGAGCTGAACGACAACCACGACAGGTCCATTGGCACGCATTGCACCCGACTCGCTCATCACGAGTTCACCAGAGCTCGTCCTGCGCATGAGCGCTGCGAGATCGCCTTACACCAAGAGTGTTTGGTATCAAGGCTCACGTATCCAGCCTGGTAGCGACAACGTCTTCAGCCAAATTGACGAAAAGGCACACAATGACCGCAGGGCACAGATGGCTCCTGGGGTGCGTCACCTGATTCCAGCAAGGACCGAACCGTGCTGACCGTCTCACAGTACTCAGGGAAGGATGTTGTGGGCGTTGAGAAGAGCATCGACCATCACTTGCAGGGCCTTATGCGATTGATCCGTACAAAGTATCTTTCCAACAACAAGGATTTCCGTCCTATGGACCTAGCCCGGAAAGCGCAGTTCTTCACTCTCGACGTTATCACGGACATTGCCTTTGGCCAGCCTTTTGGTGACCTCGAACAGGATGAGGATCTCCACAAGTACGTGCAATCAACCGAAGAAATGCTCGAGGTCATCATCCTCTTGGGTTCCGTTCCCATCCTCACTTGGATAACCTCATTTTCATGGGTCCAGCACCTTGCCTTTCCCAGCGATAAAGATGCTGTAGGCGTAGGCAAACTAGTCGCTGTAGCCAAGCAGCTGCTCAGCGAGCGCTTCAGCGAAAAGGCAACCCCTCAACGGGACATGATCCAGTCCTTCATCAACCACGGACTCAACAAGGACGAGCTGGTCAGCGAATCCCTCTTGCAAATCCTCGCCGGAAGTGACACCTCCGCAACCGCCATCCGTGCAACCATGCTTCACCTCATGGCAACACCGCCCGCCTATGCTCGTCTCCAGGCTGAAATTGACGAAGCCGTCAACTCCGGCCGCGCCACACGTCCCATCATCAGGTCCTCCGAGGGCGCCGAGCTACCCTACATGCAGGCGGTAATCAAAGAAGGCCTCCGCATCTTCCCGCCTGTGACTGGTCTCTTGTCTAAACTGTCTCCACCGGACGGTGACCACGTAACCATCGACGGAAAGGAGTATTTCATCCCTCCCAACACACAAATCGCTTGGTCGGCATGGGCGATCCAACATGACAAGGATGTGTTCGGCGCCGACGCCGACACGTTCCGTCCCGAGAGGTGGTTGGAGGCCGACCCAGAGGTGCTGAAGAGAATGGAGCGCGTGGTAGAGCTGATCTGGGGCTATGGAAAGTATCAGTGCTTGGGGCGGCCGATTGCGATGATCGAGTTGAACAAGGTGTACTTCGAGGTGAGTTTGACCCCCTGAAACCATCAAGTGGACGGCATGAAGCGGGAGGGAAAGGGGCAATGGGAGGCTAACGATGTACAGTTGCTGAGGAATTTCGACTTTACGCTTGTGAACCCTATGATGCCTTGGAAGAGCGCGAACGTGGGGTTGTGGCAGCAAAGTGAGGAATGGGTAAGGGTTGTAGAGAGACAGCACTAGAATGTGATCCCAGCGCTTTATATCATGGTTGGGCTAAAGTCATATTCTCGATAACGGTAGGCAGTCTCTTGATTCGAGAGCAAAGCAGAGCAAGACTCTCTGGGTGGATCAATCCGTGCAACTGTGAGCGATACCTGAGGTATATAGGGTGGGATTTTGAGCACTGTTCCAGCCGTCATCAAGATATACCTTTCTATCATTATATAGGTGTGGAGATCTGTCTTCCTTCCCAGTCTTTTCAAACTCAAGTCATGAGCGGGAGAGATTATATACATGCTACAACCAAGACAATAACGTCTCTATCTTACGAACGAAATGTCATCAATCATCAAGGCCCTCAAGACGTGCGTTGAACCACATAAGCAAGATCAAAATCCCGTCTCCCTCTTTAGCCTTCTTTCGCCCTCTTCATAGGGCTCCCCCACCGTATCTCGGGCCAAATCGTTAATCCATTTCCCCTTGGGTGGCGGAAACTCCCCTTTCGTCATCGAGTCTGCCAAATACAACCAACTGAGGGCATTACCCACTGTACCAACCTCGTCGCTAACGTGCTCCTTTGCATAAGTAGCCATCTCCTTGTACCTGTCCTCATCAGTGAAGAGCTCGTAGAGGCGTTTGGCCACGTCCTTGTAATCCCCGGGTTCCACAATGAAGCCACTCTTCTCGTGTTCAACTTGTAGCGGGATGCCGCCTGCGTTGGTGGCGATGATGGGAATCCCTTTGTGTAGAGCCTCAGAGACCTTGACTTCGAAGCCTTCACGTGTCGACAGTTGCAGAGCGACCTTTGCGCCCGACATCAGTGCGTTCAGAGTTTGATCGGTCGGACCCAAGCGCATTACGATGATATCCTCCCTGATATCTTTGTATTCGTTATCGCACGAGTGGAGCGTCTCGTCTAGGATCGCTGTGCCATCTGGGTCGTCAACGGCGCCGTGGCCTGCAAGGACCAGCTGGGGCGTCTGCTCCGGGGGTGTATCTTTGAAATGTGTGCGGCGGAGCTCGGCGTATGCGGCAAGGACGTCAGGGATACCCTTGGATGGATCGAAGCGCGCGATCTGGACAATGTAATCCCGGTTCTTGATGTCTAATTTTCGCATGCCGACCTTCAGGCATTCCACATTAAAGAGATGAATGTAGTGAGCGAAGTCTTCAACTGCCAGGTCCTTGTTGAGACCATCTAGCCAGTCAGTGGTTGCCGGCATAAAGCCCACCTTCTCGCGGGGTACATCCTTGGGCACGAAGGAGGCAACAGGGTGCGAAATGAAGACGTCGGCATGTTGGACGCTCTCCCAAAGCCATTGCCATACGCCAGCTGTGGGTGAACCCTCCTTTTCCGTGAGGTCTGCGCGGATCTGAATGTGACTTCTGAAGACGACAGGTCGGGAGGGGTCGTTCTTCTTAGCGATGTCGATGAGTCCCGGCATCTGCGGGTCATCCACAATGACAATGTCGGCACCACCCTGTGCTCTTGAAGCCAAGGGACCTCCCGCATGCGACCAAAATCGGTCGGCATTGAACTGTACCCACGATGCTATTGTCTCCTGTTGCTCCTTGGTCAACCGTTCCTTGGGATCTGCGACACCCTGCAAAATGTTGTGGTTCGTTTTGGTGATGCGGAAGACCTCTGGCCTTGGTCGTGGGGTGTACCTGGTGAATGAAGTCAGCAAAACCTGCAAGCACGTCCTCCGCCTCATGTTCTTTGGGCAAACACATCGTTATGACCTGTAGCCAAGTAACACTTACCATGTAGCATTCACCCGCAACAGCCGCAAGAACCGAATCAGCGCGTGTCTCATAAGCGCAACACCACCTCCTTGTGGCGTGCTGTTGAACCATGCGACTTTCACATCACGCTGTTTGAGAGCGTCTGCATACTTCAGCGTCGCCCTCCAAGTCTTCTCCCCTACCGTCTCCTTGTACTGATCGAGGAATGTGAGCTGAGCATGCGCGCCAGAGTCGACTTCCACTTGGTTTCTAAAACCGACCATGAGCCGAGGCTGTTGACTTGGGCCGAAGAACCTAGCTAGACATCAGTACGCTGATCTGACGAGGTTGCTTGTCGCTTCGGTAAGATGCAGAAGAGCAAGCCAACCTGGAGTACTCACATCAAGCACTTCCGCGCCATCGAGTCTGCTTCTTCATCGACGGTAATGTCTCCAGGCTTGTTCAGAGGATACTCCAAGCCCATCTGGAACACCATGGGAACAATGTCCAAGTCTGCCCACAGACGCCCGGGCAGGGTAGGGCACATGTCAACGGTGGACTTTGTGATGCCCACACCTGCGAACTTGTAGAGATGCTCCTTCTCATACTTCCGTATAGTCGGGATGAAATAATCTACTAGAGCTTGGTGCTTGTCATGGTCGTCCTGTACGGTGATGCACTCCACTGCGAAGTCGATGCTGTATGTACCATCGTGCGCGCAGAAGCCAACTTCGATCTTCCCGGTGCCATCATTCGCGGGTCTTACGGAGATTCCAAGGTACAGAACCTAGATATCAAGAAGATCGAGTCAGCCGTGCAGAGTCAGATGTAACAGAGAGGGATCTGCAAATAGCTCCTATAAGGAAGCGAGTCAGAATCCCCGGAGACAAAGTCGCAGCTTACACAGAGGCTAACACCATATGCGCCTTCTTCCTTGCGTACCCCCTCGTGGAATGCGTGGAACTTGGCTGGCCCTTGTGCCCGAAAGGCATACCGGGTCATGGCATTGTGCGGCACCTCTTCTCGACCCATCGTTCCTATGTATGTGCCGTGGTCGCTTCTATGTTGTTTGAAATTGGGTTGAAGAGTTTGGTAGCTTTGAGGACAAGGGGAATATGATGTATAAATGTTTTGATGCAAGGTACGATCTATGTCCGATGACGAATGGGGGTTTGCTGAGACAAATAGAGGTAAGGTAGGGTAGTTTGACAGGCTAGAAAGGGTCCTGATGTGGGTACCGGTAAGTTCGAATGAGCGAATGTTGGTCTGAAAGTGGTGGTGTGTGGATTCACCGGCACTTTTCTATATGGGAGATTGCCTAGGCGGGAGCAGATGGAGGGGATGAGTGGTACGTGGCTGTGCTCAGATTAACATGGTCATGAGGGGAGCAACACATGCGCTTGGGAAAAACATCTACACATCCAAAAGCTTAGTGTGGCTCTTCCATGATGAATATGGCATCCCACCTCATGGATATTGTGAAGAAGAGGATGACGAAATGGATAGATGACGCGCTTGGCTTTGTCGGGGTTGAACTCCGGATCGCTTGCTCCCGCGCCCCGTCACATGCGACATCCCTGCTGGAGGCTCACCCATTCATCCCATGCATAAAAGATGCTCTGCTCACACAGGTATCAAGGACGTGAATGTGCTACGAAGGTTCTAGCTTTGCTTCGCGTTGGACGAGTACGGTAGGATAAAATAGCTCCTTTGTCGTCTCTAAACTTCAATCGGGTTTCAAACTCCAGCAGCAGTTCGGTCAGTGCGGACTGGTGCTTGTTTCGTACTTCGCTGTTTTGGTAGGTAGACTATAACGGTATTAAAGGATATACAATGGTCGTAGCGAAGACTTTGGATGGATTCGCATTCGCAAGCAGGAGCTATCTTATCCGTCAAAGGCAACAGTGCTACACATTCACCTGTAAAGCATCCCGGCGCAGCCATCTCCGCTTGTCCCAGAAGATGTACCCGTATGACCGCAACCGGCCAAAATACACACATCGCCGTTCAGACAAGACCACAGGCTCTCCGAGGACGGTGTCATCCCAGTAATGAAACTCTCTCCCGTTACAAGAATTCGCTGCCTCAACCGACATCCTCCAAAACCATCCGATGCTGGGAGCGTCAAGCGCGTCATCCTCCGGCAAGCGCAAAGGGGCCTCGCCGCAACTACTTACATGACCGCAGCCAGACAGATCAAGCAGCCGATGCAGGCAGGGGAATTGTCGCATGATCTGAGGTTTCGAAATCATAACGAGCTGGGTCTCAACCGGTGACTGCAGAAAGCGCGCAAGGTTGCTAAGTCCAGATTCAAAGAGGTGCTCCTGGGCGTTGCTCAGGTACAGAACGACGTGGTAAGCTGAAACGTCCTCCTGGTATGATGCACCGTCGACTTTCATCACGCGGGACAAACGGTTCACTTGAGCGTTGACAAGTTCGAGGAGGTAGTTGACGACCGAGATGAATTCCTCTTTCCTCCACGGCGGAAGTGTCTTCAGCAGCACGAGGAAAGCTTCATCAATCTCGCGGCCAAAGGAGCCAGACTTCCTGCTCGACGAGTTGAAGATGGTAGTAAACAACTCGAGGATGAGGAAGCTCCGTTGGATCCGCTGCCTCTCATGGCGAGAAAGCGGGAGGACACCAACCTGACGCACAAGGTCGGGATCCGGGCCGGTTGCAAAAGTAGATTGCTCCTCGCCGACGGTCTCGAAGATGCCAGCAGCGGAGAGCCATTGCTGGAAGAAGGCATCGACGAAGTAGTCCACGGTCTTACTGATGCGGCATACTGTTCTGAGGAGGTCAAGGTTCTTCCTGAGTAACTTCCCATGAGCACGATAGGCGTCCTTTGAACAGTTTACACCAGTCTTGGATGCGCTGCTACCCATTTTGTCCGCCTGTTGCAGAAGTCCCTGTGTCGTGGTGTACAATTCTATCCAGGACTTCAGAGCGTCGTTCCCACCAACGGAGACTGCAAGCTGAGTGCCTAACTTTGCTTGTGTCTGCTCCCTAGGGAAGGTTTGAAGACGCGCAATGCCTATTGCGTAAGCAATCGAAAGGTTCTCTAGGCTCAGATGTTCCTCGTATATAGAGCATAGTATGTCTGATTTCCTCTGTACGAAGTTTCGGAGGAGCAAGGGACTAGCCAAGATCGCTGAGTGAAGGTCCGCCGGTGAATCCAGTCCCTTCAAGATCATCTGGTGGATCTCGTTTGGGAGGCTTTCAAGGTGACCAACTGTCATGTTACTGGCGTGCAGGAGTTGCTGAAAAGCGTCTTCTTTCTCGCTGTTGAGCACATGTAAAGACAAAGAGGCTAATGATAACTCGAATACCTCGGTCTCTGATTCGCATGCCAGAAAAGATGCGCTGCATCTTGACGGGTTTTGGTAGACGGCCTTTCTGTGGGTGAGTACCTTGGTGGTGTGGACCTTAATGGATGGTCAAGGGTATCTTGTCTGCACATGCAAAGACAATAGGCGTGCACGGGAGAAGTGATAAACTCTAGGTATCTTGTATATTGTTCCATCTGTTGGGTCAAACAACCCTATTTTACCATTACTGGTCGTGCTATCTAAAGCAGAAGTATCCTTCCACATACCAAAACATATGCCGAACACCGATCCCGTGCGTGGTACAAGGCGCGATGGACGCCATTGTTGGGTATACTTATATACATGCAAAGCACAATCATAACGTTACATGCCGGTTGCCCAGATTAAAACCTCCCGCCGTCTCTAAAAGCAACGTCTGGTGGTGTCAACGGCCGTACCTGGCCATACCCGACCGTCGGCTGCAGACCGTCATCCATCCAGCTCCGGTCGTTGATGCCGGCATGCCAATGCGCATTAGGTGGTTCCGTTGGTACTTGAGGCGCAGGCTCATAGCCCAGCTGCCGTCCTCTGCCCTCCTCTTCTAGGGGTGTGATGTCGTAGTGACCACTCTCGACGTCGCTCTCCAGCACAGGTCCGTTCCGTACAGTCAAGGGACTTCGCTCGTCGAGGTGATATCTCTCCTCATCGTCTGGATCGCTCTCCTCGTCCACCCGGCCAAGGGGTCCGTACTCCCCTCTCCCCACGCTACCGGATCGCAGCGCCCTGGGTGAACCGCTGCCGTATGGCAGAGGCTGCACGAAGCCTTGTCCGATGTTGATGCCCTCAGGCAGCGTGAGACTAAGTCGAGGTTCGCCGCGGGGGCTGCCGTTCCTATCGGTCCCGCCGAACGGACTTGGTGAGAGCAAAGGTGTTGCCCCGTGCGGCGGGCCGGCAGCCCCATAGTACGCTGTACTACCTGCGGGAACGTAGCCATAACTATCCCTAGTCAAGGCCATGCTCACTCCCGGACCACCTCCGCCTCCCCCCCCACGCAAGGGCGCATTTGTTTGCGACATCTGCGGCGAACTCCTGTTTGCTGCGGAGTGTCTGGGCATTTCGGGATCGTACAAATAGGCGACTTGAGGATATGGGCCTTGAGAGGATGGAGAAGGGGCGCGCTGCCGCCGATGGCGTCGCCAGAGGAGGAAAACGATGGAGAGGATGAGGAGAACACCACCGGCGGTACCGGCCGCTATGCCGGCTATGGTGCCGCCGGAAAGGTTGCTGTTGCCTGAACCAGAAGCGGGTGGTGCGGCGGCGGTGGAAGAAGACGTGGATGCTGAAGAGGTTCGTGAGGTCGTGGATAATAGGCGTAGCGATGTTGAAAGTGTTGATGAGGTTTCGAGAGAGGATGTGAGTGTGGCTGAGGAAGAGGGGGTGGATGATGCAGCCGTAGAGGGTGTGCTGATGGTGGCAGAAGTAGGAGCATCTGTTGGTGTTGCTGACGCTGCGGCAAGGGCCTGTGATGTGAGTGCGGCGAGGTCGATGGAGTATGAGGGTGGTGATATGGATGCCGCCGCCAACACTGATGCTACCGATGCCGACGCGTCCAAAAGCACCGTCAATGCATTCGGTAATGCAGTGAAGGTTGCGTCTGCTGCCGACAGCACTGAAAGCGCATTGGGCTCTTGCCTCTTGACCAACACTGTGTCAACAACCTCCACCACCACGTCCATTTTTGATAGTCCTATGAGTTTCTGTGTGCGTATGCTGTTTTGAGGGACATTGCCAGATGGCGAATTATATGTAACCGAAGATGCTGCCGTGTACGCGGATGTATATACTGATGAGATGGAGGGTGCAAGGCTTGCGATATGTGTTGCTGCTGACCCGACTGATACAAATGGCAGTGTTGATGTAGGCTGTGAAATGCTAGGTACGTCGGACGACAGGTAGTCTATATTCCATCAGTATCAATTCGCAGCGCGACTGCATCAGTAGCTCACTCACGGAATGCTGGCGATGCTGTGGAAGACTGCGCAAGAGGCGATGCTGCAAGGTATGTAATCGCAACTCTCCTCAACATTACAGTATGCAAACAACAGGGGAAACAAGTGCGCAAAAACGACAGGATTGGCGGGCAGTAAGCCAGTAAAGCACAAAGCTCAGTTAAGTTGGTTGGCGTGGAGAAACGAATGTATAAATGTTGTCGGGACGATGGCCCCTGGACAACGTTGAAACCAAGGAAATGAGATGACTCGCGTGTGGAGAGTTAACGATGCAGCGACAACAGAGACATGAGGTGGTAAAGTCTTGCAAAGGAGAACGAGGGAAAGTGGTACATGAAGAGAAGAGAACTGGAGTATGCTACAAAAATGGTATACGACTTGGGATCTGCGAATTTGCCATCGTCTTCGTCAATCATGCAACCTCAAAGGGCGATGCCCAGAAGAAGAAGGCGAAGCACTGCCGTTGGACGGCAAAACACCAAAACTTGGATCGCAGGGGGTGCCCAAGGGATCAAGGAAAGCCGGCGCTTTGCTGTTCTCGAGTTAGCCAAACGACGATCATGAGCATTTCATTCGAGAAGGGCTCCAAGGGACACGGCGGGCTGCTTAAGGGCCATGCTATACCACAGCCGACTGACAGCGCGTGGGCTCCCGTTGGATCGCTTGTCGGTTTTGACAGTCGTTTACCCAGCGACCAGCCCACGCAGGGGAAAGCTGCCGTATCGCCAGGCGAGTCTGGACGGGCGGGTTTCATCTCTAAACATAGTAACTATTCTGGGGAAGAAAAAGGAACCTGAGCCTGCAAGGATTTTCCATCGTGGCTTGTGTGTTTTCTCGGTAGCTGGTCTCCCGCCGCGGACTGCTCTCTGCCTTAGCCTCGTGACTTGCAACGACACTCATTGTCCGCAAAGGCATCGGGCTGTCGTACATGGCTGAGCCACATGAATCCACTGCCTCTGGAGGATTCACCAGGCTCCCATCTGCCTCCTTGCGCAGCCGCTGGGCTTTGTGCCGACGTAAGCTTGATCGTGGACGGAGAGCTTGAGTTGCCGTGCGACTGCGTTCTGACTGGCGCTTCGTGCGCCAGATGAAGCACAAAACGGAAACAGTCGCTGAGGTTTCTGGGGTCTGCAGTCCCCTTTCTCAATTCGTTATCACGTTGGAGCTTTCAAACTCCTTCAAAAACCCGAAGTACCCGTGGGTTTATGATACGCGGGCTGCACGTCTTCGCGTACACGTGATATAGTAAAGAATGTGCCCTTCTACATCCTATGCTTGAGATCTTCCATTAAAAGTCTCTCTGTAATATTAGCTATGAACGCTCAGGGTGTGATTGAACATTTGTTCTTATGTTGTATATTCTTAAAAATAAAATTGTCACTCGGCGTTCTCGAAAACATTAACTTTTTGATTATCATGTCGCCTTCATGAAGCTCTGCAGCTACAACGAGGATGCGGTCACGCTGCCACCGCCTTCTAGCCAATCCCTCGGCTTGTAAAGGTGCAGCATGTAGAGGAACAGCAGTCGGTGAGAAGCAGGTATTTGAACATAAGGAGACCTGAATTAGCCACTGAAGACACTCGAAAACTTGCAGGTGATATAAGAACGCCATATATCACATTGCCGAGCACATCACCTTGCTAGCAACATCAGCATATAACAATCTTCGCCTTCATCACCTTCCAACCCTGCCCGAACCGCCTTCATACCCCTAAATCCATTCAGAACGAACGTACCACGCTACCGTTGACATCACCATCATTGGTTCCCTGTTACTGGCTTGACAAAGTCATCGACAGCATATCGAAGACCATTATTACCAAGGATGTCCCTCCAGGAACCCGAATCAGGACGTCCTCACCAGTGCGTCGAGCCCTGCTCGCTCGAAGACCTTCAACAAACCTCAAACACGACGAAGAAGAAGCGTACGAAGCCCCGGTTTGTTCTCAGCGACTACACACTGCAAGGCAAAGCGCCTATTTCTAGCCCGCAGCTGGATACAGACGGACCAGAAACGCAGACGTCCGCTACCTCACCTAGGGATCCAATCGCTGTTGAGCAAAAGTGCCTGCCTTTGACCTGGGGACTACTTCAAGTCCGTGAGCAACAAGAACGACTTGGAGCGCTGCCCAACCTTGTACCGGTGCATCTAGACGACCACTTCTTGTCTTCGTTCTCTCCATCCCTACCAGCCGAATTTGGCTATCACCGCGAGCCATGGCCGCCTAGGGACAAGGACTTGACAATCAACCAGCTAGCCCCCGTCTTCGATGAGCAGCCTTTTGTCACCGACAAGGATACTGTTCTCTACCATTTCAGCGCCGAGAAAACCTACATTTACAAGCATGGTGCTCCTGAACGAGAACTCCGCATGATGAAGGCGGCAGGCGGCTGTGCAATCACGCCTATAGGAAGAGTCTTGAGCATTGCTCGTACGGATCCAACCGAAGAACACACCTACGTACATGATGCAGTGCGTTTTGAAGGCATCACAATGGCCGAAGGCTATCCCATTGATCTGGCAGCGGTTCCTCTTGAAGCGCAAGGAAGTGTTAGAGAAGGGCTCATTGCATGTGTTGCCCGACTTCATTCAGAGTACAATATGGTGCATGGGAACATCCGGCCGGAGAGCTTCCTCATCAACAGCTCTGGAGACATTCGCCTTTGGGACTTCGCACAGGCAAAATTACTTGACGTTAAAAAACACACTTGGAAAAGGGACCCCGACACATGCCTTCTGTATATGTCGCCCCGCAGAGCCGCTCGATGTGAGCTGCGTCCTGAGGGAGGCTTTCGCCAGGGGCCTCCTCCACCAACGGTTGAAGACGATGTTTACGCACTAGGTCTGTGTATATGGGAATTGTACACTCGAAGAAAGGCCTGGGATGGCTCATGGACAAATGATGAACTGTTCGAAAACTTGGCCTTCCATAAGGACACAGTCGACGTGGACCAGATTGACGATGACGAGGTCAGAGAGATGGTCAGGCTGTTCCTACGTGCTGGAGATGCCCGGGCATGATGGGCGACATCAACCCCTGGCGGTCTTGGTGATGTTTGATGCTTCCCGCTACCCAGTTCGCCTTATGGCATCAGTATGCGACAGATCCATGCTCTCATGGTCATGGCATTTTGGAAGGTCTGTGCATGGCCAGTGGCGCCCTCGTTATGCCACGACTTTGGTGGTGAGAGGCAGAGAGACAGAGAGGTTGTATCAAATCTATATCAGCACAACTTCCATAGCATAAATCCTATCTGCGGTACTGCACTAATGCAACACAAATGGAGCATCAGGTCGTACGGGTGCTGTCCTTCACAGTGAGATTGATTGCTCGTTCATGTGCATCTGCCGGCACTTGTTAATCTCCGTCGATCATTGCTAAACTCCGTGCTTCTAGACTCGAAGGTCCATGAACGTCGTCGCGGGATTGTCTGTCCCACATGTACGGAGACACTGCGTCATTCTTATGTGCCGGCAATTGAGCTCCAAATGGATACTTCGAGTTCGTACTATCAGTCGGTCGAAAATTCGAGGGGTATAATAACGACTGCACTTTGGAAAGCTTGTCGTTTCAGCAACCACAAGACCTGACCACCTTCCACCTGAACGAAACTACCTAAGCACAAAGAAATACCAATTCTCACTACTATGTCACAATCCTCTCTCCCAACCGGCCAACTCGGCCGTGATGGTCCCACCGTCACCCGCATGGGCTTCGGCTGCATGGGCTTGAGTGCCTTCTATGGAAAGCCCAAGCCAGACCCCGAACGCTTCGCCGTCCTCGACGCAGCATACGACGCCGGTGAACGTTTCTGGTAAGCATTCCAACTTCACTCAATTCTCGCCCAGCGAACATTCCAACTAACAATGTTTTCCACAGGGACTCCGCCGACGTCTACATGGACAACGAAGACCTCCTAGGCAACTACTTCAAAGCCAACCCCTCCAAGCGCGCCAACATCTTCCTCGCCACGAAGTTCGCCAACCGCCGCGACGAGAACGGCAACCTCGCCATCCGCGCCGACCCAGAGTACGTCCACGAAGCGTGCGCCAAGTCCCTGAAGCGGCTGGGGCTTGACTACGTGGATCTGTACTACTGCCATCGGCTGGACAAGAATGTCCCCATTGAAAAGACGGTGGAGGCCATGGCGGAGTTGAAGAAGGAAGGGAAGATCAAGTATCTAGGGCTCAGCGAGTGCAGCGCCGACAGCTTGAGAAGGGCGCATAAGGTCCACCCCATCACGGCGGTACAGATCGAGTACAGTCCGTTTGCGCTGGACATTGAGAGCGAGGACATCAAGCTGCTCGATGCGTGCAGGGAGCTCGGTGTCGCAGTTGTAGCCTACAGCCCCATCGGCCGAGGCATGCTGAGCGGGAAGCTAAGGAGCCCGGATGACTTCGAGGAGGGCGACTTCCGACGGTTTGCGCCTAGGTTCTCAAAGGAGAACTTCCCCAAGAACTTGAAGCTCGTGGATGAGATTACCAAGCTAGCGGATAAGAAGGGTTGCACGCCGGCGCAGTTGACGTTGGCGTGGTTGATGGCGCAGGGTGATGACATCTTCCCTATTCCAGGCACAACTTCAATCGACAGGTTGAAGGAGAACCTCGGGGCATTGGACATCAAGTTGACCAAGGAAGAGGTTGATGGCGTGCGAAAGGCATCCGAAGCGGCGGAGGTACATGGTGCCAGATACCCAGAGGCAATGGCTTCCGTACTTTTCGCTGACACCCCGCCTCTGAACGCCTAAGCACGAACGCTTTAATGAAGTTATGAAAAGTCATGTAGTATTCCATAGCAGAACCGAAGTGTTGGTTAAGTTGGAACTTTTGCGTATATACATAGTGAAACACAATATGAGCACAGCTCGAACCGAATCCCAATGCTTGTTAACCTTTGCAGCGAATGTACATGGCAGTCAACAGACAAGCCTGGTATAAGCAGTAACAGAAGTCGTAACATCATAAAACCCAACCCGCAAAAGGTCACGATTGTGGTATAGGCACACTCGTGCTCGTCCATTGACCCCTCGTAAAGTCTCGGACGAACTGCGTCACATCGGTGCCGTTCGTTTGATAAAAGACAAGCAGCGAATCTCCGCCAGAATCATTCGGCAGTGCAGTAACCGATAGGTGAGTGTTGGGTAACCCAACAGGTCCCTGTATGGTGAATGAATCTTCTTGTACGATAGACGTCTGCTCAGCGTTCCAGCTGATGTTGTACCCATTGATGCCCAGCTCGGGGTTTTGTACGTAGAGGAAATTGGTGTAGCCGACTGATGAGTGCTCGTAAGTAGGTATGGTTACGGGAGCTTCACACCTGTTAGCGACCACATGCGTCATAAAACTCATCGAGCAAGCCTACCTTTGACCCATTCGTTGATGGGATGCGATGCATTTCCGCTAAGCGATGTATTGAGATCCTTCCACCAGATCTCGAGCTCTTGCTTCAGATTCATCATAAAGACGTAAGAAACGCTCCCTGGTCCCCACGAGTAGCAGCCAACACCAGCATGGCCATTGAAGCCATTGAAGTACTGCTGCTGTTGCCATTTGGTATCACCGTAAGTCCAACCGACTTCATTGAACGCAGTGTCGTTGACCCCGTACCATAAGTGCATCCCGACACTGAGATCAGAGGCATTCACATTCTGGGCGATGCCTGGGATCGGGCTATGGTCGTAGACCGCATCACCGTATACGCTCCCGTACCAGCAGGCTTGGAGGCCAACGGTTGGATCATCCATGGCTTTGAGGTTCAAGTCGTTCAAAGGCCCGTCCGACCAGATGTTGGTGTTGTTGTTGTTCGACCGTTGGCGGACAGTGTTGTTCCTGTCAATGTAGAAAATGTGCCACTAGATTTTGGTTACCGATCGTGTTCTTCATTCCTTCAGCGCGCGGACTTACTGTCGACTGTTCATCCTTGGCGTACGACACAGCGGCAATAGGAGTGGCATTCTTGGCATCAACAGCGACGATCTCGTTGACCGAACCGCCTATCCAGTCTCCCTCATCGGACAGCTGCGTGTACCGAATCTGTCCGGTATGGTGCTGGAAGTACATCACTACCCGGCCGTGGCCTCCTTTGTCGAAAGATTGAGAAGCAAGCGCAATGCCTGTTCCGTTGAAGGCGCCTGTCATGGAATACCAGGCTGGGTTATAGTAGCCCGACTGACCCTCACCAGGCGCCGGCGTACTTGGTCTTGACGCAGAGCTATCGTTGTTAGTCGGCGAATGGACGATCATGACTGAGGATCATACTCTGACTTGCGCCCCATTACCACGCCGACAGGCACGGCTACGGCAATGACAACGAGCAGTAACAGCAACAGCGCCAAGAAGAACCATCTTGTCCGCATGCCGCATATCCTTCTCCCTCCCTTTGTCTCTCTTGGCTCAACGGGTATGGGTGCCTCGCTAGGGGGAATGACTTCTTTTCCAGAGTCCATCTCGCGCGCTGTCTCCAGTCCCGGTGACTCGACTTCGATAGTAAGCTGAGGGCTCAAGGGCATGACCTTGTGCGGCAGCGGTGATGCCTGGGCATATGGGATCCATTGTCCCGTTTCCGACCAGAAGCCATGCGCCGGAGGAGGAGTCCTTGGAGCTTGTACCGACCAGTAGTCGTCCGGATTATCGGGACTCTGAGAGTGAAAATCAGGCGGACTAGGTGCGTTGTAGTTGAAGGACTCGTGGAAGTGTTGTGTCCGTTCCGACATGATGGTAGATGGGTAACCTCACATTGATGAAAGAGACGACGTTGAAGAAAGTGGATCTTAGCAGTCTATAGACCGATCCAACCATGCAACTTGCACCACGAAGGATTCGCCGGCAGAGGGCACAACGTGGAGGGGGGAGCAGCGCGGGAGCAGCGTTCAAAAAGACGGAACGCCCTGGAGGGCATTGCTGCATGCTTGCGGTGAGGTTCCGTCTCTTACTGCATGGGTGTCCGACTATGGCGTCCGCACAAGGCCGGGCTCGAGGACATGGCGTTCATGTGCTGTGCCTCTCAATGGATAGAATCGCCATTGCCCTGCAGAGGAGCTGCAATCTGACAGGACCTAGAACGACAGACAAGCACAGTTTGGCCGAGAGTCAGCAAGCCACAGCTGAGCATCGGCAGCAGAGAATATGCGATTGCATAAGGCTATACTGCATATGGACGTGTGCCCTCTACCCCGCCAAAGACAAGGATGATTGTATCGTGGTGCTCAGCAAGACAACGCGAGAGTCTCGCTTGCGATATGCAAGCTAATCAACAATGCTAACGGCTTGTCATCGTCGTCTGCTGTTCCGACCAATTACTCGATTGATGCCAGTCCCACAAGGCTGAAGCATGACCGATGAGCTGATCGCCAGCGATAGACATACCTCATGCAATGTCGATTCCTGATTGGCTCATCCGTCGCCCTAAGCGGGTACGAAGAGGCTTGCAGCTTCGCCACCACGAAACGTGGTGTCTCCGTCTGAACAACCAGGGCACATCGCCATCTAACTGCATCTGTTAGTAGGACCTTTGCGCTGGGAGTAATCCCCTCGAAAGATTGCAAGGGTAAGGTATGAGAGCTCTTGTAGAACGGTGAGATCTCCGATAGTAACATCCTCTGGAGTATCGGCTTCACCTATTGTATGACGCTCTCCCCTGGTGGTTAAGCTTGTGTTGCTTTATCTTACTATGCTCCCTCCATGACCAGATTTGAGGTTGCTCGAACTGTGCTGGTCGCCGGTATTGCTACAAGACAGCTTGCGGCCGTGCTCTTCATTCCCAGGATGACGACTTCTAGAAAGGAGTTCAAGGTTTCATTCGAGGTGGATGTTTTTGTCTGGAACTTCGGATTGACCTGAATGAATCCGAGCGTTATGCTGCGCTTGCTTGTTCCATCCCGAGACTGTCCAATCAAAGCACTAATGTCCACTACGATCAATTACATGGCTCTGGTTTCCTGAATCTGTATATTGATCCCCACGTCCTTTGAAGGTCTCTTAATTGCAACTGTGCAAGCTCTATCACCCAGAGTCAATACTCGGAGGTCTTTGCTGCATGCTGATTTTGCCAACATCGACATCGCAGCCGCAGCCGCAGCCGCAGCAGCTCAAGAATGGAGGACGGTCTCGATGGAGGTGACTTCGGTAAGTCGAGGGACCGAAATTGCTTGGATGACGGCGGGTGTGTGTATGAATTTGCAAAGTCCGTGTCTTTAATCGTACAACTGGCCGATCAAACGCCATACAGCCATGGCCTCGCAGCACCTGCCGTGTATCGAAAACCCCCGATAAAAAGTTGGAGTAGTAAGATGAAGCATCATCGCCTGCCCAATCTAGACGAATTCCTGTTTCCGGGAAGCTTGCCGTAGCCGCTCAGCCGTACCTCTTTGCCCTTTCCAGGATATCGAGGGCCACCAAACAGGAAAACCTTCAGTCTGAGGTACACCGAGGCCATCAGCTGTGGTGGATAAAGGAAGAAACCCCACGCCAACTTCAGAGGCAGCATAAAAGCCGCGCTGAGCCACTCCAGGAGGCGCATCGCAGCTCCAGGCCTCTGTCCATTCTGGGCAGCTGCCGCAGCTAAGGACAATGCGTCCCTCATACGTGCCTCAAGGTCTTCGAACCGTGCTTCCGTCTGAATCGTGGTTGCAATTGACCGCTTCTCATACTTGCGCATCGCACGATTAAGAGCGTCGAGCTGCGGCTGTAGGGTTTGCTTCACGCTGCTCATGATCTCGGCAGTCTCCGCCCGTTTGTCGATATCTCTGACCGGGCTTTTACCATTACCACCCGCTACGTTTGCCTCGACATCGTCCAGCCGCTTGGTAAGTTCCAGTAATATACTGTCGTCTACCGTCCTGCTGGTTTGGGAATCACGTTCAACAACGCGCTGCAGATGTAGCGTCCGCGATTGGATCATCTTGGTGACATGGCTGAATGGCTTCACCTCCGCGAGGAGAAGGAAGATTGTCAGGTTATAGTTGCTGACGAGTCCTCCATCGGGTCTTGACAATCTATCTCTGATTGCGTGTAACGAGTACGTCGCTAACAACGGCGCAATGAAGCATGCAAATAGCGCAAACACTTCATGTTGACGAAGTTCCGACTCTGCAGCTCCTTTCCCTTCGCGAGTCTGAGACTGCGTTCTTCCCACAAAGGGGGATTTGGCGGTCGCTGCTCCGGTGCCACCATCTGCTGCGCTTTCTGTTTCCATATCAACCTCCGCTTCACTATCCTCGTCCAAGGGATGTTCATGTGTTTCTGCATCGGACGAGGCAACTATGGTTCGGGCGGCATGGTACCAATCCCTATTCACATCAGTATTTTCGTACCCAGGTTGGGCCATCTTATTGACAACACTTACCAAGGCCAAGTTACAGACCAGTGTAAAACAAGACCAGCGATTCCCAGCAGCAGGACGTCGGTTACAAAAGCACTACCATTTGTGATCACCATTCCAGCAGCAGCGGGCAGAAGCGCAAACAGTAATGGCACCCTGTCCCAATGCGAAGTCCCTTCGTCTGGCCCCCGTGGGCTCCCCGGACGCTTTGGTAACAGTAGGCTCTCCTTGGAAGAATTGAAGGACGGTCTGCCATCGACCGAGTAGCTCGACAAGGTCGAGCTTCGCCTCCTTGGACCATTATAGGATGATGATAACCCTTCGCCGAAAGTTGCGGATCGCCGAGGTAGCCTATTACGAAGGGTTCGAAGGTCGCCTATGCCATCTTCGGTTGCAGTAGCAAGTCCAGTCGGACTCACTATGTGTGAACTGCTGGGAGACTTGACATCTTCAGCCATTGCCAGGACAGGCTTGCGGATTGATGTAGATGGCTACCCGCTTCACGCTTGTGTTCAATCCGATGATGAGCATTGTCAGGTATAAATCATGTCCCAAGCACGAACATGGGGTGTGTTTAGCTTCCGCAGATCCACAATGCAGGCACAGCTCGACATAACAAACATGGTTTACGCGTTGGGGATGCAGTTGCAAAGATGACGACTGCATCCGGAAAGCTACCTTGTTACGATCTAACTGTACAGCCGAAGTTCTTCCGATCCGCTTCTTCGATTCCAATCCAAGCTCAGCAGAACCTCACGCTCCGAGATCACATCTCGCTCGGTGGAATTGCCTACGAACTGAGATGTGGCTCCAGTCTTGATAAAAATGCATAGTACGCACGACGGCAAGGCAACGTGTAGGAGCTCTCGCCTCTCCAAAGGCCCGGTCTTTCCTAGCTTCTGTGGGTTGTGTAGGTGACCACAACAGAACCATCCGTCCTGGCCGCGAGCAAAAATATCAATCAGGCGGAACGTACATTTTTCGACCTTATGGGCTTTGATCATAATCCTGACTTTCGGTGTTTTATCGATGACAGGGCTGGCCAGATGTTGCTGATTGACAGCCCCCTTCGCTTCTCATTGATACCCCAAATAGGTAATCAAAGTCATTGCTGGTCTTAGCCACCGTCAACCTGAATGGACTCAAAGAACGATATGCCTTGAGTAGGAGCTTGCCGTCGTATCAACCATCGTCAATGGTCATTGGTGTTGTTCTAAGAATTGAGCATCTGATTCCGGTTGAGCTGTATTGGGACTTGATCCAGGCTATTGAGTTATAGTCCCTTCGAAACATGAATGAAAACGTCTCTTTTCGCTCCATAACTGCATACTCTGCTCCAAAATTCCCAGCATTCTTTTGTTAGCTTGGAGATTTTAAACTATTGCAAAACATCCATTTCCTCACCACGCATTCTCTTCCCTTGTAGACGTCCCTTTCATCTTATATCAAGAACGCATCAGCACGAACAACGACTAGATTGCCATGTCACAACCAGGATCCTTCCCAGTATATCCAGCTGCCACATGGCTTCCCCTTCTTTCAGCAATTGCAGTAATCTTAGACATCTCCCCAATGATCTGGCATTTCCGAAATCGAAACATAGCTGTCACTTGCCTAATCACCTGGATTATGCTCCTCAACATTATCAACTTCATCAACGCCCTCATTTGGCCCACCGACAACGTCCTAGCATGGTGGAATGGCGTTGGACTTTGTGATGTCGAAGTAAAGCTATTCGTGGGGGTCGCAGTGGCTTTGCCCGGTGCTCTGGCCAGGATCATGCAAGCCTTGGCGCAAGTGATGGACACGAGAAGGGCAGTACTCGTACCATCAAGAGCTCAACGTAGACGGACCTACGCCCTCGACCTTCTGGCTTGTTTCGCCTTACCAGCATTCTTCATGGCGGCACACTATATTGTTCAGCCAAACCGGTACTTCATATTTGCGATTGCGGGCTGCAACACAACCTTTGACGCGAACTGGGTCACCGACGTCCTGATCTTCATGTGGCCGCTAATCTTGTCTGTGATTGATACCTACTATGGAGGTTAGTTTAACTATGCCTCTTCCTGCGCTCTAGCTAACTCGCCCAGTACTGGTCATCTACCGCATTTACATCTACAGATCAGAGTTCTCACGAATACTCGAATCCTCGAACACGAACAAATCACGCTTCTTACGTCTTTTTCTCATGTCCGTTTTCCTCATTCTTTTCATCCTTCCTATCCAGGCCTACTTCCTCTATCAGGAAGTAAGAAGTCCTCATGAACCATTCTCTTGGTCACGCATTCATGGGCCCCAGTGGAACTCCATTGTAAAAGTTCCGACTTTCGGCCAAGTGTTCATCGACCGCTGGATACGCGTCGCTTCCGGATACCTCGTCTTCGGCTTCTTCGGCTGGGGCACCGATGCCTTGAGCTTGTACCGCAATTGGCTTCAGACACTGGGTTTTGGAAGACTCTTTCCAAGTCTGAAGAATGACAGTACTTCGAGGTTGTCGTCCGCCAACAGCTGGTCATCATTGAGCAACAAGGCTAAGCATCTCTTTGGCAGGAAGAGTGAGCATGTCGAGGATCTAGGCAGCTTCGGGTGGGTAGTCTTCGCCTGGTGTCAGCAGTTGGTAGCTAACTTCTCAACAGCTCTCTTTCTTCCAGCGCTGGCATTCCACCAACACATTCCAAAGAAGGAAATCGAAGTTTCTTCCAGGCTCCCAAGCGCTATGGTGAAAGAACTCACAGTACCCCTTCCAAGGAAGTTAAAGCACTATCCCCGCACGACTCCACCAGCGAACTGGAACCCATTCCACTGTCAGCAGTGCGATCGTTTTCTATTGTGTCTGGACCCACGGCAAGCGACATCGACGAGGAGGAAGCGCACCAAGGCCCGTCGGCTGCAAGTCAGTCAACAATACCGAACTTTAGTCAAGGAAGAATACGACAGTAACTGCATGATGAAGATAGGAGGATGAAAGTAGGTTGTCATAGCTACAGAAATGATGGTTACTGGAAGAGCGAGCTAGCAGTTGGAATGTTTTAGAGCATAAACTAGACCTCGGCATTCTGAAACTCCTCCGCAGCCCAACTGTCCACAGCTTTTGCGAATTACTGGTGATACATGGATCTGAGAGATCTCTGGGAAACTGTGACGTTGCATGGGTGCCTCCTAATCACTCAACAGTCGTAAATGAGCATCTTGTCCTTGGAGACAAGTCTAATCAAGCTTGCCGCCGTCACTACCTTGCCAATATTTGGCACAGTATCGTTAAGAACTTTACTCCTTGATTCTTTCCTAACTGATACCACCAGTCGCGATATTGTAGGCGTGAGTCGAGTGGGTATTACGAATAACCCAAGCCAACCAATGATGGAATCCAGTGAAAGGGTAAGGTAGGCATATCAACCAGCATGACGGTCAACTTTGTTTCTGAGTCAGTACGTTCATCCAGAACTCATTGAGGAAAGATGAGCGGGTGTTGCCGAAGCTTGGCGCTCGTAGCGTGGAAGCCAAGTTGTTAAGCATGGGTCAACACAATTTGACTTCATTTTCAGAGAGAAAACAGCAATAGAATTCTGCTTCTATATCCCGCATAGCCACCACAGATCCGTAGCTTTGCTATCACCACTCGACGCACTGTAGTAGCCATAATTAATTGGCCTATCCACGTACCTGACGCTGATCCTCTTCGAATTAGTCCCAGTAAAACCCGTGTCAAAAGTGATGCACTCTGCTCTCCATTCTTTTCATATTCCAGGTTTCTTGACCATCATTCTCCTCGATGTCTTGTGCTAGTCAATGCCACTCTTGTCTGGCTAGCTTCTCGGGCAGGCCCTCCTTTCCTGCCCTAACGTTCGGTTTTCAGACTCCATTGGTCCAATACCTTTAGTCCACTAGCAAGAGACAGTATATCTCAATTTTCAATTCGAAATGATCAAGGTTGTGTACAGACCTGCGCCTGACAAATCGCATAAATACGCTTGTACGAGGCGTCAGGTTACAGGACTTTGCCAGCGAACGCATAAGGATTCTTCAGGGCATCCCACGCCTTCTGCGGATCCGGATATCCTATCGCTGCGAGCGTGATATGCGGCGATGACATTGATACAGATGGCAGAGGCGCTCTTGGCGGCTGTGGAAGTATCGAGGGTTGCTGACGTGTCCATGGGTCCACAAATGTCGCTGACGGCATGGGCTTTGCTGCGTGTGCTGTAGCCCACACCCGCTCGGAGGACTCTCGACTTCTCATCGGTGCTGCAGATGGTAGATACGCAAGTCTGGCGTTTCTATCAGCGTCTACGGGGTGACCAGCGGCCGCATCCCAAGGGCCCTGCGGGCCCTGCCTGGCTAAAGCGTTCTTCGGCTTGTTCATCATGAGCTTTGAGCACAATGAGCTGCACGATAGCTTTCGTCACCGATATCTACTTACCGGTGCACAAAGCGGGTAAGCAGTCGGCGTATTCACCATCATCATCGCGTCTTGCATCTCTTGCCTCCTAGTTTGCTCCGCGGTGATTCTATGCGTCTGCGTTGATCTTGGAACCACTTGGTTTGCAGCGCTGATCGTAGCGGGAGCTAGAACACGAGTTGTGGGTCTATTGGCGGTTGCATTCATCATGTCAAGGTCTAGATAGCGCAGATGTCGCCAACCAAATGGGCGGAAGGTTGTCGAGTGAAGCTAAGCCTGGGGATTATATCAAGGTCAACAGCTGTGACGAAACGTCAGGTTGGTGGAGTTTCTTTCAAAATCTAAATCGGAATACCGAGTGCTTGGGCGTTTAAGAAACAGGTTATGACTAGCCGAACAATAAGTAGAGCAGTAGATACACTTCTCGGGCGGGAGGAGGTACGCGCACAGACCCAGATGTGCTCGTTCGTAACGCAGCAGTCTAATTCACCTTACTCGACGGCTATTCTGGTGGCAGGACTTCTACGTTCACCTTAGGCGTCTGTAAGGGTTAGAGGACATGGATGACAGGCATAGCTGTTCTTAAGTCTTCGACTTGAACTCGCCCCTAAGAACTTCAGTCGGTTTGAATTAGATAAATGGTCTAGGCATTGCAGCTATTGCACAGATTAATAGTCCCGTTAACCACCCGAGATAATGCAAATAAAGAACGACTAGGGAAGCGCACGCTCCCAGAGCATCTAGAAGACAAAAAAGGGAGAACAATGGAAACTTCCTGAGTTAGTATACCTGTCATTCCTTGTGTGATTAAAGAAAAGTAGTCTTGGACGGTCACGGGTTCATCAAAGCTTAAGGGGACATTGAATTCAGTGAATAGAGATGTGATTCGATGAAAACTTGCAGACATGCTACGAAGGAAAGGAGAGAAAGGAAAGAGTTACTGCGACCTGCACAGTGACTGTTCAAACCAAACACCTTTTATCAAAGAGCCACCCAACAAGGAGAAACTTGCCACTCACCGTGTGATTACAAGGAGCTCCGCTCAATCCTGTAGAACATCAGCAGCACCTATAGTTCAACTTATGGCTCGATTCAGGATGTGCTCACCTCAGTTTGCTCATTCCTTAATCCACGCAAGCCAAACTGTTCTGTGCTATTGACTGAGTGCCCGAAAGAAGCGTCCTGTACGTAGTATCGAACTGAAACTCACCTGCTGGTACCCTCTTGCTCTTGGTCATTGCCCATATAGTCGAACGTACAACCGACCAAACAGCCATCTGTCCACGAACGATGACCTTACTAGTAGTACTGACCCAACAACTGCGGATCGATCGGGGGGCTGGTGCTAGGTTGCGATGGTTGGCCAGTAGTGGTGGGATTGGGGTCAGAACTGGTGGGATTGGTACTAGGGAGCATCTGCGCCACAGGCGCGATAAACTGTCCATTGGACTGTGATCCCGGTTGAGGGTTTGGTTGCGCGCCAGGCTGGGAGTGTTGCGGGACAGGAACCGGGACGATCTGCTGCGGGTTGGGCTGAGGGACTCGGAGCACAGGAACCCCTGGGTCTTGCTGAAGGACAGGCTGGGGAGCTTGCTGCGAACGGGTTTGCTGCTGACCGCGCTGCTGCGTGTTGGACCCTGCACCTTTCTTACGTGTGTTCATTGCCCTCGAATTTCTAATGACCCACGCTTCCCAATCACACTCCGCAACCCCCGCTTTAGCCGCAGCCAACTTCGATGCCTCAATCGCCAGCTTGGTGTCTTCTACACGCAGGTTTTGTGCCGCGCCTCCAGGGTACCCTGGTAGGCCGTAACAACGATCCGGCACACCTGCGCCTCTCGGCGGCTGCGTCTGGTGCATGTACCTGTTCCCTTCAATCTCGATGATCTCCCATCTTGTGTTGTACAAGATCTGTTCATCGCTGAAGTCTTTGAGACACAACAACTCCGTTTGCCGCGGAACCTGGTCGTTGTCTCCAATGCCAGAAGCGGGCCGACGCATACCACCAGACTTGTCATAGTGGTCCGTTATTCGCTTCCGCAACTTGTTCAGCACCATCTTCTTATTTCCTTTTTCTTGTGCCGTTAGCCAGGTTGGCGCCACGTTACCGCGACGATTGACTAAATCCACCCACTGAGGCTCTCGATCCATACGGGCCAGTATGTCTTCATAAGTGACCCGGCCGTCTGTTCTCATCCATGCATCCATACGCCATCCTTCAACTTTATGCGATATTCGTGGGGGCAAAACGGGCAAATCTCGCAATTTGATGATCCAAGTTCCTGTTTGGACTACGGTTCCAATTGCCAAGTACGCGGGAGGTTGTGTATTTACCAGAATGGACATCGGATCTAGAATGCCGGAAATTCCTGGTAGCGTTTGGGCGGACCAATCCGCTTGACCTGCCAGGAAGGTGGTTTGGTCAAGGTTGTCGCGAGGATCGGTTTGAGGCGAGTAGGTATACGCTTGTGGAGGCTGAACCGATCCAGTGGCTTGACCGGGAGAGATCGTGGTCAAGAAATGATAGGAGCCATCCGGATCCTGTCGGATGAACCTTTGGCTGGCCTCCACCACTGCAGGATCGATGCCGTTGTCGTGTAGGACATTATGTACCGGTTGAGAAGCTCCGCTGTTGCTTTTGCTTCCAGCGCCCAATGGACCGCCGTCCGTATTCGGCGGCGGCGGATGACTTCCGCCAGGGGGGCCGCCACCAGGAGGGCCATCTCTTGAAGGACCACCACCTGAAGGACCACCACCTGGAGGGCCATCACCTGGAGGACCACCACCTGAAGGACCGCCACCAGGAGGACCACCGCCAGGAGGACCACTATGCGGATTTCCGGCACCAGAGCCACCACCCCCATTACTCAGCAATGGCGCACTAAAGTGCTCGTCGCTCTGTCGAGCCCACCAGTGGATGCGGCCAGGCTGCTCGTCAGGGTTTGCAACGCTCAGCGGCGGAGCCTCCCAATCTTGCCAGAGACCGCCTGCCAGCCAATACATCCCTGGCTCGCTCGTTCTTGATCTTTTGTTGTCGATGTTGGGGTTACAGCCGTCACTTGGCTGCTGTCTCTTGTTACCGGCCATGACTTCTGACAGTGGTGCTGGATATAGACCTGCTATATGTATCGACTATCAGGAAATACGGTGATTCTTATTGAATCTGGAAGCAAGAAAGTCGGGAAAAGGTGTTCTTGGAACAGTAGATCGACGTGAAGCTACATCAAGGACAGTTAGGAGTGGGCCATATATATGAGCCTCAATTGCAGAACAACGACGACCAAAGAAAGAAACACAATGCCGGGGATATTTACGGAGCGGACAAAGAATTTTGGGAAGTTTCTTTGTACTTCGTAGGACTACGCATATCATCACACTCACAGACATTGCCATTGTACGCCTACAGAGTAGCAGTGTGTTCCTTGAACATTATTTAAGAATTGTGGCTAGAGTGCCCAACACTGACGAACGCCATCTTTCACCGGGTGATCAACACCAGTTAGAGTTGCATAAAACTAGCTGGGAAGGACATGCGTGTGGAAAAGTCGAAGAGACTACAACCCAATGTCAGATAGGGTTGTGAACCGCCAATGCGTTAAGACTACAACTTCACGTACACCGATCTGCTCCAGCAAATGCTAGTGGAGTACACCATTAATGGAGTGCCACACAGTGTCAAGCCGTTTAACTTTAGTAATTTAGCCTAGCGCTTACTTTAGTTCACTGATACAAATGATACTGGTATCAAGCACAAACTGCTCCTAGAAGATGACGTTACCTACTTACGAAAGTAACTCGCAAGACTCTGCTTGCTGCCTAACCAGATGCCGCATACATATTCCGGAGATAGTAGGATAACCAAAGATGATCTTGTAGTATTATGATCGCGCAACGTGCGCCGGAAGTTGTGCGAGGGGGTCATCCATTCTCACATTGAGAGAGGTCAGCCGATGCATTCACTGGTGGGTTTGGAAACTTCCTGTTGCTTTCGTTCATGTTTGATGCGGTTGTATATCTTTACCCAGCATGTTTGGCTAGCAGTCCTGCCATCTACGCTGGTATCCGGCCCTGCTGCTGATTTTTTCTTCTTTTCTTTCCCTTTCTTTCGCTTAAGGTTTTTCACGCTTGAATACTGTTCGCCAGTCCGTACCCGTCCTTGCGGCCTCAGCGTTCAGTCTTTGTAGCTCTCTCAAGATATTGCTCTGTCGGTTTCGGCCTTCTGGCGTTTGTAGAGTTGGTACAGGGAACCGGTATCTGGATCCCTGTTGTTGCATGTATCGGATCCCGTGCTCGTCGGTGAAACAGGGCCAGATGGCGTTATCTTGAACATCGAAGCCAAGCCTTTGGCCGCCTTCAACATTCGCCCTGTTGTCTGTCGTATGTTAATGAAACCCTATCGCGTGATTGCTCAACCTATTGGGATGTTTATCTTACTTACCGTATATCTCCAGATCAGACAGTTGTATCGCCGTCTTTGTTGACTGATGCTTTGCTAGTCCACCTCTAGGTCTCCTCCATTTGTTGAGTTGATGGGTGAACTCAGCATTGGTCGCTTTTTTTAGAGTTTGCACTTCACTCCTAGAAGGCCCAGGTGGCACGCGGTTGATGATATCCATGCGTTCTACGCCAGGCTGATTTAAGAGCCATTCTTTCTCCCATTCCTTGAGATCGTCAGGAAATCTTAGTGGCCAACGTGGAATGTCTCTCAAAGGCAGATTCCAGGTACCCAAAACCGGCTGACCTGCAAGATCCGGGTTAGCCGATGCGTACCGGACGGTCCGGTTGACGTACCTGCTCCATCCAGTAAATTGGGCCATGTCCATCGTGTCGTTACAACAGTGCCTGCACAAGTGATCAGCCAATGCTGCGCCTGGTGTTCCTGCGGACCCACCATTCTCATCAGGTTCTGTCCACTTCCATGTTCCCTTGGGGTCCGGAACAGCTCCCCACTCTCTGTCTGGCCTGCCTTCTTCTGGAACAATACAGCCTAGTTCTTTTGGGAGATTGTTATCGTCGTATATGTCCAACGTTCGCCACGCTTCAAACTCACAAACCCAATGCAATGACCCAACGACAGTAACCGGCAAGTTCCGGTCATGGGTCATTTGGCGAACACGGTTAGTCCAGTGAGTCGGAGCTTGCGTACTCGCTGCTCAAGATGATTAGCGGACGATTTGGGTATGTGTAGGCAGCGCTTACCGTATGTTGGAGCCTTCTGGGCTGGATCAGCATTCCAAGTACTAGATTGGTCGACAGACTGTTGTGGTTGTTGTCCGGTGTTGTTTTGTGTACTTCCGACCTGGGCACTCCCAGTACTGTTGCCCGCAGGTGGATTACCAGCTGGCGGTAGATTTGGATTGGCTGGGGCACCTTGTGCAGGAGGATGCCTAGGCGGAGGGAGTGACTGCGGCACTTCTTCTGAGATGCTGTAGAGGGCATGGTCATCGTCATCGAACTCTTCATCGGAGAAGACGTAGTGTTCATTTACGACTTCGCCGTGGAAGACGGGGAAGGGATAGTCGTCATCATCGTCGACGGGGAGCGGATATTGACCATGGACTCTGACATACCTGATATTGTTCTGGCGGATGGAATGGGGTGGCAGATTATCAGGTACCGGGTCGGCGGTAATGCCGCTGCCATTGCTGCTTGACATTGTTTATATTCGGCACCAATAGAACGAGCCAAAGGAGCAAATGGACGACGACGAATGACCCAAGAGTGGATAGCTCAGACGAGGTTACTCGAGTGGACTGCTTCCAATACGAATGTTGGAGGCGTGCTAAGACTCGGCTTCCTCGTTCTTAAAAGCAAGATAACGAGTACTTGGGAACAAAGATCAAGGACACGAAATTGCTCCAGTAAGGGGGAGATTACCACGCGGACAGGAACGTCCAAGCCATGCCAGACGAAGCCAGGCTCACGACAATGAGATCGACCCATTGCGGATATACATTTACGCTATCGCCGTTTGCATCACACACCAGACAAGCTGTGACCAAACAACCTCGACAATCACACAAAGAAGGGAACAGAAGAACCGATAGCGACGGAAGGAGTAGTAACGAGCCTTTGCATTGGCAACGATCATAGCAGACTGCGTGACGTTGTTGGCGATTTCAGCATTTCAGTAGTCTTTGTTGCTGCGGTCGGGTCATGCTGCAAGGCCCATCATGCTCGTGTCCACGCTTAAGGCGGTGGCTTTCGACCGAGGCATCGAATCAGCTGCATCGCAAGAAGTGGTCTCGATCGGCTGTGTTGATGTTGCTCTTTCTGGACCAACAATGGAGGTTGAAGAAAGGAATTTGAGGTGGAATGCGAGCCTGCGAACGCTAGTCCGAACCCGGTCCTAGACAAAGTATTCCACCTACGGAACATCTGCTACGTAAGGTACCGTACCAAGATGCCAACGGTTGGACCTGTCGAGTTGATACCAAACGTATTCTTATAGATATGTACGAATGCAGATACTGTTTGAGATCCCTTCACAGATCCCCTTGCTGTCCAATGCTTTATCTACTTGGCCGCAGCAAATGCTGCACTTTTTCCACCCGAGCCGTGGCTCAACGCCGCCCAAATGCAACCATCTACTCCAGAAACGTAAACAGATTTGTATGTACAATGTTGAGGGCGCGATCTGCTTCGCGCTCCTCAATCACGCAGCTGATGTTGATTTCGCTGGCGCCTGTAGTAATCATGTCAACGTCGCTGGATAGCAACAGCCAAGAGGATTGAAGCTTACCTTGCGATATCATTTCAATGTTGATGTTGTTTTCACCCAGGGTGCTGAAAAACTTCCCGGAGATACCAACCATGTTCTTCAATTGCCGCCCAACCAAGCTGACAATGGCCATGTCGGGGACAAGATCGATCGTGCCGTACTCGGAGAGATCCTGAACGGCACCTTTCAGATCCTCGTCCTGGATCTTTAGCTCGTCCTCGCCGCCTCCACTAAGCAGTGCCGACTCAGAATGGATGGCCATCGAAACGTGCACCTCGGAGGATGAAATCAGATCCACGGATAGGTGCCACTTGTCCAATACCGAGAAGATACCCATCAGAAAGCCGTGACTTCTCGTGCGCTTATTCGAATGCACGTTTAACACCACGATCCTGTGCTTGATAGTCACGGCTGTGGGACGTTTTGGACGCAACAAAGCCGAAACGTTGCTCGTGCTCCTGGTACGGAACAATCCTGATTTGGACGGTCGAATCTTCTCCTGATCCTCCGGATCCGGGAAGATAATTGTCCCGTTGTTCCTGGGGTTCATAACATTCTTGATGCGAATGGGTATCCGGGCGCGGATGACCTGTTCCATGGTGAAGGGATGGATAACCTCGGAGCCGTAGAAGGTCAACTCAGCCGCTTCTGAAGGAGTCACCGACGGCAGCAGTCTCGCGGTAGGTACTTTTCGAGGGTCGGCCGTGAAGATGCCGTCTACTTCTTTCCAAATCTGCAGTTCTTGTGCCTTCAACCCCACGGCTACCAGAGCTGCGCAAAGATCGGTATATCCACGTCCGATAGAGTTTAACAGTCCACCTGGCACATTGCCAAAGTACCCAGTGATCACCGGCACCTTGTTCCCGCACGCGAGCACCTCCTCCGCGAGCGCATGCGCAAGGTTCGTGTAAAACTTCTCGTCCAGGCCTTTGTTCAGTGAAAACTTGATGACATCCGACATGTCCACGTACTGCGCCTCAACCCCTCTATCCTCCAGTATAGCGGTCATGAAGCGACAGCTCAGCTTCTCACCCTTTGCAATGATCTTGTCTTCCGCGCGAATGCTGACCTCCTCCAGGTGCTGGGCAGACTCTAAGATTTTGGTGAGGCTTTGACACTCCGCTTCGACCTCTTTCGAGTACCGCTCGAAGATGTCCGGGCTCCTGATGGCATCTCTGCCTGCTTGTATGTGGTCCGCTTGGATCGCTTCGACCACTGCGTCGTATCTCCGCTGAAAGGGCTTCTCTGCTTCACGCGCAGCGCGGAGCAGTCTGGTTGAAAGCCGGTCAGCCCATGCCTCAGTTGAAGTCTGTGTGTGTTTGCGGCGCGTACCTGTTCGTTGTCCCCTCGGCTTTGGTATTGCTACTGCGGGCAGAGCACACAACCGCTATGCGATTCTCTGCAAGACCTGCTCTAAGGGTATTTAGCACCAATTCCACTTCCAAGACGCCCTGTCTTCATGGACCACGTGTAGCAGGCCCAGGGGAAAGTTCTCCGGCTGACTCACAGCACAATATCCTCCGCTATGTTGACAGCGAACTTGCCCACACTCGTCCCTCCAAATTTCTGCACCACCCATCCTCCGGGAAGATTCTTTTCTTGTTGGTGGGGTATCGAGCGTTCCGACATGTGTGAAGACCCATTTGTGAGAGACATATTGAGCAAAATCTGTTCTCCTTATAAAAAAAGAGCTTTGCGTTCGTTCCAAAAGATTGTTGGTTACGACAAACAAGAATTTTCTGGGGATTATGTACCATAAGCGTAAGCGTACAGACTCGAAATGTGTCATTCGTAATTTGGATGCCGAGGCGGTGTGTGCAAGGTCCCCCCCTTTCGCTGGCGTCTCCGGCTTGGTGGGAGTGGTGGGTTGGCGGGGCAGAACCGCCATGCGAGGCCGCCAAGTGGTGGGGATCAGCCTTGCCAAACGGATTTGGAACCCTACCGTGGTACAGTGTAATGTCCAAACAGCATTGACATTAAAGAAGTGTGATTGCTTTGAGTAAACTGTGTATGCGTGGCTCTATTTGATGAATTAAGGAAGTCAACACCCGTTCATGTAGGGGCCCATCTCAGCCTAGTCAGCGCCGCTGCCTAGGCAACCCAAAATAGTACATAAACGCCCTTTGAATGACATGTCTTCCCGCCCAGTAGATGCGATATCCACGCCTTGACGCCCAGCTGCAAACGAACCGCCAACGCCGCGCTGTGCCTCGGTGGTCGCCGACCGGCCTTGAACGCCATCTGACATCTCGAAGGTACCGTTATAGCACACGAATAAGCACAAAGTGAAGTAGAAAAGCCGTTCACAACACCATCCAACCATATCGCCGAACATGGTTTTCTATCGTCTGTAGAAGTCCCTGTCGCGTTCTCTATGCCTTTCCGGACTCCTGCTTCTTGTACGGTGTCGTTCTCGCCCGCCATCTCGAGGTCCGTGGTCTCGCCAGTCGCGGTCCCTGTAATCTTTACCATCTCTACCATCTCTCGCATCCCTTCCATCTCGTTGAATTGGAGGTCTCTCGTCTCGTCTGTGCCTGTCGTCCCTTGGCGCCTTGCCATCGTATGATGGAATGTAAGTGTCAACCCGGTTGTTCAAGGCCCTGTTCACAGGTGGCTGAGGTAAAGGGTGAGCTCCGTTTGGAGGCCCTCCGAGTGGAGGTCGGGGAAGCGGATGTCTTCCCTCCGCGGGTGGTGGAGGTAGCGAACTTCGGACAGGCCCATCCTTGGTACCATCCCATCCGCTGGAGCGCGGCCGATCTGCGTCAATGGCTTGAGCCCTTGCCCATGGGTTGGCGTTGTTCGGTTGCCGCCTACCAGCAGGCGGAGGTCCCGGTGGCGGTGGAGCCCCTCGCGTGTCGTGATATCCATGATGGCCTCGTTCATCGGCCCAGCCATTACCCCTTCCGCCGGTCGTACCAGGTGGCCCTCGATCTTGCGGCGGTGGACCCCAACCCCTACCGCCACCCCCACCTCTACGATCATCTCGTCCTGGATGTCCCCAAGCGCCATTTGGAGGTCCGGAACCGGTCCATTCACCATTCGGACCCATACCAACATCCCCGCCTGCGGGAGCCGGTGGCAGTGCTGCCTTCTGGTCTCTGAACTTTCTCCTGTCCAGTTCGTGGGACTCTTCGAATCTTGGAATGTCGCCAGGTCGTGCTGGAAGCGGCTCTGTCTTGAAGTACGGGTGCTCCAGTGCGTCGATTGCGTTGATCCGTTTCCGCCAGTCGAGTTTCAATAACTCTCTCAGCAGAGAAATTGCGAGAGGGCTTTGACCACGAAAAACCTGTTCCAAATTCCCTTGCCTTTGCGCCCAGCTCTTGACCCCGTCACAACCTGGGAGGAATGCCCATCCCGGCATATTTTCGTCGTTTGGCGATCCGACCAGTTCGAAGATGATCTGCGCTTGATTCAGGTCGCTGTTGCCTGCGAGAATCGGCTTTCGCTTGAACATTTCACCAAAAACACATCCAACGCCCCACATGTCAATCGCTGTTGTGTAGCGTCGGAGTTGTAGAAGGAGTTCTGGTGGCCGGTACCATCTTGTCACTACCAGCGTGGTGTACTCCCTTTGAGCGTCACCTCCACCTCTTCCTTTAACTGGTACTGCCTCATCGTAATGCCTTGCGAGACCAAAATCTGCAATCTGAAGTATGCCTCGGTTGTTGATCAATAGGTTCGCAGCCTTCATATCTCTATGAAGAATGTGCTCATTGTGCAGGTACCGGATACCCTCCAGGAGCTGCAGCATATAGCATTTGATGATCGGTTCTGTGATGCGAACGCTGGGATTTTCCAGCAGCCCTGACAGGTCATGGTCCATATATGGCGTAACCATGTAAAGGATAGCTTTCTTCCTACCCTCGCCTTTGTTCCGCTCAACGGCCATCTCTTCCAGCTTCAAAACATTTGTGTGCGATAGCATCTTCAGAAGCTTGATTTCTCGTAGCGCGGTAATGGGAAACTGATGGTAGCCGTGGTCAGTGAACGTGCGTTCGATTGCTCGAAGCAAAACCTACACCATCCTTTTCATTGTGCATGAGAATCTTCTTCAGCGCAACCACGGCATGGGTCCGCTTGTGCTGAGCTTTGTGAACCTCACTGAGTCCTGAATCAGCATGTAGTTCAGTTCGCCCACTGGGCGCGTCCAAACAATCTCACTCACCCAAATGTTCCTTCACCAAGTTTGCCCAGAACATCGTATTCGCGGATACTCGAACACCCTTTGTACTTGCGCTGTGCCGGCGGAATGACTGCGACGTCCTGCGTAGCTACCGCCATTGTTGCTGGTTGAAAGGCTGATAGTGTTGAGAGTCTTAGGGCAGCAGAGAAAACTACACGGGCAACTCTTGGTATGACGAAGGGAGCTTTAGTGTTGCGCCGATGAAGGTAGAGGCGTTGTTGTTGTTCGACATGGAGAAGTCAGCGAAGCGAACCAAAGTTGAGGATTTTCTCTCGTGGACAATGGTGTTGTAGCTATTGTTTAAATCTATTGAAAGCTGAAACTGCTGAGTCGACAATTGTATGCAGCAAGTCCATTCACTTGATGATGGGGAACGATGAACGCGATGCCTCTGGATCGGAAAACGCCTTGCGCTATGCCAAGTTGAGGTTAGTATAATTTTGATACCTCGAGCAGCTTGACCTCACTCCAGCTGTCCGTGAAATAGACGGCCGCGGACACAGATAGCAACAGCATCAACACCATCCACCCCTCCGAAAGCCAGGTTCGTGTTTCACGCGAAGATTCAGCATGCTTCTCTGACGCAATGCAGCACAAAGAGACCATAATGGCTGGTCACGGTCCCGCTAAAGCTGGCCCCGGCGGTCACCCTATTCACATTCACCCTGCTCGACCTCTCTACAGGTTCGCTGCTGTGGGCCTAGGCGCGAGCATGTGGTTCTTCGTAAGCTCGCAATGTGCACTCCATCTGATCCCAAAAGACTAACACCATGGTACAGTTGTTTTATAGAGCAAAGAAAGACTTGCCGGCTCTTTTGGGATGGAGACACCCTTGGGAGCATTGAGAGTTTTGCACTCTTTGTTGTGCAATGAAGGAGCGACAAAGGATTACGAGTTGTACATATCTTCCAAGGCTACGGGCTGTAGGCATCATCCGGCGTTACCGGGAATGGACTTCATGAGAGATTAGAACCCGAGCTGCTCCCGGCTGCGTTAACACTCACCGGCCACTTCAATTCCCGACGTTCGCCATTGGGTACATCAAATCATTCCCGTATCTAAGGACTGAGTTTTGGGATGGTCTAGGATTCACCGGAGCGTACGTTGTATCTCTGCAAACGGCAGGGCTCGGCTTGGCTCCACAATCTAGCATTAGATTGGACTCAATCAGAATCTAGCAGGAATCCGACAATAGCATGAGCACCTCAGGGTAGAACACCTTCAGTACTCCTAGCGACCAACCTCTCTCCTTAACCTACCGGCCGCAGATGTAGGCGGAGGCTCAGGCCAGCTGCTAACTGCGTCCTCCACTTCCTCAAAGAAGCTAGCACTGTTGTGTATCGTGGTCCCTCCAAGCACCACTCTGATACCGGGAGAGCTCGCATTCACCTGAGCAACCATCTTCGCCTCCTCGTATGTAGCCCCTCCCACCATGAAGATCACGATATCTTGCGGCTTATCCCTTGTCGTGCCACCGCCCTCGACAAAGGGGTACAGTGATTCTTTTAATCGTCCCTTGATAAGGTCTTGTATTGTCGCTTCGAGCCTGGGTGAGTGCTGCGTGTATACATTCTCCACCCCTTTGAGCCCACGGTTGAATCTGTCGCGTGCCCCTGCGAAGATCGAACCCGTCTGGAACAGGTCGGGAAGTCCAGATGCCGCTGGTGTCGCTTGTAGTGAGTGATGGTACGTTAGTAGCGATGTGATAAGATTGATACGGTGTCGTGAGAGGTTGCCAGCGACAGCAAGGAGGTCCATAAGCATAGGCACTGAGTTCGAGGCATGCTTTTCGTAGCGAAGGGCGTAGATGGCAACCAAACGGAGCTTGTTGTCGGGAGGTATAGAGGGGTTTTGAATCAATTTCTGTATTGTCTGGACCGGTTAGCGTCATGATTCATACAGGCTCGCGGGAGACATACTTTGAGATCATTATTGTGATTGTCGTTGCATGCTAGGCTCTGCTCGAGCTCGCTTACGTCCAGCAGATTGTCTTCTCCCACTCGCCTGCTGAGCTCCGTGACCAGAGTAACATGCTTCGTGACGTTGCCTGAGAGCTTACGGAACTCTGGATAATCTTCCACAAAGCGTTTCATGTCTGCTATTGAGTCTAATTTGTGGCTGCTCGACTGCTTTGACGCAAATTGCTCGACGTAGTCTTTTGCGTTCTGACCCAGATCACCAAAGTTTAGGTACATGTTTTTCTTGAAGAAGGGATCTTGATCTTGGGATATCACTATCTCCTTGAGTTCTGGCCGGACATCAGGGACGTTGCTAAGATTTACCCTCCCGTTCTTGATGCCGAGAAGCTCATGGACCATGGCCTGGTACGTCCACTGGGTAAGTAGCGGCGTCACAGGATCATCCCTTCGATCCACAATCAGGAGTATAGGAGGCGTGTCTGGCCGTCGAAAGTCGAACAACTGATCTTCTTGTGTTATCTGGTACCGCACCTCGCTGGCTAACTTCTTAGCCAACAGGCTATTCTTCTGATATCTGATGAGCGGCTTCTTCTTCAGTGACAACAGCAGTGCTATGACGCCCTCAGTAGTCCGTTGGAGCGAATCCTGGTTCCACATATCTGGACTATGACTCCATAATCTCTGTCCAGGGTAACCAAGGTTCAGTGACATCAGGTCGGAGTTGATAACTATGTAATCTGCGAAGTATTCCTGCACTAACCGGACAACCTCGTGGTCGTCTGCTTCAGCCAACCGCTCAAGGGAAGACTTCTTGATTATGTTACTAAAATCTAGCACTCTCAGCTATTGCCATAGCACCCATGCTAAGGTCTGACTGACATATGTTGTACTCTCCGTACTTGGGTTCCCGAAATTCGTCAATGAGGAATTGTATGGAGTCGGAGGATGGGCGGATGAAGACGAGGCAGCGGAGATGGCGCATCTTTTCTCTTTGCTGGTTCTCCACACGACTTGCGAAGGTCAGCGCATGACTGGGGTGCTAAACCGCGAGGATTTGTACTCGGTGAGGTAGACTTCATGGTTCAACAGGGTGGACTGTGTGGTTGCGGCAGAGACGACGGAAACCTGTCGCATACAGTACATTAGCAAGAGCTAGAGGCAGCACACACAGAGGTCATACTGTTTCGGTATCCAGCAGAAGAATCTTCATCTTTGCTGCTGCAGTGCCCGATGCTCCGTCCCCAGCTGACACCATCTTGGTGATGTAGCCGGAGACGGTTTGCACAATGTCCATGTTGAATACGGCGCGTTCTTATGGTACCGCAGTGCCAACCGGTATAACATCAAAGGACCTAGAATTCAGAAGACTACACTGAGGTCCTTGTGAGCGAATGTGGTTGTTTGGATAATTTGTAATGATTAGAGGACGCGAGGTGGAGGTCGACACGAGCAGCGACGCGCAGGCTATAAAGTGCTTGATTACACGCGGAATTAGTCCTCACCGTTCGATCATAGTAGCCCATTCGATCACTCGAAACATTAGGATACGCATAAGTCACTCCACGTATGAACAGTCCAATGCATTGGGGTTGTATCGGTGTACCGCACAGTTAGGTGTCACCAAGCGACGGCCGCTCCATGCTTAAGTCAATCCATCTATGCTCTTCTATCCAATGTTGAGTGTATGTCTGCCCAAGCCCAAGCCCCCCTCGCTTTTGTTGTGGATGCTCGCTGCAACGAATATGTTCGAGACAAAAAACGCTTCACAGGACGAACCCACCAAATCCTAGGTTGGACCAATGCCGCAGCGGCCTCCCATTCTCCAGTTCAACGCACCACCAGAGAACTTCTTTAGCTTTCTCGATCTGGCCACCCTCCTCGTACGCCCGAGCGAGTGCGTACCAGGCTTCGGCATTGTCCCAGCTTGTGCCGAGCTTTGTCAAAGATGACAATAACCCATATGCCCGATCCCGTGCGGCTAATCGGGTGAGTTCCTCTGGTGATTCGTCTCCCTTTATAACTTTGTCTTTGAAGGCCGGTGGCAGAGAACTCTGCGAAGAGTGCACAGAGTCTGAGATAGTCAAAGCGGACAGGGTCGGTTTCGACACAGCTACCGCAAGTGCTGGCTCGGGATATTCTGCGGGTAGAGCTTGAGTGTAGATGTCAATGAGAAGGTTAGCTAAGCCGACTGTGGCCTGTGCATGATCCGGGTGATGTGACAGGGCCTGCTCGTAAGATGCTATAGCATCGTGTCGCAAGTCCTTTGCCAGATGCAGATTTCCCCTCTGAAACACATCAGCTACATATCTCTTGGATTGCTGCATAGCGTCACTTACCGCAGACCATACATCTGCCCAAAGCTCGTCTAAGCTCTTGCCACCTCCCCACCTCCGCTCAGCAAATGCCCTTGCGCTCGAAAAATCCGTGGCCACCTCAAACTCCAAGCCTTCAACCACCTTGTACGCCTCTTCGACGGCCTCTCTGGCATCCTCATATGCACCGGCTTTCAGGAAAAGATCCCCTACGAAGAGCCATATTTTGACCAGCAGAGAAAGCTTCTGACGCCGCTCATATATCGTAGGAAACCGTGGTTCACTCCTGTATGAGAATGATGGGAAAGGAGCAGGCAAACGTGTATCCTGCTTCGGCGGTTGACTGGCGTGCCCAGATGGAGCTGGTTGCTCCCTGTAGGGCATGTTATGAGCAACGCTCCTAAGCGGCTGTCCATTAGCTTGCGGCGCATCGACGTTACGGTTGGGTGCGGGTGCGCCGCGGGCTTCTTCGTTTGCAACAACAGCAGCGTCAACTGAGGCTCCGCTGACTGCAGTCGAAGTCTTCTTCCTTAAGCTACCTATGCTTTTCTTCTTGAGATTGCTGTGTCCCTTCTGCTCAGAGCCATCGTGGTGTTTTTTGTGACCGAGGAGATGCAAATGATGATGGCCGTGCTTTTGTGAAGGAGAACCGTCCTCGTCGAAGACTTGGATTGTAGGCGCGGCGGTTGCCTGCGTGGCAATCGTAGATGGCCTTGAGGTTTGCTCTTTGCTTTTACTTGACCTGCTCAGAACGCTGCCCCCTACGCTTCTCATAGTTCCCGTACCGCTTTTGGGTGGCGGTCCAACGGTTCTGGCAGTCTGTACTCTGGTTCTGCCGACATTTGAATCACCGAACAGTCGAGCATAAAGGCCGAGCAGCTCATCAGTATCGTCAACTGCTACTGCAGCGCCTTCCTCGGTCTCAAGAAGGGCGAGTTGAGTCATCTTGAGCTCGACTATGCACTCCTTCTCCGAGAACTCCATAGTATCTACCAATCCTCTCGAAGTCTTCAGCGCAGCCTTCTCGTTGTTCGATTCGTTAAGGTGCTCGCTACGATAGGACGTGGCGTTATCTGGCGTTCCAAAGAGGTTCACAGGGTCGAGGAACTGCTCGAAAGCAGCCTCGCAAGCCCTCGATGCAGTGCCATACTCGTCCCTGGCCGTAAGGAGCAAAGCAAGAAGATGCCATAGAGGCATCAAACGGCGTTCCTCCATGAATTCGCTTTCCTGGGGCTCTGAACTAGGCTGCCTTGATGCCAGACCTTGCTTTACCACTTGTATCGCTCCGATCATATCCCTACTCTCTGCTAGGACCAAGCCTAGGGCGTAGAGAGATTCCACGTTATGCGAGTCCCCAAAACTTGGCTCTAGTGACTTCCTTAGCGAATCAATAGCCTGAGACTGGAGCAATGCTCTAACAGCAGCATCGTACGTATGGTGTGACCAGTGCGCTTGAGATATTCCAATGGCGCGATAGGCCGTTGCTAAGCCCAATGGTGAAATTTGTGAAGAACCTGTTGTCGGCCGCTCCTCCTCGTCTTCATCTCCATTGACTGCGGTTGAAGGCGCAGTATCCGGTGTACGGCGTTCGACCCACTTTTGGACTGTGATACCTAAGTCTCTCGCCTTTTCTGCCTCTCTGAAAGCACCATATCTGCACAAGATGCGAATAGCCTCCACTGACACCAATATGACTGTATCGTTATCGTCCAGGTCCAACTCCGGCTCGCCACTTTTCTCTACACGGGCTTTCACTCGTGTTATGATCTCGATGTAGGAGTTGTAAGCTTTCAGGGCCAGATTGAATTCCGCCAACGATGCGTGCACCGCAAACAGGTACCGCAATATTAACGGCGAATGATACGACTTAGTAGCTGCGCGGTAGAGAATATCGAGGACCTCTTTGCCCACAGCCGTTTTCCCTCCCTCGCCTAGTTCATCGTCGTGCCACGTAGGGCCGCACAGTACTCGCCAGTTCGCAACCACTGACTCTACCCAAGCATTTACTTCTTGATTTGACTGGCTCGCCTTCGGAAATTGCGTTTCTTTCAGAAACAAAGTTTCATAGACTGCTTCTACTCGCTTGAGCTCTGCTCGCTGTTGCAGCTTCTGGACGAGCCGCTGCTCAGGAGACATCCTCTCGGTCGACTCGCTCAACGGAACGATGGAGCCTTCACCTGCCGCTGAAAATGACAGTCCAGTCTGCAAACGATCTGATAGAAGTTCGTAGTATGCTTTCCACACGCCGCGCCTATCGTGGTAGCCAGCTGATGGCAATGAAGACGAGTCCCACAAACTTCCCCATAATCGGAAGGCCCACAACGCAAATCCAGTATCTTTTTCAGACTTGGAAACGCTATCGGAAGACAGAGAGCACAGTCGGGAGAGCAACAGCTCTGTATAGAGACGAAATTGCGGGCTTCCAGACTTTAGCGACTGAAGTGACGACAGGTAAGGAAGAACGGATCGATATGTTGCCACAGCTTCCTCGGTATTCTTCAGCTTCTCTTGTGCAGAGCCTAGACGCTGTCAGCGTCTTCTATTGCCCGCTATTACTGCCTTACCCCTGATGTAGGCCGCCTTTACCAAGCATACCTGCGTCCAACCTTCCGGTTCACCCAACTTCTGTACCTCCACTGTAATATCGCCAGGTAGTCGGGAGGTAGCCAACCCATATTCTTCGAGCGAGAAGTGCACGGCCGCTAAGCTTACTCGGGCCTCAAACACATCGGTTGGCACATGCTGCTGTTGATCCAGTACGGAGAGTAGGCTAGGTATGAGATTCGTGAGGGACAGCGCAGAGCTTGCACCCGTGGCAGTGGACTTTGTGGTGCTGTACAGCGCTACCTGAGCATCTGACCGTGCGCTGAGGGCAAGAGCTGCTTGGCGTCAACAATGTTCCTATTGCAGGTGATGTACGCAAGCTACCTGTTCGATGAGGCGCATGCTTTTCGGTCTTCCGGCACAGTTCTGGAACCTCAGCCCAGTTTCCATTGCATCTAGCTGCGTTCAAAAGTCCAATGTAGCGCACTGCTTTCTCGCTCTCCCGGATCTGTGTTTGTCAGTGCGGTGGTTCAGAGGTGTGCCTTGGAACCGTACGCTCATCCCTAAAGTCCGTAGTGGCTTCAAGGCAATCTGAATAGAATATTGCGAACAAGCATCCTCATAGGGATTACGCTGCTACGAGCAAAAGGCAAGCAACATCATTCTATGGTGGCTTTGGAGGTTGCTCTTATTGCCCAATTATTGCATAGTACCATGCACGAAGGTCTGTGCACGCCGTTGGTCCTTGGCATCAAATGTTTTCTATGGTCCTTCAGATACTGCTGCACAGTATTTGTAACACTGATAAAAAATTTGAAACCCTGTAGCAGTATGGACTGGCATATAGAGGAGTCAACTTTTAAAGCTGTCAACTACAGATTGTCTTCTACGCCGGCTACACAACTTCCATCTCACATAACATATCTTACAAACGGGTTGCTGTCATGCCAAAATCTGCTTTCCGTTCCTGAAGCAGAGCTACAAAAGAGGTTGCCAAGTGCTGTTCCCCTAATCCAGCGGTTTCGAGCCCAGCTTTCGTCCCTCTTTCAGGAAAAGTCGTATGAGGGTCGGTGGGCAGCCATTGTTCTCAGTAAAGCAGCTGTAGAAGCCGGGGGCTGGGAGGTACTGCATAAGAGCAAGGGATGGGTCCAAGGGCTGCTGGGAGTGCTCTCCAAGGGAGATCCACCATCTAGCAAGAAGCTGGCTGTAATCGCGTTAACACGGATCTTCATACTGACTCACGACTACCCCACGCTGGTCAGAGAGATCACCACGCCGGCGCTGAAGACTTATATTGAGAATTGTCTCAAGTTAGTTTCCAGCTCAAGCGCAAATTCAACACCTTATCGAAGTCATGCAGCACTGGTTCACGTGATTTTGGACAGCTTCTGTCGATTGTTACCCAATCATCCTGCTTTGTTTCGGGGTTTGTCCACATCGGTAACCAGACTTTTGACTGAGATACTTGGGTACACAGTATCGCCGGTACTTGATGAGCGAAACTCAAACAGGAACGTCTTGCGCGTGAGCACCGGGACAACTGCCACTGCTCAGAGGTTGTGGGTGCTTCAACATCAGTGTGCTCCCAAGAACGGCTCTAGCGAGGATTGGGAGAAAGGCGTGAGGAGCACAGTTCTGGCAATCCATGCCACGGCTGATAGAGTCTTCCGCGCAATGCCCGAGACCTGGGAGTCTGTGGATGACGATATCAGGACCAGAGCGCCACTCCCGGCGAACGAGCCGGAGATGATTGAGGCTGCCACGAACGGTCTAGGCATGGTAGGGTGGAAGGGAATCCAGGCTGGTGTTCAGAGACTGGGTGTATTATTGGGTCTCCTGAGAACCTATCTTGACCTTCCAACTGCCGCTTCCGTGACGTGCAGAGTCGGTTTGGTCGTGGACCTACTCACTCGGCTCTGCTCGGTTACTGTACCCCAATACTCCAGTGCCCGGAATAGACAGTCAGGCGAACGGTATAACAACGAGGTCAGCAAAGTAGAACGAGAGGCTCTCAATACAGCTTTGCCTGGCATACACGTTGCATCAATCCAGGTTTTGAATGTGCTCCTGCAGCGCTTCGAAAGCGGCGTCGTTTCTCTACTTCAAGGCTTCTTAGAGCAGCTCATGTGGGTTTTCTCCGCAGAAAGGTTTTCTGCCGAACTACGCAGTGCCATCTACTCCGTAGTCGCTCGTATACTCACTTCAACCGGTCCCTCTATGTCCAAATTCACCGTCTCCTCCCTCAAACCGCTAATTCAATCTTGCTGCGACGACCTCCTTTCTAATACGGAGACATCCATTGCTTCGGCAGCTCGAAGCAATTCCCTCACAAACGGCAAGAAGAGTCAGTCAACTACAAACGCTGACACTTTCCTCACGACCACCAAAAGCTCTGCTGTCAGCAGCGCCACCATGTCACCAGTCCAGATCGCAGCACTAAATATATTGCCTATCTTCATCACGTCGCTCCCTAGTCAGCACCTCTCTATCACACTGCGCACACGCATCGATCGGACCGCGATTCTGCTGAAGGACGAGAAGTCCATGTTGGCTAGCGTGCTAAGTCCTCCTCGGAGAAGAGGGGGTGGGAAAGCCAGTGGTAGTACGCTTGCTGTCTTGGCTAGGGAGCACGGCGACAAAATAGAAGTAGAGGGGTTGATAAGGCCAAGATTACCTGTTATTGTTGTTGGGGAAGCGGATGCAGGCGAGGAGGATGTCACCAAGGCCGATGAGGAGAGCGAAGGGGAAGATGAAGAAGCAGACTTTCTTAATGGAAGAGATACAGAGATGGAACAACCGGAGATCGAGGAGATAGAGATGGATACTTTTACCGGTACCAGTGCACTGAATACCGTCCACTCAGAGGCCGAAGTTCAGCGGCTCCCACCTCATATCGATCAAGCAACGTCAGAAGGCAAAAGGGGACCTGACAGCGAAACGCCGCTAGATTCACCATCGGCGAAGCGTCCAAGGGTGGAGACAGAGCCCGAGTTGGAGCCGGACCCCATGCCTAACCCTGTCCCTACTAGAACTGTAGTAGCTGTTCCAGTACCCGTGGGTGCACAGCGCGCCGCTACGGATCAGGATGCGGAAGACAGTGAAAGCGATTTTGAGATACCCGAAATAGACACGAATCCGGACACCGACGAGGAAGAAGAGAACATACATTGAGGGTGTATTGGAGGACTGGTGATTTACGAGAACGAGTAATGGCTGCCAAAGGCATGTGGGATAACCGATATGCAACAAGGTGTAGCGCATAGAACTTGTAGTGCGCGGTTGAATGATATGTACAATTATCATGTTTTCAAGATGAGGTGGTATAATGAGTGGTCCTTCTTAAACGCCGAACACGCCGACGCTTGCAAAGGAGAAGAAGACACAATAAAGCAAAAGCAAAGTTCCCCCTTACGGTCCCGGTGACGAGGGGCTTAAACCCATACTTCCAAAATCCAGGAACACAATGCGTCGTGATGCGATCCCTTCGGCAAGGACGATCTCCAGTCTATCCTCTTGTGAACTAAAATGCGGTGGATCCCCAGATTCATATATCTTCCGTCCTAAGGTGTATCATCATCACCCTGATCCTCCTTCTCCTCCCCAACTCTCAATGTGAAATAGGCCGCAGCAAGAGCGAAGAAGCCTCCCATTCTCAGTACCCAGGCAACACTGTTGTCCCCGGGGGTTCCTCTAGGCTTCTGCAACGCCTTGAAGATCACGCTGCTCATGATGGTGGCAAGAGCCTGGGGCGCCGCGATAGCGACGTTGTGTATCCCCAGGACGATGCCAGCCTGGTCCGCAGAGTCATCTTCGTTCTCAGCTAGCAGCTGTCCATCGCGGGTTGGCGGTGGAGGAATGAGCCCACGGCGGATGGCGTCGCGCTTGGAAAGCTCCGCAGAGATGAGGGCGAAAGGAGCCCAATTCGTCAGGGCCCATGGGATGCCAATCAAAGCCACCAGAACAGTCGCGACCTGTGTGTTCTTCACGACAAAGGTGAGCCACATGCAAGCAGCGAAGAGAATGTGGGAGAGCAGCCAAGCACGGCGGAGCGTGAAACCGGGGATCTGGAATTTGCGGAGAAACTTGTTCCACCGTCTCCAGGAAAGACGCTTCTTCTTCTTGGGCTTTCTGCGCTCAAAATAACCGGATGCGGAGAGTGAACCTGGGGTTGTTGGCGTCATTGGAGTTGCCATGGCCGTTTCCGGAGCCTTGAAGGTGGGTTCCACAAGCACCGGGAGAATAACGCTCGCAGCGAAGGTAGTCAGAGCGAAGATGAGGAGAGCAAAGGTGCCAATTCTGGTGCCCTTTTCCCATGTCTTGTTGATCTCATCATCCGTCATATTTGGATTCTTCTCAAAGACCGGATCGACGTAGATTTCGGCGATGTAGGTTGTCGTATAGAAAAGGAAGGGGAACCAGCCTACCCAAGCAAACAGCTGCACCACGCAGACGCTGCGGACTTGGGGTGGTAGGCGACCAATGGCGTTGTATATGTTCCTAAAAAATGCAACGACTCCTTCCTCAGCTTCCGCAGGTTTGTCCTTGCTTGCATCTCTTTCTTTTACGCCCACACATGAAACGACCAGTGTGATGGCGAACGCAATGACCGCAATGACGCAGAGAACTTTGAACTGAGTGTTGCCCAAAAAGGGAAAGAGCCTTGGCAGATTCACGTAGCCGGAGAGGTATCCCAGAATGTTGCCGATACCACCCATTCGGATTGCCCAGGCATTGGCTTCCTCCTGTTGGTGAGTAGGTGCGCAGTCAACGATGAAGGCACGAATGGCTGCTTGTACTATTGACGTGTTAGCAATAGTGTGACCGTACAAGAACCGGCTGCCCAAACATACCAACATTGATAGCAAAATCCAGTACATAGATCAGGATGACAGCAGTCACCATTGACACCGTGTACACAACCTTCGCCTCGGGATCCACCCCGAACAGACCCAAAACCCCTCTTACAATCTCTTTGGTCCAGCCAAGAGCCAGTAAAGCCAGTATGGAAAATATAGCACCACCGACCATGAAAGGCCGGCGCTTGCCGAGCTTGAAGCGAGCATTGTCACTTTTGATTCCGACGTAAGGTTGCACGAGAGCACCAGAAAGGGGACCTGCAATCCAAACAAATGCCAGTAGTGACTTGCTAAGACCGAGGGACAACAGGTATGGCTAGAAAACGAAGGCATCAGCATATAGAGTCGTCATGTAGTTTGGATGCGCACAGGAGTAGAGGACCTACTGAACCATATGACAACTCAACAGACCAAGCGATAGTCAACCTGGATCATGGTCAGAATCACCATGGTTACTGGTGCGGCACGAGTATCTTACCCCAGCATGCACACCGTCAACATCATCAGCCATGGCGTCTTCTTAGTCTTCTCTGCCTCCTCGTCCCAGCTGTCGATCTCACGATTTGGTGACCGCATAGGAGAGATGATCTTGAGGCTGGGTCCATCTCTGTTATTTGAGCCCAGAAGAGGGGACTGCTCGCTGAGGTTCAACGTCCCGGGTCTGTCTCGAGATAACGACTCTCTCCGGAACGATACGACCTTTGGATGCTGCACTGCTTTATCTCGCTGGAGACTAGGCCTCAACGACCCTGGGGTGTCCGGTCGTCTGTCTTCTTCACTCATCGTGCTGAGTATCTAGAGGAATTGCGTGGTGGAAGAGTGTTGGAGCTGCTTCACAAAGAAGCTGAGGGTGCTCGAGCGAGCTGAGCTGTGTTGGGACCACGTCAGTCAGCGGCGGCGTCCACGAACGGTTTCGACAGCTCCTTCCGTATGTCTATGAGTGCATAACGAGTTTTCGAGGACCCAAGAGGACGGGGTAGGCTACACTTTAAAGACGGGCAGAATTCACGGCGGTAACGGCCCTCGGAGCAGAAAATTTGGGGCACGGGGGTCAAGGGTGGCTTGAAACTGGGTGTGACTGGGGGGTGGTTCTAGGCGGACATGGAGCGTGAATGGTGGATGGTGTCAGGCGGAGCGCTCCTGTGCAGATTTGGAGGGGTGCAGCTGATGCTCACCTTCAAGGGCTGTCACGATGTTGAGCTTGACTGCAGATCGCTGATGCAGAAAAGGGTCCGCTTTGAACAATCCTTCCATCAAACTTTGCCCTTGAAGTCATCATGCGCTGGTGGTTCCCTTAGTGTGGAGGTCAGAAGCTCTCTAGTCATGAAGCCTTAGATGCAAGGCCCCTAATCGAAAGATTGGGATCAGGCAGCTACTCGAACCCAAGCATTTGGCTGCATGTTCAGAACGTGGATATCGTTTATTGTTCAATCTTGCGCGAACTGCCCACTGCAAAGTGTACTTTCCGAACAGCAGCATCTAGACGATACAGCCTCCATCTCAACAGTCGTACAAGGACGCAGACTCGGGAGTAGCGCCGCTTATTCGACTGCACCCCAAGCTGCCACGGTGACAGCTTCGTAACTACGGTCCCTCCTGCGCAGGCATCAATTTAGCGATCCACCTTTTAAACCCTCACGCGCGCACCTGAGATATTCCGCAATCTAGCCGTGGATGGGCAGGTAGACCACATGCTGCACACATACTAGGACAAGATGGCCTCCATGTTGGGAGCGGTGGTGACCGAGCTGCTAAGTAAGAAGATACACCGAATATCTCGTCGAGCATGCGAACTAAGTAGCGACTCACAGAACGAGACGCAACCGATCCCGAAGTCGACGAGCCTGAAGCTGGTCAGAAAGAGATATTCGCATCATGGTCGCTCTTCATCCTCATCGTCCTCCTCATAATCGCGCTGTTCACGAGCTACGTTCTCCAAACGAGAAAGATACAAGCCGTCCATGAGACGGTCATATCGATATTTGCAGGTATGTCAAAACCCGGTACGAGCGACACAGGGATGAGGCTCATGGCATGCAGGCATGGCGGTTGGCCTTCTACTGCGACTTACCGCTGCGCAATCCGTCCTCGGCGCCGTGAGCTTCGACTATCAGTTCTTCTTCAACCTCCTCCTTCCCCCGATCATCCTGGCTTCGGGATACGAGCTGCATCAGGGCAATTTCTTCCGAAACATAGGCACCATCTTAACGTTCGCGTTCGCCGGGACCTTCATATCGGCAGTCGTACTTGGTTTGATATTGTACCTGTGGACATGGATACCCCTCGACGGAACGGACATCAACTTTGTCGAAGCGATGTCAGTTGGAGCTACTCTATCCGCTACGGATCCGGTGACCATTCTAGCGATCTTCAACACGTACAAGGTGGACCCAAAGCTGTATACAATCATCTTCGGTGAGTCGATACTGAACGACGCCATCGCCATTGTGCTGTTTGAGACCGCGCAAAAGTACAAAGAGGGAGCTGCCGGAGGTCGCTTGACCATAGTCAGTTTGTTCGAGAGTATAGGTTTGTTCCTGTTAGTTTTCTTCGCCAGCTTGGTTATTGGATTGGTTGTGGGCATTGGCACTTCTCTGCTCCTCAAGTACACGCATATCCGAAGGTTCCCAAGGATTGAGAGCTGCATTGTGATTCTGATAGCATATGCCAGCTACTTCTTCTCTAACGCTGTCCACATGTCTGGCAAGTACAGATCCCTGAACTCCTGTTTCCTGTGCTAATTCTGCATTAGGCATCGTATCGCTGCTATTCTGCGGCATCTGCATGAAGCATTATGCCTACCACAACATGTCGAGGCGAACACAACTAACGACCAAGTTTATTTTCCAAGTCATGGCTCAGCTTTCCGAAAACTTCATCTTCATCTACCTAGGACTTTCACTCTTGACGGAAGCATCACTGGTGTACAAGCCATTATTCATCCTGGTGACCATCGTAGGCATCTGCGTCGCTAGATGGTGCGCCGTCTTCCCCTTATCCCGCGCTATCAACTGGTTCATTCGATATCGTGCGAAGCGGCGTGGGCGGGAGGCGGCCGAGGAAATCCCGTACTCGCATCAGGCTATGCTCTTCTGGGCTGGATTGCGGGGAGCGGTTGGTGTTGCACTAGCTGCTGGGCTTACTGGAAAGAATGGTTACGTACTACGGGCTACCGTGCTGGTTGTGGTGGTGCTTACTGTCATCATCTTCGGAGGCACAACAGCCCGTATGTTGGAAATACTCAATATCCGCACAGGCGTCGTGGAAGAGATAGATTCCGACGATGAGTTCGATATCGAGTACGTTTCGTCGGGGACATTTGCAAGAAGATCAGGTACAGGCTTTGGCCACATTCCTAAACCGAGCATAAACGGCGTCGTAGCTCTGTCACCTGTCGACACGCGAAAGGATACCCGGACGACACTCAGAGCTGACTACAGCTCTGGACATGCGAACGGTAGCCCACCGACCCGACCGAATGGTCCCATGGCACGACGAAATTCGAGTAGGAGCAACTTGAACGAAACAGAGCAAGGTCTGCTCAGCCCGTCCGATAGTGCGGAGGATGATGACGCTGATCTTGATCTTCCACCATCAGTGCGGCGCTCGCCCATGCCTCCTAGTCCGGTCCCTGCATTGCCAACGGATCAACCGGTACGCCATTCGACGGATGGCGGTCAAGGCATGGCGGCAACTGCACGAAGAGGTCTCAATCAGCTGCTGCAAGGGGCAGAAGATCCCGCAGGCTTATTCAGGCAGTTAGACGAGGGCTTCATCAAACCTGCTTTGCTGCTAGATCCAGGGAATAGTAATCATGGCCCAGGAGCTGTATAAGACTTTCGAACATTCGGTCATCTGTATTCATTTGCTGTTCGTTATAGGGCCGTGTTCCGGAGTAAGGTAAAGGACTATCGCATTATGATGGCGTTCGGGAGCTTCGAAGGCAACAATGGCTTTCAGTGTTGCTGCACGCAATCAGGATGGGAAGGTTAAGGTAGGGAGCTTAACTGAGGAAATACTGAGTTTTAGGTTGTCGCTTGCAAAGGGTCGTATAATCCTTCATCATCATCGTTCAGATGTTGTTCCAGAGCTACTCAACGCAAGCCTAGGTGTGGACACTGGCGGAGGGTCTTCTCTTTGTACAAGTGCCACTCAGGATTGCTTGTCGTGTCTGGCTCTCCCAATCGAATGGCCATGAGCTCAAGATCTCCATCAGGAGGTGTGGGACTGCTTTGTTCGAGTATTACGGCGACGGGTATAGGCCAGAAGCCTTACTTCCGACAAAAGATCGAGCATGGTCAATAAGAAAATGAATGGGACAGTAGTATTCAAGGTCTCATGGTTCTCAGCGCTTAGGTGTATATCTAGACCTATCATGTGAAAAGCTATAATGCGCAGATATCATTGTTCCGCTATTTGTTTGCCGTACCAGTTGCAGCGTTGTGAAGCATCGAAGAGTGTCATGACTTTGCCATAACTACTGGCATCCTAAACCTAGGCCGGTTGCATTGAGGCTTATACGCGGTCCTAAGAGGGAAGAGTGATTGACTTTGCCATGTCCATAACGGCTCGCAAAAGGCATCGCCATAGTCTTGTTTCTAACCTACCTTTCCCAGTATCAGACGTTGGCTGCACCTCTGATCCTCCGCTCTATTTCAGGGTAGTTCAAGGGTCTCAGCCTGGGGCGCAGGGCCGAGCCAGGCCAACCTTGAACGCCGGCGATCCTGCCCCTCGGCCAAGCCTGAGCGGGAAACCATCTTGAAGCCACGGTCACCCGTTTCAAGGAGCATAGTGTTGAAACATGTCTACGTAGGGACTGGTCTCATTCGTGTATATAGTAGTCTATTTGTCTTCTCTTTGGGCCGAGCAGCCTCTTTCTCATCCTCCTGCGTCTAAATTGTGCGCGACCACAGGCATTGCTGGCATTGCTTCCTAATACCCTTTCATAGCATACTCACAACATGGCCGCATCAGCGGGTGCGATCACACCCGCGGTGCGCAAACAGGTGTTGCGAGTGCTCTTCATCTCCTTGCTACTAGATCTTGTAAGTCTCCGACTGACTCTCTTTCGAGGTCTAGCTAACCCACAACCAGATATCGTTTACCTTCATCCTCCCCCTATTCCCGTCCCTCCTCGCTTTCTACCGCGACATAGAGTCCCATAAAGCCTCCCAGAACACCCTCCTCCAACGCATCCTCCTCGCGCTGAACACCTATAAGAACTCCTTCTCCAGGCCCATCAACTCCCGCTATGACATCGTCCTACTGGGCGGTGCCTTAGGGTCGCTCTTCTCCCTGCTTCAAGCCATCGCTTCCCCCGTCATCGGACGGCTGTCGGACACATATGGAAGACGCACGGCGCTGCTATGGAGCATGGCCGGCAACATCCTCAGCGTCGCGCTGTGGGTCGCTGCAACCGACTTCCGCACCTTCCTAGCCAGTCGCGTGGTCGGCGGGCTGAGTGAGGGAAATGTGCAGCTCGCGCTGGCAATCGCTACGGATATCAGTGATGAGAAGCAGCGCGGCAGTACGATGGCGCTTGTGGGCGCGTGCTTCAGCATTGCCTTCACCTTTGGGCCTGCGCTTGGGGCGGCGTTGAGTCAGGTTGTGATGGTGAAAGCGAATCCGTTTGCGACTGCGGCAGGGTTCTCATTAGTGTTGGTCCTGGTAGAGACTGTGTTCTTATGGTTCAAGTTGCCAGAGACGCTGCCGAGTGCTGCGAATGACACAAGTGAGAAGGGGGCGAATGGGGTTGTGGGCAAGAAGGGGACTGCGCCACGGAGGAGAACAAATTCGCATGCGCTGCTGAATTTTACACATTTCATTTTCATTCTTTTCTTCTCGGGCATGGAGTTCTCACTTCCGTTTATGACTTACGATCTCTTCAAGTACGGCTCCTCGCAGACAGGAAGGTTGCTTGGTTTTGTCGGTCTGGTCGCATCGATCCTGCAAGGGGGTGTTACCCGTCGTATGCATCCGCTACGGGTTGTGCAGCTTGGAGTAGTCAGCTGCGCTGCCGCTTTCTTCTGGCTAGCACGGTTAGACTCGCAAAAAGGCTTATACGGGGCCGCTGCACTGCTTGCCGTAACATCAGCGACGGTGGTAACAGGCCTGAACAGCTTGAGCAGTTTTGAAGCAGGGGAAGGGGAAAGAGGGAGTAAGCTGGGCAACCATAGGAGCTTCGGTCAGATCGGAAGAGCCATTGGCCCTCTCGCATTCTGTTCTTTGTATTGGTGGGCAGGACGCGATGTGGCATACCTTGTGGGAGGGACAGGTATGGTTGGCGTTTGTGCTTTGGTCTTTGGAGGCCTCAAGATACCTCCCGGGACAGAGGTGAAGAGGAAAGAAAAAGGCAAAAGTGCACCAAACAGAGTGCGAACATAAGGATGGGGTGTCTCTTGTATAGTTATTGCATATTCCTGGCGTTTGTCGACGGCAGTAGAGATTCTCTCGCACGGAGCATGAGTGTTGACAACAAACATGGATTGTATGACGGCCTCTTATATCAACTGGATGTTGCTTCAGTCTGCTTCTCGAGAGATTCCAACAAACCCTGCTCGTTTCTGCTTACACTTGAGTCTGGATGCTCCAACTCATAGCAGTCCGGGCGGTGACGTTCGGCTGGCAGTATTTTGCTGACCGCCTGGCACCCAGCGCGTTTCGTGGAGTGGAAGCTTCCATATGTCTAGTGTGAAATGTCAAGTTGTTCCCTCATCCAACATGGGCGCTATTCACAGTGGACATCGCAAGTCAGCTAATGGCTGAGACGCCTGTCAACCTTGCCCAACGCGCCGTTTCTGGCCGCCAACGTCCTCCTACCGTCCGAGAAACCAGCTACGACCGCTCACCAAGCACACCCCTGTTCTCCCGTTCTATCTCATCGCCCTTCTCGCCCGGAGGGGGTCACAAGCCAGAGGATGACTATTTCATCCTCGAGTTCGGCTCGCGTATATTCCGGGCTGGTACCTCCGGGGAACGTACACCAGCGTGTACCGTCGCTTTCGGCCCCGATGAATCACGACGTGTAGGAGACTACAGACAATGGATGCCTGGTTACAAGGGTGCTGGGCATCCGGACTATGAGCAGGAATACTGGAGTAAACCGTATGAGCTGTGGAACTTGGACATCCGGCAGAACGATATGGGACTAGTGGAGGATAAGCTTGAGCGGATGGTTAGGAAGGCCTTCTCACAATATCTACTCCATAGCACAGAATCGAAGGCCAGGAGGGTTGCGCTGCCGATTCAACCGACTTTACCACATCCGCTACTCAGTGCGGTGTTGTGTGTACTTTTTACTCAGACAGCCACCGTGCAGGTCACGCTCTTCTCAAGCCCTATTCTGTCGACGATTGCGGCGGGGCTACGGTCATCGTTAGTGGTGGATATAGGCTGGGAGGAAACGGTGGTCACGGCCGTGTACGAGTATAGGGAGATCAATACCAGGAGGAGCGTCAGAGCAGGCAAGATGCTGCATAGGAAGATGGCACAAGTAATAGAAGCTGCTCTGGCTTTCGCTGAGACTCTCAAAGAGGGGGCATTCGAGACGGACGAGGAAGCACACGTCACGTTCGAAGAGGTGGAGGAGGTTGTGATGCGGTTGGCCTGGTGTCGCAACGGTAACGATTCAAGCACATCATCCGAAGACATCGAGGCAGACTTAGTGGAGGTACCTCTGTCCGGTGGGACTTTCAAACAACCTTTTGGCAGGTTCGCGGATGCTGCTGAGGCGTCGTGGTTCAGTGACGAGTCTTCGCAGCAGTCGGACATTCACGAAGAATGTTTGCATTTGCTTGTGTACAGAGCTCTGCTATCGCTGCCACCAGATGTGAGGGGTCTTTGCATGTCTCGAATCGTTGTCACTGGAGGTGGTTCCTGTGTTCCGGGTGTGAAGTCAAGGTTGCAGGCCGAACTTAATGCTCTGATTGGAAAACGAGGCTGGAGCCCAGTGAACAGTTATGGATCGGTCACTCCAAAGAGAGATAGAGACGTTGCAAAGAGGGACTCCAACAACACAGTTACCTCGCATACGTCGACGGAGGGGAGCCGCAAGACCAGCGAGCGCACTGACGTTTCACGCCCAGCATCGACCACTTCGCAGGTAGTACCAGCAAGCCAGGCCCAACCAGAACGCGACCCAATCGAGTATGCCATGGAGCGTCGAACAGGGAATCCTATAGCCAAGCCTGTACAGGGTGTTGTAAGGCTGGTTGAGACATTGGGTCCATGGGCAGGTGCAAGCCTTGTGACCAGCATGCGCGTGAAGGGTGTAGTAGAAATCGAGAAAGAGAGGTTCTTGCAGTATGGGCTTGCAGGTGCTAGCCGGGAGAAGGATGTCAGTGTCGTACCGCAGAGACAGAGTTTGGGGGCAGGGACGAAGTCAGGTGATAGGTCGAGCTGGACGTTAGGAGTATGGGCATAGCAAGTTGGCGTGCTCCTGGTTTGAGCAATTGTAATACCGAAGATACCCTTTTCTTACAAATTCCAACGGGTGGCTATCTTGGTGAGCGGAAAGGTGAGCCATCTTTGAGACCCTGAGGATTCGATGGTGTAAAAAGCTGCTGGAACCCGCGTGCTACATTCAACCTCTTAATGATCTTATATAACTCTCCAGCAGTATAAGGGATCCGTGACACAGCAGCAAGCGGATGCGCACGAGCTGCACAACAATGCCCACCATGGAAGCGCTCGCCGTAGTACCATGCGAGAGCAAGGGTCCAACCAGATCATTGTTTGCTTCATATCGCTCCCGCGGCCACCGGCACGCATCCCATTGTCATGTCTTCATAGCTCTCGGATCCGAATGCGATCAGTCGTGACCTTTGAAGCGGGAGGGCCTCTCATACATCCCACGCGATACCAGACGGTCATCAGAAGCCTGTGTGATGATTGGAGCTGCTTCTGTGGTCGCTCGTAACACTGTCCTTGGAGGTGGTACAAATTCTGACGGCCAAGTGCCTGTATGTGACGGCCTTTCAGTGAGAATGCGCGTCTTGTGCACTCATCCGTCGCCAGAGATATGCTCCGTTCTATATGTCCAGATGTGGCTGAAATTGGACGTCAGCACGGCATCGAAGCCATGGCTGCTCTGCATTGGAGCCAACGGTGCTTTTTCAAGTACGCTGAGTTCGACCCTCTGGGCGATACTAGGCCTAGGACGATGGGCTACAGTACGGGAACGGGATGCGCCGACATGAACATGTTTGTCAATCAGAAACACTCATGTCCTTTGCCTGTTCTCACATGCGCGATATGAGAACCCCAAGACGATGTACGTTGTCCTCGGCATCACCCACAAGACCGATACACTCCCGATTCCCGCAGGCTCAACTGGCGAGGTCCGCTGGCGTCAACATGCTTTTCCCAGCCCTTTTTGCTCCGCTATTGGCCGCCACTGGACGTTCCACCGGGCCAGCCCCGAGGGTTTAGACCCTTTCCGTCCCAAAAGCCCGTCTCGCCATCGTGGGTTGACCATGCTTCTTGCAACTTCATTCGATAACTTTCATGCCGGCTACCCCCAACTGCCACTTTCGATCGCTAACTTATCATGTTGCCGCAGTAAGCAAAGAAGGTAAGGCAGATACGAGTGGTAGGTGATTTTTGATCTCTGTGCAAGCACCCTTCGCCCCCCCAGCCCAGCGTTGCGCCTCCGATATTGGGAGTGTAACATGAGAATAAGACTACTACATCATCCTTTTCACCCTTCTCCCACATGTTGCCCATATTACACCCTTGCCCGCCCGATCGTCATTCCAAGAGATGGCCTTTCATTTGCTCTTCCGAGACGACAGACCCAGCGACAAGCTTTTCATATACATATGTGCGGCCCTGGTAGGGAGAGGAGCGGTCTGTTAGAAAGTGTGTAGCAAGCCATAGCAGCAGCGCTCCACAGGACGCGGAGACGCAGTCGCTGTCCTTGTTCAGTCATCTTCTACCGTGTATAATCATCCACGTTCTGCCATGTTAGAGACATATTCCGACAGTCGCATGATATTCCATATATTTCAAGATGTCAAAGAGATCCATCAACAATGTTGCGCCTACAGCAAACTCGATCGCATTGAACGCTTATATCTATGGGTATGGAGGCAGTTCCTTGGTGACGCCTCACGCAGCGCTTAAAAGACTCTGGTGGACGGAGGAGCGTATAAGGGCCACGGTCACAGAAGGCTTCATCAAAAGCAAGCTGCGGCCGGAGGAGCGACCAATGCTGCAACGGCCGCTAGCATTTGGAGACGGCCTGACGGACAATACTTACATGCAGTGGATTCTGGAGAAAGCGACACGGTTGTTCCTAGTCTTGGTGGAAATTGGTTTCCCGGATCAAATCTTCGCCGTTGTTGATGCTGCCTTCGACGATGACGACCTTCCCTTGCCGGTAGAGGCTATCGAGCGCCTACAACTGTCGAGCGATGGAGACAAATCTGTGGAGGCTAGGTTCTTCAGCGCTCAGTTCACTTACCTCCTGCGAGAGCCGATGCAGGACTCACACATCACCTACGGCACAGGGGAACTGATTCCCCTAGAGTACATTCATAAGCTCCCACCAGCTGCATGTATTCAACACTGGGATCGTGTGCATCTGCCGAGGAAGCCAGAGACGATGTACATGAGGAGAAAATTCTTGTTGACTGACACAAAATCCAACAAGTCCAATCTGGAAGAATTCTTGAGGGACGTGACGAGCTCGAGGCGAGTGCAACATCCACATATTGCACCCGTGTGGGCGTCCTACACATCGAAGGGAGCCGGCTACATCATGACCCCCTTCGTGGCGCAGCATACATTGAGAACCTATATCGACCATCGTACACCAATGTCCTTGCTCCGGCTGGACAGAGAGGAACAGCACGCAGTGATTCTCAACTGGCTGCATTGCTTGGCGGATGCTGTAGCTATGATGCATTATAAAGGCTTCTGTCATACAGCTATCCGGCCTTCCAATATCCTTATCGATGCGAACAACGATATCGCATTCAGCGATATTGGGAGCTTAAAAGTCTTCCAAAGTGACAAGAAAAGGGAAGAGACAGAGATCTACAACTACAAAGCCCCTGAGAACTGCATATCAGCCACTCCTTACATCATCGAGATACCGGCCATCACCGATTTCCCTGAGCGCAGAGCATCAAGTTCTAGTCGGACTTCCTCCAGCGGGCTTCTTTCAGCGCCAATGTCGCCTACTCTGTTCCGTCCATTTACGCAGAATAGCATCTCCGCGCCATCGGTAGCAGCATCAGACGATACGTCTAGCAGCGGATCAAGCAATGGCTCGCATCTATTATTGCAAGACCTACCTGCTAAGCCACCGGAAAAATCTGATGTATACGCTCTAGGCTGCGTCTTCGTCGATATTCTGACCTTCTTCCTCAAGCGCAAAGCTAGCGATCTGGTAAAGCATCGCCAAAGCAAGAACAGGAAACCTGGCAAGTTGAGTGTCCAAGTGGACGCCTCCTTTCATGCCAATCCGGACAATGTAATAGCATGGCTTGACATTCTCAACGACGATGCCTTTGAGCGGGATGAGCAAGTCTACCGCGCAATCCCCCATCTCACTAGGCTTACTAGACGTATGCTGTGCCAGAATCCACAGCTCCGGCCCACCGCGCGGGAAGTTAGCGAACGCATGCATGAGATCCTGGTGCAAGAGGCTGGCCTTGATGACAGACTACACTGTGCGCATCAGCGGTATGACCGCCAACTACAGAGCCCTGTGGTGCCTAGCAGAAGCGACATGAGTTCACGACAGACTAGGCGCAGTTCCGCCTCGTCGTACACTAGAACGACGTCTATGAGCTCGCTGGCTACCATCAAGCCGCTGCCCTGGCAACGGCCTTTCTTGAGGGTACCCTGAGTGGTTCTTGTGTCGACTGTGTTCCTTGACGTTAGGTGTAGGGAACAAGTTGACCACGAGTCCACGATGATCTGAAGAATTGTAATCAGACAATGGATGCGGATACAAAAGGCGTTACTGGAATCTTTGCAGAGAGGGATACAATATGGTTGGTCAGGGCTTGTATGGCTACTTTTTCAGGATTGGCGTGAGAACCGGGTTCTAGGAGATATCCGGCCAAAAGGCAAAGCTGGGGTTTCCTGTTCGTATGGGTTACGATGTCGTATATTGTCTAATATTGCAGCATATATACATTACGTTTCTCGTCACATTCCCATGTGATGGAATACTGTAAAATGATGATCAGATAAGGTATTCGAGCATCCGCTTTATGCCACTAAAAGTCAGGGCACTGCGAACTGTAATGAACTGCGTGAGTGGACTAGGTAGAACGCCGTACATAGACCCACTTCCTCGTGTTCCACTGCGGTTATCTCAACCTCACCCCTCGATGCCTATGCCCTCTTTGCTTGGAAAACAACGTACTCGCATGGCATACGTGATTCCATTCATGCTCCCATCATCATGATTTGGATACCCTCTGCCCTCTTCCTCCACTTCCCGCCTCGTTACGCCGCCTCCAACCCTACGTAGCCTACAACTTGCTCAAGAGCCTTCCATGCTCACAGTTGGAGCGCAAAGCCGTATGCTAAGCTCCTTCATGGTCAGAACAACCGCAGGAACTCTTGGAAGCCCTTCAGCCTCTTGCATCCTAAATCGAGATCACGCGTTCTATCCACCTTGTGGCCGTATGGTCGCCGTAGGCACGCTACGAGTGAGCAAAAGCCGGCATCTATGGATCGGTATGCACAGTGTCCCCCAGCAATAAGAGTGTAGCCTCAAGTGGACACTCGGGACATAGAACGGCAGGATGCAAGATGAGTAGTAGAAGCGCATGAACTCACCATTTTCCACTACATGCGTGAGTCGTTCGTATATGGCATGCTAGGAAGGGTATGTATATCATTTATATAACCACGTTTGCGCTCAAAGGCGTCCGGCATAGGCAGCACCGCCCACGTTGCCTAAAGCCGATAACGTCCAGTTGATATTGGACGGGAAGACCATCGCCGCCTCTGCCACCAACACTGGCAAGGCCACCGAACAATGTTTGCCCAGACGGCTCTCGGGTTGTTGAAGCCTCAACCCATTGGTCACCGCTTTCTTCCACCCGGAAGCCAGTTGTCGTCCTGTCGATACTAGGATGCCAGGCGATCCAATCCTCGATTCGGTCATGGGTTCTGTCGAGCAACTACTTTATCGGTGTACGTGTGCGTCCGGTTCGCTACCGTATCAGTAGAGGTGCCTGTATCATGGAGGCTTTCGTTCTTTGTGAACCGATATTGTCCACTATCCACTGGCGTCAGTAAGCCTGCAATGAGCGCTCGGTCTTGTGGTTGTACTCCGGTGCTGAGGACATCGTTGGTGTAATTGACGAACAGGGATCACTACAACTAGAGGGAAGGGGCATATTACTTACGACACCCAAATCGCGCCTTCTTCATCGTCTTTAATAGGGCATGGGTAGTGGGAATTAGCCAGTGTAGGTCTAGGACGGTAAGCGCATTCACGTACACATGCGTTTTCTTCTCATTCTCGGATACCCAATACCGTTTTGCGTCCTCGTTACACTTGAGAAGGTTGCTCGCTGTCAGTCATGAGTAAAACGTTCAGCATTCAAGTATCTTATCGTTCGCTGTTTCCATTGATACTCTGATATATTTTCGTACGGTAGATATGTTGGCGATGTCAGTTCATAAATTACTACAGCGGTGTGCGGCAATGAGTGTCAAGGCGATGTGAAGTTCCTCGTAAGAGAAAAGCAGAAAATGGCCGTGGGGATATGTGTAATCTGTGGCACTTGATGGAGACCTGGATGCCTCAGTAGGACCCTTTATTTTGTGTGCTGGCAAGCAATTTCCTTCCGAGAGTTTGCCCTTTATAAATCCATTTGTAACTCAGATTTCCTAACCAAGGACTGGTGGTCTAGGGGATGTTAGAGAGTGCCCCTTGATTTCACCAGGCTGGAGGCGAGTGCTCGGGTTCGAACCCCCCGTGGTTCGACTGACTAGAGCTGCCCTTGGCCAGCCAAAACCTACCACAGCCGGGGGCAGACCCCCGGACCACCCTGTGCGCATGGTCATCCTAAGCGGTTCACCCAAATAGGCCTAGAGCTGAAAGGGTGAGCTTAAAGGTTTTGTCGTTGGAGTGGAACGAAATTCTTTGGTGGTAATTCTTTTGAGAGCATATAGCAGTGTTTTCCTGGATGGAGGGGAGTAGCCGCTTTGAGCCTGGCACGGAAGTCGCCTTGTTGCCTCGGGCCCGTATGTTTGCTCGTGGGGATAAGGAGGCAATGAAGAGCCGATGAGTATCAGCACTTGCTTTTGGCCATTGGAGAGGCATTTGCGGAGGTCAAATCTGCTTGCAGATTATCGTGAAAGTTGTACAAGTTGTTCTACGTGCATTAAGTAGGACTGCAAGACGTGTTTGCACCTTCAGGTCAATCAGTGCATAGAGCAAATGCGGAGCCCTATTTCTCGCAAAGAAAGTACTTCGTAGGTTGCAGTTCTGGGTTTTCGCTTAAGACAGGTGTGCGTGGGCTGTTCTTTCGTGTCTGAATCGAGCAGAGTGCGATGGTTGGTTTTACTCCTGCGAGAAGGCAATCCAGCATGGGTTAGGCAAGGTAGTTGCTCAAACCATCACGCAGGCTACTGACGGTCTGTGTCGGTCAACGTCAACACAGTCCACCGGTTCTTTAACCCAATGCTGTCAAATCGCGCCAAACCAACGGATTCCCAGAGAGCTAAACTTCCTGACCCATATCAAGATGTAGGCAAGGAGTGACGAGTCGAGCTTATGTCTTGAAATATCGAGGTTGGAGCCGCCGAGAGGCGTCAAGATCACGTATGCGAACGCTCTACCGGATATACAGTGGTTCATGGAACTCTGTTTCTATTTTAATCGGTCGAAATTCGAACACAGGTATCTCTTTGGTGCTGTGTCCCTTCTCACCGACTGTTTTGCATGGTCAACAGCCACCGCCCGTTTTTTCACCATTTCGCATTGCACTATCTACACCTCCACCGACTCACCCATGACCAAGCGCATGATAAACTTCTGCTTTCGTATAAATGGCGTCATCTCCCTCCTGTTCCTGCTGCTTTCGGCTCCTTCCGTACTTGTGCAACGCAGCGACTTCTCCACTGCACCTTCCAGTCCCGCTCATCCCTAGGCAGCACCTGCAACGCACCCTCAACCTTGTCGATCCAAGCATTGTCGAGCCTGTATCGCTGTATATCTCCTTTCGAGTACCTAAGATTGTAGGGTGATCCTGCAACTTAGGGAGCACCACCGCTAGCAATGGGTTACTTCCCATGTACCCCAAGCCATGAAATCCCCATACGACCTGCAACTCCAGACAGTTGCGTCCGGCCGCACTGTCAGTCTGTCAAAGAGGGCGAAGACGGAGATTTGATCAAGGGCCTTGCTACGCCTGACTACGGAGATAATGCAGCAACATTCGATAGCTCTCAGGCCTCGCCTGTGTCAAACTACAACGGCAAATCTGTTTGGGACAACGAGTCTATATCCGACCAATCGAGTAGCGGGACTTCGGTGTCTTTAGAACCATTTGACGAGGTGGAAAGCGAGCCCAAAGGGCTGGGCATCACATGCGAAGATTGCGACGACGCTCTTTCTATTAGATCGAAGACCTGCTCCACCCCTTCCGATTACGAAGTCTCCCAAGAGAATCTCCTCGTATTCCATGACGATTGCTTGCAGTGCGTGGAGAAGGGCATGAAGTGTAGTAAGGCGTGGCCGACCTGTTCGAGGTGTGCTCGGTCCGGGGAGCTGTGCTTGACGCAGCGGAGGATCATACCGGGAAGGCCTTATGGCTGGAGATGGGAACGAAGGTCAAACAGAAACCCGTTTCTCGTGAAACTGAAAGTGGATACATCAGCAACATGGTCCAAAAAGCGAAGACTGGAAGATGAGGTATGTCCAGAGTACGGGTAATGGATTTGATTGTTGGCTAATAAAGGAGCAGTACAATGAGCGGAGAAAGACGATCAGAGATCAACTCAACTGGGTGTTACCCTCACCAACTACTAGCCCGAGAGGACTTTTCAGCTTTCGCAGCTTTCGGCGGCATACCTGGAAGCAGCGCGATACAAACGGGTCTGTCAGCCAGCAAGACCATGTGAGAATGTGGGCGGAAGATACCGCGCGGCTTACGAAGTGAATCACCATACAACATCTTTGACACATATACCGTTATCTTTGGGGCCGGTTTTACTGGTTTTGCTCCCCTTTTTATCTGAAACTTTTAGTTCCATTCACTGGAGAACTTCGTTCGAAGTACTGAGAACATGCAGCGATTTTGCATTAGTTACCGCCAGCGGCTTACGCCATTGGTGCTGGATCTGCAAGTTTCCATGCCTAGGAGAAGGGTTGGAAACTATGGCCAAAAAGCCGTTACACCGCTAGATATGCAAAGAAATGTATCTTGCCATAGTACAAATGCAGTCAAGTAGAAATTTACACGCTCTCAAACCAAGATCCAACGCCGCCCACAGTAGGAGTGTACAGGTGTGCTGATACAAGTCCACTAAAATACAGTAGCCTTTGCTGAAGCCTTCTTGCCCTTGTTGAATTTCTTCGACTCTGATCGAACGTCAGCCATGGCACATTCATCAACAATTACACCTGGAAGAGGGAACTTACCTGCAGCTGTCCTCTTCTTCTTGGGCGCACCCTTGCCTCTTGCCCTCAGTCTACATGACGACGTATGTCAGCGAATGATTTCCTTCCAAACTTGCTCGGATCTTGTATTGCTCCGAGATATATTGCTCCCAACTAGTGGATCTTCTCCGAGCAGGCCCTCTACTCCAACACAGAGAACCAAGAAGAGACCAACGTACATCTGCGTATGCTCCCACCGGTCTTCCTCAAAATCGTCCCATGTCTCGTAGTCCGGGTACTTCTTCTCCAAGTCCTTGAAAGTTACTATCCGGCGCGGGTAATAGCTTGCTATCGATGGACCCCTCAGTCGCTGGCGAAGGACTTTGTTACCGGTGCGGAGAGCGTTCGGATTGAAGGTTGTGTTGAAGATGCGGCATTGAGCCTATTGAGGGTGGTAAGCTTGGGCATTCGGAACACGGAGCAACAGACATGCCTGCATAAGGTCCAATATTCGGGAGCGGGCGACGGTAGCCATGGTTGATGCCTCTCAATAGTCCGGTGATGGTTCAAACTTCGATGCTCATGTTTGGGTTGCGCCGGCGAAACTTCGGCGTCTTAACGTATTTTGTCAGTATTCAGAATGCTACTTTAACATCTGCACCACACTTTGAGACAACGGTTGTTGTAGCAAGATCTTAACCTCGTGATAAATCTAGCTCGTGCGGATATCAGAGTAGGTTGGGATTTTCAAACTTTTCTTATCTCATTGCTTCATCCTGTACGCCGTGCGGCCGCATTGGACAATATGCCAGAGAAGCGAAACGCAGAAGTATCCAGCCATGACGGCTACGGATCGAAAAGAGCAAGGACAGAGTATTCCCATCAGAAGGCCAAACAGAACGACCCATCTCCGGCTCCGGGTGTCATGACCAAAGTTTCGTCCGACAAGATCACCAAAGGTGATCATCCATTGCCAGCCAACAGAGTCTTCGCACAAATTCCATCATACAACTCCCAAACGCCTTTATCACAACCAAAGGACCGCCTTCCGCCTCTCCCTCCAATCCGAGACCCTCAGCTGGAAGCCGCAACATTCACGCACAACTCTCTCGCCAACCAATTCTCCAGCCACACCTCCAACTACGACCAACTTGAATTCCTTGGCGACGCATACATTGAGATCATCGCCACACGCCTGATATTCGCCCGGTACCCGTCACTACCCACCGGCCAACAAGCCCAACTGCGCGAGAGCATCGTCAAGAACAAGACATTGGCGGAGTACAGTAGGGGTTACGGCTTTGACAAGAGGGTTCGGATGACAGCGAACAACGGCATAGAAAGGGATGCGTGGACCAAGGTGCAGGCTGACGTTTTTGAAGCGTACGTCGCTGCCGTGATCCTCTCGGATCCGACTGATGGCTTCAAGAACGTGGAGGAGTGGTTAACAGCACTGTGGACGCCCAAGCTACCCAAGCAAAAGGAGGTACAAAGCTCCGAGCTTGCCCGTCCGGGAGAAAACCCTAAAGACGTTCTCCTCCGCCTCGTCGTAAGTAAGGATGTCAAAGTTCTTTACGAAGAAACGGCCCCAAGGACACAAGGTCACGGCCACACGACGTATTACATTGGGTGCTATCTGAATGGTGGCAGCTGGAACCGTCGTTTCCTAGGCAGCGGAGAAGGGCAGAGTAAGACTTTGGCCGGACTGGCGGCCGCTGCAGATGCTCTGGAGAAGAACAAAGCCGTTATTGAAGAGGCCGCGAAGAAGAAGAGCGACGAAGCTGCTGAGCGGAAGGCAAGAATGGAGGCTGCTAAGGCGGCTGAGGGTAGTGATGAGCACGGAAAATGATGGGTATAGATCTTGATTCCGACATGATTGGGATTCTGAACTATCCTAAGCACAAGTTGTGGATGCCATCGTGACAGCAGTGATGAAACGATAGCGGTGAGGTTGAGCCTGTATGCGGAGAGCTCCTTCTCAGGTGACTGAAGCAATTAGGAGGTTGTCATATTGTGCCCTGCTCAAGAGCACGGTACTACTACCAATAGCTGGTAAATACTTCGATCCTATAATACATCCATCTCCAACAATCCTGGAAGGGAAACATTAGTCTCTGCATGTGTACTCCGCACGCGCCATAAACACCCAAAACATCTTGGAAAGGCGACTACGCAACGTCCATACTCTCTACAGCAACCTCCACACTCCCTCTCTTAGTGTCAAACCCTGTGATCCTCAGCTCTCCACATGTACCAAGCTCCACAGACTTGTTGAAGTCCTCCAACGTTGAGTACATGTTATCAAAGTATAACCGTGCTGAAGCGTTGGCGTCGTTGAGGCTGTGAAAGGCGGCAACATTCTCGCAGCCGGAGTGAAGCTTGGTACCGCTGACCCGGTGGACAACCAGGAAGACGGTAAGGGGAAGGTCCATGCCAGGCATCATTGCAATGTTGGGGGCTGTTGTGATGGCGTTATCGGAGAAACAGAAGTGTTGAGAGGTGTGAAGCGGTTTCTTGAGGACCTCAATGGATAGAGCAGAGAGATAAGGGACTCCTTGCAGATGTTGGGTAGTCTACAAGATGGGCTGCAGTTGACATGTGAGCGGAAGCTATGTGGTATAAGATCTCGACATACCTCAGGTATAGTGCTCGATTTTCTTTTCTCTTAAGGACGGGATTCAGGTAGCAGCGTTCTTCAGCGTAACAGACGGATTGAAGAACAAAGAAGGCATGAACAATACAAAGATATACCTTTGTACTCGTTACGAGACCGAGGTTGTCCGCTACATGACCGCAGACGAAAGGAATTGAATTAACAGCTGAAAACCTAGACTGACTGGCAAAGCCAGTTTCCGAGGAGGGCTTCCATGCGCCATGCTTGTGATACGATGAGCTTGGGCGCCATTACAGTTCGGAAGTCCGCAATCACATGAAAAGCAAGACTCATGGCTGTCATCGTCCTCGCTACTTTTGGTAAAGAGACATGGTAGAAACTCTTGACAAGGGAAAATGGGGTACGAAAAGCCCGTACTAGTCAGATGACAATCTATAAGACTTCGATGCGCACAGCAACCCAGCGATGATGAATCGTGCCATTGAAAACGCTTGAGGCTTTCACATGCAAGCGGACTAGGAATCTCTGGAAGCAACCTTGAACTTGCTTGAGCTTTGCATGACGTCCACCATCCAGAGATGAAGCGAGAGCAAATCGACGCCGGTCCGGGCTGGGACAGGCCGCGAGTCCGTGTAATGAGGCTGAAGAGAGCGGGGCCGGAGGGCAGGAATATGCAGATACCCGCAAATGTATTGACACTCACGAAGAGGTTCCTGATGGGCTTACTGCTGTCCGCAGGATTCATACTCATTGTCTGTGGGCGTTTACAGTAACATAACGGAAGAGGCTCCTTCAATGGGAAGGAATGGGAGTTTGTGGACAGGAAGTCCAGAGATGGAATCTGTAGCCTTAGCACGATTACACAGTGGGGCGCTGAAGCCTTAGGCTTCAGCCCACGTCCGCAACCGTAAACAAACCACTGCTGCTGCTGGCATCGCTCATCCCATGATGTAGCGATTAACATTTCCGAATCAATACCGTCACTCCACCTCGTTCAACGCGCAGCAACCCATATCACCAATGGCAGCCCCATCCACATCCCGCTCTCCATCCCCCCTCCCACCACCACCGCTCGCAGACTCCCCCGGACCCCGCGCAGCAGCCCTCCAAAAGGTGTTCGCCGACGCGCTCTCGCACACGCTCAAAGCATGCAGCTACTCCAACTTCGCCGCGTGCTTCCCGACGCCGGGAAAGTACGTGCCCGAGAGCCTTGACGGGCTTTGGAGGACTTTCACGGGGCAGGTGGAGGAGAGGTGTAAGGTATGTGTATCCCAAAATGTTCGACTGGGAACGCGTGCGGGCCAGAAGGAAGCGCGTCAACGCGCCCGCAAACATATGGGAAACAGAAGCGTTTCAAGTATGAAAACGAATTAAGGGCTAATACATGTATATACACAGGCCGAATTCGACACCATCCTCGCCGAGCGCGCCGTGATCCCCTCCCTCAACAGCCTCGACCGCCTAATCGCCGACGCCAAAAAGCGCAAAGACCGCAGCACCTCCATCGAGCCCCCCGTGCCGCCGCACACCCTACCCCCGAGCCAGCTGTACCTCGCACACCTCCAGCCCTTCCTCGCTGAGCAGTCCGCGCAGATCACCGTGGAGACGCAACGAACGGAGCGGGAGAACGAGAAGCTGGCGGAGGAGGTGGTCAGGCAGAGGGAGGAGATTGAGGGGTTGTTGCAGGGACTGGAGAGGGTTGTTAGGGATATTCAGGAGGCGGGGAAGGCGTTGGATGAGGCGCAAATGGAGGAGTTGAGTGGAGAGGTCAGAGAGATTGATGAGCAATTGGGTCGATGAGGTTGTAACTGGAAGCGCGAATGAGCCGGAGCAACAATAAAGTTGGCCCAGATGACAGACTGCGAAGAACCCAGGCTCGCTACTCCGATTGAAAGCGTTAAATTCTCGACGTTTTCCTTGCCTGGATCGAGCGGCCGCACCGATTGCGGGCAAACAATCGAGTGCGTTAGGGCCTGAACGGTGCGCTGGCAAGGTGCATATCGGCAAGCATAGCGAATGAGACTACGGAGCGGATGCCTATATGAAGGATCAGGCGCTTGCCTGAGTGGAAGGGAAGGGTGTGACTGCAATGCACGGCACGAAGGTATCTTTGGGATCACAAGGCGTGGTAGTCAGCGAAACTCGTCAAGAGTAGAACGTAAGCAGCAAGCCCCACTGCTGTGCTGTGGGGGTCTTGTTCATTGTAGGGTATCTAAGACTACAGAGCAACAGAGGCAGTTATCAAATGCTTGCAAAGCAATGGACATGCCATTTGTGGCAGAACTCCGACAGCCAATATAAAGCCCATATTCCGGAGCTGTTACCGATGGACCTGTCCCATCGTGGCTTAATCGTAGCGAAACCTAAATGTTTTCATACAACCAAACGCCTTTCTTATCATATCTGTCATAAAACATAGCACATGTGGTAGTGAAGTTGCACCGTTCACTCCAATGAGTCGAGACGGTATATTCCCAAGGCTCTGGGCTGCCGTGCCGACACTGCTGGAGAATTGGCCGGTCCTCTTGGCCGCAGGGAGTGACGCCATGACCTCTTCTTTGCTACCTCTGGTGCAGCACGAATCGTCACGTTCTTGATGGCGTCGATGTTGTTGGGTGGGGTTTGGATGGTAATGTGAATTTCTGTCGCGGAGGTCTGAGGGATAGGAGCTGACGGTGCTGTTGTGATTGATTCCGTGATGGTGATAGAGGGGATATCTTGTACAACGGCAAGTGTGTCTTGGGCTGTTATAGGTTCCGTGGTTTCGGAAGCAACTGTTACACCTAGACCTTCCGAGACAGGGGCAACCGCTTGTGCCTCGCTCCTTTCAGACTCGAAGTTATGCAAGTGGTAGGTCGGTGGTGGAAGTGTCCACTCTACCAGTTGGCCGGTCTTAGGACATACTACATACCGTTTCCCGTTCTTGATGTAGATGTGGCCTGCCCGTGGGGAGTCAACAAGAAGAGCAGGAGCGCACCGCCGGCGGTAGCGGTAATGCTGCGCTTCGGTAGGATGAGGAACGCGAGGATCCCACTTTTCTTCTGCGAGTTCAGTGGTTGTGGTCGTGGTGAAAGTTGTCGAAGACATCATTGATGATACGGATTGAAGTGTGGACGTAGATGAGGCGGTAGTGTTGCGGGACGGCGACGGGCGTGAAGGAGATGATCGAGCAATGCTCTCAAGACCACTTGAGGAGGCGGTGTTGGTAGGCTCCCCCGTGACCCGATCGACTGAGGTAGTACGGAACAAATCTCGGTCCATCTCGTCGTCCTCACGATCAGGATGCCCAGCCGTCACAGGCCTGTTGCTCTCCCCGGATCGTCTTGAGGCGTTCTGACGTTGAGCAAAGTGAGGGTACATCTCACGCAGAATTCGCTCTTGCTCCTCAATCAAATCGCGGCTGGTTTGCAGCGTGCCGTTTACGTCAAAGCCGACATCGGGCCTCCTCCTTCGCCTTGGCACTGTGTGATATCGAGGTGGGCTTCTGTCGTCAAGATCTGGAGATATGTCAATTGCCGCGCAGAGCGCCTCTACCCAGTCTAGCATGAGGTTTGCATCGTCAAAGCCGAGCAGGAACTGCTCCGTCTCCAGCCGTAGCCTGATGGCGTTCTGTCGCACAGGCTCAAAGAGCTGCGGGTCTGTCTCCCAGACTCTTTCCCGGGCCGAATCCGGCAGCATCTTTGTGAAGAAACTCTTCGGTATAAGAGGCCCCCTCTTGAAATCTGTTGCAACGCCGACCTCACCATGTTGTAGTGTGTATTGTCTCAAGATCCTCCCAGGACCCTCGATGGATCCCTTCTTTTTCCGCTTCCCTTGCCCCTCGAGCTTGTAGATGCTCAGCTTTGTTCCCTCGAGTGCGGCGTGGACGTCGTTCCACTCGCTCGTATCGAAGGTAACGAAAGGGTTTGGCTTCTCGAACTTGAGGCCAAGGTCTCCGGACATTGACACGGTGCACTCATACGCCGGCAAGGATTCATGTGCTTCTTCAGACCTTGCCTCTACGCGTACCGACGACTTCAACGTGCCTGGTCGGTATGCCGGAGGTGCTTCTGAAACGTGGGCGTGCTCTGTAAAGATGTTGTTATACCCTATTACCGGCGCTTGTTGAGCTGCCGAGGGGTTTCCGTCGTTCCGCATGCTGTCTGATTGAGACATTGTGAAAGACCTGGAGTGTCTTAGGTGGAAGGATGACTCAAGCGTGAGTCGAAAAGAGAGAGTGTGGGTGATATAAGTCGGTGAGGTCGAGCTCGTGCTTGGCAAGTGTATCGTGATCTGCTTGTGATTATACCACAATATGCCCCATGACCGCCGATACTCCGTTTGTCTTTTTGTTTTGCCCGGCGAACTTTACTGTTCACCCAAAAATGCCTGAGGTATACAGAGGCAGATACAAAGACCCTGGGGCAATGAAGAGGCCGCAGTCAGGGACAAAGAGCAACGCCGGTACGGTTGCTGGCACTCCACTTTTCGACTCCTCAGGATCACTTTGCAAGGGAATGTATACTGTTGTATAACGGCAGAACAAAGAAAGCGTCGATTCTGAGGAACAGGGAGAGAATGAAACCTACATGTCGCGAGTGTGGCCATGTGTCTGGTAATATCTGCATCAAGCGCGCATGGGGGAGGAAGCAGCAGTGTACAGGAGCGCTGGGCAGTGCATTCACACGACCCGTCTTGGCAGTCCTATAATGACTTGTCGTGTATTGGCAGCCAAGCTGACAAGACAGATCCAGACAATTGGGAGGTGGTGCAGATGTTTGTCGGAACGAAATTCAAAGGCAAGCCTCGCACCAATTTACGTTACGGCTGACCGGACCTCCCTTCTAGAAGGCGTCGCTTAGTTCCAGTCGCGCTGGTTCCTTCGCATCCTCCTCCGCAACCACCACCGGGGCACTGTGCCTCGCAAGCTGATCTCTTTTACACGACGCTTAACATCAATAATCGTGTTCTCAATGGCAAAAGCGAGTGAGTAAGCCTTCTATCCATACCATCTGTCAGCCCTTTACCTTATCACCAAGGCGGATTTAGCAGCCGCCAGTCGTGAGATGACTGGGCATGTTCTTCCTCCCAGTCGCCAACTGGGGCCACAAAGTATCGAGGTGGCTTGCATCGTGTACCCAAGCGGCTGGGCACTTTGTTTCTTTTCTCTAATTCTCTTTATCCACGTCTTCTCAAAGGCTCAAACGTGCGCTCGCCAAGGACGACCGTGTCAAGGCACAGCTCGTCTAGGCAAGGAATGAAGTCTCTCTACTCCAGCCTCTAGGATCCTCGTGGAATCTGTACCAAAGGCGCCATGTCGCTATCCAGGCCCGCTGTTCCCCATGCGTAGGATTCGCAAGCACACGTTTCCAGGCTAGAGTCAGGTACCAGACCGCTAAACGACCCAACTCCCTATTAACCCTGTCTTTAGCCCTATCTCAACCCTCTTTAAACTTATCGATCCGAGCGTTCCCACTGATGAAGGCTGGGGTAAACAGGACCCAAATTCCGTGTGGGGTACTTTAGTTCATTCAGTGTCTCCGGAACGTTGCGGCCGACGTTGCTGGTACATTTACTCGCTTGTTGGGTTGATGATGAGGACACTTCAAAGTCTTTTGGTAAGGCTGGCTGCATGCTGCGTTCCCCGGCATCCCGAACACCTATGGGAGGTTTCTCAGCATCCTATCGTATCCGGCACCCTTGGCGGAGGGGCTCCCCTCCTTTCTTGGTCACATGGGTCCCGTGTCAGGTTATGCATACCAGAAACAAATGGCACAGGTTTGCTCTCGACAGATGATCATCATGCTGCACTCCCATATCTGGCCAAATAGCTCCTCGTTGGGCCAGAATCGGTACATCAGGGGCCTGCCTCCCTCCCTGATCCTCAGCAACCCCGGGCTGTTCCACCCCTACCAGTGCGCAATGCTCGACAAGGGAGCACTGCGGCGCATCGCTGCTTGAAGGTTACGCACATTTCCCCTTGCCTTTCAACTCTCCGCTACGTCCGCTATTTCATTGTTGCAGCATCGTTCCAAGGGGTCTTCTTTCCTGTCTTATTCTCTATTGCGACTGCTCGAGATATTCAGGGAGGGGAGATTCTCCCCTCCAGGTGACGATCATCTAGTCTAGACTACCGCCGCAAAATGGGGGATCAGCAGAGTGCATAGAGCTTCAGCTCCTGCCATGTGCGCCTTACTACGGCAAGAATACGCTTGGAGTATATGTGCGCATGACAGAATGTCGCCATGACTAACTCAAAATACGGCTGTCAGCAACGTAATTTCAGCTGTGAAAAGCTGTTGCAATATGCCAGATGAAGAAGTCCACATGTTACAATCACACCACCAGGAGCTGAATGTTTGGCAAGCCCGCCTTGGGCCAAGAGTTAACGAAGACTTTCTCGATGAACGACAGGTAAGATATCCTTGTTTGCCGGGCAAACCTTATGACAGCGTGCACAGAACCATCGTGTACCTCTGGCAGAAACGGCATTCAAAGGCTTTGATATCAAGTTCTGCGTAACACGGTGCTAAACCACTCAACGGACCTTATTGAAGACTTGATTTCATCTATCGGGTCACTCCCGTGAGGGGACACCAGACCTAACAGCGAGTGTGTCATAGTGCAGTTTGGGAAATCACTGCTTGACGGAAAGATCCAAATGAAAAGACGAAAAGACAAACGCTGGCCGCTTTCGATGCTCCTTAAAAGCCATTCACCATCTAACATTCAGATGAGCACCTTCTCCGACCCATTTTTCATACCACATCACACCATCATGCTTCTCCGCCTTGAAGTTGTTCTCTCTACCTTTCGCCGGGCCACCGCTCCATCCGTGCTAAGCCCTGGCTTGGTACTGTGAGATACAGAGGCGGGAACAATTGTGTTCTTGCTCGACGCTGTCATGTCGGTCCTGCTCGAAGGTCTTATAACTCCGGACCTTGCCGTCGCTTCCCTCTGCTCGCTGTCAGCCATAGCAGTCAGGCTGTTGACCATGGAAGAATGCCTTCTTAGTGCCGTTGACCTTGTTGGTTGCTTCTCTGGCTGTTCTCCGTTTGCCGGAGAAGACGACGGCACGATGTCGAAGATCTCGGTCTTTGCGAGGCTCTCCGTTACTTTGCCTACTTCATCAGCGGCTGGAGAAATTGATCGCGAGACCGGCCGCTTTCTGCCTGCTGATATCAATGCCGATATAGCTCTTGACGAAGCTGACTTCTCCGTAGCGTCTAGAGGAGCAGAGGGTTCGGTGTCTCCATCGTCCTGACTACTTGTGGTCTTCGAGCCCGACTTTTTCCCAAGCGGGCTTTGTGACTCTGACATGGCGTATTGTGCAGTAGTCTTCCACGCCGAATCGGTAGGGTCCTCTTGCTTTATCACAAGCCTTGTCCTTCCAGACTTCTCGGCAGTCAGTTGCCCAATGTTCTCCGCTACCGTGTTTGGCTCGTTTGCCCTAGCCGCTTCGATGCTGGCAAGCCGTCTTTCCTCCTTCGTCACAGCATCGACCTTCTTCTCTGTTGGTCTTCTCATCTTGCTTACCAGATTCGGCTCCGCATAGTTGATAGAGGCCCGCGCACGTCTGGCAACTCGGCCTGCATTCGCCTGGCCGGCTTCGCTCTCCGAAGCAGATTGTTGCGAATCAGTGGGTGGTTGCGTGACTTCGGGCTGAGTGCGTACCAACGAATGAGCTGCGGAAGATGGCTGAAAGAGATCTATAGCAGCCGGGGTCTTGGGAGGTAACGCGACGTTCTGAGGTGCGTCCAGGTCGATGTTGGTAGTTTCCGGTTGGCTATATGCCTCACCTTGCGGAGGTAACAACAGTTCAGCGCTAGCCTTGCGTGAATGTGCTTTGGCCTTTTCGATACCGATGTCCTGCTTTGAAAGTGTTTCTATCTTTTCCGTCCTTGGCCCTAATTTTGAGGATGCCCGCTTTTTTGGCGAAGCATTGACACTCTTGTTGCCCAGGACCTTCCTTTGAGTAGCTGTTTGTTGAACTTGGAGATCTACCTGTTCGTCCTCTGGAGTGGCTTTCGCCGGCTTAGCTGGGATGACAGCCCCAGTGGTACCGTTAACAGCGTTTGGTTTCCTAAAAGTAAAGTCGCAACTCGCAGCAGTTGTTCCTGGTTCGCTTGCATTGTCTTCTCTTGCACTCAACTTTCTCTTCGCCCCAGCCTTTAATGACTGCGTTGTGGAAACATCCTCACTGCCATCTACCTCTGCTGTAGGGGGAGAGTTGAATACAGATATCCTTCGGATATCGAGCTTGGGCCCGTCTCTCCTCTTCTTCCTCGTTTCCAAGTTGACTAAAAGCGGCGCTTCTGATTGATCCAAGGTGGCATCGGGCCTTTCTGACATTTCATAGTTCCCTTCTCCACTCTCCCATCTCGGAGCTGCGACGGGATCGAACTTTATGGGGTCTGCATCTGTGAAGTGAACAACTGGAGGCGGACCGAGGTCTGGCGAGTTGCTTTCTTGGGACAGGCGGCGAATGTCCTCTGCGTCTAGCGTCCTCCGTGGGTAGGATTTATCCTCTCTGATTACCGGCAGTCTTCCCTCGATCATCGCAGTTGTTTCCAGCCCATCTATACTCTGCCTTGGCACCCTCCTGTCTGTGGCCAACTTCTCCTTCGCAATCGTTCCGGCCCGTCGTATGTTTTTGACATTTCCCAGTTCCGCGATCAGGACCGCAATGTCAGCCAACTTGCTCTCAAGCTGATGTTGTACAGATTCGACCAGCTCATCGATACGCTTGTTTTGTTCGCTGTCGAATTCGAGTACTTTGTGGACATGCTGTTCTCGCAGGTGGATGTTTTCGGAAAGAAGGTGTGAGTTCTCGGTCTCCAGTGCTCGGATGCGTTGCGATTGTGCCGAATTGTTCCTGATTCACGAAGTGGTTAATTAGATGTACAAACCAGTAGCTTTGAGAACAGGAAAAGACTGACTTTGCAAGCTCCCTGTTCTGGCGGTAGAAACGCCTCTTGACTTCATATGCTATCAGCCCTGCTCCATTCCCTAGTTGCTATGTTCAAACCTACTTGAGTCGACCGACTCGGTCGGCAGCGGTGCTTCGTTCAATCGTGCCATTGCTGGAACATTTCGTTCAACTCCGCACGAAAGAGAACTGGTAAGAATAGGTCGAGGCGGCTCAAGAGTGTCCCAGAATGACAGTTGACGATGGATGATGACAATGTTGACATTGGAAAAGTACTGTAAACAATGCATTGACCAACGCCAAGACCTTTCGGAGACCCCTCCATCAAATGCACACAGAACCGCGTTCATGTCAACTATTTGGTAAGACATTGTTTCGAAATCAGATCGCTACCACAGCACTTGTTTTCTCGCGATGGCTCTTCCTCACCGCACGCTACCGCCATCTCTCCGCCACTCCTCCGTGAACCCTTCCTCATCCTCCTCGTCCACCGGCGCATCCCCCCTCCTCCTCCAGCGTATCTCCGAAAAGCGCGCCGAACTCGAGAACCTACAGCAATTGAAGGCGCTCAGCGCGGGATTGGCACAACAAATGGAGACACTACAGGAGAAGCTTTCGACCTTGAGTGACGGTGCGGAAGTGGTTGCTGCGGTGTTGGCGAACTGGGGGAATGTGTTAAGGGCTATTTCAATGGCTAGCTGTGAGTTTGAGTAGGGTAGCATGGTGGACCGTGAGGTTGACTTGAGGATAGCGAAACTACCGGTGCCCAAGGATGGCGAGGGTGAGGTGAAGGAGAACGGGGATGAGGAGGTGAAATTGCCGGTAACACTAGTGAGGATTCCGACACAGCAGGCGGGTGTGCTGGCACGAAGAGGAGAGAATGCTGGTCAAGAATGAGCACAACTGTCTCGAAATTAACAGCACATACACCACGACCGTTCAGGATGTTACGGACTCAAGGCGACGGCAATGATGCCCGGAGCATCCTATTCTGGTCTACCGAGTAGGTGGGCATTGCTCACGTGAACCATACTGGGTTGGAAAACATTAATACAGAAGTAGCATCGAGCCTAGCAGCCGGAGATATGGAGGACATCAGTCAATGCTCAACTGTGGAGATCCCGTAGCAGCAACGGACGCGGCTCAGGATCGCCCGATAAGGGTTCTCATGAAGGATAGCATGGTACTGTCATGCAGTCGAACGAGATAGACACAGGAGGTCAGTTTTTGCACCGCTCTAAGATTACCAAGAGCGGCATTGCGCCGCTCAGATAATCAAGGAGGCCGCGAGAGTACCCTTATTCATTCTACGACTTGGTGGAAGTTGTACGGCCGTTGCGGAATCAGAAACAGCAATGGAGTAGCACCCAAGAAGCATTTCGTATAGCTCTTCCAGTCCCAACGCCTCGCTCTAACGGTGCATATCAAATCAGAAAGGACACTGTAAGCCAATAAAACTCTGAAAGTCCTTCAACACAGCCCAGCTGTTTCAGCGGCGCCTACTGTTCACTTCTTCGTGTAGCGTGGCATCTTCTCATAAGCGTTGGGGCTAGGCTTCCTCGCTGAATCCTTGCCTTTGTCCTTGGACTTGGGCGCGCTGTCACCACCACCGTTCTCTTTGTCGTGCTCATGGCCGTGATGATGTCGATGCGATCCTCGGCCTCGTCCGCCCGCTGGCATAGCGCGGCTGGTGTCCGGTTCGCTGTCTGAATCTGACGGGTCAGAGTCAGAGGTATCTTCGTCCGATGAGTCGCCCGGTGCACGCGGCTTGTGGTAGATGCAGCAGACTGAGGAACATATCAGCATAAGCCCTATAGCCGAACATGGCGCATCTTGAGCACTTACCCTTGGATGACTTCTTCCCCATGCCTTCGTTGTCAACCACGTCCTCTGCCCATTGTATGTGCCGATCTTCCGACGGTGTCGCCCGTAATCTGAGAGTGCCGGCCTGTGGGAGAACTAGCCTTGGCGTCGTGGAGCCTTCTTGAGTTGGAGTCTGTATTACTGTTGTACTGGCCCCCGGTTGTGCCCGCAGAGCCGTACGTGGAGCAGCCATTGTCGCGTGTGCTTGTGGTGGAGGGTATGAGCGGTAAAGTTGTAATGAGTGTCAGTACTCTAAGGGGCACAGGATGCTAAAGTGTAGAGTAGGGTTTGCAGGATGTGAAGCAGTGGGTCAGACGTTGTTGTGGCTGTCTGTGGGTGAAGAGTGACACGGCGTAAGGCTATGATGCAAAGGCTATGGACGCCTCAGGGCAAAATCTGGAGCGAGGGGCTCGCGGGTCTGTGCACTAGTCTAAGCTTTCGGCGGCTCGGAACAGGGCGCCGAACGGGAGCGTTCCCCTCAGGCAGTGTTCTGAATGCTTTGCTCCAGTACGATAACTCTTTCCTAGGCTTTCTTCATATGATAGGTAAATCCGTGATTATAAGAACTCTGTTTCTAAAATTCTACTTGCTATGGTGGTGGACTCCGCTGTACATGCGTGGAGTCTTCCATATTGCGGGTGAACGATGGGCAGCCCGGAGCAGCAGTATTCAACAGAGAGTATGCGACATCAGGATACTCAAACGTGTGTGTAAACAGCACACTTTCGTTTTGGCAGTCCCGTCGCTGTGAGAACTTGGATGGTCTTCACCTCGTCAACCTGTCAGCCGACTTCCAGAAGGGGGCTGCTGTGCCGTACAACGGTGCGAGGCGACTTATTGTCGGACCCTACCCCAACAAGGAGACTTTGTAATCCCGTAGGTTCATTACTGGCTCTGGTGCTTTTGACTACTCTGGTACAACGAGTCTCATATGTACAGAGCTCAGCTATAATCTTTCGTGCTATCGTCACATTTAAGCACAAGAGTAACCTTAGCTTTGGGCTTCCAGTTTCTGCTTGTAATATCCAACACCGTACATTAACACTGCGGGCCAAATCTGTGTGATTGCCAGAAGTCACGGTAGAGTTCGAAGATTAGCACCGACCATTAGAAGGTAGCAACGTGCTTGATTTGCAGTCTTCAAAGTGGACTATTTCAAAGGATCGTCGTGTTCGCGAACAACCGGAAACGGAAAGGTAGAGTGTGGGGAGGCCATGCTAGTCAGATCCGGTTTAGCTTCCGCTCCCTGTGACATCGTTTTCCCTTGTGAGCATTTCTGTTACAAATATCACGACTACTTACGTTATGTGAACCTCGGGCTTGCATCATTGTTCAAATCCTGTCATCCGTTGTCAGAATTTGGAGGGTCTTTGCAATGGCATCTCCACGGAGTGTAATCAATATGAAGCGCCAAATCCCTCCCATGCTCAATGTTTTCCTCAGGTACCGTTTCGAGTTACTGGAAGCATGCGGAGCCTCAACTTTGATATTGATGGGTATCTAAACCCTTATGTGCCGAGAAATCGGCTCGGAAGGCTTCCAGAACCTGTAGCTCGCTTTTTTGGTATTCGGAAATCTCCCATCAAGGAAGTCGGAAACGTTCTGGTATGGTGCTGGAGCTTCCTAGGCGCCTTTTGTGGTCTTTCACTGGTCGCTGGTGTCCTCAAGACCAGCCCTGTCATCCAGCGGCACCACCCTCCAGTGCTCTTCGCTAGTTTAGTAAGTGTTCTTGTTTTCCTGTCCGTTTCCTAAGCTAATGGAGACTGGTAGGGTGCAACGGCTATCCTTGATTACAATGCCATCCAGAGCCCGTTGGCGCAGCCAAGAGCCGTTATACTCGGTCAGGTTGTACCAGCCATTATCGGAGTCGCTATCACCAAGCTCTTCAGGCTCAGTTCCGACTTTGAACAGCTGCGATGGCTTGCTGCGGCTTTAAGCTGTGGCTCCTCGTCGTTCGTGATGGGCTTCATCAACAGTATCCATCCACCTGGCGGCGCCACAGCCGTACTAGCTGCAGTAGATCCAGAAGTAACCGAGCTGGGCTGGTATTTCGTCCCGTTAATTTTCCTGGGCTCCGTGCTTATGCTTCTTGTCGCTCTCATCATCAACAATATCCAACGACAGTATCCTGTCTTTTGGTGGACGCCGCGCGATGTCGGACGGCAGACGAAGTCAGACATCGAGACCGCTTCAGACGGTAGCGTCACTACCCAGAGTGAACAACTTGCGGTAAAGGTGCAGTCGGGCTCTCACCATCCCATCCTAACGATCAGCCCAGACCATGTTACGATGCCCCATGGCTTCGTGCTCGGTGAAGAAGAGAAGGGTGTCCTGGAAGTCCTACGCGACAGGTTAAGAGAGCTTTCGTCAGAATCAGGCCGTGAGCACCCGGATCGAAGTCATAGCACTGCTCGAACCTTTGTTGATCCGAATGCACCAGAGGTTTTGGAGAAGCCGCAGTCGAACGGTTCTATATCATCGAGTTCTTCAAGGTGATTCCAACAAGTATCCATATAATCGTTACTCGATAAAGGAGGCACGCATAGACGGTTTCATAATTCCCAGCGCTGTTTGTTATCATCGTGGTATTACGCCATTACCGGACTAAGGCGCCTTTGGATCTCCTTTCATTGATACCCATTCTGTAGTCTAGCCGATAGTATATTTTGGTACAAGTGTCCAGTGACAGCCTGCTCACATCCAATGCGGGAGCGCCTGTTCTTGCCATGTATGTCACGGTGTTTAACTTGAAGCATGCAGCGATTTACAGAATTATGACCCTTGATGCCAAGACAACGGTCAGGCTAGCCTTTTTCCGGTCGCCACCCAATCATCAGATGCCAAACCCAATACGAAAATTTCCATTTGAAGCGACATCATTCTGCTTGAGCCTTCTGCTTCTGTTGAATGCGTCCTTGAGAAAGAGGAGTCTTTTCATCCTGAAATCTCTACTTCGTTGGACTTACCGCCATCCACAACCACTTCCCTTTCTCTGCGACGCTTATACAAACCGCCAGCAAGCCACGCCAATCGATAAGCGCAGGCAACCCCACTACTACAACTTTTCACCCCTCGATATCAACTTTTCCTCCTCCACGTCTCTTCCCTTCCACACACCGCAGCCATGCCAGTTTCAGCATCCAAGGCAGCCCGTTTGGCAAAGAGAGAAGCTGACGGCAAGGGAACTAAGAAAACCGCCACCTCGAAGCTCGCTTCAAAGAACGCATCCAAGAATGCATCGGAAGCATCCTCCGTCAATGGGGACGAGACCCCACCTCTGGTTGAGGCAGAGGGCAGCGAAATACCAGGCACCGAGGATGGTGTTTCTGAGGCAGTGAAGAAGCTACAACTGCAAGAGGACGAGCATGGTCTTTCAGACCGTGTCACAACGGGTGTGCTGGCATCGTTGGAGCAGAGTCGCGATGTGAAGATCGACTCGGCTTCACTGGTGTTCCACGGCAAGGTGTTGTTCAACGACACTACCATTGAAGTCAACTATGGACGACGATATGGTCTTCTTGGTGAAAACGGATGTGGAAAGTCTACCCTCCTCAAAGCGATCGACAAGAGAGAGTTTCCGTTCCCTGAGCACATTGACATTTACCTACTGAACGAAGGTGCGCCGCCTTCGGAGCTTGGTGCGCTTGAGTGGGTTGTCAAGCAAGCAGAGATCGAACTTGCAAGACTAGAGAAGCTTGCTGAGGACATCCTAGAGAAGGATGGCCCGGAAAGCCCGCAACTCGAGGAAATCTACGAGGTAAGCATGCCTTCTTGGCTCGCATTTATGAAATGGCTTTATTAATTCCGATGTAGAGACAAGAATCCATGGATCCATCTACCTTCCACACCCGTGCGTCGCTTATCCTGACAGGTCTCGGCTTCAACAAGATCACCATCAACAAGAAGACAAAGGATATGTCCGGTGGTTGGAGGATGAGAGTCGCCCTGGCAAAGGCGCTGTTCGTTCGACCATCCCTACTGCTCCTCGATGACCCAACAGCTCATTTGGACTTGGAAGCTTGTGTGTGGCTGGAAGAATATCTCAAAAAGTGGGATCGCACTCTTATCCTCGTCTCACACAGTATGGACTTCTTGAACGGCGTCTGCACGAACATGATCGACATGAGGATGAAGAAGCTCATCTATTACGGTGGTAACTACGACTCCTACATTAAGACTAGGACAGAATTGGAGGTCAACCAACAAAAAGCATACGAGAAGCAGCAAGAGGAAATTAAGCACATCAAGAAGTTCATCGCGTCTGCCGGTACTTACGCCAACTTGGTGAGACAGGCCAAATCCCGTCAGAAGATTCTGGACAAGATGGAGGCCGATGGCTTCATCGAGCCCGTTCAGGTGGATCGCGTCTTCACCTTCCGATTCGCAGATGTGGAGAAACTCCCACCACCTGTCCTCTCTCTCGATAACGTCACATTCTCTTACTCTGGCAATCCGAAAGACAACCTGTACGAAAACCTCGACTTCGGCGTGGACATGGACTCGCGAACAGCCCTCGTCGGACCCAACGGTGTCGGCAAGTCTACTCTTCTTAGGATTTTCACAGGCAAACTCAGCCCGACCAAAGGAAGTGTATCCCGCCATACCCACTTGAAGCTCGGCATGTACTCTCAGCACTCCGCCGAGCAGCTTGACCTGAACAAGTCCGCCCTGGACTTCGTACGAGACAAGTATCCGGACAAATCCCAGGACTACCAATACTGGCGTCAACAGCTCGGTCGCTATGGTTTAAGCGGAGAGTCACAGACCGCCAAGATCGGCACCTTGTCTGAGGGACAGAAGAGCAGAATCGTATTTGCACTTTTGGCTATTGAATCGCCGAATATGTTGCTGCTGGACGAACCTACTAACGGTTTGGATATCCCTACAATCGACTCTCTTGCGGACGCCATCCTCGCTTTTAACGGAGGTGTCGTTGTCGTATCGCATGATTTCAGGTATTTTACACTCTTGCTGCTATTCTGGCCAGGCATCAGCTAACTCGATATAGACTGCTCGATAAGATTGCAAAGGATATCATGGTGTGTGAGCACAAGACTGTCCGAAGATGGGATGGCTCGATTGGAGAGTACAAGACTTACCTGCGCAAGAAGATGCAAGCAGCCGGTGCTGTCTAATGTGCTTTGTTCCTCAGAATCGAGGCAGCTTGTTACGTGTCCGAGTTCCACTAAAAGGTTGTGGGCCACGGACGCTTGCATAGGGTACAATTATTCCCAGTACCCCTTAATGAGAATGCGCATATGGACAGATTGCATCTCAAAAGCGTTTGGTTGGATTTCATATAGAGGCGTTCATAGACTGCTCTATTCAATATGAAACTTAGGAGATCATTACATTTCATTACGCCAGGGCGAGAGACCAGTGAGCTCGGTGCTATGTTGCTCTCCAATGCCATATGCACATGAGACTTTTCTTCCCAGCTTGATTCCCAGCGTTGAGAAGCCATAGTCTAGTCCCATATTGTAGCGGTACGCGATGAGCTTATCAAGGTCTGATAGTGTAGGAGCCATTGAAACGAAGACGTGGTTGGGGAGCGACTTCTGACATATCGGCACGACAGTGATCGTCTCTCCAGATGGTAAGTACGGCCAGTCCCGCTTGATCGTAATCGGCTGGGGAAAGCACAACAGAACTGCTTGTCCTCGGTCTGTACCTAGTCCTCTTATTCTTCATATGTCCAACCTCGCAACTCCATAGAGATCCATAATATGAGCATTCTTAATTCCTCAGATATGGGTATGATTTGAACTTGTGCTGAGATAGAAGAAACTCATGATTTTACAGATGAAACTCCTGCGTCAGGTCCGACTATGCCTTCATCGCTGGCGAACGAGGCATTCTCCCTCACCGAGAGACACGCTCCCGTTGCGATCAATGCACCTGTAACAGAGCAAGATGCAACCACGGCACACCCTTCTGGAGATCATCCAGACCCGCTGAATCTGGGGGTCATGAAACATGGCAACCCAACAACCAAGCAAATGAGGATTGATCACCCGGAGGGCAACAGGCGCAAGATGAAGAGGTTCTACACGGAGCAGAACGATCTGATAGACCAGCTTCTAGCCAGCGGCGCCGAGGAAGAAGCTGCAGCGTTGGAAATGGAGCAGAACGGGCCGAAGGTCAGGATTGCTGTGAGAGCTTCCACTGCGGTGAACTTCTGCCTCTTCGTCTTCCAGCTTTACGCAGCCATCTCCACGGGTTCCCTTTCGCTTCTTGCTACAGCTGCCGATGCCTTCGTGAGTTGCAGTGTTCAATGGAAGATTATCGTGTGCTGATGAGCGTCAGATGGATCTCATCTCCTCAGTCGTGATGTTGACGACATCGAGAATGGCCTCGAGGCCAAGTGTCTACAAGTACCCCGTAGGTCGTACTCGGATAGAAACGGTCGGCGTCATCCTCTTTTGTGCTCTTATGACAACGGTTGCTGTACAACTTATAATTGAGTCCGGACGGGCGCTAGGATCAGGAGAGCCTGAGCCCAGGGATCTTCAAGTGCTTCCGCTCGTCTTTGTCGGGATCGCTATTTTCTCCAAGGGATGTCTTTGCTTCTATTGCTTCTGGCTCAGGAGTTACCCAGCTGCTCGCGTCTTCTTCATCGATCATCGGAATGACATTGCTGTCAACAGCTTCGGTCTGACCATGTCAGTCATCGGTGCCCGGTTCGTTTGGTATCTGGATGCTATCGGTGCTATTTGTATCGGACTGCTGATCCTTCGTTCCTGGGTGAAGACAGCCTTTGAATATGTCTCGCTGCTGGTTGGCAAATCAGCACCGAGAGATTTCATTGCGAAGGTCCTTTACATGTCGATGAACCACGATCCTCTTGTGGAGAAGATTGAGACATGTAGAGCGTACCACGTAGGGCCAAAGTTCTATGTTGAGGTCGACATTGTCATGGACGAGAACACGCCTCTCAGGATTTCTCACGATATCAGCCAGTCACTACAACGAAAGCTTGAAGGTATACAGTGAAGGCAATGGCACTTGAAGCTCTGAATATACTGACTGTGAGAAAGGACTGGCAGACGTGGAGAGGGCGTTCGTCCATGTCGACTACGAAGACGTTCACGATGTCAGGACGGAACACAAACCGTTGTATGAGCCAAGGAAGAGACGGAGAACAATCAAGGAGGTTCTCAAGCTGAGAAACCCGGTTGACGAAGCTGCCATTGCTAGCTGAAGCCTGGAGATGCAGATGGTATTGCAGCAATGACACCAGGCATCGTAAATAAATAGCGGTACTGATAAGGTTTGCTGTCCATTGTATGTATGTGATTCGAAGGATACTGAAGAGCTTGGTTTCGCTATAGGTTGAGTTGGTATACGGCGCGCCGGGGTTTTCAAGTCACTTGTTTGATGTGTAACTAGAGAGCATTATTGACTGCGAACGCTTTTATGATAAGGCCAATAAGATCAACCGAAGATGATCCGGCATCTCCGGTTTTGCTCCGCAACTGCAACCCGCAAAGCAAAAAGTTTAGAAGGGCTGTAGGCGACAGATTAGCTCTTAGCATGCCCGTTCGATAATGGACAGACTGAAACGCAGAAGCGACCCCAAACCATCATGGACTTCCGTTTCGGTTCATCCCTCCTAAGGACAGCCGCAAGGTATCCTAAGCTTTCCACTTCGCTAACCCCTCGGACCGCTGCCCGTCGACATGCGACTACAGATTCGCTCCCACGGGTCGCCCAGCCATCATTCTGGCATCTCATAATCCCACGCTTTATCCGCGAGCGTTCGCTCTCACCAAAGGGGAAAGCCGGGGTTTGGGCGCAGAAGCCATGGAACCCGGCAACCTTCTACATCTGGATGGGGCTCATCATCGGCTCACAAGCGATCAATCTGATTGCGCTCAAGAATGAGCATGCGAATTACATGAGGCGGGCGGATGCTAAGATAGCGCTGCTCAAAGAGGTCATCGACCGGGTGCAGAAGGGAGAGAAGCTGGATGTGAAGGCTATACTGGGCACGGGTAACGAGGAGAAGGAGCGGGAATGGGAAGAAGGTGTGTTTTACCGTTGAGGTTGCCAGTCATATGGGATAGATGTACTGACATGGTATTCCAGTTCTCAAAGAGATCGAGGCAGAGGATGCTGTCATGAGGCGGGAGGAGAAGAAGGCCAGGCGGCGGCTGTTGAGGTCACTGGAGAAGCCAGAGGAGGCAACACCAGTGTCGGAGAGTCGAACAGAAGCTGCAGCACCCGACGTAGAAGCAAGCGAAGCAAGCAAGGAGTCTCCTAAGGCAAAGAGAAGACCGACGTTCTATTGATCCAGTCACATCGCATTGCATTGCATTTCCACGGCGCTGCGGAGCATTCTATAGGAGCCATTATGTGTAGTGGTCTACCTAGGTTTGATATGGGCTGTTTTGAGTATACTTATTGCCGTATGACTTCTGGTAGTCGAGCGGTTGTACGACTATCTTCAATCTGTACCTGAAAATCTTCGTTACATGTACCTTTGTACCTTACGCGGAAAATCGCCGCTAAATAAGCTCGTCAGGGGCGCTTCGGAACATGGAAGGTTCAGCCGCTTTCAAATCTCTTGACATACGTGCATCCCTGACAGAAAAAAATCGCAATTAGATATCGTTGAAATCTTCCATCCCTGGAAATTCGTCTTCAAACATTCCCATCTTCATCAAGCCCGGCAGTAAGCGTGTCCCACCACCTAATCGACCTACAAAACCTCCTCGCAAATCGTCTCTCCAGAGATCGTCCCGTCAATTGCAGCTAAAACAGTATCAGACCAAGGCGGTCAAAGCTCTGGATAATTTCCAAGTGACAGATTTATCGATTTATCCACACTTCGAATCACACACAAAGACCGCTTTCTTTCCCCATCACTTCGATTCGGGCTGCAAAAACGACATAGGCGTGTTCGCGCTCATAAACCATGGCTACGGTCACAGCCAAGGTGCAGGAAGCTTTCCTCGGTGCGGAACAGCAACCACAGCTGTCGCAGCAGGCCCGGACGCGGTTCCTGAGGCATGCCAAGCAAGACGAGAACGGAGAGTACTATTTGGGCCAGGAAGAGTTCATAAACGCAATCGCGCCGGACAATGAGGACTACGTAATATGTCACCTACTGTGATTGAAAAGGGAGCGGCCTCGCTAACATTCCTACTATCACAGCACAAGATCAAGCGCGAACAGTACGCGATACTCTTCCGCGTGGCGGACCAGCGAAAGAAGGGCAAGGTCACCCTGTCCGACTGGACGACCTTCGAAAACCTCCTGGAAAAGCCTGACGCCGAGTACGAAATCGCCTTCCGACTATTTGACGTCAACCGGACCGGCATCGTCAAGTTCGAAGACTTCAAGCGGTTATACGAGCTCAACAAGGGAGAGAGCGACATTCCGTTCGATTGGGATTCAGAATGGGCGAAACTATACGTTGGTGGCAGGAAGCAGAGGCACGACATGACGTACCCGCAGTTTTCGCAGATGCTCCGGGGGCTTCAGGGTGAGCGGGTGAGGCAGGCGTTTCAGCACTTCGACAAGAACGGGGATGGATACATTGAGCCGGAGGAGTTTCAGCAGATCATACTGGCGACTTCGCGACACAAGCTTTCAGACCACCTACTGAACAACCTACAAACGCTCTGCAACATCTCGGTCGGAAGCAAGATTTCGTACGCCAACGTGCGCGCCTTCCAGAACATGATCAGGGAGATGGATCTGGTGGAGCTGATTATCCGAAACGCAACTAGGAAAAGCGCTGACGGAAAGATCACCCGGACAGACTTTCTCAATGAAGCGGCCCGGGTGACGCGGTTCTCGCTGTTCACCCCCATGGAAGCTGACATCCTTTTCCACTTTGCTGGAATGGACGCTCCGTCTGGAAGACTGTCAATTGCGGATTTTGCCAAGGTTCTGGACGCCAGCTGGCAGCATGCCTTTGATTATGGTGCCGGCGCTGCAGGGGCTGCGGGAGACATTGCCGCCAAAGCATTTTCCAAATCTCGAAACATTATCCACGACGTACTGGAGTCGGCGCACCATTTCGCCCTGGGTTCAATCGCCGGTGCTTTTGGCGCCTTCGTGGTTTACCCGATCGATCTGGTGAAGACACGGATGCAGAACCAACGGAACGCACGTGTGGGAGAACAGCTGTACAAGAACTCGATAGACTGCTTCCGGAAAGTGGTGAGGAACGAAGGTGTAAAGGGCTTGTATTCAGGTGTCTTGCCTCAGTTGGTCGGTGTTGCCCCTGAAAAGGCTATTAAACTCACAGTGAACGATCTCATTCGAGGGAAATTCTCCGATCGGGAAACTGGCGCTATCAAACTGCGGTACGAGATTCTTGCTGGCGGTACAGCTGGTGCTTGTCAAGTGGTAAGTGGTCGCTGTATGTTTGTTACGTACCTATAGTGCTAATGCGTAAAACAGCTATTTACAAACCCTCTCGAAATCGTCAAAATCCGTCTTCAGGTGCAGGGCGAAGTCATCAAGAAGATGGGCGAGTCAGCAGCACCAAAGCGATCAGCTATGTGGATCGTTCGCAATCTCGGTTTGATAGGTCTCTACAAAGGCGCCAGTGCCTGTCTCCTGCGTGACAGTAAGCATCTCCCCCCCCCCTGTGGGGTTAAGCATAATGCTAACATGAAGATAAGTCCCGTTCTCAGCGATATACTTCCCTGCCTACAACCACCTGAAGCGTGACTTCTTCGGCGAGGGTCCCAATAAGAAGCTAGGCATCCTTCAACTACTGACAGCGGGCGCCATTGCCGGTATGCCAGCGGCCTACCTCACCACTCCGTGCGACGTCATCAAAACGCGTCTGCAAGTCGAAGCTCGCAAGGGCGAAACCAGCTACACTTCTCTGCGGCATTGCGCAAAAACCGTTTGGCAAGAAGAAGGGTTCCGCGCTTTCTTCAAAGGCGGTCCCGCGCGAATCTTCCGGAGCAGTCCACAGTTCGGTTTTACGCTGGCGGCGTATGAAGTACTACAGGGGTTGTTGCCAATGCCGGGCAGTGCGAGTGAGGAAGGAGCGACTGCAAGAGGATTCTCAGAACCGGCAGTGGGATTGAGCGAGGCGAGCGCGCCCCTACCGTATCTGAGGAGTCGAAACGCATTGAAAATCATTTTGGATCTTGACGAGAACTTTGGAAGGCCGAAGGTACCCGGTGGAAGCAATTTCAGGGGGATCCCAGGATTTGGGAGATCGAGTGCGTAGAAAGAATGTGGAGAAGAAGGGAAGGAGACGAGGGTAACGTTTCTCTGTCTGGCATAGCGATGGTTTTCCAATACCGTTGTGAGATGGTGAGATTTCAACAGCACTCATTTTCGATACGGTTTTTCATCTGTTTTGTGTCGCATGCAACGCTGCGCAATCGCATTGCGTGTTCTTGTAGACCTTTTGCATCAATAGGAAAATGATCGGACAGCGTGGGGTGACGCAATGAAGGGGAAAGGGGGCAATAGAGAAGGGGAAGTTCTCCGGCGACCGGCGTCGCCGTGAGGGAGGCAAATACCAGTACATATTTCAGCTGGGTAGCTGCAATGTGGCATACCGTTGGCGTTTAGTTTCAGCTCCTGTGGTTATAGATGTAGAGACCAACTTAGAGGTGTTTGAGGAGTATCTCTTTCTGTGTATCGGAATTGATGATATCCGATCGGGGATTTGACATGACAACAAAGTGTGGATGGAAATGTAAATTTGCCCGTCCTCATGTGCTCGTCTGATTCGGGTTCATGTGGTCTGTTGCGGTCTGCGTGCTCAGGCGCGCCATTGAGCGTTTTGGTGCACTTCCGTTATTGTTGGCAGGACATTGGATCGCTGAAAATTTCCGTATGACCTGCAGAATCTTTGCGTTTGACCCAGCATTGCCAGACGTTAGACGGTTTACTTCTTAGTGTCCGAGAGGTTGCCTAGTTATCAAACAACAAGCATCGTTGTAGATGTTCCTCGTAGACCATTCATGGCATCACTCATCCAACGTGTTGTACAATCCTGCGTGGTAAGAGTGTTGCATACAAATGCTCTGGCGAGGAGGTTGATCCGAGCCTCTACTTCGCCTGACACTATTGGTTCTTTGTCATTGCTTGTCTCATGCTACAATCCTAGACCTGAGCAGTAAGAGGGCGTTTCCCGGTGGGTACCAGCCGCATGTTCGTATTGTCAGATTCGACCTACCTGAAAAGGCAATCAGACTGGGGGTTAGCGAGCTGGCGCTGCTTAAGGACCTCTCCAGCGTGGTTCTGGTTTCATTGTGGCACTTTCAGGTCCTCCAATTTCAGCCCTCTCAGCACGATGAAGCTGGAGACACTGTGTTGTGCTGATATCTCAGGCCTCCAGAGACGAGGGGCGGAACCGTTACAGATGGACGATCGAGTCCAATGAATCAGGTGGGATCGATGACCAGCGCAGTGGGAAGCCGGCTGATCAGCTAGACTTGCCGTGTTTCTTGGAACGAGTGGGAGTCGGCTCCGGGCTCCTGATTCGACGACGTAAAGAGGCACGCCATCTCACGGGTGCAGAAGCTCAAACACTGGCCTCTTCTTGTGTGGCTCTTGCTAGGGTGAGCTGCTGTTGCCCCGCATGAGGCTGTTGGCTCGAAGGCCGAGATGCCAGTGGATTTGGTGACATTGTATATGGTAGCTCCGTACCTGCTACCTCAAGAGTCTTCCTTAATGACACGACACCAGTCTAGAAGATGGTTCGAAATCATACTTCACGATACTAGGGCCGCAGATAGATTGGATAAGAGTGCATAGGCAGTAGACCATGGCACCCGCACGTGCAGCCAGCTGGTGAAGGAAGCCATATACACTCGAGCAAGTACGGATCGGGCTGATGAGAAGCACGTCGGAGTCTGCACGTTCTGCAGTAGGGGAGGGAAGAGAATGTTTCAAGTCTGCAATAGGCATAGCAGGAAGACGGGCAGGGAGTTAGTCAAGATCGGATTGCATGTGAGGACGTGGTTGAGGTGCAGAAAAGGTGCAAAAGCCGCATGTCCCGGACGCCGTGTGATTGGCTGAGGCTGAGCAGGAGGGGGCTGTCTTTTTGGATTTCTCCGGCTCGTGATTGGCGGGATGCGTAGCGGAGCGAGGCAGAAAAGACAGCTTGGAAAGAGCCCCCAGCAAAGCAACAACAAGAGACGAGAGACTCTTCCCTCAAAGCAGCGAGAGAATTGTCGATGCTAGACTCAAAGCAACCCCATCGCCATCCGAACTTACTACTACAGCCGCTGACTTGAGACTAAACTCGCCATCACCCCGTTCATGCACTCTGCTCTGCTGCCAAACCTTCTTCTGCTACTGCTACGACCATTACGAGATGCGCATCCCACCGCTGGACGCCATATCTCTAGCTGACAGCCTCGCTGCTGCTACCATTCGTCCCAGCCATACATAACGAATCCATCGCGCATCACCACTTCGCGAACCTTTTTGTGCCTCATTCTCTTATCTTTGGGCTTAGATCCTGCCGCCTTTTCTCCTCTTTCCGTGACTGATCCCGTCTCGCCTGTCTTCTGGTGCTTCTGCAAGGCTCACGTCAGAGCCTCAAGCCAAGAACAGCACCAAAACATCACCACCACAAGCCCGACATCATCGCCCAGCTGCAGCAAAAACAATCGCAGAAGCAGCGCTGAAATTTGCGGCCCCCGGCAGCCTCCTCTTGGGAACGATCGCGTGTTCAGAAGGCGGCGGATTTGGGACCGAAGCACGTAAGCCGCATCCAGGAATCGTTCGCGAGCTGGCTTGCAGAGACATTCTTCCTATTCGACAAGCGTCTCGCAACTGACCAGCAAGCGCAGTCAAAGCGGTCGCCCTCGGAGCACCCAAGACCTAGCCAGAAAAAAAGTAGCTAACGCTACCAGACCGTACTTGAGTGCAGGAGCGCGCCTCGGGGCGCATCGCAGCATCTTCTTAAAACGTATGATATTGTCTCTGCTGTTATCGTCTCAGGCATTCGCCGTGGTTTCGAAACCGTCCCTTTTCCGTCGCAAAAAAAAAGTTACCATAGTCCTTGTCATACTTGCGTACCTTGACACACGCCTGGAACGTTTATTCTGTTGCTCAAGAGGGAGAAAAAATTAAGCTTCGCACAGAGCCTCTAATGAGCCTCAACTGTCCTTCCGGTTCGGCTGTGATCCGTTGGTAAGTGGGGAGCCATGATATCGAACACCGACCCTTTCAAGCCCCCTCCTCTTGGTTCACGATCGGACTTTTCCTCTTTGCAACGTCCTTAAGCAGCATAAGCATTAGCGGTCAATCGCGCATAGTCTTTTCTGAGCACATTTCGACGAATGCGTTGGGTACTGGTGGATCGCTGAGCCTCCAGGCCCGCGGCGTACCGTTCCCTGGAAGCAATGCGACTACTCGACCGAGTGCCGTCGTATCGATAGATTTGAACCGTGTCATGCTTCCAACGGTTCCTTCAGGCCTTTCCTGTGGCTCATCTTGTTGTCCATTCCCATCCGTTGTTCCTACTATCGTGTAATATCGTAGGCTTGCGATGCGACGTGATAGCTTACTTCTTTCTCGGACAGAGCCGCATCTACATAGAACAAGGCCAACGACCTGGTGGGCAGGTGGTGGGTCTGGCGAGCATACAGTCCAACCCAGTGGCAATAGCGCGCGCTGCTGGTGCGACAACAGTCCGTCCATCTGTCACAAGAAGAAGCGGCATAGCATCAACGGCATTCGGGCAGGTGCCTAGTCTTTGAGCAGCGGAGAGCTGCCTCGACCTACACCAAGCACGCACCTTGCTTGCAAGTCTGTCATGCAAGATTACGACTCGGACTTCGACGACGGACTTGTAAGGCGCTCTCCAGGACTACAGGCAATCAAAGTGAGACCCACACCCTCGCCCTCACCACCTCCACTACTCCCAGACAACACAATAACCGTAAACGTCAGTAAACTGTCCTGCAGAACGGGAAGCAAATCTGACCTCGCGAAGATACAACCTTCGCAAGGAGAGCGTGTTTTGATCCTTTCGCTGGATCCGAACCGGCCCGACATAGCATCAGCAGCAGGAGCCGAACCGCTTGTGCGTGAAGACGAGTCGGTGGTCGACCCCGCGTCGCCCCGCGGCAGGGACAGCGAAGACGAAGAGGACGACCTCTTGATGGACATGGAGACGGTGGACGAACAATCGCCCGCCCAAGTGGACGCCATGGCCAACCTCGTTGCACAAGCAGCCGCAGCAATTGCGGTCACTCAACAAGTGGACGGAGATGGGATGACGGCGCCTGCACAACCTGAACCGAATGGCGAACGGCGCAAGCAGAAGGATTCACCCATGACCGATGCGCAACCAGCCAGAGAATCCGAATGGCCAAAGTCCATCACGACAGAGGGCAAGGAGACGGAGGTTGCTGGAAATGCAACGCCTAATGCGCTGGCAATTAATGGACTTCAACCGCCACATGACCGAACATCAAGCGTGACGGATAGCCTTGAGAGAACATCCGCAGCGCAGAAGTACAGCCAACCATCGGAGTCAATAATGTCATCTCCCCCACTACGGGACAATGTACTCAACCTTGGATCTATGGCTTCTCCAGAGCAAGTTCTTCCAGCAATGAGCGAGTCGCCAAACCGAGACCGAAGCCTTCCCTCAATCAAAGAAGTGCTACCGAGCCAGGGTGATGCTTCAGTGCACAGCCGGCCGTATCATCAGCATCGTCAATCTTTCTCTTCTGCTACTGGTCTCTCACCTACCCTCCAGACACGGCTACCGCCGAACGGGCACCCAATGTCTCCGCAGGAGACTTTCTTCTCGCCCGGCCAGCAGACTTCACCGATGAGCTCACGGCATGGCATGTCGCCCCCCTCAGGAATCGGATCTGCCCAATTTCAGTCTTTCGTCCACCAACGGCGGCCTTCGCAACTTTCCGAAAACGGCCTCGCCTATTCCCCGCTACCATCGGCAACGACCATGGACAGTACGAGCACAGAATCATGGAGTCCTCACAGCCAGCTGACGCCTTCCGACAACCGTATGAACATTGACGCAGCATTCCTTTCCGGACCCGCGCACAGACAGTTACCACCCCCGGTTCCACAAACCACGGGGAGCTATAAATGCTCACATCCGGGCTGTACGGCAGCGCCCTTCCAAACTCAATATCTTCTCAAGTATGTATCACCCCTCGATTTATAGGTTCCTCGCTCATGCTGACAGTTACCACGTTAGCTCGCACGCCAACGTCCATTCCCAGAGCCGACCCCACTACTGCCCGGTCAAGGGCTGCCCACGCGGAGAAGGCGGAAAGGGGTTCAAACGGAAGAACGAGATGATCCGACATGGCCTAGTACACGATTCTCCAGGCTATGTGTGCCCGTTCTGCCCGGACAGGGAGCACAAATATCCGCGACCGGACAACCTTCAAAGGTACAGACTACTGCCATGAACGGGCTTCACCTGAAAGCTTACGCTGAATCTTCTTCTAGGCATGTTCGTGTACACCATGTCGACAAAGACAAAGATGACCCGCTGCTACGAGATGTGCTCCTCGCTCGGCCCGATGGCAGCCAACGAGGGCGACGGAGGCAGCGTGGCAACTAAACCCTGTTCAACTACCAAAAGCAACAACACATTTGTACATGCATTTCGAAATTCGCCCAATACCCTGTCCACATTCACTACTTCGGTACACCTTGTAATCAAAGGTAGACTTTCAAAGACGTTCAACATTCGTTCACAACACGGCGTAAGGGAATCGAAGACCCTGGACACTTTCACCTAGGGCAGCTGCATTCGCTTCAAGATCATGGTTGGGAGACTGCTGGTTTATCAAGCGTTTGGGGTGGGATACTGCATTCATCTTCAGCGTCACGATGGACGAAGTTGGGCCCTCGGGCGTTTCTGCAGATTTTGACTGTTGTTGTTCATACCCTTGTCAGAGCCGTTGAATCGACGTGAGCTCATTTCATTGATAGGCTTGTGGGAGTTGCGCACTTTGCGGCCTGACTTGCATTTCCGAGAGCTACTTGTTTACCGCGAAATCCGCCAGCTCTCATCAGCTTTTCACTGCTGCAGATTGAATGAAAATCGAAGACTCTCACAACACTGACATCAAGCTTGAATGGCGTGAAATTGGTATCCTACATGTAGTCAAAACGCTCTACTGACCATTCCCCCCACCTCTTCCGTGCTCCTCCTTTTACAACACGAGCCGTCCTGGCTCCCCTTCAAGCACAAGTTTTACCCGTTCCAAAAACACTCTCGCCCTTGCCTCTTCCCCTTTCGGCACACTAAGACTAAACACATTCACCGTCGCTTCCCCAGCTGCCACACCCGCCTCAGCCGCCTGCACCATCGCAGACGCCCGCGGCGCTGCCCGTTTCCTTGCTGGCGCCTTTCCGGAGAGAATATCGTAGACATCCGGCTGACGTCTAAGACCGATACGAGCAGCGGAAGCGGTAGGTAACGAGGGCGGCAGAGCGACGATCTGCGGGATGAAATGGCCGCGGGAGGTAGCGGTGCTGACCTTATCAAGTCCGAGGACGGCGTTGAAGAGTTCATTCGCAGACGGCTTGGCCGTCTTGCTGCGTGGGAGAGCATCATTTGCGAGTTCCGAGGCGCGCGCGATGAAGGTGCTGAGGGGCAGGTGGATGCCCAGGGTGGATTGGATGCGCTGCTGGCAGGCGAGGACTGCGGTGAGGGAGATGGGGATCGCGACTTCGAGGTCTGGCTCTGGCAGGGGGAGTTCTGGAGCGGCGGCGGTCTTCTTGTCGGTGGCGGCGGGCTCGGCTTTCTTGGGCGTGGAGACTTTGATGTTGCTGAGGTCGAGGTGGCCCATCTTCTCGATGCGCTTGGATTGCTCGGCGCTGTAGGATTTGTCGATTTTGCCTAGGTAGGCTAGTACGTCGCCTTTGAGAAGACGTCCAAGGGGTCCGCTGGCGGGGATCTTGTCGCCGTCCTCTTTGGTGAGGCCGTTCTCCTTCAGTAGGTGCAGTACCGAGGGATAAAGAGGGTATTTTTGTTTTTGGGCCTTGCCGGCGCTGGCACCAGGCTTGCTGGAGGACTTGCTGGAGGAGTCTGACTGCAGTTGTTCCGCGCGTGTCGTGTCTGCGGCGCCGCCAGCAGAGGCATCTGCGTTAGGTTTCGAGGAGGGTGGTGCTTCGGCTTGGTTTTCGGAGGATTCTGTAGGGTCGATGCCCGACTTCATCTCTTCCTGCGGTGACGGACGGTCTTCTCGTTTGGGCTGTCCTTGCGACTGAGCCGAATCCTCCGGCGGTATATCGAGGCTGCTGATGTCGTCGCCGGGTTCCGCGATCACTGCTATGCGTGTCCCGACCTTAACACCTTTGGAGCCCTCGGCTTGCTATACAGTTCTTAGCAGGTGCGCAAGCAGCACGTCCAGACAAACGTACCATGATCTTCGCCAGTATTCCGTCGTCCTGTGCCTCGACATCCATCTGTGCCTTGTCTGTTTCAATCTCCAGCAGTACATCTCCGGCAGAGTACGACTCTCCTTCCTTAACCTTCCACGAAGCAATATTCCCTTCAGTCATTGTAGGTGAAAGTGCAGGCATCGTGAAGTTCTGTGCGGCCAACGAAGATGCCGATGTACGGAGCCCTAGCACTCCGTTAGTACTCTCATCCATACTGCTCTCGAAGGGGATTGCGAACCTCTTCTGCTGGGCTGCATCCGTAGGGCATCTCCGGCCATTTTTGCAGAAAGCCTGCACACTGCACCCATTGAGGCCATGACGGTGAAAGCCGCTTGTGTGCGGCCGAGACCTATTAGAAGAACAGACTGGAAGAGAAAATGAGTCAGTAGGGAACACAGAAATAAGTGATGAGATATTGGTGAAGCCGTTGGGGATATCCGCGCCGGAGCTTCAGCCCTACAGAAGCATCGGCCTATCAGAGCAGCTGCAGCAGACTCGACATGGATCAGCTCCTAAACTTCCATAAAATTTATTACATGTCCCTGCATTGTTTCTACTCCTCAGGTATGTATTAGTACACACCCACCGGTATTCGGACACTGACAACGACCACCAGATATGGCAGCGTTCTCTCGAGGCTTCTTTGGCCGATGGCTTGCGCAAATAGCTCCTCGCCGCACCAACATCTGCTCTCCTATGTCGACATCGCTCGTTCTGCCGCAACTGTCGAAGGCACGAATACACCGACTTTTTTCCTCTGCGCAAGGACTACAGAAAGCGAAACCGGCGAAACCCTTCACAAGGACGCCGGCGAAGCCCTCAAAGCCCGTAGCCCCAGTCCCGCAGTTCGTCGGAAAGCCAGTACAGAATGCCCTCCAAGGTGCACCCCAGGTCTCTAAAGTAGCTACCGCTCAATTTCAAGGAACGACATTGGCAAGCGAGCTTTTGCGGCGAAGAACGCCGACATTGCTTTACCAAGCACCTTCTCATACTCGGTACAGGGTCGTAACGGCGAGCGCTTCACTGTTCGCCCTGTTCATGGGATTATACTGTCTCAATACCATCTACAACGTGCCCACGCCGGACGAGTGGTCTTGGTGGTTTAATCCTGGGCTAGCTTTGGCTGCTGTGATATGGATAGCATTTGCTGGCTGGTTCCTTCTGTCGACGACAAGACTGGTGAAGTCGATCACGGCTGTCCCACCAGCAGTGAGTGGGGCACCAAATCTGCTTCTACGGTTCGAAGCGCGACGGATGATACCCTTCCAACGGCCCAAGATCATCCAGGTTCCAGTGCAGGAAGTCAAGTTGAAGCAGCACATAGTCGCTGCTATCGACGAGAGGACTCCACGCGCCGCTCGCCTGGCTCAAGAGTACGAGAAGGAGCAAGAGTCCAAACTAGTACCCAAAAGTGGGCGCAACTTTATCTTCAACATTTTCTCGGATTTTAGGGTTGCCTTCACACGAGATACCCTGATCTATGTCAAGACGGGACATCAACAACTCTACAAGATCGAAACAAGGGACTGCTATATGCTCGATAATGGCCGAGGTATGTCATTTACCAACCATCTTTTCTTGACGTCGCTAATCTGACCTTGCAATGGTAGCCCTGAATACTCTTCTTGAAGTGGAATAAATCGTCTTTGCATGTCTGGCTCCCTTCATGCAACTGTATTCTTGAGTTGACTTCTATCTCTGAGCAGCGCTGCTGCATAGCTTTCGATCTGTTTGTGTAATGAATATCAATCGCATTTGTGGGGAGTTTGTGGTAAAATAATCTTTTACTGATTCTTCGGAATCGGTAAGTATCTTGTACTCTATGTAGAAGGCTGCACCTCCGCTCCTTCCAGTTGCTAGTCGAGCTGATACACACGCACCTGCTCTGCCTCATTTCCATTTCAAATCTTCTACTCGTCTAGAATGTCAAGCACAGCAACCTCAGTCAACATTCTCCGCTTGCTCATCAAGTCCTTGAACAATCCTTAATATCTGCAGCGTCTGCTCTTCGATCTCTCTGTCTGTCAGGCGCCAGTGTTTCCCACCTGCCTCGAATCATCAGCATTATGGCCTTACGCTCAGTGGTCTACCCGCCTAACCATGTCGGCAATCTTAGTGAAGGCTTCGAGGCCATGGCATTGATTGATGACTATAACACAAGCCGTCGTGGCCGTAAACGCCGAGCTTCTCCCAGGAGCCATTACCATGATGGAATCGCGGAAGAACCGCTTGCGTCAACTGAAAATGCACAATATCCCAATATGGTCACTGCCACCGAAATAATTGTTGGCGGACAAGGTTCAGGCTACGGCACATCGAGGCATCAAGCGCACCGAACTGGATTTACGTACATTGGAAGTGGAGAGACCGTCACGTATGGCAGAAATCGTCCGGGACCGGGGCAATGTCCACCTATAGTGCCTCCAGAGCATCTTCAGGTTCCTATCGTTCGTCAAGCATCCAAAAATTCGAATTTGGAACACCGGTCATCCGCTGAAAAACCAAAGCGTCCGCCTTCCATTCCGAAGCAAGAGGCAAAAGATGAGCCAGAGGAGCAGCTTAAGAAGGAGGCCGTGAAGCTGAACCCGGAGCAAAAGCCTAGTCAGCGGTCGAAACCTTTCAGGGCCAACGTACCACCCCCACTGAAGTTGCGTCACATTCCAGAAGACCTCAACGAGTGGTTTGAGAACGATTACTGGGCGAATGCACCGTGGTGGCACAAAGGCCCTCTGGTTTTCGGGGGGCTGATCGCGTGGTATGTCGTTATCTGCGGTCTATACCATGTACTCGTGGAAATGCCATTTCAGCCTGGTACAGGGTGTGCCTGTTTGCAGGCTCCACTGCAATGGATGGGCATGACATTCCCCTTGGGCGGATACAATGGGACCAGGCTCAGAAAATGGTTCTGACTGGAACCTGCAACGCATGAGGTATACTGGACGAGAACTCATTGTTGGAGACACAGGGTAGACGCAAGTGTTCTTCATATTGTCCAAACCAGCAATTGAAGGTTGAATTTGTATGTATTCGATCTGGTGTCACCAACTAAGTCGTTCTTATTTACGCTTAGTCACAAAATCGTAAAAGCTTTCGAACAGAGCAAAGTTGAAGTAGAAAACGCCATCATGCTGCGAACGATTCAATACGTTTGCAGTCTTTGCTACCGCAACTCAAATCAAATTGTGCATTACTGATTAAGACTTTCCCCGTCCATCACGTGTCAGAATGGCAATCAGATCTTGGCGTATCACAAGCCCCGCGATCAGCCGTGTCATCATACATCCAATGTCGGTCACTTTTGTCGTCCTACCTAAGGTTGTGTACAATATTTCATCGATGTCGCATCTGTATGTAATTATTGGGGTTCCAATCAATAAAAGGACTCGGGTTCACTATCACATCTCAGCGAACAAAGTCTGGATCCGCTCACACTATGCCTTCAATGTTCATGGAACCCGATCACTGGCAAAGATCGAACAATCTGTATTATCCAATTCAAAAATGCTGAGCACTATAGATTAGAAACAAGCATACAGGCGACCAACCTTCGCTAAAGCAATCGGTATCAAACACAAATAAGACTTACGAACCTAAATCAAACCTTACCCCACCCCAGCTTCTCCGGGTCATCGTCCCTCCAAAACGACCTTGCGCCAGGATAGTCACCCTTCTCTGCGCCCTCCTGGAACGCTTTCCTCACATACTCTGCACGATCCGGCCTCCTCACTTCCATCTTGAACTTGAAGGGCTTTGGTTTTGCGATGAGCAGCTCTGTAAAGTCGAGTGTGGGATCCTTCCCCGGCACGCCAGGGACAAACTCCTTCTTTGGCGGTGCTGTGGGCAGTTGCGGCTCCTGAAAGTAAGGGAAGGTACCGGGTATGACGTTGCGATCAGGATCCGCTGCCTCAAGCTGTGGGGTAGTCGGTGTAGGCGGGCGAGCTTTTTCGTCAAAGTACGGTTCTTCAGCTTGCTCTTCCTCATCCTCAGAGGAATCTTTACTCAGGTTGAAGAGCCAGGCGATACTGCCGATACCGACGAGGAGGTCCGCGTCAACAATCACCTGACCTTGGCAGGTTCGGCGGCCGTAGCCGAATTGGGAGTACTGGGTGATGGTTGGGAACTGTGTGAGCGGTTCTTTATACGTCGGGTATTCTGGATTAAGCCACCGTGTTGGGTTGAATGCGTTGGGGTCTGGGAACATGTGAGGATCTCGGGAGATTGACCACTCCAACGGATGAAGCACGCTGTTCGCCGGGATGTGGTAGCCGTTGTATACATCGTCTTGTGTGACTTCGTGTGGAATACCTAAAAACGTTCTGTGAGCAGCATCCTTTGGAGACCTACAACCGAAGGCTTACCTGTCGGGACTGGTGGCCGCCATCGCATTGCTTCTCGAATAAAGGCGCGCAATACAGGCAGGTTGGGTGCATCTGACGATGTGGGCATCCGGTCTCCGCAAACCCTATCCAGCTCTTCCTGGAGTAACGGCTGGTACTGAGGATAATGGCACATGGCCATGCAGAATGATTGCATAGGCGCTGCGATAGTCAAGGCACCCGCGATGCCATGCATACCGACAGCATAAGCGCCCTCGAGATGGTTCTTGAAGCCCCATGACGCAGGGTTGTCTAAGAACGTTCTCATCCAAGACCTCGGTGCACGCTTCTCATCAATCTGTTTCTGGACATCGCCTTGCATAATCTCGAAGAACCGACGCTCGGTCGCGGCGCGACGAACTTCCCATGCTTTCGCCGGTACCAGCCAGCTTGGGAGTGACATGAGGAAGGGTAGCTTGTTACCGAGTGCGCCGGTAGGTGAGACACCAATCAGCAATTCCCTTGCCCTCTGCTTCAGCTCGTCGCTTGGCTCGCTTGTGCCCCAGGCCAGTCGACATGTAACCCTGGCAATGAAAGATTCAAGAGCATGGTTGTATTTCGCAGGGTCATCGAGCAGCTCGACCAGCATACGCTTCGACTCTATCTCGGGGTAGTCATATAGCGAAGCCTTTTCTGACTCGGACATGATCTGTTTCGCGAACTTCCTCTGCCTTGCCCATGCATCTGCCATCTGGTCAGCTCAGTCTCAATTCTCCCTGGATTCAGGCGTACCGTTCTTGCTCAAAAGAGGCAGGTATTGTGCACTCGTCCGATTGTCTGCGATCAACGCCGGTATGTGCGGTCTGTCCGAGTATATGGCACCTCTCTTCGAGAGCAAGTCATGTGCAACCTCATCAGAAGATATCCAAATGTGGTTGCTCCCTCCAAGGTTAACCTGGTATATAGGACCATATTCCTGACCCCACTCATGGAACTTCATCCATGGACAATCATCCGAAAGCTCATGTATCGACCCGATGACCGGAAGACCTGGCGAGGAGAATTGTCAGTCAACCATCAGCAGCAGCAAGCCCATGATGGCTTCCATACCTTTGGGTCCAGGAAGCTTTTGCACTCCGGTAGGAAGTTGGTTCGCCCGTCTACTGTACACATACTTGTATAGCAAAGCAACGAGGAAGAGTACTACAACGCCAACGAGGGATACGAGAGCCATGTTAGGCGTCAAGTGTCAGACGGCCGGCAAGGAGCGTCAAATGCGAGGTCAGGATATGGTAACCGAACGACAGAGGTGTAACGGTAATTGCGCGGGCTACTGAAGGGAACCCTGCGGACCTGCTGCATGCGTGGTATTTCTACAAATGGTCAATGGGGATGACGATAAGAGATAGGTGGGTCTAGTATATGTAGGAACGACAGCACAGCGTCAAGTGCCTAGAGCGACCACGAAACGTGAGAGTTGTTAAGAGGAGAGGTGGGGACGCCCAGCTACCCAAGATTCCGGCCGGCCAGCTCATATGAATCACCTTTCAAACTCGCGGATGATGGAGAAACCAGGACTGGACATATGGAATTGCTAGCGGTGTCTCGCTGACGGCTGGGATCCAACAGTCTGATCTCAGCATGTGGACGAGTTCTTGTCAAGCGGAAAGCGTCCGATTAGCCGACATCATGGCTCCATGGCAGCAGGAGCCTTCAAGAGAGAGTTTTTAAAGTGAACATGTTACGGTTGGTCTGTGTAGGGGTTGTAACCATGTGCGATGCCCAATCAGATGGTCCCCGCGGCGCGGTTGCGATCAACGGGGACGGTGCTGCGAGCTTATATCGATCGCCCGAAAGTGACAGCCGGTGGCAGCCAAGCGCAAATCTTCGCTGGTTGGTCGCTGGTACCTCCGTATCCCACAGGAGCGTATACGAAAGTGGAGGTTTGCCCCGCGCGGAGCGAACAGATACCCAGGAAGGCATCCTATCGTTGTACAGATACCTCATGTAGCCTCGATGGAGTACAAGTAGCGAATTTAATTGACCAAACAAATTTTATCCAAGGAACCTTCCTTGACGGTAAGGCATTCTGAACGAAATGTCAGGACGTGAACATGGGGTTTGAACAGAATTGGCTGTTTTCTCAGCGGGAGATGACGATATGTCGAGTCTCTAGCGTTAACATGAGACGCGCACCGGCCCCAAGAAGTCCTTTGCCCAGGCCGGGCGGCTCTGATGGAACGATTGAGCTAAAGTGAACCTAGCCATGGCATCAAGCCTCGGATCAGAATACATGTATCCGCGGTGGTAGCCAAGAGATGAGAGACAGAACCCTACGGTTTGGATGAAAAAGAGTATGACACCATATATGAGATGTTGCGAAACTATATTCTCTGAATGCATTGCATAGAACACACATATCTGCATGCATGGGGTATGCGGATGGGGTATGCGGATGGTCAAGCGAGTGGGGAGCAGCACAAGACAACTACAAGAAGAAAGAGAGGGTCACAAACTTTCCCAGAGAAATGCTGTCTTACCATGCCACAAAACATCATGCGATACGTGGTATCTAAGTAAATCGCCGGAACCGGCAATGGTCGTATCACCGGTAAGCTGGCGTGCATTTACATTCTGCAGGGACGTTCTGAACTGTGCAGATTGCAGGATGAGAGCGTTAGGTCTGCCTTATCCGTGACCTTTTTCGGAGACAGCACCACTCCACCTATTGGTCGATGAAATGAACGGCGCCGTGTACACATGAACTGGTCTTTAGTTTGTCCCTCGCTGATGAATTAGGGTAGTTTTAGACGACCATTGTCCGCCAGCCGTACCACCAGCTCCTGGCTTACCTTACTGTTGTCTTCGTTCGATGCCCGTATCCGACAAGTTCCAGTCGCTCGGTATCCACCAAGTCCCAAAACCAAGATGGAAGTACAGATGTCGATCTAAGCGGACGTCCAAGGTTTGAGTAACCCCAGAGGCGGCTTCAGCCCTGAGCAAGGCCGCCAGAGGGGACATGACATAGCTGATCTCAATCTGAACTCTTAGCTACCTGAAACGATCATTCCGCTCTATGAGACAGCCACAATTAAAACAATGGCGTGGTATCGTGTCCGGAAGCAGGAAAAACAATCAGTACTGGATTGTCAGATAAGGACCGGTGCCACGCGACTACATGCCGTTTTAGTTGCTGGTGCACATCTCGAAAGAGCGGATCTCATTGAGGGCCAACTTGTTGCAGGCAGCGCCGAGAGCATGTGCTTGCTGGTGCTGTTGTGGGCGACATAATGAGCAAGATTCCTCAAGGATCTCGACAAAAGTTGAAATAGAGAGACGCCGTGTCGCGCCGGCGCATAGCTTATCTGAGTCCTCCGTGGGCGCTAGCTTGATTGGGATAGCTGATCGAAACTTTAAACTAAGCGCGACCTCACCTTTTCCAAGGTCGTGTATCGCAGCCACTGCACGCCCGCCCATGGCAACAACGTATTCTGGAGGAGCCGAAACGGCGGCGCAGATACGGCGGCCGAGTGCTGGCTCACCTCAGCTCTGCAGAATATAAGTACACCATATACTCCATCCGTATTCGTCCCCTCTGGATCCATAGAAGCTGTCCATTCATCCCGCTCAGCACCTACGACAACACGAAGTTCAATGCTACTTGCTCCACACGTCTAGTCCGACTATGTATCGTACGTGTTCACGTCTGACGCCCTTGCAAGACTGGCATTGAGAAAACCCAAGCGATCCGCGGTCTTGACGATGATCGCCAGGAGCACGCCGGCAGGCTCAGCAAAGATGGTGTCGCTGTAATTTTCTGACTGGATCAAAAATCAGTCAACCAGACAAGTGGGATCATTAAGATTGCCAAGAGAACGTTTCAAGAGGATATCTCCGAGAGATCGACCACTGCCATCGTCAAACAGTGTGGGATGTTCCGCGAACGTTGGGGAGCCGAAGCAAAGTCCGGAGGGGTCTTCTACATCCCAGTAGCAGATCATCTCAACAACACCAATATCAAGGCATCACTCTAAAGACGTACATGACGAGAAGATGCATTCCATGCCGCTGTCTTGTCGAAGAGGAATATCTATGATGCTGACATGTGCGTCCGAGGACGTGAAGGCGTCAAGCCTCCGCACGAGCGAGCCTGGAGAACCATACGGATCGTACGACATCGCTTCGCCTTCTCCATGGCGGAAGCGTCTCTTGCATGAGGGATGTTGGCATTTTGACAGGTTCTTCGTTGACACCGCACCGACACGCCGATACCCTCAGCATACAGGGGCCCGCTCCCCACGCAATGCCTGCAGCTCATGCTGAGGGTTGAAGCAGCCTGGAGTCGAGGCAGCCTAGGCCTGGCTCTAGCATTTCAGAATCACGTCACCCAAGCTTCTTAGCATCGCGGAGTGCGCCCTCAGACTTCAGGATCATAAAGGACACGATAAGTCACATATTTCCTCCCATCTCATTACGCGTCCCTCCACCTTGGCGGTGCAGCTCCTCGTGAAGTCCAAGATGCAGTCGTAAGATTCAAAACCAAGAGATCGTCCCACCGGAATCGATACCTTCGCTGTTCTTAGCTGAAGGCCTGATGTACACTCGTAAGTTGACGCAAAATAGAGATAACGGGCTGTTAGCCCTTTTGCCTTTCAGTTCTCGTATGCCTTTCGGCTCCCCAAAGCAAGTATGACTGCTTGCGATAGTCATCTTTCCCTCATGAACATCTTGCCGACTGTCTTCCAGTCAAGTCAAGTACGTACAACTGAACCTTATCCGCTCAAAGTCCTGCTAGCTTCCTCCCTTGCTTGGGGCCGAGGTCAATAACAACATTGCATCTGCAGCGTCTACAAATCGCACAACAGCCTCGGGGAGGAGGATTGGGTTGTGGTTTCCCGAACCTCCTGTGCACTCTGCATCTGAGCACCTGTTGAGATCGGCGCGAGAGCTGACTATGCAAAGCAGCCCTTGTGAGGCTTGCAAAGTAGACAAAGACTGTACCATAGATACATTGATTGGATCGCGACATGTGTCTGTTATCCTCACTAGGTTGCTCAATGTCCCTTGTAGACTTCCTAGGTTTAGCTTACCCTAACTCTCGAATTCTGCACATGACAGTACTCGCGCACCAGCAGCTCTTACAATGGCAATATGGACGGCACGAGTAAAGGCGTCTGCTTGGCAAGGACCTCGATGTGTTGCCTATAATACCCGCCAGGCTTCGTGACTAGCCGGAGCAAACAAGGTTACACATATTGTAATGAGCAGGCTGAAATCGGGCTGTAAAAGGGCTGCATTTACTATTCCTATCACAAGCTCGACAAAGATTCATGTGCCGAAGCATCCACAGCAGTAGGGAAGTCTCGAGTCACATGATCCTCGTCCACGTTGACACCAAAAAGAAGATCGCCTTAGCAACACAGCAGGGAAGAGAAAGTGGCTGTCCAATCTGTACGCTGAGAATTTGACATTAGGAAACATCCGCTTATTACTGACCTCTCCGCTGGCTGAAAGCACCCGGTCGGTATTTGCCGCCAGCAGCCTCGCCCGGGCTGCTTGTTCTTGGGGGTGCTTCGCCGGGACTTGCATCGGTTCCATCTCTGAGGTGGCGAGGCACGTACTTGCCAGTGGCACCCGCGGGTTGTGCTGGACTTTGTGTCCTTGGAGGGGGCGTCTCACGGGCAGATCCTTCTCCGCGAGCTCCAGGAAGCTGGTATCGTCTAGGGCCACCGGTGGCAGGTGACTCGTCTCGACCACTCTCACGAGGACGACTGGGTTGCCATCTTGGTGCAGCATCCCTGGGAGACTCGTCACGTGGGCTTGGTGAGACGCCCTCGGCACGCCCACGAAGGGCTGGAGGAACGTAGCCGGACCGCTTCGGCTGCTCAGGTTCGGTACGCTTGGGTAATTCGGCCTCGGGAGTTGGCACATCGGTGGTTGTAGCAGGAGTGGGGCCAGAACTCGAGGTTGCAGCCCTTTGTGCTTCTCGCTCCCGCCAGCTGGGCTTGTCTCCAGTACGGTTAGAGAGGTTGAGGCGTGGAGGTCCACCTGCGGCAGCTTCGCCACTGGAAGTAGGTCTTTCGGGTGCAGCAGCACGCTCTGGGGCTCGAGAGCCACCGGCTTTCCGAGCGGCCAACTTCTCTTCGATTTCCCTTTCTTTCTGTCTCTGCTTCTCAGCAATCTCGTCAAGCCTCCTATCATGGGTTAGCAAGTTGTCAAAGTACGAAAAGGTAAGGGCCAAAACCGACTTTCTCTCCTCTTCCCGTTTGGCCTTCTCTTCGGCCATCTTGCGACGCTTTTCTTCCTCTTTGGCGGCAGCTTCTTCCTCTTCCTGACGCTTCCGCTCTTCTTCCTCCTGGGCCTTACGCTCCTTCTCTTCCTGTTCTCTCCGTTCACGGAGCTTCCTCTCATGGAACTCCTTGCGTCTGGCCTCCATCTTCTGCTGCAGCTCTTTCTGGGCTTGCTTCTCACGTTTCTCAAACTCGGCTTTCCGCTGTTCCAGCACTTGATCTCTGAATTGCTCATATGCTGGAACAAGCTTACTTAAGCGATGCTTGAGTGACAGGTCTTCCTTGTGCTTTGCTTCGGCAGTACGGAGGGTCTCTGCCTTTGATGCCTCGTAAGCGGCAAGATCCTTTTCACGTTGAGCAGCATAGTCTTCCGCAAGATGCTTCACCTCCTCCCGTCGGAAGGCACGCTCCAAGTGATCTATTCTCTTGCCAGTGATCCTTAGCTGCCTGGTGAGCTCATTCTTCTCCTTTTCGAGGGCAGCAAGCTTGATAGCTCGGATACGCTGAGAGTCGAGATCCGTCAAATCCAGTTCAGCAACATCAACTCCCTTACTCTTGAGGTCCTCGAGCTGTTTCTGCATTTCCTCACGGCGAACCTGCTCTTGCTGTGCCTTAAGGCGCTTTTGTTCACGCTCGCGCTGCTCTTCGGCCAGGCGTTGTGCTTCAGCCTCCTGCAGTTGCTGCTGCCGGAGTCGTCGCTTGGTAGCTTCCTCTTTCTCCTTCTGAGCTAAAGCAGAAGATGCAGCTTGCTTCTTCTTCTCGATGATTTCTTGCCTTGAGAGTGTGTCAAGATGTTCCTTTTCAGCGCCAGCCTCAGCACGAGCAAGAGCAGCAGCTTTGGCCTTCTGTCGCGCCTCGTTGAAGCTGGGATCCACATACTGACATGTAGTATAGAGCGCTCGGGCCAGTCTGATGAACTGAGATCGGACAATCTCTGCAGGTGTAGACTGAAGGATTTGGACTGAGCTGGACTCGTTGTCTGTAGATGCGGCGCCAGCTCCAGGGTGGAGGGCTCTAGCGGATGAGAAGACATCGGAGTCGAATGTGAGAACACCGCTAGCATGATCGATTCGGATAGCCAGATCCCCCTTCTTGCAGCCGTTCATGATGAACTTCTCAATCATGCCACTAGATACCTTGAACGGATCTGGAAATTGTGCCAAGTCGAGCACGAATTGCAGCTCAACGGATTCATAAACTTGGGAGAGCTGCTGGAACAATCGAGTCAGGATGACTTGCTGCAATGGAATGATGTACTTCTCCATTTCGGGGTCAGAACCAATCTGGCTGAGGATAGGAGAAATCCGCTTGCAAATGGAAAGTGGATGGAAGTCGACCTCAAGAATGTTATAAAGCTCTCGGATCTCAGGTCTTGCCCTCTTCAGAAGTCCCTTGCTGAGAGCGTCCTTGAACAGGATCGCTCGTGTGGGAGCTTGGGACATGAACAACAACCCAGTAAGGCGGTTGTTCTTGTTCTTCTTGGTCTCGTCCACGTCGACAAGCGCACCCCTAGAGCGCGAGGTGCTGATGACAGGGATGGAAAGGGCGGAAAGGAGCACGAAGGATGCTGCTTTGGTCATATCCGCTTCGGTGACGGATGGATTATCCTTCTTCGGCTCCTGGTTCGAGGCGACGGCCAGCGACGCTTGACGAAGGAGGTTGTAGTAGCGGTTCCATGCAGCAGCGTGGAAAAGGTAGTTCTCACTGACCAAGAAAATCCGGGTGAGCTTCTCGAAATAGTTTGCCATCATGATGTTCTTCGCCCGCCGACGGCTGTGGTTGAGAAGGCTATGGATATCTTCCACACTTCGGAAAGCTTCTTGCCATAGTTCCAACTCAACAGCAACATTTAATTGTTGGAACCGAGTATCCAAGTGACGTTGAAGAGTGTCCGGGTCATTGAGGTTGATGGCATGCATCTGGGATGAATACTTTGCAGCATTCAGCAAGTGGTTCCGAAGAAGCTCACAGAGTCGCCTGAACTCAGTCTTCCTTGCGTACTTCAAGCAGAACTGAAAAGCCTGATGTGCGGTACTCTGGTACATGATCTCGAGTCGGGCATTGTTCTTAAGAATATCAAGGACCGTTCGGTAGGTTTCCCACAAAAACTTCAACCACGGTGTCACAATCGCCCTGTCGGTACGGTCTTTTGACTGCTCCCCGGAAACGGTCGAAAGTAGGATGGATTCAGGAGTTTCCGAAGCCTCCAAGTCTTCCACATTCGTGGCGTCAATGTTAGACTGGACCTCATCAGCCTTCGCTTGGGCTTCCGTGACCTTTTGCTCGGCCAACTCGATGAATCTCTTCAACACCAGTTCGATGGTCCCTATGTTTGTGTTTTGAGCTGTGTTCTTGTATGAATACAAACCGTCCTTTGCCGATTTGCCTCTCCTAAGGTCAACGCAAAGCTCCACGAACATTATCATGACTGGCTCTAGCGAGGCGATTGGGCTGTTGCGGGTACGCTTCGAGGTTACATGTTCGTGTAGCAAAGAGAGAGCTGCCTGCGTCTGGCCAACGCCGACAAGCTCTTGAGCCCTCTGTGAGATATGTTAGATCTTCCGCAAGTATGGTCCGACGGTGATGATGCTTGCCTTGAGAACATTCTCGGGCTTGGTATGGGGTGGAGGAGGCATGATGGAAAGCCTCCTCTTCGCTCAGCGTCCTTATAGGGATTCTGTGAGGTGTTTCAGCGTGTCCGCAAGGTGCTCTGATGAGGTAGACTTCAACGGCGAAGGCGATGTGGTCGCGTTGGGTAGTGTGGTTCTCAGACTCCGTTGTAGACGCACGATGGAGTCAGAATAGAGACTTTGCGTGTGTTGAGCAAGCGAGCCTATGAGAAGCGGCTGAGCCGCGCGTGAGTGGGGCCAAGCGGTTTGCTGCCTGAGGTAATTGCTATGTATCTCACGTGGAATGTAGCCTGTAATCGAGCAAAGATTGCAATGTACCATGATAACAAGCACGTTAGGTTTCCTCTAAGACAAGACTGTCATCCTTTACATACGTGAACTACAGTATGCGCAAGGAGAGGAAGCCTACTACTCCGTAACCTGGATCACAGGAGAACAATGTGCACGCCGGTTTCGGCCCCTTTGACATGATCTACCAATCATCCGCTCACAACCAATTACTCCAATGCCTTACCCGCGTCGCATGCTTGTAGATGTGGTAAACTATGCTGAACTTATGTAGTGATCCAATGTTAATGCTGTTGCTCGTCCAAATATCACTGTCAAAGCAATCTAAAAGCGGAATGAGTAGACACCAAGCGATAGCTCAAAAAGGCGTAGTGTCTTCACTAGCACCAACACTAGCAGCGATCGCTTAGGTCTACCCCCTTCTTTCCCTCTGGCCGCGGGTAGTTATTGGACCTCAGAAAGAAACCACCTCGAGCATCTCCACGGTTCTTCCATCCACGACGTCTCATATAGCGGAGCGTCTCGTGTTGAGGCTCCAGCTGCAACCGGCGCAACAGTGCATACGACAGTCTTGACGCGCAGCCATACATTGTCGGCATTAGGTTCGTTCGCCCGGCAACTGCTCGTTCGCACTGGGCGTCGATCACCGCAACTGACATGATATGGTTACAGTTCATTCAAGGGCCAATTGCATTCAGACCATTTCATAGCCCGACAACAGATCGCGCCTCAACCGTCGACCCAGCGAAACAATGTCGAGCCCTTACGAGATACGAGCGCGAGAGGATGGGAAGAGCAAGAAGCAAAGCATGGCTGAGCTTAAATTGAGGCGTTTGACAGAACTCAACACACGCTTGAAGGAGGATCTCGAACGACGAAGGATACCAGTGTCTGAGGCAGCCCTGGAGTAAGCCATTGAACTGTCGTGGATATCGACCTTGGCCATGGGCTTACCCTTGTGTTCCTATAGTTTGATCGCTTTCACGGATAAGGAACCCAAGGACTTCATGGTACCATCACGATGGGGAACGGTAATTAGATTGAGCACGCTAGAGCAAACAAGTACGGTAGAAGCTAATCGTGGGTATAGGTCGATAAACGTGATGACCCATACGCACCTCAACAATCAAGCGGTTGCTGTATAATCATGTAGGAGGAAGCCTGAGGTCAAGGGATCTCGAGGTCGGCGTAAAGGTTTGAGCATGTTCAAAGGTTTCTTACAATACCAGTGCAAAGTTACTAGTTTTAAGGTTCGAAGACTGATGGTCTCCTCATTTGTATCATATCAAAAGCATGAGGCTGCTTCAGGTTACCCAGGAAACCATTTATTTACCCGTCAGAGCTTTTCTGCCTGCTATTCACAATGAACTCCTGTGACATCGAGAAAGCCAGAACTGTTGCGGCACGCTTGAACGACGCCAGGCTCCCTACGGTACGGACGGAGATCTAGCTCCGCTTTTTCTCAATGATCCACGTGACACGTCCTTGCACTGGACTATAAATCAGCGCACTATTGTATACGACCCATGACTCAAATTATGCTGGTTGCAGTCTGGCTACACACCATTACATATGCTGATTTTATATCTAGGTGTGTTTCAACAAATGCTTCCATGGAAAACAGTGCTGGGCACGTGATCGATACTTGGCATTCGGCACCAAACTAACAAACCTAACGATTGCGTCTTCCCTACATTCAGAACCTACCCGACCACAAGCGCGTGATTGTGCTGAAACGGTGCGTGCCGGCAATCGTCAGATGCCAGATCTTGACAAGCATGTGTGGGTTACCGAGGCTCCAGTAAATGTTTGGGATGGCTCCCTCACAGGTTTCTGGTCCTCCATTGACCAATGAAGTCTGCCAAGATCCTAATATAAGGATGACCTGTCAGTTCATAGCCTGCGTTCAAGTATCGCCTCACACGGCAGAGCCTGAGACATATTCTCAGTATGGCCTATCAGGGCACTTTTCTCACGCTCATTCAGCGGCTCACGCTCACCCGAGCCACAGTGGACATGCGGCACGGTCATGGCTGCTCGTAAACAGAAGGTCGAAAGGGCCGCAAACAAGAACATCGTACGATGCTGCTTTCTGAAAAGCACGCGAGGATCTTGTACAACAATGGATTGACCGGAGGCCCTCCGCCCTTCGTTCCCTCGTTCTTATTCGCGGCCACTTCTCAGAAGTGCCTCAAATCCGCACATACAAAGATTCTCGGTCCCGTTCATTCGGAAAAGGCGCTGCTCGCTTGTCAATCTGTTCGACCAAGATGTTCTTAGGGTTGCAGGCCGAAGATCCCCGATTGGCACCGTGCAGGAGCAGTTGCAATCACAGTCCTTCCTGGATGGACAGCGTACAGCATGTACGACATCCGCCCAACACTGATCCTCAGTGGAGACCTTCACCGAGGGCTGTTCCTCAGTTTGATCACTAGGAGAAGATCTTTTCATGCCTTGCTCCGTTCACAACTCCACCAGCCCTCTGTGCTGGAGCTGGCTTCTACATTTGGGCGTTTCAGCATCCAATAACATATCTCATGGGTAGAAAAGACGTTGTTGGACCGGGGGGTCTTGAGGCAGCATGCCGCACCTTTGAGATCGCCTACAAGACGAACAACCGCAACAAACAAGCGGCTGCTAATTCTGGTTGGCAGTGGCATTGTTCTTCGGTTATCACAGAGTCTCGACAATTGCAGATTGGTAGATCCAGCAATGTGCGGGTATGAAATTGTTTCTTCACGATCTTGGAAGTCACCCAGTCGCATACACACTTTCTTTAGTCTGATAGCTCGAGGACCGGAGGTCTTACTAAGATGTCAGTATCCGAGAACCTAGTTGGTGTTCAGGAGCCCATATAACACTGTTATGCTCCCTCTCGATCAATGTATCTGCTATCATCTCGAGCTCGAGGCGATGGCTGATATTGTTCAGTAATTCTTTCGAACTTCTTGAACATCGGTGAACGACAGCTATTGGGATCTGATCAACCGTTCTCCTTTCCGCTCGCCTGGAATCTAGACCGGTGTTGCAGTCCGTAACGTTTTCCGGAGTACTGTCCGACCCGGTATCATGTCATATAGGAACATCTCCGATCCGAGCTTGTATCACTTCAGCCTCTTCCCGGTTAGTAAGAGCACACACGTGGTCATCGTACCGTTCACTGACTTTTGTAGCTACCGCCGAACTATACCTGGACGGAAATCAAGGATTTCATCCGAGACACACTACAGGCGAACCCAAAATGGACTGATACGTCCGATGTGAACCCTCTCCACGGCTACTTCAAGATAGCAGGGAGACAGGAAGCGGAACGGGTGTACCGTAAGCAGATTGGTGCACCCATGGCTCACTTCACGCTAACGGAACAATGTAGGTCATTTAGTATACCGAGGCATCAACAACCATCCTATCAACGTATGGCTGTACGATATATCTGGCAAAGAAGCACAACAGGTCTACACAAACAGTTTAAGCGGCTTTCCAGACAGGGGATTGTCATTGTCAATGCAAACACAACTCAACATTAACTCTGTCCGTCCAGTGCTGCCTATCTCGGAGTATCCCTCGCCGTTGTACAACACACCCCAGTATGCAGTACCTTGTGCTGGACAAGTCCATTACATCTCCTCAGTGTACACAACGCAACCCCTCATTCCAGCGTCACAGCCAATGGCTTTGGTAAGCCAGCTGGGACAGCAGCAACCCGTTTACAGATCCGGGGTAAATGTCACTAACGGTGTTATCCGCACTGAAAAGCGAGGCATTTTCATCCACAATCTAGACTACTCAACACAGTCTACGTCTCTGCAAGCTCTGCTCGGCACAGTGAGCGCTCCAGTGTCCTGTGATATTCTGTACCATGAAAATGGACGCTCAAAGGGCGCGGCGAAAGCTGTGTTCTCCAGCAAGGGGGACGCCCAAAAAGCAGTCGAGTTACTGAATGGGGCTGTTCTAGACGGCAGACCTTTATCTATCAGGCTCGACCACGAGGGTGAGCCTGTACAGGAGAGCACAGGAGTTACAGGTCCGGTCATTGCATGCGGCGCTACCGCATCAGTCTCTTGATAGCATGGATGGCAGCTGCTGTGTCAGCTTAGCATGTACAGTCGAAACCTGACCGACCTGTAGCCGATGCCGAGCAGCGTTTCCTAAAATGTGCATATGGGCCTTGTTTTTTTACTCATATTCCTTTGCACTGGTACGGATTGATCACGTGTTGCGGCTTTCGCTGGAGACATTAGACCTCACACATTTACTGTGATTTTCCTCTTAGCTAATACACAAAACCTCGAGTCATGGATTCTTTGGGACCACCTCAGCCTCCATCATCCAATAATATCCGCAATCCCTTCAAGAACTTCTTTCGGCACCATCGCATCTGAGAGCATGTCTTCGAAAACATCACCAACATCAATCCCCTTCCCCATCAATGCCTTCAGCACCGCCACAGCCTTCTGCTTCCTGTCATTTCCCACAGACTCGTTTTCCAAGCCCGCTGCGATGCAATCCACAACAGAGCTTTTGACGATTGCTTCCGCCTGAAGGGGCACCCCATCCTGAAGTGCTCTGGGAGGGTCAGTCAGGGCATTTTGAGGGTCCTGCGCGGCATATCTGCTGGATTGTTCGTAGTTTTGTGACGACTTTTGGAGGATTTCTTGCCCAGGTATACTAATGCCTTCTTGAGGACAGATGCTGTTGGTAGTGTAAAGTGCTAGATACGCGTCACCTCGTCGAAGGAAAAGCGAGCCCAGTTGCTTGATCTGTTCTGAAGAGAGGCCATTGCTCGGGGCCAGACCGGTTGACGATAATGACAATGTCAGTGTTGGGCCGCCGGTTGTCGGAGGCCGCATTTTGAGGGTCGATACACAGGCTTGCTCAAAGCACTCTTGTGCAGCGGAAAGGGCTTGCCAGCGCAGCGATGCCAACTGAGGGACATCGAGTCCGTGTATGTTATTCCTGATCGTCTCATCGAAGTCCTGTAGAATTTCTCCATAAGTAGTGACCGCTTCAGCGTCTGTGGTGCTGGATGTTTTGGGGTTCCTTGAGGCGATTGAATCTCGGATCCGAGAGAAACATTCCAAAGCTGCGATTCGGCGGCAGCGGTATTCAGCCATGCTGAAGGCGGCAGAGAAACGAACAATGCTGATGCTGGAGCTGTTCAGGGATGATTGCCTTTCCTCTTCATCGATCGTGGAATCTTGGTCTAGGCGGTTCACGTAGCTGGGAATGGTCCTCTTCACGATGTTTATGCCGATCTCTTCAATGTTGGCCAAACCGGAGCCATGGTCGTGAGTCAGTTTGCCGCAAAAATCTGCAAGAGCGTTGAGCTGAGTGGTGACTGTGTCCAGGAGATCAAGGAGCGTGATGGGTGCGAGGATCGTAACTGATTCTTCCGTCTCTTCCGCTTGCGAGGCACCTGGTGCCGGCGAGTCTAGCGGCACACCTTCTGCATTGATGGACTTCGCTTCCTCGTCGTCCATTTGCACGTCTTGTCCCGTTACCGTTGCGGACTGTTCCTCGTAGCGGATCTCTTGTAATGCGAGACATGATGCCAGCATATCCACTGCTTCTTCCAAACACTTAATAGCTTCATCCCTGTTCTCTTTGGTTGTGTGTTTATCTTCAGTCAGCGCTTCGGCTAGACTGGAGAGCACTTGGGCGGTATTATAGATAGCGTCCACGTCCTCTTGATTGATTGTCAATGCGTATCTGTGGGATGCAAGCGCTTGCTGTAGCAACTCGACAGCAGTGCCATCTTGCTGACGGAGTAGCCTTAGATCCTGCGTGATCAGGTATAATAGTCGAGCTCTGGGTGGGGGGTCAGCACACGCTTAACCACTTAGATGCTCCGCATTTAGAACAGCACCTGTTGTACGCAAGGTCAAAACTTTGAGGATATCGCCTCAATCCTTCATTATAAAGCTGTATAGCACGGTCAAAGAATCGACAGGCCTTTGTCGGATCGCCAGCTTTCCATTTCCCGCCTCCAAGCTCTTCCTGGTCGGCAACTATGACAGAGTCAGTTGGTAAAATTAACGCTAAGTGAAAGGGAAGCACTGCACTGACGCTCGAGGAAATCATCGGCGGTTTGAGGGACCTGGACGCATTAGTCGAGATGATAGTTGTGTGAAAACATCATGCATCGGCAAACCTGTTGTGCTCTCTTCTTGTTCGACTTTCCACGAGACTTCGGTATGTCCAACTGAGGCATATTGCTCGTTCTTCAAACTTCCGAAGCACGTGTCGTCCTTGCGGGAAAGATCCGCTGTCTGATTTTGGGCTTGACAGGGTGATATAAATGTGAATTACTAATATTACAAATCGGATCTACTACGAGTACGACAAACACTCATATGTCAATTGTGCTCAGCTCATGCTTTCCAATCGGATCATGGGTAACCTGAGGAGTAGTTGATGCCTAAGGCAACAACACTCTTGAGTCGCAGTATTGCACCTTTGCGTTTCCCTTACACAACCTCATTGCATGGGTCGAAGATTCTAAACCCAATTTTGGCCAAATTTTGCGCTGAACAACTTACTTTGAGACAACGACCACTCGATTTATGCAATGCTCGATTTCACAGCTTTACTTGAGCGCTCGACGCAGGCTACATCGTGCGTCAAAACTTGGCAATATCCTGCGAGAGCCGTTCTACACCCATGACTCCTATTTTAAAAGCAACAGTACCAGATACAAGCGCTTGTGATATTTACTGATGAGAATAAAATGTGGGTGTTGAGCTATGGCTGAGCAAGGGAATTTTATGCCATTGGATGCAGTAGCCACGTGATGATCTACCAGGAGACATCATCCAAGGCCTCACCAAGATCCGGGGAAATAAGCTTAATAGCTAGTTCGAGCCGCAACGCGACGCCAGCATCCTGATCTCTGGCCTACTGACGTACCTGCATATCGATATTGGCGGGAAGATTGATATCTCATTGTCGCGGTCGCAATGATTCAATGCAAGCGAAAACCGCCGGAAAACCCTGGACTCGAGTTTCAAAGCCATCGACTTGTCAGAATTAATTCAGAAAATGTCAAATTCGCAAGAAGAGGAAAGGTTGATTGAGCGTTAAGAATGATTGATATCGATGCTCATTTCGATGTTGGAAATGTTGCTCTGAATCGTGAGTGATTTTAGCGTGAATTCACCCATGCGCATGTGCGTTCCCGGTACCTGATTGGCTGGTCTCCGTTTAGGTAATCCATTCACCCAGCCACTGAACAAGTACTGCGAAAACACTCATCCTCTTGTCGCATCAGCTTGGCCACCTGAGCTTCGAGTATCTATCGAAGTTATCATCTATTATTTTGGAGCTTGCCCGGTGCTGATGTTTTGTTTTGCAATTAAGTCAACTGTTCGTTGATGTCTCCGACCAGGTTTGGAGCGCTCCGGACTTTCGATCGTTAAGCACCCGACAATACCACCCGACCACAGTTGCCTCCGCCGTTTAGGTACTTGAATGAGAAACAATACACACAACGGAGCTGATACTTGCAGTCTAAGGCCTTCTCTCGAATCCATCCATCCATCCGTCCCTTGACCCAGCGACCGCAGTCTCTGCAAACTGAACGCAACGATGCCGCCGCGACCAAAACGCAAGCAGAACTTCGATCCAACTGCCTCCGACCCCGAAGACGAGGATTGGGACGCAACACCCAAAAAGGGAGAGAGATCAGCTCGAAGGGCTCAGCGAGGAGGGGCGCGACCGACCAAGAAGCCTCGTAGAAACAAATACGATACGGACGACGACGAAGATGTCCTTAATGACAGTGAAGAAAGCGAGGAGGCCTTCCAGGAGGATGACGACGATGAGGAAGATGAAGGCGGTGAGGCCAGTACGGGCCGCAGGACCCGCAAAGCAGCCGCGAGAAAGGTCAACTACAATGAGGATAGCGAGATAGAAGAATCAGAAGAGGAGCGGGAAGCGGGAGATCGACGCGAACGCAAAAAGATCATTAAACTAAGGATCGGTAGATCCCGATTGAACGATCTGCTTCAGCAAGACAGGAGATCCTCAGTTGGCGGTAAAGGCCCCAAGACCGCTCAGAATATACAACCGACCCGGCGTAGCAGCAGATTTTCACATGAGCCTGAAGCACAACTCATGTCGCTCACCAACTCCGGTCGTCACGCCATTCGTGAAGGCACGCGGAGTCCCGTTGCAGAGATCTATAAGGCACGCCAGACTCGAGCAAGCAAAGGACTTAAGAAGCCCCCAAGTGCCATTTTCGAAGAGACGCAGGAGATTCCCATGACTCAAGAGGACGAAGCAGAGGAAGAAGAGACCAAAGAAGAGTTGATTGATGATGAACCGGAGGCTGAAGAGGTGCAAGAAATCATTGCACATGTTGCGGAGACACCACCGGACCTTGGTACACAGGCGTCAGTTCCAACCTTGTTGTCAGATCTGGATCAAATCGTCAAGTCATCACAACCCGAAATTGATGATCCAGATCCAGATGATGACGATGACGAAGGACCAGTGCAAAGGAGCAAGCGTCCACGGAGGGCAAGTGTTAGTCCCATTTTGCATGGTCCATCGAATGACAGCTGACTTAGTATCAAGGAATTGCAACCTATTGGACGTTCGACACGTTTGTCGCAGAAACGACGTGAGGGAGAGAGCAGTGACTTTGACCCTGATGCCGAAGCTGCTGACGACGAGAATATGAGCGACGATGACGAACCACCACCGAGCCGGCAGAAGTCGAGATCAACAACAGACGAAGAGATCGCAGGCCGGAGGTCTACACGGCTACGCCGTATAAAGCCTCGTCGCTCGCACGAGTCTTCCGATGAGCATGAGGAGGGACTTGATCCGGATGAGCTGGCAGAGGAAGCCGATGAGCTTGCTGCAGATCACGCCGAAAGACGGCGATCTCGTCGTCGCCACACCCCGAAATTGGGCATAACATACGATGATGCGCCAAAGGCGTTGCGCACTCGAGCGAAAGGGAAGCCAGACTATCGTATAATCCGGCCTGAACTGGCTATCCCCGTTGAAGATGATGACGAACCTGGACCTTCCACAGCTCCTCACCGTAGTCGACGTGGTGGAGGAACATCCACTTACAGAAGCCTCTTCTCGACTTTGGGACCTTTCGGCGGCGCCGGAGGACCTCCTCCATTGTTTGGTGGCCCTGAAGGGTTTGGTGCTGCCGGCGGTGTTGATTCGGACACTAGCGATGACGAGCCGCAAAGAAGGGGTACAATAGCGGGTATTGGAGGCACTGTTGGAATGACTCCTACATCTGCTACTGCACCTCTGGGATTATTTCCTCAACCCCACAACACCGACCCTTTGCAGGGACCATCTGGTACCCCTGCGCAATTTGGCAAGGTAAAGGACAAGAAAGCGTTGGCTGATGCGGACCCACTGGGTGTAGATCCAAACGTCAGTTTCGAGGGCGTTGGCGGTCTTGACAACCACATCAATCAGCTCAAAGAAATGGTGGTTCTCCCTCTCCTGTATCCAGAGGTCTTTCAGAGGTTTCACGTCACTCCACCACGAGGCGTGCTGTTCCATGGTCCTCCAGGTACTGGCAAGACGTTGCTTGCTCGAGCATTGGCGTCTAGCGTGAGTTCTCAAGGTAGAAAAGTCACTTTTTACATGCGAAAGGGTGCGGATGCTTTGAGCAAGTGGGTTGGTGAAGCAGAAAGACAGTTACGGCTCCTGTTCGAAGAGGCGAGGAAAACACAACCGAGCATTATCTTCTTCGATGAGATTGACGGTAAGCAGCCCTATCAACTTCGTTATGGTAGGTCGTACTGATCGTTTTACAGGGCTGGCCCCAGTCAGATCGAGCAAGCAAGAGCAAATCCATGCTTCCATAGTCGCTACACTGTTAGCTCTCATGGATGGTATGGACGGTCGTGGACAAGTAATAGTCATAGGTGCGACAAATAGACCGGACTCGGTAGACCCAGCTTTACGCCGTCCCGGCAGATTCGATCGAGAATTCTACTTCCCTCTGCCCAACACGGCTGCCCGGAGATCGATCATTGACATCCATACCAAGAATTGGGAACCTCCATTGATTCCGGCTTTCAAGGATCAGCTCGCGGAGCTCACCAAGGGCTATGGCGGTGCAGACCTACGAGCCCTTTGCACAGAAGCTGCATTGAACGCCGTTCAGGGCACCTACCCTCAGATATATCAGTCTGAGAAAAAATTGATCATCGATCCTAGCAACATCAGAGTTCTGGCGAAGGATTTCATGATCTCAGTCAACAAGATGGTTCCTTCTTCGGAGCGGTCGACATCATCCGGAGCAGCCCCACTTGCAAAAAGCATTGAACCACTACTTCGGTTCCCGTTAAAGGAGATCTCGAAGATACTGGACGACCTTATTCCCCAGAAGAAGAAGTTGTCAGCTCTTGAAGAAGCCCAATATGACGACAGAGATGATGACAGGGGCTTCCAGAAGGAGACCATGCAACGTGATTTCGAACGTGCACGCATCTTCCGGCCCCGACTGCTTATTAAAGGCGGACTAGGAATGGGACAGCAATATCTTGGGGCTGCCCTGCTCAACAAATTCGAGCATCTGCATGTTCAGTCTTTTGACCTTCCAACCCTACTGGAGGACTCTACAAGAACGCCCGAAGCTGGCATTGTCCAACTTTTCAAGGAAGTCCGTCGCCACCGTCCAAGTGTCATATACATTCCTAATGTGGACATTTGGTACGGTACAGTAGGGGAGACGGTGAAGAAGACCTTTACAAGCCTGCTTCGAACTCTACCGCCAAACGATCCGATACTGGTTCTTGGTATTATGGAACAGTCAAGTGAGGAAAAGCCTGACCCGACCATGGTTCGAGAACTTTTTGGCTATTCGGGGAAGAACCAATACACTCTCGACAGACCACATGAGGTATGTTATTCTGCGTATCATCCACTCGTAAGCTAATCCCTCTAGGTTGCCCGACACGAATTCTTCCGTCCGATCATTGACTACGTTCGGACGAAGCCATCCGACTTTCCAGCTCCCGAAAACCGAAGGAAGAGAATACTGCCAACTTTGCCCGTCGCACCAGAAGCACCTTCGACAGGGCCCACCAAAGAAGAGCTGAAAGAGCAGAAGAAAAGGGACCGACTCAACCTAAACATCCTGAAGATGAAGATACAACCCGTCATGGACGAGATCAAGAAGCATCACAAGAAGTTCCGAAACTCACCTATCGATGAACATTTGTTCGCATATCTGGTGGACGAAAACGATCCCAACAAAGTCACGACTGACCTCCCCCCGGAGGAGCAAAGACAGTCACAGCAATTGTTCCGTCCATACGAACGCGACCAGGACAAGAATGGGATCTGGGGTCTACGAGACGTGGCATCCAACAAGTTTTTTTACAATCTCAATACCGTGGTTATCGAGCAAAAACTTTCCAACGGACACTACAAGCGCCCCAAAGATTTCCTTGCGGACATAAGGAGAATCAACAAGGACGCTGAGAACTATGGAGATCCGGAGCGTATCATCAAAGCCAACGAGATGCTCAGCAACGTTGAGGTTGACATGGCAATGATCGAACAACAAAACCCAGCGTTAATGGCTGAACTCGAGGCTGTCTATCAACGCGAGGTGCAGCGCTTAGCCGAAGAGCTCAAGAAGAACGGAGAGACTTCGGGACACGATATATCCTTCATGCTGCCAAATGTCCCGCCTAATGTTTCATCCTCAACTGAGTCAACCGGGCCTGTGGTTATTGGTGCCAAACTGCCTAGCGAGCCGCCCCTACCTCCGTTCCGCACCCCTGTGCGGCCGAGCACCTCGTCCAATGGAACATCGCTTACAAATGGAGACGAAAGTCTACATGGTCACAGCAACGGGTCTACGATTCCGTCGCGGTACGGAGACGATGTTTTAATGCCAGATAGCCAGGAAGAAGAATCCCTGAGCGGTGAGGATGAGCCGCGATTCTCAACACCTAACCAGCCAAACATTTTCACTCAAGACTCTGCAACGCAGCGGTCTCTGCTGTCTCAAGTTTCTGCACATACTCGCATGCTACCTGGCACCGTTCTAGCAGACTACCAGAATAGCGCATCAACTACGACGTCCGGAAATAGAACCGGTTCTGGATCGAACAGGTCCTCTCTTCCTTTCACACAAAGTACCAACGGTTCTGGCAAGCAAGAACATCCGGACTTTGATACATTCATGGGTGGTGGTATGTCAGGGGGCTCACAGATTCCTGATACGCAGACAGATCCCACCGCCAACAGCACGCAGAGTTCTATGATCTCTAACTCACAGTCGTCGGAGCAATCCACGCAGCCTCAGTACCCTCCTCGTCCGGGCGGATCGATAATGTCGTTACTTAACACAGAGCACGAGCGACCCGCTGGACTTCTCCTGGATGAGAATTTAGCAAGACGGTTGCATGATGAACTGGCTCGTAGTACTTCTGGTCTCTCTATTGAGCAGCTAGAGCAGGTCAATGCGGTTCTAATGGAGACCCTATGGCGAACCCGGGGGCAGTGGAACCGTAACGTAGTGATGAAAGAGGTTGGCGATGCCTTCAATATTGTGTTGAAGGATATTGAGGAGATACAGAGGATTGAGGATCCGAGTCAGGAGCTGCGGAGGGTAGGCCTATAGGATGAGCCTGCCAGTCTGGGACTTGAAGGACGCATCCCTAAGCTAGAGCGTAGACCACATTGAGATTGCATCAGGGTACTAGCGGAGTACGCATTGTGGCGCATGGAGGACCTTGTATATCGAAAGAGTGGCAGATAGCCTCGTTTGCATTTGTCGGTTTGTAGTATCAGGATACTGAAATAATCATCAAACACAGAAACCCTAACTTGAGTGAAAATGCTCGTTTCGGCGTCTCCGGAGCCGTGAGTGGGATATGTGGATGACGTACGGACCTCGACTTCAAAGCATGCGCATTGCGGCGGATTCCACTGCTGCTAATGCCACTTACAAAGCCACAGCGAACTCACGTAGTACCTGTAATCGGACGCAGACCTGCCATTGAAGAAAAGTCCGATCACACACCATGGCCTCTGCGACAGCAACGGATGTAGCTCTGCACCCTCCCACCACCGCAAATGTAAACCTCCCACGCGTTCAGATCGTCTATTGCACGCAGTGCAAATGGCTCCTCCGAGCAGCTTATGTATGTACAAGTCACCATTGGCCTTTGATGGAGGCAGATATCCCCTTGACTCTCTCCGTCTACCATGTTCCAACTTTGTTGCTAACCTGTGCAGTTCGCACAAGAGCTGCTATCCACCTTCGAAACCACCATCGGAGAAGTAGCTCTCACACCAGCAACAGGCGGCATCTTCCGTGTCCATCTGGTTCGTGCTCCATCCCGGCCTTTGTTCACTTCCCTCTCGCCTCGCTCTATACCCGAGTGGTCAAGGACGCAGCAGGGTCCAGTGCTGATGGAGGAGTGACAGGAGTACCACCCCAAAGTAAAGAAGTCGGATGATGAGGTCACGAAGGATGCTCAGGGAACCATGTACGACAACGTGGAGGTGCAAAGTGTGTTGATCTGGGATCGAAAAGCCGAGGGCGGGTTTCCGGGTAAGTGGACTTGGATACCCTTGGGTTGTACAGGTGTAGCTTTGCACGAGGAAGAGTATCATACTACGGACGAGATGGTTCCGCGCTACGGGCAATGGTTCGTCTCCAAGTGTTGATGCTAAGAAGGGTTTCACAGAGACGAAAGTGCTTAAGCAGAAGATCCGAGACCACCTTGATCCCAATCGCGATCTTGGTCACTCGGACAAACATGGCAAGAAGGGCAAACCCACCGAAGCAAGCACCGAAAGTACAGATGCCACCGCTGTAGCTAGCACAGAGAACCCCGTGAAGAGAAATCCTGATGGAAGCATATGCGAAGACTGCAAATGAAGGCTCTCGGTTGATTTCCCGTATTAGATCGACACTCTTGGAAGCTTTTCACCAGTAAGATCACAATGGTGATCCTGTACAGCTAGCAGACAAAGACAATGAATCTTGTAGTGAATGAACAACTCACTAGCTTCCGGATAGTAGCGATCTTGTGCATAAGGTTCGACGATCATCCGGTAGGTCTAGGATCACCGTCTGGGATCAAGTCTGGGCGAAGCTAATGATGCTCAACAATTAAGGTTTTACTCGTTACGTCGATATGCATCTGCCACTATATAATGACAGACAGGAGAGACGTCCATGATGATCCCATCAAGCCTTCACCCAGCAATCCCAGCAAAGAAGACACCTTATCTGGGACTTCAACACAGCACGACAGCAACATGGTCGACCTAACTGCAACCTACCGCACGCTCATAGCCGCAAACCACATCCTCCACAACCACCAAGTCGTCGACGCCTACGGCCACGTCTCCGTCCGCAACCCCAACAACGCCAGCACCTTCTTCCTATCAGGCTACCTTGCCCCAGCACTTGTCTCATCGCGTTCGGACATCGTCGAATACCTCGTCTCCGATGCCTCCGCCGTCGACCCCTCAGCCGGCAAGGGCTACTCAGAGAAGTTCATCCACAGTGAGGTGTTGAAGGCGTTCCCAAACATCAACGCAGTCATCCACAGCCACTCGGAAGCGGTGCTGCCCTATACCGTCAGTGGGGTTGCCAATGAGCCAGTTTTCCACATGGCAGGCTTCCTGGGGGGGGAGGTGCCCAACTTCGATATTGAAACGGTGTATCAAGCGAACGACACGCACGACATGCTAATCAGCAACACGAGGCTGGGAGGGGCGTTGGCGAGCTACTTCCGTTCGAGTAACTCATCTTCGAACTCTTCGGATCCGCACTACACGGCTGTGCTCATGCGTGGGCATGGCTTCACCACGCTTGGCAGCAGTGTGGAAGAGGCCGTCTACCGGGCACTGTACGCTCACACCAATGCCGGTGTTCAGACCAACGCGATCCTTCTCAACCGAGCCATGGGTTTACCGCAAGGGGTGCAGTACCTGAATTCTCAGGAGAGGGTTGACTGTAGGAAGATGAACGAGGGAACGCAAGACAAGCCCTGGAAGCTGTGGGTGAGAGAGATCGAGGTCAACTCTTTGTACGTCAACAAAGAAGGAGCCCCGGATGCACCGTGACAAGAGACTCAGTGAAAGCGTTCTTTTAGATCGTAACGTCAAGATTATTGGCGGATATAACTACATTAGATTGCATGAACTGCAAATTGGGTATTTGAGAACAACAAGAAACGCCTTGCAATGCATCCTGTTGATGACTGACTGGTGAGCTGGTATCTCGCGCAATAAAAGACAAGACCAACCGAAATCCTGACAAGCCCACCTCATATATTTGCGTTCAAAGAGAGCTCATAGAGAGTTGGGAGCAAACGAACAAGTGACTACTCGACAACAGCCGGCGCCAGTTTCAAGGCATCAAACAAATCCAACTCCCTACTGTTCCTCCTCTCTTCTACCTCCGCCATATCGAACAGAACCGTTGCCCTCTTCGCCCTCGAAGCGCTGCCCGCCAACCCATCAGTTAGTGGCGCAGTAACGGGCTTCCGCGGAATCACCATCCTGCTCCTCTCCTTGGTAGGGCTGAAGGAGCTGGGCAACGGCGGGGTGCTAGCTCTGCTTGCACGTGAACTCATGCTCCCAGATACACTATTGAGACCCATGCTTGTGGCGCGGGTCTTGTAGCGCGAAGGGGCGAAGTCAGGCTCCGAGTCGGAGGAGGAGGAAGAGTCGTGGTCGGACCACATGGGGGATAGGGGAGCGCTGGTGGAGACACTACCAGAGCTGCTAGGGGTTGGGTAGGCGTAATCATTCGCGGCGTTCTGGTGATAGGAGGGGTCGAGGTGGAAATCTTCAAGGATGGGTGTGCGAGCTGAGATTGGTTCGGCTGAGGATCCCTGAGCGGTGGTTCGGACGGGTAGAGGTCTGCCTTTGCGTTTGTGGCTAGTAGGTGCTGTTGGGGTGGTGGGTTGGAGGACAGGAGATGACGCGTAGGAGCCTTCTACTGAAGCGGGGTTCAGGCCGTTGCCGTAGCCGTGGACTATGATCTCGCAGAATCCTTGTGCTGGGAGAGCTACGGTCGCCTTGGTGATGCTAGAGCGGCGAGAGGACACTCTGCTAGCTACGGTTGAATTGCGTCCTACTCGTAGGGGTGTCGGCTTCATTGCTGAGCCTGTGCTCGTTGTTCGAGACGTGCTCTTGAAATACTCAGGGGCGTCACAGTCTGGCTTAACGGTGGGCTCGGGTGTGACTGAGCTCTGTGGAGCTTTAGGGGGGCTGAGCTCATTGTCAAGCAGATCCTGACCGAGCCACTCTTGTGGTGGAGAGGAGTTCTGCATCGTCCACGGCGGTGTGCCAGCGGTTAGGCAGCACAATGGGTATGCTGCGCGTTCGCAGTCTCGAACTTCGGCAGGAGCACGGGTGACAGAGACGAGGATTTGCAGGACGGCGTAGATGACTATCCACCGGATCTTGCGAGAGTCTGAGACGGAAATCCTTTCATCCTTGTTCAGAGTCCATTCCTTTTCGAAGCGGCGGTACGCTTTTACGAGGTTGGAACCCATGACAGTAGCGTCGTCCGAGTTGGTCGCAACGAGTAGAGTAGCGTTAGCATCTACTGCTCGCTGGCTTTTCGAAGGCTTGCCGCCAAGCTTCATTGCGAGCAAACCTCGTTGCGAGCTAACTTGCTTCTGTGATGTGCTCGTGTCTGGAAGCAATGGCAGAGGGTAGGGAAGAGGATCCAGCTTCTGCCGCTTGTTGAGTGCTGTGATGTTCTGTAGAACGCAGATACCGCCACTGGCCGGCTTCTGCCTGCGGAGCGATTCTGACGAGTCGGTGTCTGCCAGATAGTCGTAAAGATTTCGAAACTCAAAGTACATTGACTTGTACAAGGCCTTGGGAAATTGCTGGCCCTTCGGAGGAGGCCAATAACCGAACTTGCCAACATAGTAAGCATGAAGGAAGGAGCGGAAGCCGTCCAGATGTGCCCTCGCTTCGTTCGATATGCCTAGGTTTGCTGCCGACAGTTCCTCCTCGGCGAAAGTTCGAAGCGATCTTGAAGCTCGGTCGAGTCGGAGATCCATCTCTAGGTACGCCCTGGTGATCAATGCTTGTGTCACTCGGTTGACGTTCTGGTGGACAGTTAGCAAATCCTTTATATGTATCCCGCAGGAAGAACGTGATCATACCTCAAACTCCGAGCTCAAATGCAGTTCCTCGTTCATCCCAACACAGTGGGCAAAGGCATCGATCCATAGCTGCCGTGTCTGGAAGTAGTCTGCAAAGTGCAGGAAGGCGAGAGCATGATCAGGGCAATGGTTGAAATCTAGGTAGCCCATCTCGGTCGCATAGCTCATGAACTCGTCGCAATTACTTGCCGGATCGTCGGCTCTGTAAAGATGAAGACGCTCGAGGAGGGCGACCAGCGACTTGCCCAGGGACACGCCGACCAGCGGCTTGCCGAACATCCAGGCGAAGAAGTTGCGGGTTGTGAGATGCCATTGGAAAGCTTCTTCTCGCGCAGCGTTGTCGGGTGCTGGAATGTACAGCTCGTATTTGCCAGGGGTGGCCGGGTGGAAGAAAGTTTCTTGATGCTCGGTCGGGGTGTGAGGGTTGGTTTGGGCAAAGCACAAGCTGAAGAGCGCGCCGCATCTCGTCTCCCTCAGCCCATCAAACGTCACGCGGAACGATGGACCCCTCCTCGATTGCCCTTTGCTGTACAGATGCACCAGACAATCGCCGTCTTCAAACCAAAGTTCAGAATCCTAAAGATAGTGTGAGCGTGCAAAACCGAAAGTGAAAGGTTGCTGGTGGGTTCCTACCCTTCTTAGACCGTCCCATTCGGTGTGGGTTTTGGTCACTCCATCCCACCTTCTCACTTCCGGACCTCTTCCAGCAATTCTGCCTGGCATGTCTTTTCTCAGGTCATCCAAACTTTCCACCTGCCTTTCCAGAGATTCAATCTTGGTCTTCCAAAGCAGAGGCGACGGCAATGGAGAATGGACAGTAGGAGACGGGGACGCGGAGTCCGGGACCACGCGACTTGATGTATTCACATTCAAGCTCCCTCGTTTGGACGAGCTGCGCCGAGGGATGCGAGGCCTGGACGAACCCTGTACCTCCCTAGCAGCCATGCTCATGACGGTCGAGCGCCTTCGCTTCGTGTGGCAGATCTAGACGTGGGCGTGCTGGCCAAGGGGATGGCGCCTGATTGATCGACCTTGGTATCCCGGTGGTGATCTCTGTACAGGATAGCGAGACAACAAGACAAAACAAATCGCCAAATTCACGTCCCGCCCGGCGCAGGCCAGAGCTGTCTGATATATCTCGACGACCCATGGCTGACAGCTTCGGACTTCCCACGACAGCTAGCCAGAGGATGCCGCGAACATGCACGAACATGTACCCGTCAAGCGCGGAGCTACCTGAATGTCAGCTCGAGCATGCGGCTGCCGTCGTGTGGCTTTCAGCTGGATGAACCCGGGCTGTCTGCAAGCACCAACCAGCGTCCTCGAATCAGAGGTCGACGGGGACCCGTTCGGGCGTGAAGCATGCTATCTAGCGTCGGGAATCGCTCGAAAAGTCCGTCGCTGAACGATGATGATTTGTTCAAATTCAACTCGATGTCGTTAGCATACCTTTCGTAATTTGGGATTTCCCTTTGCTCTAGCAAGAGTTGCAAGACACCTGCGTTACGCTCCACGGAGTGGTGGTAGACATCATCAGGGAACCACGCAACCCCGGGGGCCTGTCAAGCTACCCAGATCTAGAAGCAATCGGCGCACGTACTTCCCACCGCCAGCTTGGGTCCGGACCCTGCTCGCATCCCAGCCGATCCTCCACTGGTCAGAACACTTTGGACAAAGCGAACTGGGCGTCCTTGGAACCTGCTGAACATGGTCTGAGGCTTCCCGAACAGAGCAAGGAGGCGGAGCATCAGTTGCTGCTTCTGGAACTTGCAGTTGTTATTGATTCTGCGACGCAGAAGCAGCTCCTCTGTCACATCTTGGCCTGGATGTCGCGATGGTAACGAGGGGGCATCACGGCAAGGCTGCTTTGACTTGACAGCTTTCATACAGCGTTCTATTTGAGCCATTGAACACATCTTGCACCCTTACAAGTGTGGAGTGCTGTCTACCGGGTTCATGCCCATGCACGAACAAAGTCTGATACTGAAGAGACAAGTCCTCACAGCAAATCAACAGCCATAGGCAGCTGCAAAGCCACGCGGATGGAGATCGTGCTTGACGCTTTGATGTTTCGACAGGCTTCTCGGAGACTTTCCAGACTGAAGCTATCTTCTCCACAACGTCAATGTCCTTTGGCTGTCTCCCGGATTGTGGGACATACTTTCGAGCATTGTCGTCACACATATCTGATAGCTTATTTGACTTCGAAGATGATGACAACAGGCGCATAGATTGGCCTTCTTCACGAGCGTTGAGAGAACCAACCGCATGAACGTTATGGCGTTGCTGACGCGGGCTTTTCTACTAATCTATTACATGAATTACTGCCATTGGTATTTCTTTAAAACCCTTTACACCCTCACATTCTATATCCTGGACAGTCCGGTGGGGAGGATGTGTAAATGTCCGGATCTGCATGCGGAGAGCGACCCTGCCAAGCATCTCGTGAGAGCCGCGGAATGGGCTGCCGTCAACGATCGGTGATCTAGATATTACACCCTTGTCCTGGGCATACCTCATAAGATGCACTGTTGGAAGACATGGCACAATGCCTCACGGTTGCAGCTCGTATCCAGCAACATACCCAGACTGCAGCATTGCCTCAACTACTGCCCACACGAAGCCGTCCTTACATACCTTATCTCAAACTGATCAGCTGCAGAGAGGCGCATGTACAAGACGACTGCTCACAGTAATAGCTACATGAGCAACCACAGCAACGTGCATACTAAACGGATGATGGATTGAATCAATGCCCAATAGGTGGCCGAGCTTTGTTGGCTATCATACATTCTATGGAACCACTGACAAGCTGTGAATGAAATACATATAGATGTCGATGTGAATCGAGGATGCTACATCCTTTTAGGTTATACCACCAAAACGCCATTCCCAATCTCCAACACCACCTATGACAATTTCTGCTGATGCAGCACATTCAGAAAGAATGCAGTTCAAGGCTTTCCTGTCAACGCCGACAGAGCTCCGTAACCTGAAGCAACCCCTCCACAGACCTGGAATGAAGGGACGAAGAACAAGGCGACTCTGGCCGGACGGGATGAAGAGTGCGACGAAGCGCATCACGAGAATAGACGCGCACCCTCAGTGCTGGTCGGTAACGCGATAAACAAGAACGCTCAGGTCTATTCTTCATCAGGACCCGACCCGCTCGGCTTCTTCCTCTCCAGCTCCTCCTCCTCTTCTTTCTCCTTTTCCTCAGCCGGCTCAATGTTCTCCTCTTCCTCTTTCTCGATTTCGTCCTGATGCTTCTGTTTCTCAACTTCCTTCTCTTCCTCCTCCTTCTGTATCCTCTCTTCCTCTTTCTGTTTCTCTTCCTCCTCCTTTTGTTTCTTCTCCTCCTCTTCCTTCTGCTTCTTCCGCCTCTCCGCCTTCTCCGCTGCCTCAATCTTCTCTTTGAGATCAGTGTATTCGCGGCGAAGCTCATCAGTGGCGATGCGCACGCTCTCCTTGGGCCAAGGATCCATGAGCACAAGGGCCTTGAGGCGCTTGATGCTTTCTTCAACAAGGGCAATGCCTTCCTTGATGGCAGGGGTTTCCACGTTGGTAAAGGTTGCTTGTTCAGCGGTGAAAATGATCTCGTGAGCTTCCTTCATGAGGGTCTTCTTGGACTTTTGCGTGTGCTCCTCAAGCGGGTAGAGGGACTGTTAGAGAAAGCTAAATCAGTTGTTGTTCGTTTTTCAATCGAAGCGAGCAGTTAACTTACCATCTTGAAGTTCTGCAGAAGTCGGTTTAGAATCTCTTCATCGTCGTTCTTGTTCTCATCCTCAAAAGCCTTGTGAACACGCTCTTGCTCCTCTTCAATCTTCTTAGTCTCCTTCTCACTAAGACGGTCACCGTATTCCTTGAGCGACTCTTCCTTTTGCTTCTTAGTCTCCTCATACTTCTCCTTGATCTTATCAATGACCTTCTTGTGCGCGACACGCTTAGCGGCCTCATCTTTCCAGAAGTCTTCGATTTCGGACGGATAGCTGGTGTGCTTAGGCTCAACCTCCCAGTCGGGAAGATGCTGCTCAGCGCGGTGGAGCCAGAACTTCATCCGCTCATCGCGGTCACCGACACCGGCAAAATGAACCAAGAAGTCACCGCGGCGAGCTTGGAATGGAGCCAAAGTCTCGTTGACCTCGCCTTGATAGGCGTTGAACCACCGCTGAGGAGTCTTGATGTAGTGTTTCTTGAACTTCGGGTGACGGAGGGTTTCCTCCATGGCGGATTGATCGCGGAATACGAGCTCGTAGTCGGGCTTGTAGTGGCGGAAAGAGACAATCGCCGATAGCATTTCGACGGACCATGGATGGACACGGATTGGGAAGACGCCGTTGTTGAGACCGTTCCAGTCGTCGCTAACAAGCAGATGGACATCATCCCATTCGCCCTCAGGAGGCAGGAACATCTCGATGGGGAGAAGCGGGTTCAGCATGATCGTGTCCGCATCGACCCAGAGGATCCACTGAAGACGCTCCTGCGGCGGTTTGGCCAACTCGCGCAGGATCAGGGACATGATGTACGCCGGCTTAGTCCACGTGTCGTCGAGCAGACCCTGCCTGAGCGTATACATGGGATATCCGTGCTTGCGGTTGTGCAGAACATGCGTCCTGAGCGCACGCTCATATACCTTGTTCTCACTGCCGAACAAGATCGTGCACTTGGCCACCCTCGGAGCCAGCGCATACTGGTCCATGTTGGGCTCGACGTACTCCTCCTCAGTCCCGTTCTTCTTCGGGCTCACCTTCTCCCCCTTGCCCTTGGGCTTCTCATGCTTCTCCTCGCTCTCCCCCTCACCCTCTTCGCTCTCAGGCTTCTTCCACGGATTCCAGCTCTTGACCCTATCGCCCCAACCGCCCTGCTCGGTCCCATTCCCCACCGACGACGACCCGTTGCTCGAGCCGCGGTACTGCGTCACCTCGCTCCGGCCGAGCCGCGGCTCGATGGTGAACATGGTGACGAACAGGTAGCCGAGGTACATGCAGACGAGGGCGAGGCCGAACATGCGCAGGCGGGGGCCGCTCATGCTGCGTTTGGGGGTGAGCCAGGCGAAGCTGCGCTCGGAGCGGGGGGAGTGGAGGGGCGAGCCTGGTGCTGAGGATGTGCCGAACATGATTGTGGTTTTGGTTGTAGTGTTATAGAGGAGGATGTTGTGAGAATGTGGTGTTTTGTTGGGTGGGTTTTCGATCGCAGAAGATCAGACGGAAAGGCTAACGCCCATACAAGGGTGGTTGTTGCTCAAATTGGATTTCGATGGTGCGAAATGAGCTGAGTAAGATAAGACTGTATGGAGGTCGATTTGCTCCCTCTTTTCGTCCGTTCGTTCGTATTTGGTACAAGGATTGTAGCGATGAGACAAAATCTTAACAATAAGCAGCGAAATAACAAATCGTAATGAGTGTAGTTGTCGTCGCTAGAAAGGTGCTGATAATGCTCAAAAGTGCATCTTCTTTCTGCTCACGATTGTGATGATTGTGGGAGAAGGATAACGCAGATTCTTGAATCCCTGCCTGTCAAAGTCTTCAAGAATGGGTTCGCATTCCACAACAAAATGAGTGTTTTGGAGGGAGCAGTAGTTCGTGTAAGGGTCCCAGGACTTGTTCGGGAGGTTCGCTGGTAAAATAGATTGTATGCTTAGAATAGCGTTGCACCGGGAGTCAGTAGTACAACAGGGGACCGGGGCGGATACGGCGGGCAACCTTGCAGTGCTGATCGGTAGCTTTTTAGTCGACCACAACCGTACTTCGTGCGAGGGCTCACGAAAGTTGTGAGGGATGGAGAAGAAGTAACAGGGTCAGACTTGAGAGATCAAGAAAGAAAGGATACCATGGGACACTTGTAATTATTCAATATTCGGAGACGCTCGGCAAAAAGGGGGGGCAATGATCGTGTATATCTAATTTTGCTTTCCCTGACTCCCTCCCCCGTATCGAACGCGTGATCGCCCATTTCCAAATTTCCCCCCTCCCATTGCTGAGGCTATTTCAGCCAAGGGAAGCCGCAGCTATGCTCGATTGAAACACGTCTGGACGAAGAAGGGAATGCGTGCCCTGGGAAAAGGGTGACAGCGATCCGCTAGAGATGCCCCCTGTTCTGCCTTGCGACCTATCAGCAGCACCCGCCATTTAGTGCCCCCTTCAGCCAGCCGCAAACCTCGACGGCGCCAGGTCGAAAGGCTCTCGAACGTGGTGATTCTCAAGGCTGGGTCTTGACATCGTTGATCATTGAATGCAAGGGGATTAGTTCCCTTGGGTGTACGGAGTCAGCAGTGCATAGATGAGTCGCTTTGGAATGTCGGCTCTTTGGGAGGAAAGGGGACCGTAACTCGTGCATTATTCATTAATCGCTGGTTGCAGGTGTTTTCTTTTCTTCACTTTTGAACGGTGCACTGTGGCTGTCGGTTACCTCCGTGCAAGGAGGATTAAAAGATGCCGCTGTTCTAGACGTGCAAAAAGTGTCGTGAGCAAAAAGCACCGCGTCCAACGAGGGCCAAGGGATGTGATTCAGGGTTCGACCGCTCCAAGCGGCAATGCAGCTAATCCTTTTAGATTATTAGCAGCACAAGGCCACCAGCATCTGACGAGTCCTCCTTATCTCCACAGCAGCCAGCTCTTTTGTGCCCCCTTTGCAAACGAAAAGTTGCTGGCGGGGCGAGTTGATTTATTAACGTCGGCTTCTGATACCCCCCTATCATCCATCCTCAGGCTTCTCTGCCTACGCGACTTCGCCCCGCAAATCGCATGCTCGTAATCGCGCCACGGCTGCAACGCTTCTGTCTTGCTTCTCGTGTTATTCATCTACCGGGCAACGCGGGCAAGCTTCATATGCCAACGTGCAGGGAAAGGGTGTGGCAGCGAATAAATCCTGCAGAGAGCAGCACAACATCATGAGTGTTCGTTTCCGCTCAGTATCCGCCCCGCTGTGTCCTCCCCGCCGCCGGCTGGTTCTTGTCCACACGTACCTCGAAGCCGGCTGCTGCCATGTTGATGCGCATAAGTCGCAGCTTCAGAGTCCGCTCGTAGTCCTGCGCCATAGCAAGCGCGGAGGCATGGACTGTCTGACGTGGTGATGGCGTAGTTTGGACAAGTAGCTATTTTTGTCGGGACAAGAGTTGCGGTGTCAGCAGGTGTAATAACATGTCGGCGAGGCAGTGTAATACCGCCTATGCAAACCAGAAGCGGTCTAGGGAGGGATTGGCCAAGCCCATCCTAAATCCTTATACGCAGCAAGAAAATATCGAGAAGCGAGAATGCGATGCAACAACATACCTTATCCACAAGATCCAATCTGGCATTTAACGTTCCCTTCCGAATCATTTCAATCAATTCCTGCTCCAGATCCTCCCCGCTCTGATACCGCCCTGCGAACGTCTTGGCTACCTCATCCAGCCTAACGCAGGTAAACGGTACGAACCACTGCACGATGCTCTTGCTCCTAATCATGTGAAACAAATGCGGCACGTGGCTGGCAAGGTAGATGTCCAGCATGTAGTCGGCACGGTAACTCTCCAAGATTTCGAGGCACTGCGAGTACTTTGAGCCGCAGAAGAACCCAATCGCCCGACGGATCTGCGGTTCCAGCTCCAGGAAGTTGCGGAACGTGGGATTGTCCAGCATGAGCGTTTGCAGAGCGCCGCGGTCGAAGCTGGCCAGCGCGCAGAGGCCACCGTAGATGGCAACGTCGTTTGCTGTCAAAACTTCCCGCCTGAACTGCCGCCCGGCCACCGGGTCTGCCGTTGCGAAGCTTGGGTCCGCCTTAGAGAAGGTTAATGCCGCTTCCTTGTACGAGCCTGCGCACATCTGCGCCAAGGCCTGGGAGATGTATGCGATTGCATCGAAACGTGTCTTCTCCTCCGGTCTCAGGTTGAGTGCTTGCAACTTGACAGCTTGCTGTTGTACTTGCAGCCAGTTCCGCTGCGCGATTGCTACCAGGATGAGGTTGACACACATCTGAGCAATGTGGGTGGGCGTAGTACAATAGTCTCGCATTCTAGACAAAGCATTGTATGCCTTGAGGTAGTCTCCCGCGCTATAGTAGAAGCTGCCGAGATCCTCATTGCCCATCCGTATGCTCTCCTTGATCAGATTGTTTTTGTATCCCTTCAGCTCCTGCTCCAGTCGGTCGCCCTCAGCCTTGATCTCCTTCACTTTCTTGTCCGCCCAGTCCATGTCCGGGACCGCAAGCGAGTCTTCAGGGGCAACCTTGTCTAACTCGCCCGTGAGATCCAAGTACTTTTGGACATCCTTGCCGCGTTTCGCCTCTATCACTGCCATTCGAAGGGCTTCGGTGCCTAGTTGTGTAGAGTGAAGACCGATGTAGGCGAGGCGCTGTAATCGTGTAGGGCCTAGGACACGGGTGTCAGCTAGGATATCGTACCATGTCTACAACGAGGTCTTGCTCGCACCTGCATAGTTCGCGATGTACGCTTCAAGGTCTAACTTAGGTGTCTCTGTGGGTTGCGTCAGTTGGATCCCTCTAAGTATATTGTGTGCTTCTGGTGTACATACCGTGGACAATGAGCTTTCCCGAACTCGCCTCCATTTTCAGAGCCAGGCGAATGCTTCTTCTTCAAGCAGAGAAAGTGGTAGGCTTTGTGTGAATTCGCGTTTGTTGTCGTAATTGCATTGAAGTCTGCTTGCTTTCCTGAGCTTTGACGACGTGCCGCCGGAGCTAAGAAAGCAGTTAATTCCGGGCGCGGATTCCCACCGCTCTCGACGCGACCGCGGCAGCGCAAGGCAACGACAGAGTGGATACGGGCGGGGTACAAAGATGGTGAAGTCAGTGTCCATCACAAGGGGTATTAGGGTCAAGCATGCTGCCATTGACAAAATGCGCGTCCAGTAATCCTTATGGAGACAGTAATATTGCCCCAGCGTAAAGATCACCATCGTTGAAAGGATCCACAACTATTTATATAGCCGCACTGTGAAAGGACAAATTTATTGTGACTACTTCCATGACAATCACCATTACTTGGACAAGCAGGGCACTGAAAGGTTCAGGAGTAGTGTCCAGCACATTGATGCATTGAGGAGAGCTATAGTAGTCTCGACTACCTTGCTTTGATAAACAGGAAGAATCAAAACACGCAAACGGGACAAGACCACTTGTCGGGATATCCATCAAAACATGCAATCGTCCAAAGTCGTACATACCAGGCCGTCAGCGAGTGGACGAGGCCCGGGCACTTAAGCCATCAGCTTCTCAATATCAACCAGGTTGCCATTCTCATCAATGCGACCCTTCTCCGCGTCAGTCGCGTTGTGCAGGGCATCGGCCTTCCTTAGTGTCATGACATCCAGATCCGTGACATAGCTCTTTCCGTCCTTGCTCCTGATGCGGACCTCCAGCTCCGAATCGAGCATCATGTCGTCCTTCCACAAGCGCCTGGGACCATCATAGACGCAGAGCACCCGCTTCTTCATCTTCATCTTGTCCATGGGACAACCCCATGACAAGGGGTAGTTCTTTCTCTTCTTCCGGCTGGAGCCCGTGAGCGCGACACCACCTTTGGAGTAGGTGAGCCCAACGCGCTTGCCGTTGTTGATGTTGGGTTTGGTGATTCCGTTACCACCCCCGACGTGCGAGGAGCCGCCCAGGACACCTCGGGGATGTGTTAGTTGTCAATCCTTACGAGACTTGATGGAGCCCTTGCCCGCCTTGGAGGAGGTGCGAGCACCATAGGTGGTGTCCTCAGCATCGTCTTCCTCCTCGTCATCCGACATGTCGTCATTGTCGAAGTCAAGGGAGAACTCGTCCTTTGGCGAAGCGAGATGGTGCTTGTCAAGAGTCTCTTGGACCTGCTTGTCGTTGCGAACGGACTGCAGGTTGTGTTGGTTGACGGCCTCGGTGGGGTCGGCTTGTTGGACGACGCGGAGGACACATTCGTCGAGATGCTCGTAGAACTCTTGCGCGTTGGCAAAGGTAACCGAGCATGTTGAGCAAGTACCTGTCGTCTCGGCAGCAGCAGTGTTTGACTTCTTGTTGCTGGCAGGCGACTTCCTGCGGCTGTTGGGCGGGTTCTGCTCGACGCCGTGAACGGAAGTAAGATGTCTCTTGAAGACATCGGCTCTGTTGAAGCTCTTCTCGGAGGCGGAGCCCGAGCCAGGGCAGAAACCGCACACCATTGTGCCCTTGTAATGGGTTAGGGTGTGGCGGTTCTTGTCATACTTGCGTGCAAAGCCGCGGGTGTAGAAGGGGCAGGTGACAATTGGACATTTTTCCGGGCGCTCTTCTTGGTGGGTAAGCATGTGTGCCTTGAGGTCCTTGAAGCTTCGGCCGCAATCAGGTCGTGGGCAAATGCCCTTCTCCTTTCCCTCCTCGTCGAAGCTGCCGCTGCGTCGGCTGTTCTGGGACAGATGGGAGTGAACCGATGAAACCGAAGGCCTGCGGGTGTAGGGGTGGTAGCTAGCGGTGTGGAGATAGGGCGATTGGCTGCCGGACTTCTTGAACACCCTTCGCTCACTTCGCATGGATAGGATGGAGGCTGCTGGAGACGGTGGCTGCTCGTAGAAGGTAGGTGGAGTCATCCTCTGGAGGTCGTATGAGGGCATCGAGAAGGTAGGTGCTTGCGAGAAGGGTTGAATAAGTGTGGGATCTGGTGGTTGTACGGTTAGCAACCTTGCCTGGCTGGGTGACAAACGAAGTCACAAGATAGCACGGAAAGGAAAAAACCAACAAGCTAAGACTGGAGAAGGAAAGCCGAGGCCATTGGCCTCGTAGACAGTAGGAGAGGGAGAACCACGAAATTGATTGTAATTGGGTGGGATATGAGGCCAGGATGTAACTAAGTCTGTTCTTGGTCTTTTCGCGGGTATGGAAGGCTTGATGATCGAGCCTCTGCGCTCATTGACCCGTCGCCAGGTGGTTGGCGACTGTGAAGCTCGGGAGTATGCCGAAGCCGGGGTGGTGGGCGTTTTGAAAACATGCTCTTGGTTCGAGTCGTAGTTCGAAACTGCTGAGAGCCGTCTCTTGCTTCCATCCGTACTTGAACTTCTCGATTGGTATGCTCGACTTGGGACAGACGAAGTACAAAGCGAAAGAGGAGACTGCTCAGACATAGTAGGAACTCGTCTTGACTCACCAACAAAGTCGTTCTTCATCGCCAGGATGCTATCAAACTCTGCGCCGGTAGTGAAGAAGTCTTGGGTGAAGGTGCCATCTACAATGCCAGGTCGGATACCTAAGCCTTGGTCGAGGATGTCCCATGCCTCGGGTTGTTGAGGTGGCATCGCTGGGGAACCCATTGCTGAAGTCGAAGTGCTGTGGACTGAAGCTCCGGACTCTGAAGCAGAAGAGAGGATGGGAGGCACTATATCAAATGAATGTGCGGCTGAGTGGGCTGGGGACCCAGCAGGGCTGTGTAGGTTGTAGATGGCCTTTGGGTCCTGAAGATGTGAATCTAGGCCAAGACCGAAATGGTGTATGCGAGGTACGTCAGAGAAGGCTTGTGTGGGAGCGAATGAGTCGAAGGTGCACATCGAGTGGTTATAGGATGCGCTGAAGCCGGACGAGGGCACAAACGGCTGGCTGGTACTTATGAAGTCTTGATAAGTCTCTTGGTGAGGGTAGAGCTCGAAGTCATGCGAGTCCTGCGCAGGCATGGTGGCTGAGTACTCTGGATATGAAGCCATGTCTATGTCTGGTCGAGGTGGTGGTTTGACTGCAAAGCCTGCGCAAGGGGAGAATGTTTGTTAGCAACCTGTAGCTAACGGCGACCAGCCCTCGAGATGCATCCAAGCAGTGGAGAACTTACAAGGAAGCGATGGTCCAATTGCAATGGTAGTGATCCAAAACACCTATAGAGCGGAGGTGTTACAGAAACACTAGACTGCTAATTGCCCAACAGTGAGGATGGTAGACTGGCCGTGAGGTGCTTGGGTGAGGAGGACGTTGTGGTAGTGTGGTGGTGATGGTGTTGTTACCAGTAGGGTTGGTATTTGAGATTGTATGTTCCAGACTGGCGTTAGTGAACGTGCTGCTGTTAGTTGACAACGTTCTGGAATGTCGATTGAAAATCATTTCGGGGGCGAAGTTCAGGTTATCTATAAACCTATCTTTCGTTCGCGGTAAGCCCCCCATGGTAGCCCGTGGTCGTGATGCGCAAGCACCTTTTGCTAACCACACCGAAACCAGGACCCCTGTACTGCCCTACGAGCATTCCCGCCAGACACGGGCTTCTAGGTGGCTTGTTTGCCGATTTGGCAAAGGGAACTGTGGAAGGGGTGGGCCATGTCATGACGGTGAATTGGCGCTAGGGAAATAACGAGGGGAGGCCATGGAACCGCCAAAATTACAGTTCTCCGCCATCTTCGCGACCTCCGAAGGGGAAACGAGAGGGAGCCCATACAAAGGTTGCGGTGAATCGCTCTGCTCGGCGCTGCAGGCTGGACCCCTACCCATGCACGATCCCATGCGAGTTTTGTGCCCAATCAGTCCACCTGTGTCCACGCTTTTCCTAAAGTTGCGACCAACGCAACCTCCACTCCCTAAAAGGAGCGCCCGTCGAAACCCCAGTCTCGCGAGCGCCGGGATCTGTTAGACTTTTGCTTGGAGCCTCTTTCCTTAACTCGAATTGGAGACCCTAAGCGTACGGCTTCGACTTCCCCATAGCACCCGACCATAGTCGAGAAGATGCCGTATCACACAACGTCTGGATCCATAGCGGCACGAAAACCGCTTGTTCACGATGGCCGATGCCGACCCTTGCCCAGAATTCTTTTTCTGCGGTATCGCTTGAGGAGATCACTGGAGGGACCTGAACACTTCGGTCTGATGCTGTGGATTACTTCACCTTCTAGGATACCGCACATTGAGCGGTGATTACAGCCACGCTTCTGGTGGTGACTGTTTGCGACCGCAACCTTCTTTCTAACGTAAGGAGAGAATCATCGGCCAATCGTTCGCTCGTAGTCGTGTCTGACCCGAGCCGGCGGAGTCCTGGCCGTGCCTGTGATTCGCCCACACCGGTGAATCCTGGCAATTTGACGCAGCAAGTGGCTGTGTGATGATACCCAGGAGGGGGCGGTGGGAGCGAAGCGTGGAATGTTCATCAACCCCTGGCGGTCTCTGGAGCCATGCTCCTTCCGGTATGGTGCGTGATGACCTTTTCCTCGAAGAAGTATAGCACTTCCTTTAGCGAAGGCTTGTGTCTCCCCCTCGACCGCAAGTCAGTGTGTTAGCTTAGCGTTGATATGTACACTTCACCGGTGAAAACACTGTCAAGTGCAAAATCAATAACAAATGTTAATCATCGTCATCAGAAGCCAGCAAAGCAAGTGCTGTACGCACGTAATTGCGACGGCGTTTCTTTTCATCATCAACAACAACAACAACCCACCTGCTTTTCATGTGCTGTTCATTGCTGCGGCATATCTCCTCTGCAAGACCTGCACCTGTCATGAGTGGACTCATGGCTGCAGCATTCGGTCCTTCTCATTCGAAGAGCCGCCAAATGCTGCAGGGTTTCCAAGAGCTTCCCATGGCCCTCGTGGTAGGCATTGATTGCATATGTCTTGCATCCCACTCACGACAGTCACTCCCGTAGCAGTCTAGACCTTGCGCTTAGGACGGTTGATATTGATCAACTCGGCTTGCCGTTAGTGATGCTTTTCCACAGTAATTGCTTTTGTTCGATGGTGTAAGGCTGGGGATCCGTGCTTCCCTTTCCACTCTACTGGATAGGGCTGATCCCAAAGGGGAATAACGAGTACGCAGACAGAAGATATCTCATTGGTCGAAGCTCCCTCCTGCCGCAGGACACATCCTGCTGTAACTCCTCGATACCACTCGCGCTCGATTGAACCGTCGAAGTGCATGTCCACATTCTCAAAACAGGAGGTTGCGGCAGAGGCAGGTTGTCGGATCCAAAGCACGATTTGCCCCAGCAGCTTGGTTTCTTGCGGAATTGAAGCCCCCGGCCCCTCCTGTGACTAGAAGGCATCAGGGTACATCCTGAAAGTTGCAAGAAGACCCGGTATCTCAAAACTCTAAATCGTACCTTAGGATAACTCCGCGAGACAACGGGTAATGTCTCACCACCTTACCGCAATGGGCCGTTTGTGGGGGTGGTCTGCTCCCGATTCAGTTGCTTTTCGCTTCCTTCTTCATGTGATTGGAAGGCTGCAGGCCCATTGCGGCGACACCGATCAGAGGGTGCGTCAGATAATGCCTCTCTTCATTTAAGGGCCCCGCAAGGAAATGAAGTTCTACACGCTGCGACCATCCTGACGCCGAAGTCGGCGATGCGAAGAGATAGCTTAGGGTGTTTCGTGCTGTACTCCATGCCTTGCGATGGTCAAAGCTATCGCAATATCGTATCACAGAGAGTGGACAGGGCACCAACGACACCTCCTCGTAGCACCCGAGGACAGGCTTCGGTATGCCGCTCATTGGATCAATGTGTCCTGCGAAGCGGGCGCCTATCGGTGATTGGATGCTGAGCGCTGCGGCATGCCAATAATCAAACCACCACAACCCAAGCACAGCAAAAGGGAAATTCTCAAGCTATCCCGGGAAGAAGCAACCTTCAAGCCATCATTCAACAAGCTTTAGTCCGATGGAACCTTCGCAGAGGTCACCCACCATGGTCAATCCTGCCCACCTGATAGGGCTGGTACCAACTAAATATAGAGGCCAGAGGTATCCACAGCCACGCGAGGTCGTCCCAGAGACACAATGATAAAGGTACCCGAGCGTATTCGCTGGGACATGGCTTGACGAAACACGAGTTGACTTTCTCAAGCCTCCAGCACCTCGAGTTGCCTTGGCTTCCCTGCGCGAGAAGCCGAAGGGTCATGTCCTCATCCTTTTGCACTTGTTGTAGCGCAGGCTTGAGTTTGTGCGACTGTACAGAACTGTCCTGGCATAGGTTGGCCCGCCACAATCTTCAATAAATGGCTCACGGGACACGCACAGCTATTCAGATTGAATACGGATAGGGCTCATGCTTTGGTTGTCAATGAGCAGCGGCTGGCATGACGACGTGCAGAGGCATGAAGTCGGTGGATCTTCGAGATCTCCTGTACCAGGCTGTCGATCATCGACGGACTTTTGCTGCGGGAGATCCAATGCCAGGATGTCAACACGGGAACGTCCTCTTTAGTCATCTCCTGACGATCATATGAGTGGAGATCCGACGAATTTGTGCCGTGGTCGAGTAGATCCCGGTAAATTTCCAAGGCAAGAAATGATTAACTGTCAAGCAAGTATCCTGTTACTTTTCAATTGGCGATGGCGCCTCTCGCTAGGAAATCGCGCCCATGATTGTCTCCTTTGGTGCACAACAACTGGCCTTGGTTCCTACAGGACCAGTCAAGAGAAGCAGATGCGCAGATTCTGCTCCACTGTGGTGCTCGTATGTCGACAATCTCCGATCTCCCAGTTCAGGAAGCAGACTGGAGCAGGCTGGCACTGGATCGCTCGACAAAGACCAGGACGGCAGCGCTGGCTTGCAGTTCAGCTCTCGGTTAACCACGAGGCGTCGCCCTGGACCGTTCTGTCGCTGCACTTGCAGATGGTCGATCAGTAGAACGGTACTAGGCAGCGGGGCGGGGAGGTACCAAAGTCACTGCAACCACATATGCAGGCTTCATCTATTGAAGCGAAACGTGAATTAGACTCCAAGTGTCGCTTCCATTTTTCTGGGAGGTAATGATAAGGTTGTCCAGTAATAATCCCGCAAAGACGGCAGACAATCAAGTGCACTTGATCACGTTCTTGGCGTGCATGCACGTCATATAGGACGAAAGCCAAATAGGATCCGAGTCCAGGTGAATCAATTTGGTAGGAGGCGTTGTAGGCAAATGATCCTGATCACAACTCTGAGGCTCTGCCTGTCAGAGAACCTAACAAAGGTTAAGCAAGGTCACTACAACATTTCTGATTGCTTGGAACCGGTGACTTTGACGCTTCTTATCTACCAATGACCCGCGATCCAAAAAGAGGAAAAGCTGTGGTAGGTAATATTATTGCTCAATCACAGCGCCCAGTCTCATCGAAATGCAAATCCATCAAACCCATGAGACCTGTATCTTGGTACAAATGGAGGCAGCATTCATTATTTCGACTCTGTGTGAACGGGAGACTTGGGTGGCTTTGGCAATTGCTCATGGGAAGATCAACGCTCAATGACCCTTTCTTGTTCATTGCATGCTTGCGACCGTTAAATGCATGAGGACCATGTCGTCGTTGTCAGCTCGCAATGATCAGACTACCACTGAACACCCCTTCTGGATTCCGATCAGGATAGGTTGATGAGTAAAATAAACTCATCCGGAGCGACTGCGTGCAAATGCAAAGTAGCCAAGCGCAGAAATAAGTGTAGGAGACACTGAATCAGAGAAACTCGAAGCATGTATGCAAAGAAAACGGTAATGTGGTGATTTACCTCTGAAAGCCGTTCCGAGCCTTGCCCTCCTCAAGAGCTGTGACCAACCAACGGAAAGTGCCGTCAATCCAATGGCCGCACCTGGCAAACGATGCTTCTGGGCTTGCCCAGGTCTTCTGTGCCCCCGCCTAATAGAACAGCTGATTGGGAGTCTCATACGTTAGCTTTTGAGCGAGGTCTAAGAGGCTCTGGCTGAAAAGTGCTGCTGGTGGCTGTACCACTGCACTCTAACAGGACGAGTCTCATATCTTAGCAACTTCTCCTCTCCAACCCCACCCTTGAAGAGCATCTTCATCTAGCTTCTTCATTCCGCATGCTTCGCAGATCTGGATGACCACCTCTCGGACGGCTCTGACTTCCTCTACGGTGGCGCCATTGTTCAGAGCGCCCTTCAAATGACCCTTTAGCTGGGGGTTGACCTACTGAGATTAGCTTCCGCCCACCAATGAACGATACAGAGTGACAAGTTTCCTCACATCTTGTGGAATGAGGCCAGCGAGAAGCACAAAGCTACTCTCCGCTGGCGTCAAGATGTTGGTATTGCTCAGCAGATACCCATACATGAGCCTTGCAGTGACACCCAAGTCTTCCGTTCCAGACCTGTCCATCTGTCCCATAACCCGCTTTGAGACTTTGCCATACACCTGATCGAAGAACCGTTGCCCCCGTTGTAGTATCTGTGAGGAGGGCATGTCGAACAGCTCGATGGGTCGCGCGCTCGGTGAGTACGTCATTGGTTCGTCCAACAGGTCTGGCGGTGTTGCGGTCTTGAGCGAGAGAAGCCCGTTGATTGTCTGTACATCATTAGCACCTCCTACCGAGCTTCATGAAACAGATGCGCGAATTGAGGAAGGGAAGGGAAGGGCCAAACCTTGGGAAGTCCTACGATGGCCGCCGATTTGACAAGACCTTCGCGCATCCTCCGCGCAATCTGCAATTGCTCCGCATGAGGAGGGCTTGTGGCCTCCGTGTGACTGCCTCCATGTTCAAGCGCGTATGTGAACACCTTGGGGATATCGTCCGCTCTGTTGAGCGTCGAAAGCGTGACGCCTGCAATGAAGTACCATGTATGCTTCGGTAGCCCCGGGTGAGCTCGGATGGAAGCAAGAAAGGAAGGCGTAACAATCGAGGGTACCGGCATGGTGACAGCTTTGTCGCTGCGTCCTCAGAGCATTGTCACCGTGGACTGGCAGGCGAGGTCATTGTTTTCGTGGTTCTGAGAGTGTCCGGGTGGAGCAACGGCGTCATCCAAACAACCATCACATTTCGGCCAGTTTCGGCATACCCACCGGATCAGGGCTTCCATACATGCTAGGACCGGCAGTTAAGATAATACTCATCTAAGCTGGCTCTATATTTTGCGTATCTACTCTATTGGAAGACAGCATGATCTCAACAGTTCTTGTAGTTTTGCTGGCTTATCTCTCAAAATATCCCACTCCTCTTCTTGCTTGACCATCAAGGTCCCTGCCAAGATTGTGCCGTTCAAGGAGATGAAACCAACTTCCGATCCATCGTCACGGCGCAGCACGTCTCCTTCCCGCTTTCTCGGGCAAATCATCATGATACGGCTTGTCATAGCAAGGTTGTAGCTGTATGGACTGCTGTCATTTTCTGTCTTGTGCAGCTCAAGCATCCCGGGATGTCTTGCAATATATTCGTCTACCGATGCCCGGGCAGCCCGGCAAAGCCTTTGATATATTGAGAACAACGTAGCTGAGTCTGGCTGCGAAGGGATTGGTAGCCCAAAGTGGACGAAGGGCAATCCCGGATGGACACAGAGTCCATTAGGGTCTGTCTGATGTGACAGTACCTCGTCAGCCAACAAGTTCCAATGTTGATTCCCCTGTTGCTGATGTTGCATATCCTGCACTGGCAGGAACTGTAGGTGTCGATGGTTTTGACTTGCTCCGCTATGCACGCCCGAATTGAAGAATGCAAACAGGGGCTTTCTTGAATGGTTTGACGGTGAAGCTTCCCAATCCCGTAGACACCCAAACGTAGCCTCGACGTCCGATGGCTCTAGCAATTGAGTTTGCTGCTTATTGAGCTTCGTTGCAATGATGAAGTGGTTTCTGATGACAGGGTACTTATTTAACACCAAGATATGGGTAGGATTTTTGTCGTCAGGTAGCACCGTGATTAGAAGCTGTTTCGGCGGGTCCTCGAAAGGGTCGTAGTTCTTGACGTCCTTTTTCTGTTCCCCTTGGTTCGGCTTCTTTGCTAGAGCTGGGCACCATCGTAATTGAAACTAGGAGAAATAGTTACCTACTGAAAGCTACAGGAGCGTCTCACATCCCAGGCGAGCTCTCCGGTTGCAATGCGCTTGCTTACCACTACGTCCTTAGATCCGAGGGGGAGAATGGAGAGCTCAGTATCAGAGAAGGTGAGAGCCTCAGTAGTAGAAGCAGCATCGTATGCACTCGCAACAAGGGCGACTAGGTCCTTGCTATGATTCATCCTCTTAAGCAACGTAATACGCAGAAATAATGAATGCTGTCAACAAATGTCCTCCCATACCTTTGAGGAAGGTTGATTAGGTTCATGTCACGTGGGTCATCCGCTTCCGCTAATTGTCGTCCACTCTGGCTCCGCTTGACTCGAGCAATGACAGCATCACCAAGGCCTCTCAGCAGCAACAATTAGGACCGTAGCTTCTACCTTTCGCTCGGTAGGGTTTTGTGGATTTACGCGGTATACTCACGCTCTATTGGTGGAGAGGGGCGTCAGCACTACGCACATTATATTATGACAAACTGTTTATAGTTTGCAACCTAGGGATATCGAATACCCAAACAATCCAACGATACCGAATTATGTGGCCAGTCTTAAACAAAGAAAACTCAAAGGCATTGCTGCAGTCATCTTATAGGAGCAACACGGAAAACAGGAAGAATGACGCTACGACAATGAGATGGAGGGACCGTAAGATGTCATATCCCTCTATGCAATAATATAGGAAGAGCTATCGCTGTGCTGCAACGATTCCGCGCCGAATCCTTACGACGGCTCACTGTCACTGTAGCAGAGACTTTCATACTTCTTCTTGGCAGTGGTAGGGCCGAACAGGTATGAACCCCCGTTCTCGAGTATGTGATCTGTTACCTTCTTCCAAGGAATCTTGTGCAGCTTGCGGTGTCTTTTGCCCTGCCTCTTTGCGTGTTTGGCTGTTTCCTCGGTCTCAAAAAAGGCTACCGCGTCCAGTAAGAGTTTCACCTAAAGGTGGTATGGTCAGTTGCGTGTTTCCGCATCGCTTCAAGCCACACTCACATCTCGTTCTGTCCAGTTCGGCCTTCTAACTCTCTCCTCCTTGTTCTTGATCAGAGCTCGATATCTTCCTCGCAGCGTTGATTCCGCCTCCGTGAAATTTCCTTTCGCCTGTATGACCTTGTACGACCACCCTCTACTTCTTCCCTCTACTAGCAACCGGTCCTTCCATTGCTTGTCACTTTCCATTTGCGGTGTGTAGCGCCGGTCGCCATGAGCGGAGTAGGATGGGATTGAAGGAACAGTGCTCCCAACCCAGGGATGGCTGTGATCCTCGTCAGTATAGACACTGTTGGTGCTAGGGCTGAATGGAGTTGATGAAAGCGTGGAGTCAGGACTGTGTAACCGAGTCGTTGGGTACGGAATTCCATGACACTGATTCGATGGCATGGAGTCGTAATCCCAGAAATCGGAGGTTGAAGAGTTAGATGGATAAAGAGAAGGATCTTGCACAGGTAGTCCCCAGCCTGCGTCCTCCCAATTGAACATAAAGCCTGAATCCGCCTCATCAACAGCTGGTGGATTTGCAATCTCAGTAGGATAGATTTGCGAGAGATCGCCACTCGTGAGGGTCGACTCGGCTCCATAGCCTGATGCGGAAAGTTCGCCCCAGCACTCCTCTAGATGGACGCTCGAACGTGGTTCAAGGCTTGTCATACTGTCTGACAGAGAACTTGAGGCAACACACTGCCTTTCCGGTAACATAAGCGGCCCGCTTATAGCCTGGACCTCAAGGTCTGTACGCTGCAGGAGTGCACCCGAGAAAGACATCTGTGGTTCCGGAAGACTCTTGGGTGACATGCTCTCGTCAGACCAAGCGCTTGGGGAAGTGCTGGTAGGGAAGTCCTTAGTCCGGAAGCTGTCGAACGAACTATAGCTATCCATATTGAGACCTTCTCTGAACAGCGAAAGCATCGGCGAGGGACCACTCAGGCTTGGGTTCTGTAAAGCGCATGAGGAGATAGAAGGGCGGGGTTGAGAGTTCGACGAGAGGCGCTGAAGTCTACCCGCCGAAGCCGCTAAGTTGAGCGAGTTCCGGGCAGGATTCAATTCAGGCCTGCTTCTGGGAACCAAGTGACCGACTTCGGCGGCTCCGATTTGGAGCGGCGCCCTGGCTTGATGACTCTGGTATCGACCGAGACCGGCAATGCAGTCTTGCCTGTCTCCTTGGCAACTGAATGGAATGTTGTCGGTTCCCATACTGCGTCCGTAGTATTCGTGTGATAGCTGACGCTCAAGATATGGCTGGCTGATGCCCGGGTTCTCTTGCTTTGCGATTACCAGATCTTCTGCTTTCATCATGTAGAAATCGTAAGGCTCTTCCTGCAATATCAGCGTCGTCAGTATGCAACACGACTGGGAACTTGTTCTGGACCAGTTTCAGTGGGATTGGTGCTTGGGAATAAATCATTGCTCACCGCTTCCTTTTTCTCAGCATATACGGGAAGTTGCATTACAGCTCCACCGTAGTACTTCATTCTTGGATCTTCAGACGTTTTCTATTGCTGCAAGGTTTCGTAAGTCGCAGAACGTCGGCACCTGGATGCGAGCGGTAGCAAATGATGTTATACTTACGGAAACCCGCAAAGCTATTGCTGTGCAACAGAGCTCCAGTTGGAGATATACGGGGACCAATCAGAAAAACCTCTGCCATTGAAGCTTAGTCGATCTTCTGCTGGGAGGGCTTGTTAGAAAATACCTCTCGCACCACGTGGGATTTGGAAGAACGATCCACGAATGGCGGAAGAATTAAGGCTGAGCAAAGAGACCACGAGATGGCTTGGGTAGTGTTGGATGATGGTTTGAGCTGCTGCAAGACTTGCCACGCATTCAGCCTCTTCCAACTTCTAAAAGACTCTTGGGGCAGCAAGTGCTGGCACGGAAATCGACGTATAGAACGATAAGGCCCAATGAGGAAAAGCAAACGCAAACAAAAGAGTACGGCGACCAATGAATCTCCCCACGGAACGCTCTACAATGCTACCAGCACAAAGATTGGAGAAGACAATGAGCAGTGAACGGCTTTACGAGAACATCTTATAGGCACTACCGACATCAACTCTCAGACTTTCGAAGTCGATATCTACTTGACCTTGAGGAACGCTACCCAGTATACGACATGATGGCCAGCCCGGTGTAGTCCCGAGTGAGCGACCAGTCACCGTTTGATATACGGCTCGTCTATCTCTATCCCCCCTGCCTCCCTTCCGACGCCCGCCGCTCGTAGGCAATGGAAATGCAAGCCCTTCTCCTTTACTTGGTGAGGGCAGGGGCTCAGATCGAATCTCGATCGCCGAAGTGGTCTTAGATGTTTCACCCCCAGCCTAGATATGGCGGAAGCTACTGCTATCTGAGTGGCTTAGTACCTGCGAATGAATCGGAAGGCTTTCTAGTCTGCCTAGAAACGGTTCTCAGCCTTCATCAGCAGATGGATGGCCAATCATCTATGGTCTTGTAAATAGTTCGCATTTGGGCTTAGCTGGGTTGTGAAGCCGCTAACAGGAAGTTTGCAGCAAGGGCTTGCAGGCATCTGGAAGTCTAGTTTACAAGTCAGTTTCAGCATATACTAATGATCGTTCTCCGCACCATGACTGGTCACAAACTGGCCGTTGCCGCAAACACGTTGAGAGGCATGATCGGTCGGTCCGTGCGTCAGCCACGATTGTTTGACACGCACTTTGGGCCATGATATCGGTCCTGAACAAGTGTTTGGCATGATCATATGGCAGCATGGCGTGCTTTGCTGGACCGGTGTACGGAAGGTCGCTTGTCCAGTGATTTTTCCGGCCTACAGGGCAGACATCATCTGGGAAGACATATTCTCACAAGCTTTCTCGAGATTCTGCCCTATGTTTGTGAGGTGGAATAACAACATTCGCCCAGTACTATATGCTATGTCTTCAAAGACTGATCTCATCATCCCTCTCCGGTATACTGCATAACCCAGGCTGGATATCGACTACCACTTACCGTCCACTGCACGCCACAGCAGGCAACTAACATGTTCCGCAGGGTCCGGCGGGCCGTTGCGTTGGCATCATCTCGTAAAAGCATATCCTATCATCAAAACAAAGATTGACAGATAAAATGTTGCTCACGGCTGTCTGATCGGTCAATATGCACGCGGGTTGCGCCACTGCTAATTCCCCTGTCCAAGAAAGCGTTTTGGCCTTCTCATTGGAAGGCATGAAAGGGTGACCCTCGCCAGGAGTACTAGCGGCTTGCGCGCCTGGTACGCCACCAGACGAACGAACCGTTCCATGAGGCAATGCGTGATGATGCCGTTACACAACGCCAGCCGCATCCGGATTCACCTTGGTCCCTCAGTAAAACCCCGCTAGCTTGCCGGTTCTAGGGCATATATGGCATAATGCCGAGGGAATCCCCTTCCCCGCTGCACGGCGTTTGTTGACAAGGTTGAATAGCCGGGCGATACCGTAATGGGAGAGTCGTATGTTGTCAAGGCTTAGAGCTCGCGGCGAGAGGATCAACAGCTTCAGAGTCTCAGGGACTATCGCAAAAGGAGACTTAGCAAGCCTTGTCATACCGGATTTCTGTACTACGCCTCAGCTAGGCGATCCATGTCGGCCAGATCCGAGGCATCTTCTACCGTTGGTGGTCTTGTGGGGAACCAGCCGCCAGAAGGCACTTGCCCACAGTCTGTAAACAAGGCCATCGAGGGCTACGGTTTTTCTTGTTGACAGAAGCTTTTTGCCGCTTCAGCACAGAACGTTGCTTCTCGGCCATGTTTCAAACAAGCTAAGACAGCAATAGGCTTCCCGTTTCCCATGGTCAGCCCCGATCTGTACTCCTCAGCCTGCGCTTCCTGACGCATTGCCTCGTCCATGCGCCTGGAAGAGGAGCAAGCCCGTCAGATCTTGGACTTCTCCCGGATACCAATGTCCGTCCAAGGCAAGCCGAGGAACTCCCACATAAAGTGGAACCTACATTCGATCGAGTCAACCAGTAGAACTTATTGTGAGTAGTGATGCATACCTGTCACTACCGAAGAACGGCTCCTCCTTCCCATCTCTGTTTTTCACCCAAAACCAAGGGGCACCGAAAGCACCCAATTTTATCGCTTTTTGAGTGCTATCGAGCAACTTCTGCTTATACTTTTGGGTCTGGGCCGCTTCGATAATTGTCTTGGTATCTTCTTTATTGAAGTGTCTCATTAATACGTCCGCCAAGGTGTCTGGGTTGCTCAGATCCTTATGCCCTTGAAACATGGCTACCCATGACGCTTTGAGCAACGCTTCAAACTTTTCTTTCGGGTAGGTCTCCTTGATGTATGTTAAGCATCTTTGGGGCTTCAGAAGGTCAGAATACTAATCTCATGGCAACCGCACGTACTCACTAGAAGTGACACTATGGGAAAGATGTCGGGGATACTGGCATCTGGTACGCCGAAGTAGTTGTTCGCACGTCTGTTCTCAAACTTTGCATGTGCCGCCTTGGCAGGGAGTTTCCACGGCGGTTGGTTACCTGGTGTGTGTCAATGTTAGATGCTTGAAGGAGGTCACACGCGAGATCGATCGTCTACCCTACCAGAGTCTGCCATTATGCCCCCGAGAAAAACAGGATGAAACCTACATTGCAATCGTTGATTAGTAGGGGTTTAACAGCTTGGAGTAAAGATCGTGGAACTGACTCGACCTCAACTCCGTAAGTGGACAATACATCTTTATGCTTCTGAAGATACAAGAAGGCGTAGTAGGAAGTTGGGGAAACTGGTCAGAAGGTGTTAGCGGCTCCTGTGATACGCATGTTTGTATGTTCAGAGCTCGAACCGCAATCAACGTAGCAATCAATCTTCGAACCCATCTTTTGCAGCCTTTGGAAACCTCGGGCTCTCACGATATCTATATTCGCGGAATGGTGGGGCGGTATTACCAGGTGGTTGATGATGTCAAGTGCAGCCCGAGGTTCGCTGTGAGATGAGTAATCGTACGTGTACAGAGCAAACACTCGCCGAGGTAATGACAACTCAATCCAGAGGCATAGCCACCATTACCTTCAAGTCGTGCCTACAAACTACAAATCTAGGACTCGAGCAATGATTTTACCTTGGTTTCTCAGGTGTTCAGATCTTCTTTTGACGCGAAAAGATGGCTGACGCTCAGAGGGTCGCATTGGTTGTCGGTAGGGATTTCCATGTGCTTCAACCAACAGAGCAAACATTCTGAATATGAACAAGGAGGCTCAAGGGGCATTGGACGGCAGATTGCCATTGACCTAGCTAAGAATGGGTACAAAGGTAAAAGCAGAAACGTCGTGAAGATGATCATGCTCTCTGAGTACGCCAACGCTTTCCAGTCGTCGTTGCAGCAAAGTCGTGATCAGACCCCTACGGAACGGACCCGTTCCCTCCAAATCCCAATAGTCCACAGTCGACCGTTGACACTGTTGCGAGAGAGATCAATGAGAATGGCGGAGAGGCTCTTGCTGTCTTTGTTGATACCAGAGATCTTCAAAGCGTCAATGATATGGTTAGTCACAGCGTCAAGGTACGTTCGTTGCGTTAGGGCACATGATATACATCACTTGTTGGGAGGTTGTATTAACGTAGGGCAGGAGTTTGGGCAGCTGGATGCCATGATCTACAACTCTGGCGCCGTGTGGTGGGCGTCTGTGGAAGGAACTCCAATGAAAAGGTTTCAGCTGATGCAGAAGATAAACCCCGAGGGTCTTTACGGTGCTGTGCAAGCAGCCTTGCCTCATCTGAAGAAAGCGAAAGCTGGGCGGGTTGTAGTGGTCAGCCCACCCATTTACTCCAGGTTCTTCCGTGGCAAGACTGCGTACGCAATGGGCAAGATTGCCATGAGCGTACTGACGGTTGGATTGGCGATGGACTTTGAAAGAGAAGGCCAGAAGGACATGGCTATCACCAGCCTTTGGCCAGCTGCTGTGCGCTTGCCATTGCGAATTCCAAGTCCGGAATGTCCTTGTTGACTTCAAGCAGGCCATTCAATCCGCCGCCACGCCACAACCCGATATCCAGCATGAACTGCGTAAACCAGTAAGTCAATGGACAACACTTGGCTCTCCTAAGCTGATTCGATTTGTACAGACGATCTTCTCGGATGCTGTGCTCGCCGTGTTGACTGCTCCTGCCAAGGACGTCAATGGTCGTTTAGAGCTCGATGAAGACTTCCTCCGCCGCCACGCCGGAGTCACTGACTTTTCGAAGTACGCTGTTGTTCCTGGAGCCAGTCCTCGGCGAATTATGCCACTTATACTGCCCGATCTTACAGTCGCGGAGCAAGACGACGAGGGCCGGAGAATGGACAGCACCAAAGTACGGAATTTGAAGCTATAGTTCTTATGGAACAGCCTTGCATTCGCGGTCAGAAACTCTTTGCATCGGTTACACAGAAGCCGTGGCAACGCGTTTGTTGTTGAAACTGTCGCTCCCTCTTCCAGGCATGCGACGGCTCGATCGCAACAGGAACTCATTTCCCTAGGAATGGGCCATCTGCGCAATTTCATGCGGCTCAAGTGCTACTTGCATCTAGGCCGTGTCGCGACGGATTCCAGCCCGGTGTATGAGCACATTCCAGCCAATTCTTGGCACGCAGAACATCAACAAGTAATAGAAGAAGATATGTTGGCTTAAATATGGGAATGGACAGCGCGTTCACTCTCCGCTCCTTCATAAGTTTGCTTTTGATAAAGATTGGTGTCCTTCTTTGCAGTTCCCGGTCCCTCTCCGTCACTCATTTGTATAGTCGGACCTTATTACATTCGTTATCACTGCCGATTTCCTGTCCGTTTCGACCTGACTACATCCTGCTCTGACTCTGGCTCCCTGTCTTCCTGAGCTTCACATTTAGTTGCCAAACATGTTTCGGCAGGCTATCATTCCCTTGCTGGGTTTCGCTGGCCTTGTCGCCGCCCAGGGCAATTTGGGCAATCCCCAGACAAGCTGTACATCAGCCAATGCCCAGCAGTACCTCGGTTGTTTCTCTGAGAGTCCCTATCCTCATGGAAACTTCACGTTTCAGATCCAGCCCGATGCGGCATTCTATCGCAACTATCCCGGATTTACTACTTCCACGCAGATGAACCTGGATCTCTGTCTTACGGCATGCCGTGGGCATGGCTTGCAATATGCATTGATTGTGGGAGATCCGACCACATACCAAAGGTGCTGGTGCTCGATGAACCCGACTCCGGACCCTCAAACAGTTGACTCTACCCCCGGCGACAACACCACCATCAACACTTGTCACGTAGCGCCGCAAACGTCCAATGGTTGTGTGGGTAACCGAAACCAGTGGTGCGGTTCTTTGACCGGTGCGGATATCTATCGGGATCCTTCCTTCTCCCAGGACCCTGCAGTTCGCGCTGTGGCTAACTATCAGTACCTGGGTTGCTTTACCAACAACAATCCCGGCATCGCATTCGTTACAGTGACCACTGCAACATCTGCCCAATGCACTCAGTACTGCTCCGATAACAACTGGCCCTACACCTTCTTCCTCCAACAGGATGGTACGGCAAGCAACTGTGGCTGTGGGTCTGAAATCATGGCCAACACGCAGCTCAGGGAATCCGACTGTCCCCGTATCTGTAACAGCACACTCAACGCGTAAGCCTTCAAGTATCCCAGAACTGTTCATGAAATGGCTGACTGGGAAATGTAGTACCCAAAAATGCGGTGGCAATTTGAAGGCAATTGCCTACGTGAATCCTCAAATGCAGGGTTGCTTCAAACCGAACATTCCTGGCCCTGTGAGCGGATCCACCTACAGCGGCTTGATCTATAACTGGGCAACAACAACCACCACCACTACGAGTCCGGCGACAACCACGACAACCACGTCCTCAAGCTCGTCCTCAAGCGCCAATCCCACAACTACTACGTAAGTGGAGCCATCATCGGGTTTGATTGAAGGAGTCGCTAAGCACCAGTGAAGAACGACGACGATCACAACTACACCGCCGACTACCACTACGTGAGTACAACATTCCAGACCAAAATTTGTGTGATCGCCCAGATGATTGACATTCCGTACAGGACCACAACGACCACGAGCTCGTCGACACCTCCGACCACCACGTACGTGTACTCAGCATGGCATTTGTCGGGTTTGAAGTTGCTGAAACTTTTTATAGGACCACGACGACCACGACAACATCGAGCAGCTCAAGCAGCAGCAGCTCCGCAGCAGGTGGTGTTCAATATGTCACAGTAACCAGCACCCTACCAGGTGCCACCATTACCTACACATCGATTTCCGCTGCTACCGTTACGTACACGAGCATGTAAGTACTTGACCGACATTGGAAACTGTTGCTCTTGAAACTGAACTTCCGAAGCTCTGTACAACCTGCGCAAACAATCACCTACGTTAGCACCGTCAGCGTTACAGCTACTGCCACGGAGACCGCTACTCAAACCGCTACTGAAACTGCTACAGCCACTGCGACAGCCACACTGGTAGGTTAACGCCCCGTATCAAAGTGATACCCCGGTTGGCTTACACTCCGCAGACCGCCACAGAGACTGCGACGTCCGTTGTTTACACCCCCCCTACATCGAGCTCCACGGCAGCAAGCAGCACGACATCATCTACTTCCTCAGTCGCATCAAGCTCCAGCTCCGCGGCTGCTACTTCTAGCTCATCGAGCAGTAGCAGCAGCAGCAGTAGTTCAGCGGTAAGCTCTTCATCAAGCACATCGAGCTCCAGCTCCGCCGCCCCAAGCTCAACCTCCTCCAGCACTAGCTCCAGTGCTTCGGTCAGCAGCAGCAGCAGTAGCAGCTCAGCCTCTTCCTCATCAAGCGTCAGCAGTACTAGCTCTAGTTCCTCCGCTGCCTCGTCAAGTTCGTCCACGTCCGTTTCATCATCGTCCAGCTCTTCTGCTCCGTCCTCTGCGCCGTCTCTTCCACCAAGCGGACCCAAGCCTAGCTGCCCAGCCTCAAACAACACCCTCTACACAGCTACCAACGGCGCGCAACTCCAACTCGAATGCTTCGTCGACTACTTTGACAACAACCTCAACGACACGCTCGTCAATTCATACGCCGAATGTGCTGAAACGTGTGCCGCCACGAGTGGTTGCGCGGCTTTCGGCTACGTCACGGGTGGTCCCGGCAGCCCTTGCTATCTCAAATCTGACGTTGGGGCGCCGTTCGAGAACAACGCTGTGTGGAGTGGAAGACTTCGTCTGGCGGGCACGCCCGGCAGCAGCTCTTCGAGTTCTTCTAGCTCTGTCGCCTCCAGCACCTCCAGCACCTCCAGCAGTGCTACTTCGTCCTCGGCTACGAGCTCCTCGTCCAGCAGCGCGGCCGGTAGCAGCACTCTCTCCACAAGCAGCAGTTCATCCAGTGCCGCTGGGTCAAGCTCTAGCTCTAGCTCTTCGAGTGCCAGCTCTAGCTCTTCAAGCTCTGCATCTGACAGCTCTTCATCCTCGAGCATGAGCATGACATCGTCCGCGACGACATCGTCTGGATCTACTTGCCCGGCTCCTGTGACGATCACGGTCACTGTTACTCCCACGGCTGGGCCCGTGAAGAGGGCTAGAGCTAGGAAGATCCATACTGCGGTTTAAAAAGAAGCGATCTCCATTGGAGGAAGTCATGCGAGTGGTTTGGCGAGGAATTCCTAGGTTTGGGAACGGATTTGATCTATGATTGCATCTTGGTATGGGGTCATGTACCTTTTGCTTCTGGGCTTGCGTTGTTTCTGCCTCTAAGGCATAAGAAGAATTAGTCGATCACATAATAATATCATCGTTATCTGGGTGTCTGATACCAACGAGTGCCATGCCGTCATATGTTTGTGGGACGTATACGAACACAAGTGCCCAGCCAACGTCAGCCTCTTCGGCGGCATGCGTATCTCAGACCAGGCTGAAAGCACAACCGGCATAGTCATTCTTTGGCATTCTCCGCCCTGGCTAAGGTATGTTTCTCGCGAATGCTCTGGATGTCACTCTATCACTTGTGGTGCGCATGCTTGCCGAAGCTGTCAAGCGCTCATTCCGTCGCGCTCCAGAGCTCCTTCTAGAATAGGCTCCGCAAGTGTGGCGACTACCTTGCGGAGAGCTCATGAAGACACCAGAGACCAATTCGACACCTTTAGCTAGTTAGCACTTATGCTCGGCTCACAGTGCAGAAGACATGCGAAAACTATCGAAACGGACTATGTTCAATTAAATGGTTGTACTAGCAAAGGATATCTCCATCTCTACAGCCAAACCGATCTCCGCTGTCAACCTCCAACTTCAAACTCACTTCCATGTCTCCGTGCGATTGCTCGCCTTGTTCTATGAAGAGCCGATCAGTCTAAATAAACTACATAAGAAAGGTGTGGGTATCTCATCGACTTCTGTGGGTTGCAAATGCACCAAAAGCTATGATATCAGGGACCGGAAAAGGAGTTCGAGCTATATACTGGGAATAAGAAATTGCGCGCAACGAACACTATGTGGCGAGATAATAATTTAAATTACGAGACACTTTGAGAAGGCTCCGCAGGCGCCTCATCGGTCGACTGGGTCTCCGGCACGACTCTTTCGTTAGGTGCTTGTTGCAATTCCGAAACAAATGGAACCAGCTTAGTGCTTGTAACGGTGTTACCGCTGAGCGTAGCACTACTTGGAGCTCCTGATTGAGTGGCTGCTTCAGTTACCAGTTCTCTCGCCTGCCTGGCCGCTTCACCCAGACCATCAGGAAGCTTGTCAGGATTGAAAGGTACGGCAGGCGGGGCTCCTTCAGGTCGGTTGATGCTATGGAAGCCCGACTCTCTGTAAGCTTCACTTTGATGACTATCGACGCCGCTGGGAAACATAACACGCATAATGTCCGCATGCTTCCTCGCTTTGTCTTCCTCAGCGGTCCTTGGCCTGTGGTCACCATCCTCAGCACCGGATTCCATCCTGTTGTCCGGTGTACCAGGCGTTGAGGGACCTTGACTTCCAGTCTCGCCCATGGCAGCAGCTTCCTTGGCCCTCTCTTCTTCCTTCTTTGCGTGGACCTTACGTAAGTTTGCTGCCGAGCTGACACTTCGCATGTCCGGTCGACCGTCTTTCCTGATGAGGACACCCGCGGCGTTTCTGGTAGGCTTCGTTCTTGTCCGTTTGGTATGAGCATAAGGATCGACAAATTGAGTCTGCGTTGAGGGCGGACTATGTCCAGAAGGTGTAAGCATGGCAGATGCGTTTCCGCCACCGCCAGAGCCGCGCCTGACCGGTGTTCCACGGAGAGCAGCCGCTCTTGCTGCAGAGTTGGGCGACATCGGCTGCTGCGGGTGGTAAAAGCCATCGGGTGATATTTGCGATCCAGTCCAATCTGGCCGTTCCCATTCCGGGGTGCCAATGTCCGCGGTTGGGTACTTCCTTGGCCTTCCAGGGCGCCCGGAACCAGCACCACCACGGCCACCTCTGGTGGCCTTTGATGCATCTGGAGCAGGTGGCCGCAGCGACTCCGGTCTCCACGAGTCATCTGGGTTCGCTTCCTGCGTCGAAAACGGGATGAAGGTGAGTGAACTGTTGGTCGAGGCGCCTGCAGTGTGAGTCGATTGGTCAGATATGTTGCGGCTCGGTCCAGAGGGCGTATCCGTATCCATACGATCGTGATGACTGAGGGAAGTGTACTCGCTGCTGCCATGGCTGGACTGAGAAACGAGTGGTGCCAAACGAGGCCGCTTTAGTGAATCCGGTGTTGACTCGGCTGCATAGGACGCAGGGCGTTTTGCATTGGAGTTGACCGTTGCCCACCCGCCGGCGTGAGGAGGTTCATGATCCAGCGTCGGAGTACTGTGGAGTATGGATGCCGGTGGAGGGTGCGCATAGGGTGAAACATGGACATGGCCTTGATCATGAGGAATGGGCGGGGGAGGTAGACTGTTGGGCACCGCCACCGGCGTTGCATGAGGGACGGACTGTTCGCGTTGCGAAGAGTATGAACCGGAGGTGCCAGGGGCTGGTCCAACCGCGCCAGTCTCTTCCAGCCGCTTCACCCTCCGCTTCATAAGATCCAACTGCATCTTTAAAGAGTCGACCTCATTGGCCTTGTTCGTAACAGCGGCAAGCTGTGACGACAAAATATCGAGATCAGCGACCTCTCCAGCCGACCTGCCAGCAGCCGCTGGCCTCACGTGCAGTTCCCGCCTCACAGCCTCTAAGACATCCCTTATACTGCCCATTTCACGTTGCAAACGTCCTACTGCGCCATCTATCCGCTCGATATCCCTCCTCTGCGACTCAACCGCACTTGTTGTATATGAAATCTGCGTTTGCAATCGAGATATTGCGCCCATGGAGACCTCATTCGGGGTAGGAGGATGCCTCGCGATTGGTGGTGGGGGAAGTGTCTGTACAGCCGGGTGTGACGGCAGCGCAATATGATCGCGTGGACGCGGGCCTTGCGGAAGTGGATAACTAGTCTCCAAGACATCTTTCGGCGGCAGGATTGGCGGGAATGGGGACCTATATGCTCCCTCTTGCCGTGGCGGTTGAACAATGGGTGGTAGTTCCACCTCCATCTCGGATGGAGCACGATGTGTCTCGGAGCCGGGACGTGTCTTGTATGGTTCTACGTGCGGTCGAACTTCCTTTGAGGTCTCATCTGAGATCAACGTTATCCTGGGTAGTTTGAAGAATTGGCGACCTCTGAAGAGCGGTGACATGTTAGCGCGTTGTTGCAGCGGTTGCGGATATGCAGGTACGATCGCGACCACGTCACCGCAAGGTTGAAGAACAAGTGCTCAGTCGCACTGGGGAAAGGGCGCACTCACTCGTATGATAGTTTGGTCTCCGGTACTCGTACACAGACAATCCCCAGTGTCTCGTTACAAAACTTGCATGCGAGGAGCCGAATGTCGCTGTGCGCAATAGGTCGTGGTTAGAAAAGAAAAGGGTAAAGTAGGTACTTAGGTAATAGGAAACTCGAAGAAATCATCAAGGAACGATCTTGGAAGGAGGCGGGCCTTTAAGGCCGAAACTAAGGAAAAGGGAACAAGAACAAGATGTTACAGGGCTTGATGCAATAATCAATAATAGGGTAATATAGCTTTTCGGCTCTAGCGTTTGGGAATTTGATTAGGGAGCGTCTCCAGAATAGGATCTAAAAGCCGTTTTGACTTCGGCACCGGCCCAAGCATTATTGGGCGGAGCATGATATAGGATCCATGCTGTTGCTTCGGAACATAAAGCGTGAAAAAGTAAAAACGAGTCGCCTGCACTGGATGAATAATGGAAAAGGGAGCGCTTCGAAGGACTGTGCTAGTAATGCGCCGCCTTCGAAGGTTCAGGCAAAGAGAAACATCGCGCACCCTTGCTCGAGGGTGGAGCGTGATCATCTGGACTGCTGCGGCAAGCATATCTCAGATATAGTAACAGTGCGTCTCCGGCTACCCTTGTCGTATCAACGGTACAGGAAGAAACGGCGAAAGCCATCTGCAAGAATGCCAAGTGTTCTCAGCCATCGAAGCAGGAACGGCAAATACAAAAACGCGCACGCTGTGCAGTAGTATGACCAAGTGATGTGACATTGAGAAGCGATTGCATCTGGAGCTAAGGGCTGTAAGGAGAAAAGCACAGCTTGCTATGAAACGAAAGAGGACAGGGACTCACCAGCCGCCAAGTTCGGTCCCAGGATTTGCTGGCTTGATGTTACCAGCTTCCTGCAAGCCGGTGACCATGAAGGAGCCAAGCAACGCAGGAAGATAGTAAGTGCCGGTAATTTGGAGCCATGAATTGAGGAATTCACCGATCATGCTACCGCAATTTTGGCATAGTCCAGATACAGATCCGCTTTCCTCGGCTGGCTGTTCGTGTTGCGGCACTTCTACCAATAATTGCTGTCCATGATGAAGATGGCGAGCGGTAGGCGGTGACTCGCTTCGCGTAGCTGAAGAGAGGCTTTGCTCCCGAAGAGTTGTCATGGAACCGAGTCGTTGTCTCAGCGGGAGAGACTGCCCCGGGCACTCTGGCTGCTTCACTTCAGCGGTTTCCAAGTTGGAGGATGGTGTTTCGAAGAAATAGCGTTTCACAGGGCATCTGATTGGATTCTTGTAGGTGAGAACATGCCCCAGTATAGAAGAGCTTCCGTGGTAGCGTAGAAAAGCCCGTGCGTGTAGATTGATGAAATATGTAGATCTAGGCGGTCCTTGTCAGCACTGACTCGAGGAAATCGAAGCCAAGGCAGCGAGTCGTAACGCTGCTATTGCGCCTGGTCGTCCTGGATTGGCTAAGCCATAAAAATCTGAAGGGAGTGTGACGGAATCTGACTGGTCCCTATAGATGAAGCACGGGATGACATTCAAGGCCGGTCCTAAAGCAAGGGCCTCGCAGAATAGGAGTAATTTCAGGAGGGTCGGTCTAGAGAGCGATTGAAATTGGTTATAGAATTTCACGGCAAGGTTCCTCCCCAGCGCTAGTCAATAGGGCTCGCATAAGCTACCGTATCCGGTTACGCCCCCTATCGTCGCCAAGGCAGAGATGCGTAAAGGATAATCGTTCAATTTGGCTGAATCTGTAGGGCCTCCTGAAAGCCGACAGCTGGACATGCCGTAGGCTTTTCGGCCATTCAGGGCTGCGGATTGCAGGATATGTGACGCCTTCTAAGCAAGCTCAAACGCTCGTGCCGATGGCTATTCACAATAGAGCGCCGTTTTATAGGTTCCTCAACTATACTACAACATGACCCCCGGATGGAGCAGTCCATGATGGATAGCGCCGTACACCGCTATTACTACTTCCAGGGTTGCCTCTGTGAACATCCAATCCACCGTAGAATCCTGCCTACCGCTGGAGCTACTGTTCGGTCCGTTGCACAGGCTAACGGAACATTCCGCAGAGCCTCGAGAATCGTCGAAGGCGGGCAACGACCACAGTACCCAGAGTCTCTACTTGACCGTTACAAAGCCAATTCCCATTCTCGCCTGTCGTGTAGCGCTCTTAATGGCCTGCTCCTCCACATCGGTCCATTGGACACTGAGCTCATCCCACTTCTTGAACTGATACTCCCGCTTAAACTGCTGATGCAATTGCTGTAAACGGGTCAGTTCCAGAGGGTCGCCAGAACCGCTGTAAACAATGAAAGCGGTACAAAGTGGAAGCGCTTCATATATCTCAGCAATATGATTAACCGTGCGTGCCACAGCTTCCCCCAGTGCAACCGGTGACGGTTCCGATGACGACGAGGACTCGGCTTTGCTGGATTGCTGTGCGACAACCCTTGCGAGCAGATTGGCGTTGTCAATCGTTTTGGTCCTGTTCCACCAGCCCCTTACGGCCTCCAGCTCCCTCAATCGCGCCCAAACGAAATCAACTCCTCCGGCAGGGACGTCTCTTCTGGACTCCCCAGTCAGAGCCGCCCTGACGCCGTGAACGACATCTGCATCGTTCTCACAGCCGATCGAGACCTCCGCGGCGGCTCCTTGACCCCGCTTCGGTTCGCCCCAGTCAACAACGGCGCCAGTCCGGAATTCTTCAGTAGCACCGCTTATCTTTGAATGCTTAGGCCGTCGGGCTCTGCCCAAGCGTTTGAAAATGGATTCGCCGCTTGCCTCACTTGTTCCCCATCTCGGTCCCTTTTCACATTTCTGCTTGAGGAGATCAAGACAAGCACGAGCGTCCTCTATGCTGTCGTGGCCACCTATCCCGTGGCCCTTTTGGATTTCTCTTTGGAGGTATTTTTGTGCCAGCCATTTCAGAGATGATTTTAAAGGTGGCCCTCGAGGGTGTGGGTATATGATTGCGGTATCGATGATGTGCGGATGAGTGAGCTTCAAGGCGTTGAGATCCGAGTTCAAAGAGTGACCGACAAGGATTGTCGTCGGCGTCAGCAATTCTAACAGTCGGGCTTGTATGTCTGACAAGGTGGTTTTGACTGGATCCAGTTTCTCCTTGGTGATGCCGGAATACCTATAGCAAGTCAACAGAAACTCGCTTGAAAGCTATGGTCATGCTTACATGGTAACGTAGTCCGTGATCTTTTCATCTGGTCTCACGTACTCATCCAGTATCACCCTCCCATCCCAGTCCACCAGGCTGATCCGAGCCAGTGCGAACTTGTCCCCTTCAACTTTGACCATCTCGCAATCCATCGCGATGACTTGGCATCCTGTAGCAAGGTCATGACCAACGTCTTTTGCGAGCTCCGCGAATGCTGACGTGTCCGCCACAGTGCTGTCAACCCATCCATCTTCTGCGGCATTCTTCAGTCGCGACCTGTGAAGTAGCTGCGTTTCTTTCTCGTCTGCTGAACTGCAATGAGCTGGATGCAGAACATACTCGTTCTCCTCGAGTTCGCTCTGCTTCGCAAGGAAACGGCTAACGTGAGTCCTACTGTTTTCCCAATCCTTAGGCACTCGAGGTGGCTGGGGGCCCTTCTGATTCTTCTCCTCCCTGGTCTTGGGCAAAGGTGCAACAAGCATTGCACTCAACGGTGAATGGATTTTAGAATGCTTGTCATCACCTGGTGTTTTGACAGGCCATAAGTGCGGGAAGATGTCAGCAAGGGGCTTCAGAGGCGATGGAAGCTTTTCAGACACAAGCTTGACGGGGTAATAATCGTCTGGAGAAAGGTTTATTCTACCACGATCTACAGGCTCAATGTTATTAGAAACGGCCTCTTTCTGTGTCTCGGCGTCTGCTGCCGCGCCGATATCAGTCTCCTCTTGACGACTGCTGGCTGGTCCATCCAGCTGGATCTTGCCGTTGAACATGCCGGACTCGAGACCTGGAACCATGAGGACTACGACCTTCCGTATCTTACCCATGTTCCGTATCGCTACCCATTGCGGTGAGGACTGGCCATCTGCTAGTAGATAGAGGACAAGACTCTGTAAATCGTTGATCTTGACGTGAGTCTGTAAACGAGCGTTCGCAGAGTGCGTTATTACTGGATATTTTTCTGAGTCCTGTTTGGGTAGCTTTCTTTTCTTCCTGCTACCTTTGGACTCGGCTACTCGCCAGTCTGGCTCATCTTGTCGCGAATATGGCTCTGATCTCGGAGCCTGCTCAGAAACCTCGTTCGGGATGTCTTCCGATAATACAAAAGAGGACCTCGAGTTTCCTGTTGATATACCCGGTGGTGCGATTGTGCCGTTATCATCGGCGCTTCCGTCAGCAACATCACGGCCGGCCTCGAGCTCGTCACGTTTTCGCTTCAGCGTGCATTGATCTGTGAGCGACGCCATCTATGACTGCGAGACGTCAATGCAAAACGTTGCTTCTGCAGGAAGAATCTTGAAGTGCTTCCAGGTTGACTTTTACTGCCGATCTAGATCACGCGTTTCGGAATTACCTCGGGATGGAATCGTACTCGACGACGGAACTAGGCGTGGACCCGACGCGCTTCTGAACCGACGCGTCTCTTGTGAGTTGATGTATTCCGTTGACTTCTGAAGGTAACATCACGAATTCAAGACGTAGACACCGGTAGACAATTGCATCGTTGGAACAGACGGTAAGACTGCGGAATCACGATGGTCGCTTCACAGATTGTGGCAACATCACTCTGCCGTCGCAGAAAAGTAAAATAGCAATGGGGGGTGGGGTGCCTGATTCATGTCGAGCTTGAACCATAGCTGGGATCAGTGTGAAAGCCCCTGATTGAAACAGTTCTTCGTCAATAATTGACTGTAGGTTTCTGCGGCGATTAACGACCAAAGGTAGTCTCAATGTGCTGCATAGGTTCTCTAAAAGACTCCAAATCCCTAATTCCATTCACCCAGCGCGGAGTTTACAGTACAGTTCTTCACGTCAAAAGAAATGGTGTGTGAGCCGGTACAAGGAGGAGTATTTCATGCAAGGGCCGTCCGTTGCGCAAGGACCACTTGGCGATCGCAGTCACTTCCTGGAGCTTTGTAAATGGGAGTCGTGCAATCCCGTCACCTCACAAACCCTCCGTCAAGACCTACAACGTACCACAACCTCACGCATGCTGAATTGATGGTGCTCCTCTTTCTTAAACAATTGTTGGTCTTCATTGTGATCTTCTGTTCGCCAGCTGTAGCTGCTCTCGCATCAGAGTCACGCTTCCGATTACCTCCTGTCCTCAGTCACACTTGAGTTGTGACAAATTGTAGAATATACGTACGCCAGCCTCTTCTTCGAGTGCTCGATCAGATACAAATATCTCTTGATCCACCGATCCTATCGTCTCCGAGCTACTACGGCTTGCTTCCTGCCGCCTTCCTACCTTGCCGTTAACAGCAACCTGCCTGCTGCGCTTAGCACGCTTCGACAATCACTTATTAGAATCAACACTGGGACCACAATTGGATGAGGAAGTGAACATCCCCACAGGGTCGTCATTTCTGATCCCGGCGTGAACGGGGCTTGGTCTGTTGGGACTTTGGACTGTTCGCGAACTTCCCAGAATCTTGATACTGGCAGCTGAAACAACGGAGACACCTGGAACGCCAGCAACTCGGTGATAAGGGCATGACAACTAAAGCTTGCCAGCTCGTAGTTGGACGAAGGCCTCAGCTCACTTGAACTCTTGCAGAGACGCCTGCTGAAGCAACAGCGACAAAACAAGCACAAATTTGGTCTCACTGAAGTAGTCGTGCTCAAGTTGTTGTCTCCGCGCTGCAGTTGATCTGTATTTGAACGGTAAAGGATCATCCTGTCAAGTGTGTGATATAGCCTTTACTCAGATTTGAAGCTAACGAATGGTCTGTCCCCAGACGCAAGCTTTTGACTTCACACCGTGCTGTATATCATACATCACCATCTATATCCGCTTTACTTGATAGACCTTTCCCACAGCGCTTTCTCGAGGTTGCAAGATGTCTAGACCAGTCGGACGCAACTGCCGCAACCAGCACGATGCCCATGAAATGGCGCAGCCAAACCCGATATCCCAACAGGCATTGTCCCAGAGCCTGACGCAAGAATCATTTACATTTACGCCGAGGATTCTGGATCCCCGGCGACTAGGCCGGAACAACTCTGGTTTGTCTGATGCGGATATCTCGGACGTTATCTGTATTCTACATCCTACCTCGCTAGCTGCCTTCCACCTGGTGGAGGATATGGCAGAAACCAGGCCACAGCACGTCCTTTTCGCAGATTCGGATCTCATAGAGGACTACCAGCCAACGCCTCTCCTCGAAGAAGGGGAAACCATTATTCTCGATCATTCCGCTCAGAGGGTGGGCCGGGCTAAGGACCTGGCTTTAAGATTCTCCTCGCGAACGTCGAGCCCGTCTTTTGGATTCGTGTTTGGTCGCAATCCAACCTTGTGTGACATTCTGTTCCAGCGGGATTCAGCGAAGAAGTTCAGCAACACGCACTTCCGCATCTATCTCAAGGATGATTCGGATTATGTTATGATTCAGGACTTATCAACGAACGGGACAATTGTTGACAACAACCACCTGAAAGGGAAAGATCCATCAGGCCGTGGTGGAACACGCATGCTTCAGCAGGGCTCAGAGATCGCCATCCTTGCGTCAGATCCAAACCAGGTCGTCAGGTTTGTCGTTCGTTTCCCTTCTAGAGCTGGTCACGAAGCGCAGTATACGAACAAGTTGCAAATGTACAAAGCTATTGCCCGAAGAGATGAGGAAACAATGCATCCAGCGCTGCGGGAACTCCTGGAAGGAGTGGCTCGAATCCCAGCCGAGAGCCCCCGTAAACATGTTGCCTACAAACCAACTTTCCACCACAACAGCTTCGGTATGCACTGGAGTGGCGGAGAAAAGTATAACGTTGTCGGCGTGTTGGGAAAGGGTGCATTCGCTACTGTCTACCGGATTGCAACGAAGCTGGATGGCCAAGACTATGCCGCCAAAGAACTCGAAATGACTCGGTTCGTCAAAGACGGGAAGCTGGACAAGCGACTCGACAATGAGATACAGATCATGAAGAACCTCACGCATCCGAACATCATCCAGTACCATGAGTTCTTCGATAGAGGATCTCACTTGTACATCATCATGGAGTTTGTGCCCTTCGGCGATCTGCAAGGGCTGCTTTCTAAGAACGGGCCGCTCCCAGAGCATATGGCGAAGCAGGTGGCGTATCAAATATTGCACGCCTTAGCATATTTGCATCACAAGAACATCACCCATCGCGACATCAAACCCGACAACATCCTGATCAGTTCCTTTGATCCTTTCACAGTCAAGCTCTCCGATTTCGGTCTCAGCAAACACGTTTCACATCAAGAGACGTTCCTGAAGACGTTCTGTGGTACCCTCCTGTACTGTGCGCCTGAGGTGTTCCCACACTACGAGACTCATGTAACGTCAAACAACAAGAGGAGGCGTCCTGGTGACCCGTCACCGAAGCAGATGTCCCACAAATATAGCTCGGCTGTCGACATCTGGTCCTTTGCCGCCGTGCTGTGGTTCGCTCTTTGTCAAAAGCCGCCCTTCGAAGGTGTCATGGATGCAACAGGCTATGGCATGTTCAACAAGATCATGTCAACACCGCTTGACACTGCACCTTTGAGGGACGCCAAGGTCTCTCTAGTAGCCATCGATCTCCTGAAGAGGATGCTTCATACCGATCCATTGCAGAGACCGTCCGAAGCTGAATGTCTCCAGCACCCATGGTTCGCCGAGTTCGGGCCGAGTAACGAGGAATATCTGTCGTCTCCGAAAATTGAGTATCCTGCACTCAATGCAATTCCTGAAGAGGAAGAAGTTCAGGAAGGCATCTCACAGCTGAGCTTCTACAAGAATATGCAGGATGCACATGCGGGTGGAGACGAGGATGATCTCGGATACGACTCTGCTGATTACGAGTTTTTGGACCCCCGTCAATCAAAACGCCTCAAGTCGATGCATGCTGAGAACCATGCCACCAACGGTTATGGCATTGGTCCGTCTGTGGCATTGCAAAGATTCATCTCCGCTGATGACAGTATGGTCATTCCGGCACAAGTCGCCAGACCTAGGTTGTTTGGGGAGATTGGGAAATCAGCCTTGGAAAGCTCTGGTGTTTTGGACGCCCGCACCCATTTTGCTCTCCAGATGGAAGGAGGTCAAAATGACGAGTCATCTGGGCTCTCCTCAGGGAATCGAGCCAACCTTAAGAATGTCATGACGCTACCTGATCAACAACCGGGAGTGCGCGTCCATGCGGTTCCGGCGCTCCCTAAGGACGCGCCCCTTTTGCCGACTCCGGACATAACTCAGGTGGTGCCCTCCAAGTCGGCAGGTAGTCTACTCGGTGCAGAGTCACGCTTCCGTGGGCTCAACATGGACCACAGTGGTTCTGCCGCAGGATCAAGATCAAATCCTCGAACGCAATCAGCCACATCCTACCCGCAATCTTCCGCAGCACCCGCCATGGCGCGAGGCGATACCACTGAGGAACCACCGCAGCACTCTCATGATGAGACACCTAAACAGCCCGCCTTTGTCCGCCGCATTAACCTTCCGGTACTTCCTTCTTACTACTGGGACGCCCGTGACCCGAAGACGCACACGCTCGAGTACGCCTCGAAAGTGAGCGGCATTGACTTCACCCAACTCCCATTTGCCGGGTTACTAGACTCCAATGCGGAGACTACTTCTATTCCTCCGACGGCGGGCAGCTCTGTTGTTCAAGCCGAGGATGACGTAGAATCTCCGGTCTTGTCGCTTCCGTTACAGGAGGAGACCTCGTCACAGTTTCTGAGACCACGCACCCGCCTCGGTCGACTCAGCACTACCCCAGACTCATATACATCCATCAGTCTCAAGATTGAAGACATGGTTACGTCTTGGGGTCGTCAGCAGGATTGCACGCACGTCTACAACGATGCTCAGGACACACGTATACCCAAAAGGGCATTCTTTCTCGCCTTTCACCATTCCAATCTCCAGAAGGCCCGAGAAGAACAGCGCGACTGGACGAAGCTCAAAAATCTGCAAGTTGTAATCACGACTCTGGCTTCGAAAGGTATTTGGGTCAATGATGTGCATTTGAGGCGTAAGCAGAACGGCAGAACCTGTTACGGCTATGTCCGTACCGGAGATGTCATTACGATCTATCAACCTCACAAAAACCCCGCTACTGGAGGATTCGAGACGTTGTCTTTCACCTGCGAGTTCTACTACGGCGAAGCGGCTCGTGGTAGGGCAGACGGCGAGAAGTTCCAAATCCTGCTCGAGGAGAAGAAGCCAAAAGCACCTACGCCCTAAATTCCTCCCTCATTCTTGTTTCCATTTTTCGTGGCATGACCAAATCAGTTCCGTTATTGTCAAGATATAGTTCCATGACTCTCTCGTATATCTCGTGTCCTGGTCTTCAAGGCGGCAGTTCTCTAGCAATTTCAATAAAAGTACCATTGGAGCCATCCAAGGTTGGAAGGAAGTTTTCATGTATCAAAAAGGTTAAGGCAGAGAACGCCCATTATGAACACATTTGGTGTCGAGGCCATAAACCCGAATCAAGAAGGAATCCTCGATCTCGTTCCTGAGGCCATACCGAAGTCAACCATGTCTTTTACTATTGGCGTCTCCGGAAGCAATCCTATGTGTATCCTATAGACACTGTGAAATGAACATCACGCGTTGCCAACCGTTCATCGTGCTGGGAATGTGACGTTCGTCGCAGAAAGTGGGACTGCATGTGACGGAATTCGACGATCCGTCTAGTGATTGAAATACGGGCTTCCTGGTCGTGTCGTTCGATGAGAGCTGAGCTTGGCAAGCCGCATCGGGCACGAAGGGCCCGTTCCTCTCATGCCCACAGACCTCCGGTTGCAATTTCTATTGGGTGATGCCAGAGAGAATTAATGGAAACCAGATATGTTGATGATCCAGCTTTCCATGTTCCCTGTCAAACCGGCGCAGGCCGTTGGCATTGGGGCCAATCATGGAAGCCATATACTGAATGTTTCCTCTGTACCGCAGTCGAGCCTATCAACCATCCTCGACCATTATTGCGATCTCGATCGGCGCACACTCCTTTAGAAGTGAAAGCATCGTGCTGTCTTATCTCAGATGGGCTCATAAGCGTCTCATCTCTCAACTCCGAGCTTAGAGGGCTTGGGAGTGATTCTCGTCAAGCGACCACGTACTGCTTGGCAGGTGGAGAGTCCAGGGAACGGCGCTGCAAATGAGGCTTTTGAAAGACCGTTTTGAACATCCAGTAGCCCTATGACTGCACTTCCGGAAATGAAGCTTGAGGAGGTACAGCGCCCCAGGTCTAGTTGTTTAGCTCCGCTACGGCAAAGTATCCCTTGTTCTCAACAACGCCCCGGTCTTTAACCACAGCCGTGTATTTGACCACCCATTGTGGCTCTACATCCCCACTCAACCCATCACCATCCTGGCCGTCCTCCTTAAGGACACCTGCTCCTTTCTCCCCGTCTCCGAGCAGCTCTCTCAGCGTTCCCCGTGGCAGGATGTTTGTACAGTCGTTGTGCGTCAGCAATTCAATCCTCTCCTTTTTCGCAAAGAGTATCAGCGGTTTGGGAACCACACAACAGTCCCGGACATTGATTTGGTTCACTTTCGGCCGTATCCTCGTCTTCGCGAGCAAATTCGACAATCTCTGCGTTCCAAACTCGGAAACCCCGAGTTGGCGTACTAATCCCTCGTCGTACAATTTCTCAAGGGCTTGCCATGTTCGTGCCATTGTTTCTAGGTCTTCGATACCGTGACCACTATCGGGTTGTGACTCTTCGGAGGGCATGCGGCCGGATTCGTCTCCCTCCTCTGCAGCATCGTAATCATCGTCGTCATCTTCGTCGTCCGCATCAAAGGATATGCCGGGGAAAGAGACGATGAGCAGATCGATTGAGGGGACATGGAGTTCCTTTAGCACAAGCTCGATCGCCTCTCGAGTTTGACTGCAGCGTCGGTCGACAGGAACATTAGGGAGAAAGAAGAGTTTGACAGTTATGTCGTACGCGGAGTGTTCTTCTTGAAGGCCAGATTGTGTGAAGTCGATGTGGGGGATGTAAAGAGTGGATCCGTCTTGGGAAGTCCAAGATTTATAGGAGGGTTTCGCTTTGTGGGAAACGCCGTTAGGAGTCGTGCCGTTTGTCTGTGGTTCTGAGGGTACTGAGGCGGCTTGCTGAGCCCCAGTGAAGTTGGCTCGGAGGGAGTTGGTGAGTTCTGTGTTGGACTTTTCGACGCCGAAGCGTCTTATAAGGGTCGGCCCGCCGCCCATAATGTTCCTACACGCAAAGTGAACATTAGCAGGGGTTCCTTTGACATGCGATCCGACCTTACGAGGTAGAAAGTATTAATTTAGTCATTGTTCAGGTTTGATGGACACTATTGCCGAAAGACAAGATGAAAATCTCGTTGAGCGGAATAATGCGTCCGCTCCCGTGTGATGTCCAAAAGTAGTGCCACAAGATAAGGCTAATGGTTCATGCTATGAGACCTGCAAAGCAAGCAAGATTGGTACAGGCCGATTGAACACTGCGTCTACAGCGAGGACGTGAGAGAGCAACGAGGGTGGTGGGGTATATTGAGAGGTGAACAAAATAGCGTCACATAAACGCGAACAGACCCTTGTCCCCCACCATTGAATGGGTACTGGTGGTCGTCTGCCTTCCTCAAACTCAAACTCATCTTTCCCTTCCGCTCATTTTGCAATCTTTCAGCTTCACTTTGAAAGTGCTGTGGTCATGGCGATCAAGTAACGATACCAATTGCTTTCGTTAGGAAAAGCGCTGACAGAGCACCAGGTATTTGATCCTGCTATCACGGCAGGGAAAAGTTGTATGTCACTATACGAATCGGAAGCTCCCCTCCTCATTGTCTAATCAGTCGGTCCTAGAGACTTGCCAAGTGGTTCTCGACACTGTCACCGAAGGACAAGGCCAAGATCATCAAAGATGTGTCACAGCTGGTGCTCGCAAGGCGGACACGGATGTGCAACTTCCTTGAATACAAAGGTCGGATACGAAAGGCTGTCCGAGCATCGCTATACCATACCCGCTTACACGAGAGCTTGTGACAGACACGAAGATTGTTTACCGTCGTTACGCTTCGCTTTTCTTCATCGCTGGCTGCGACTCTACGGACAATGAGCTCATCACTCTCGAAATTGTTCACCGCTATGTCGAGCAAATGGATAAATACTATGGCAATGTTTGTGAGCTGGACATTATCTTCAATTTCCAAAAGGCATATTTCATACTAGACGAGCTCTTGCTCGCTGGCGAGATGCAGGAAAGTAGTAAGAAGAACGTGCTGCGATCCATCGGTCAGCAAGACAGTCTAGAGGATATGGAGGTTTGTCAACCATTTCCTTTCACAATCAAAAGCCATTCTTTATCTCTCGTACATTGTCGCATTACGGTTCCCTTAGTTCCTCTCTCTTTTCTCTCTATCAGTATACTTAAGCTTCGGGCTTCCGTCACCCATCTGTACTGATATACGCGCCGCCTTCAGGTCGACGACGAGGTTACCAAGATCGGATAGCCATTGTACTCATCCATATCCTTACCTACCTCGGCGGATCCCTTTGAGCTTCCTCGAACGTCCGTAACCGTGGCTTCGTACTGACCAAGCTTCGCTCATCCGTATACAGGCATCAGAAGATACCACCAAAGCCCTGCGGGATGCGGGTATGATATGAGTCTATCTAAAGGTCCCTTGCTCCGGGACTGATTGGCACCAATGACCAACAATTGCATGGCGGAGTTAACGGTCAAGTAGATGGATATTTGATTCCTTCCTACCTTTGTTTGGGCAGAGATACCCTTTGCTGTGCATAGTAGAGTGACCCTCGCCATAGGCAGGGCTTAAGGATCGGTAGATTCTACACTCAATGAAAAGGACATGGAGCCTATTTTTGGAAAGCTTCACTCCTCACGCTACTGGCAGATGTATGCAAAGCATGGCTTAACATCCTCTTTTCGCTGACGTACCGAACGATTACGTCTTGCTATGACGCTTTGTTGACAGACAGGGGGCTATTGGATCTTTCGAAGTCAACAACGAGCAGAACTCTGGCTCCAATGAAGCAGCAACGAAGCAAACCGTGCGACGTTCTCATTGATCCAGAGATGTGAACTGAATATTACCGCAGGCGTCTTCAAGAAAACCCCTGGCTCTAACAACAGCATTAGCAACGCAGCTTCTTCATCGACATATCAAGCAACGTGCTGGAAGAGCTGGATGCGGTTGGTCGCCTTTCACGTGACAGCTTACACGCGGACGAGTACCGAGCGGAGACAACAAACAAGGCACGACCTTGGCAGCTGCCCCGGATGCATCACCTCACGACCTTAACTGGAGGTCCCTCCCTCAAATCGTCAGCCCTCGTATCCAACCATTCAACTCATCACGTATTATGGCATATACCATCGAAATCGCTAACTGCTAGACGTATATCGTCTGGCTTGTACAACGGACAGGTCCGGTCTCTGCCGCCAGCTTTGAAAGCTCCTGGAATTCGTTGTCACGCTGCAGCAGTTGCATTGTACCCGCAATCACTCATCAACAAAGAATTGCGCATCATCCGCGCGGTCATCCGCAGCATCCTATTTGATCTGCGTCTATTCACACGAACATCTGGACAGTTAAACCACATACCACTACCTCAACAAGCACAACTCGTCCGACTTGCGACAGCTGAGCAAGCTTATCGGCTCGGCAAGAAGCAAACATGAAGGTGACTCACCCAGCTTCACCCAACACCAAGCGCATATACGTATTTGCATCGAAGTACTTACCAGTTTTTTGCAGTACCTACCCCTTCGCGGCTTCGAGGACGTAACAGCGGCACTGAATTTCGATACTCCAGACTGCCATGTCGTAGGCGGATGCGATTTATACACTACCAAGGCTGCGGGCAGCGACAAGAAGCTTTACAAGAGCATCGAAAACTCGCTGGAATCACAACATGAGAGTCTCCTCCGACTTTCGGCTTCCCTGTCCCCGCCTCAAGCAGAGTCCTTAGCCCCGAGCTTAAACCTCTCGAGGTCAAGCCCTTTTGGCCCGCTTAGTCAAATCTCCAGCAGGCGGACTTTCGCCTACTTGATTGCGACGCTCAACGCATCGCATCCGGACTATGACTTCTCTGGTATCCTTCGACCGTCCGACTTCCGTAAAGAGCGAAGTCTGCGATCGGTCGCAAATACTGTAGACACAACGATTGCAAACTTGAGGCCTCGTGGTGGCGGTACATTCCTGACGGTGCCAGCAACGGGCGCAGGACACACAATTAGCAGCCAAACTTGGGGACCGAGGATGTGGAGGGTTATCGACAATGAGATGACCCTGAAGGAGTGTAGCATCTACTGCTACCAACCGGAGGAAGATCCATTCGACGGAGAAGAAGGTGCAATCTGGAGCTTGAACTACTTCTTCTTCAACAAGAACCGAAAAAGAGTTTGCTATTTATACCTCCGTGGTATGAGCGCACTCAGCCACAGCCCCTATAGTCGGATGGTTTACAAGAAGCGAAGCGCGGCACAGAGCAGTGGCGTTAGTCTCGGCGACAGCTCTCGGAAACGCGCCAGGTATTGGCTTGGTGACAGAGCCGATGCTGAGGACGTTGAGAGTGGATGGGGTGAGGATGAGGAAGATGACCTTATGGCTGAGGATATGGCGTATGACGATTTGGATTTGGATGATGAGTCTGCCTCGACTGATGATGAAGATTTGATCAGGCACAGGGAGAAGAGCGCTGTGCGCGGGATGAGTGAGCATATCGCGGAGTCTATGGAGGTTTAGGTCTCCTCCGCGCCGACTGGATCTGGACACCTTTAAACGGCGTTCGTCTGGGCATAGTGGTGTTTATGGGAGGTTGCTTTGACAACAATGCGCTTACGTGTGTTCTATGTTATACGTCGGGCAACAACCGTTATTGCATGGAAGAGTCTATCCTTGCAGTTGGTTGGGTACGCAGGAAAGGCGTTACAAGCCGCTCGGCGCGGTTTGATTAACGCTTTGTGTGAGATTCTGTGATACCCCGTCTTTTAAGACTTTGTTCTCTTCCCGTTAGTCGGACTACCGTTATTGATGTATGTTCCATCTGGCTTTGTTGCTTTTACGTCTTCTTGCTCTCTAAGCCTTGTCTCTCAAGCAATAGGAGCTGTAAACGATCAGCCTGATATATGACTAGTGATGAGTATAGTGTCATTCACAATGCCACGCATAATCTTTTTCATCTGAGTGCAGCCCGCTTCCCTTTGCTAGCTTCTAGTCATCTTGCGGTGCAGGCAAGTTCGATGTTCTTGGGCTAGATGCCAGTTTGAGAAGGCGGTACGAGGATGTTCCGATGCAGGTGTTTCTGCCCCTCTACGTGCAGCATACGTCACTGCAACGCCGATATAAACAAATCTCAACGGTCATCTCCAAAAACTGTAACCTCCTTCAACGATCAATTTTCTCGAAACTTTAGAGGAGGCTTTTCACCACAACACACAATGGCTCAGACAAAGGACTTGCACGTAGCAAAACTCTTCGACGTTGAGGGTTATGTCTGCGTGGTCACCGGCGGAGGTAGTGGAATTGGTTTGATGGCTTCGCAAGCATTAGCAGCGAACGGTACGCGCAGTATTTACCTTGTTGCGCAGAACCCACTGACAAGAAATGAACAGGTGCAAGAGTGTACATCACCAGCAGAAGTGTGTTGTAAGGTCGAGGTCGTCGGGCAGTGACTAACCTGCTGCAGGAGGAGAAGTCTTAGAGAGAGCCGCCAGGCATCACGACCCTTCGTGGGGGAAGGGGGAAATCATTCCGTACTGCCTCAACATGCACTAAGGTCCATGGCTAATTGAGCTAACCTCGCCCAGGCTGACACCGTGTGACGTGACAAAGAAAGAGGATCTACAGAAGGTGGTAGAGGAAGTCTCTCAGAAGGAGAAATACGTCACTCTTCTGATCACAGCGTCCGGTGTCTCTGGCCCCAAAGCTGAGCCGGACAAGGATAATGCAGAAGAAATGAAGAAGAAGCTTTGGGAGAACGAGTCCTTCGAAGACTGGAACGATACCTACAACACCGATGTCACATCAGTCTACTTCACCACTGTTGCTTTCCTGCCACTCCTGGAAGCCGGCTCTAAACAACAGGGCTATATGACTTCGTCCGTTATCACCATCTCCTCCATGTCCGGCATGATGCGACATGCCCAAGGCCACTTCTCCTACAACGCCGCCAAGGGTGCAACGGTGCACCTTACTAAGCTTATGAGTGCCGAATTCCAGAAGCTAGGAATCAGGATCAACAGTATTGCTCCAGGCTACTTCCCGTCGGAGATGACCGCCAAGGAGAGCGGTCCGGATCAAAAGAGCAACCTGCCCGCGGAAAAGGTACAGGAAAAGGGGCACGTGCCTCTAGAGAGGGGTGGTTCTGATGAGGATATGGCGCAGGCGGTACTGATGCTAGCAAAGAACAAGTACGTCGATGGAGTTGTATTGCCAGTGGACGGTGGAGTGTTGAACGTGATCAGCTCATAGAGCCTGGCTTGAAAGACCAAGTCCAGCATCGAAGCGATTATTTGACACGCTGCTGAGATGAACATATGAACTTTCGGAGCCCAAAAGATTCAAAGAAGTGCCATGCTCTTGACCACGCTGTAAGGATTGTGACATCAGTAGGCAATGAAAACGATAGATAATTATGCACTGTGTGCATCTTGCATAGCAAAGCGGTTTATGTTGCATTCGTTGACTCTTGCCCCAGATTTCCCGACCTTTCATGCATGCCCGATGCACTGATCTACCGGCTATCCTGCCTGCATGAACACCCTAACCAGATTGAAACATTTACATAAAACACTCGCTATCTCGCTGAACAACAGAGCTGCTATTGGGAAACCTATCTGTCATGGACGAGAACTCTCCAATCTGAGGTGACTTTAGAGCTGCTCAAAGCACCTTCGGTCAGGTTGTTCTCCTCAGCTGCACTCCTGCTGAACATCCCCCGCAGGGAACGCTCATCCATTCTAACCTTCGTCAACCAGCTCAGAGTGTACAGTGCACACTGCTGGCCACGAAACGAAGGCTATGCATACAGTACAAGCGATCCATCTTCCTTATCGCGGCGGTTTGTCAACCTCCTCCGACTTCGAGCTTCTCAGCCAAGCGGTGTACGTTATTACCCCTCGACGACCGTGAGACGCAATGGTCGCCCACCAAGGGAACGCTTCTGGGAAGGGGATCAATGGACAATCAGCACGAGGTCACAGTGGAGAATCAAGGAGCACTTCTGGAAAGAGTAGTAAAACAACTGCTGGGCAAAGTTCTGTGCCGAAAAATGCAGTATCAACGAAGCACTCGCAACAACCTAGCAAGGATGGAACCGCACAGAAGGCTGCGCAAGACATAGCTGGCTTGAAAGATTATCAGCTTGGCGATTGTCTGGGCAAAGGAGCATTTGGATCGGTATACAGAGCTCTCAACTGGGGAACGGGCGAGACAGTGGCGGTGAAACAAGTCAGGCTGGCGGATTTACCCAAAACCGAACTTAGGGTTATTATGCTGGAGATCGACCTCTTGAAGAACTTGAACCACCCGAACATCGTCAAGTATCATGGCTTCGTCAAGACGGCTGAGAGTCTGTACATCATCCTCGAGTACTGTGAGAATGGGTCCTTACACTCGATATGCAAGAACTTTGGAAAATTTCCAGAAAACCTTGTTGCCTTGTACATGTCTCAAGTCCTCCATGGATTACTGTACCTACACGAGCAGGGTGTCATACATAGGGACATAAAGGGAGCGAATATCCTTACGACTAAAGAAGGCTTGGTGAAGCTGGCGGATTTTGGCGTAGCGACTAGGACAACAGGCATTCACGAATCCAGTGTTGTGGGCACACCTTATTGGATGGCCCCTGAAGTCATAGAGCTCAACGGAGCAACCACAGCTTCCGATATATGGAGTCTTGGTTGCACAGTCATCGAGCTCCTCGAAGGGAAGCCGCCTTACCACAACCTTCAGCCGATGCCGGCGTTGTTCCGTATCGTCAATGATGACCACCCACCCTTGCCCGAGAGCGCTTCCCCAGCGGTAAGAGACTTCCTCATGCAATGCTTCCAGAAGGACCCCAATCTCCGAGTATCAGCGAGGAAGCTTCTGAAGCATCCATGGATCGTGAGTGCGAAAAGAGCGGACTCAGTCATACCTATCAAGCCTACGAAGTATGACGAAGCTGTCAATCTGGTTCAACAATGGAACGAAGCCCTGAAGTCACCGAACAATGGCACGTTAAAGAGATCCACCAATCAGACGATGCAGACACAGAGCCCACTACCGCCGCGGAAGCAGGATGCATCTACGCCTGCGCGGAGCAAGCTGCCCGTTCAGGTGGGCAAGCAGGTGACCGCCACGGACATGTACCGCTCACCAGATGACAAGGAGGATGACAATTGGGATGACGATTTCGCAACTGCATCCATCAGTCCGAGTGTGTTACAACTTCCGCGTCTTAAGCAGCAGGACAACCTCGTGCAGCAGACGGCAACAGACAAGCTGAAGGCTTTTGCGGCTAACAGCATCATTGAAGAAGAGGACAACTGGGATGATAACTTTGAAGGAGATTTTGTTGTCAAGACTCCGCTACAGTTCGCCTCGTCGGCCGATCCTTTAGAGACAGTCCGACCATTCCCTTCAAGAATTTCACCACCGAGCAAAAACACTGTCAACAGTGGCCAAGGATCTCTCAAGCGGCCCTCATCCCGATCTTCCCAGCCGGCTACGCAGGTTCTTAGAGGTGCGTCTGGCTCGTACAGTGGAAAGCCAAAGTCTGCAGTTCCCAGTAGACCGTTTGCTCCTTTCCGTGAAAACTCGGTTGAAGACTACTCGGATCTTGTTGCGACGGATGAACAAGCTTTCCAGCAAAGACTCAATGTCATCAAGGCACGGAAAGCCGAATCATTCTCCCCTAAGTTGTTCGACCCATCAGATTTTAGCAAGACACCTAGTTCCAGGCAGCCGAGCGGAAAGATTGGTGGTAGCATGAGGGGCTATGACAGGCCCGCCAGCGAGGAGAAACAAAGGGACTCAATACGGCGGACGCAATCATCTGTGGAGATTCAGAAATACGCCGAGGACGTCGACGACGAAGACTTCTCAGATCTCCTTAGTAAGGACTCGATGCTACAGAAGCCCGACAGCGACAGTGGTTCTGAGATGGGCACACTGATGATGCTGAACTCGAAGCTCTCCAATAACTCCTGGCTTGGAGACGATGAGGACGAAGATGATCCGTTCGCTCAGCTGGAGGAAGGCTTTGACGAGATGGACCTGGAAACAAACGTCGCTCGAGATAAGCATGCTCGGCTGTGTTCGTTCGTAGAGGAGTTGGTCGGGTCATTGAAGACGAGTCAGCCGGATGATGTGCTCGAAGACATTTCAGAACAGCTCATGCAAGTCCTTTTTGAGTCTCCAGATATCAAGAACACAGTCATCTCATCACACGGCATGCTCCCGATCCTAGAGATCTTAGAGAGCTGCCCGCGGCGAAACGTCATTATACGGCTGCTGAAGATACTCAACATGATCATCCTGGACAATGTTGAGCTGCAGGAGAACATATGCTTCGTTGGTGGCATACCCATCATCACAAAGTTTGCTCACAAGAAGTATCCTAGCGACATCAGATTGGAAGCGGCAGCGTTCGTTCGGCAGATGTACCAAACTTCTACGCTTACCCTACAGATGTTCGTCAGCTGTGGCGGCTTGAAGGTGCTAGTAGACTTTCTTGAAGAAGACTACGAAGCTGAGCGTGACCTTGTGCTCATCGGCGTCAACGGGATTTGGAACGTATTCTTGATGCAGAGCAACACTCCCAAGAATGATTTTTGCCGGATCCTGTCTCGCAGCTCCACACTGTACCCACTATCTCTGGTGCTGAATCGGGTGCTGGACGAAGAGGGCGAACTTGCCGAGGTGCTGGAAGGCCGTATCGTCAACATCTTCCTCCTTTTCAGTCAAGCGGAAAACCATGTCAAGGAGCTTGTTGCAGAGCGCATGGTGTTGAAGCGTAAGTGCACTAGGTTCTCCCGTGGTTACCGATCACTAACCATCCTATAGGTGTGCTGAAAGACCTTCGACGTATGCGGCCCCAGAACCAGATCACCATGCTTAAGTTCATCAAGAACCTCTCCATGCTTGCCACGACATTAGAAACTCTGCAAAACTCCAATGCCATTGAGGTGCTCCTCGATCTCCTTAGTTCAAGCGCGGAAACGCCACAATATAGGGAGATTGCGAACCAGGTGGTGAATATCATGTTCAATCTGTGCCGACTGAGCAAGACGAGACAGGAGGATGCAGCTCTGAACGGTGCCATACCTCTCCTGCAGAGGATTGCCAAGACCGAGCGGCCATTGAAGGAGTTCGCTTATCCCATACTATGCGATATGGCGCACTCTGGCAATGTGGGCAGGAAGATACTGTGGCAGAACAAGGGTCTGCACTTCTACATCGACCTTCTTGCTGATCCTTATTGGCAGGTCACCGCTCTGGATGCTATCTTCGTCTGGTAAGTGCTGCTTCAAAATTCCTGGTGTACCATTGCTAATGTAGTCGACAGGCTCCAAGAAGAGACAGCTAAGGTTGAAGAGCATCTGCTCCGGGGCTCGTTCAGCCAGGCTATTGTCGACTGTTTCGTAACCTCCAAAGCGGATGCATTCGAAAACCTGCTTGAGCCTCTTCAAAAACTCCTCCGCTTGAGCCCTCCGGTCGCCGCATCCCTTAGTCATCCTGAGCTCTTCTCCCGTACCGCTCAAAAGCTTGGTACGAAGAAAGCCGTCGTGCGCCTCAATCTTCTACGTATAGTCCGCAGCATCTGTGACGCGAGCGAAGAACAGGGTGCTCTCATCCCTATGTACGGCTTGTACGACGCCATTCAGCGCCTCGCGGAGCACGATTCCGCCATTCTCGTTCGCGAAATGGCTTCCGACCTGATAAAGTCTAGCAACGCCAGCGTCCGCCGCAGCATCGATGGAACAAACGGTCTCCGCAACAACCGTCGTTCCAGCTCCTCGACCATGACACCACCGACCCCGTTGATGATCCATACCACCTCTATGCAGCCACCAGGCACACCTCGCTCCGCGCAACCAAGCGGCTACTTCGACCTTTCCCTGTCGGTGGAGCCCACCCGTTCTCGGTCAAGCGCTGTAACCCCACTCTCCGCGACGACGAACATGCCCTACCGTCCCGCAAGCCGCGATGGCGGCTCATCGGGCTACAACGGCTGGACGCCCCGAGAGCGACCTCCCAGCGCTTCCTCCACCACGTCAACGAACGGCGTCCCGCCGAACAAGGCCGTCAGTAAGTTACCGCGGACGAGCGGGAAGCTGGGAAGACCAAGTACGAGCTCTGAGAGAGAAGGTAGTCTTATGAACAAGAGGGAAGGAGTCGCCGAACAAAACGGGCCGACAGCGGCAAGGAGCGCGGCGTATAACCAGCGGCGGAGGAGGCAGACCAGTGGGGCGGAGTCGAGATATTGATTTCAATATTGATCGTGATGTTACCTCTATTGCTGAGGTAGTCTGACTTTGTTTACTTATTGTATGAGCGGTAGCTGGTCTATCTGCATCTGTTTAAAAGGAAGCTGAACGCTGCATCACTGGGTACTGGGAGGGGCGTTTTGCTAGTTTGGTACAGGGTACGGGCATATACATAGCACAGCATTGCATAGCAGGGCGTATTCTGAGCGTCAGGGATTTAAGGAGGGTCAGGGAGTCAGTGCATGTCATAGCTAACGAGGTAGATTATTGTACAGCTTTTATACAATTGCCAGCAATCGAAGGTCATAATTGCTTGGTAATACTTGCGTACCGCAATTGCTCATCTCCGTCGTGAATGCAATACATATGGTACAGAGGTATCCAAATTATGGGAAGCCATGCGATGCTGGAGAAAGCATTGTTGGAAAAACTTGTCTTACGCTCATTAGATTCGTGAGCAGACATAAACGGAAAAGAGTATTGGGAAATATAACACAATGCAGAAGAGAACCCAGACACAACATAAACGAACCCCACTTTACTGCGCAAGCACACCCTCCCTCTGCTCAGCGCCTCTAGCATCGAACTTCCTCCTATCGACACGATCTCCCTCAATCGGCTCCTCGTTTTGCGGCGGCTGCCACTTGCTGCTCTTGATCGGGTTGACCCTCATGATATACATGGTGTCGATCTCCTCAAGCGTCCTGCCCTGGCTCTCGCAAACGAAGAAATAAACCACGACGGCGCCGGCGAAACAACAGGCCGCGAAAACGTAACCGTACCTGTAGTCAATGGCACCGGTGATGAACGGGGTGAAGAAAGAGATGAGGAAGTTCCAGATCCAGTTGGACGCGGTGGCGATACCCATGCACTTGGCACGGTAGCGGGTGGGGTACAGCTCTCCGACGATAGCCCAGACGATGGGACCCCAGGAAACTGCGAAGCCCGCAATAAACAGACAAGCGAAAACAATCATGACTGCGCCGGCAGTGGGGGTATCAGTGGGAACATCCTGGTTGAGGGAGAAGTGGCCCACAGAGGCGAAAACCAAGAAACACATGAACATCCAGAGGCCGCCAATGATGAGCGTCTTGCGGCGACCGAAGTGCTCCACAATGTAGAGACCTGGGATTGTGCAGCCAAAGTTGACACCACCGAGAATCATGCTGGTAACATAAGAGTTGCTGATGCCGGTAGCAGTGAAGATCGTAGTGCCGTAGTAGAAGAAGCTGCGAGATCATTAGCTATGTGCAAGCGATGGGGAGGCAAGAGCGGACGTACAAGTTAGCACCCGTGAGTTGCTGGAGCATCTGAAGACCAACGCCGAGGAGAATGCGGTACATCATGCGAGGACCAGTGAAGATCTCGAATCTAGAGGTAACGGACTTTTCTGCGTCCAGCTTCTCCTTGATCTCACGCAATTCTCGGTTGACTTCCCAGTGGTGCTCAGAGACACCATAACTCTTCGCTAGGGTGGTACGAGCGGAGTCGATACGGCCCTTCCTGTATTCCCATCGAGGAGATTCCCTCAAGAACATGATGCCGACGGCCATGATGACAGCCCAAATGAAACCGATACCCATGGGCAAACGCCAGGCCCTTGGGCTCGGGTCGGCCTCAGTGCCAAAGTTAATACAGTAGGCAGTGAAGATACCAAGGGTGATGAACAACTGGTAAGCGGAAACCAGGGCACCACGAACCTGCCTCGGGGCAGTCTCGGATTGGTACATGGGGGTCAGGACGGAAAGACCTCCTACACCGAGACCAGCAACCCACCGTCCGACGGAGATCTGCCACCATTGATTGGTTGTTGCAATTTGCACGATGACACCGACGCAGAAAACAACGTTCCAGACGACGATACAGATTCGACGGCCGAGGGCATCGGCGATGGGAGCAGCGAGGAGGGCGCCCATGAGGGTACCAATTGACAGCAAGGCGACGATGGCACCTGACCGAACATTTGAGAAAGCTGGGTTGGGAGGCGTTGCGTTGGGATTGTCAGAAAAACGGGCGATGAAATCGGGCATCTCGAGGAAGCCAGAGATTTGACCTGTTCCCAAGCATTAGTATTGACTTCAACCACCAGTGCATTGGGGAGTTGGAATGCTTTACCAGTGTCATATCCGAAGATGAAACCTCCCATGGAGACGATTACGCCCATGGCAAGCACCCTCATGTTGAGGAAGTGGACAGGACCATGATCCGCGCCCTGCTTCTCGACTACCGTTGCATCATTAGGATGTATGTCGCCCACAGCTGTGGTATCTGAGTCCTGTCGGCCTCTTTTGCTGAACTTATTTAAGAGACCCATCCTTGAGGTAGTGTAAAGGAGTATTAGATTTGTATGTATTATATTTCAAATAAGGAGCAGCTGTTTCAGCGCGCTCATAAGCACAATACAAAGGAGGAAGACCGTTTCAGGTCTATGGTACAAAGGTGAAGGAAGATCAACGTTGGCTCTTCACTGTGGGGAAGGGAGGACGTTTATATAAGAACGCACGAAGCAATAGGTCATTGCACTCTCAGATGTGTGTGTGCGTGTGTGTAAGACTAGCTCTACCCGGCAGGTTGGAGGTAATATGGGGACCGCAAGAGTACCACAGATCGAGAGCATGGTTGGAACCCGGTCCGTCCAATGGCAGCGTGCGCGATTGAAGCTGTGAGACAAAAGAAAAGAAGCATGAATGATCCCATGACAGCTTTGCTGATCAAAACGTTTGCGTGGTTGTTAACCAGGAACGAGCCACGAGTTATGAGGTCAGTCATAGGTCAGTTGGGTGCAAAAAGGCAAGAATTAGAGGCTGTATGCATCCGTATATCCCCTACGTCATCGGAGCCGCTCCCTCCAATGTACGAGAAGGCGCACTATGCGGGAGGCGCTGACTGAGGCGTCCCGCTAGAAGAATCACAGAAGCCCTGGCTCCCTGTTGCACTATGTAGTGGCTTGCGTAGTGAGATTGCATCTGGTCTATGTAAACTATGTACAAGTCGTGTGTATTTAA